>CM033473.1:60525903-61166984 GCA_019447015.1 Hymenochirus boettgeri
CATTAAGGAAGTTAATGGATACTTTAGGCTACTTTCACACAAGCGACTGTTCTTTCTTTCTGAACGAGTTTTGCTAGCGGTTCCAGATGTTTTGTCGCTAGGACAATGTTGCATGCAGCATTTTCCTAGCGGCAACGCTCATAAACAACGAAGAGGCGTTTGTGTGAAAGTAGCCTTAGAAAGATTTGGTGGTGTTCGCACAGCTGGATCTATTCAAAGGAATCACAAAAGCAAGTGAAACATTTTTTTCAAATTAGCAATTTCTAGATTGTAAGGCCCAGAACACAAAGATCAATTCCAGAAATATCTCTAGGGCCGACAATTAAAACAGATTGGTTGTCTGCCAGTCGTAAAAAAAACCACAGTGCAGCCGACATGTCAAAAAAACTGATAGCCAATTTACTGCCAGGTCAGATTGGATTTGGATGAAAGATTGTAACAGGGTTATTTAATAAAAGTTCTTATCATTAAAAATGGTGCTAATTTTGCCTCAACCAATCAGATATTATTTAACATTTGAAAGCTAACGTCTGATTGGCTGGGGCAAAATTAGCACGATTTTTAACGATAAGAAATTTTATTGAATAACCCTGTAAGTTTGCTAACTAATTCCTACCGAAACACCAAGGTGTAAAATAGATTCCATAAGGGCTAGGACTGATGCACTTTTAAGCGTGATTCAATCGCGCTTTTAAAAAGGCCCAATTGGTGTGGCAACACTAGTTGCAACTTTGTACTACGCGTGTGATCCGATAACTGGAGCACATGCAATCTGCATTTTTTGTTTAATCACATGTGAAATATTGGGTGATCGCCATTGTGTGCGCACTGCAACACGCTCTCACACACTTAGTTGATGGCCAGTTCTCACCAAAGTCTATTCATACTTAAACCGAATTACCTCTGAGAGGCAGCAGCCAGTAAGAGCAGTGAGAGCAGTGAGCTGACATAACTTTCACCATTATTTACTTATACAGGGGTAGCAAGTTAGGCTGTGTCAATAACATTATAACAGATAGGCCTGAACATGTGTAAATAAATAAAGATCCTCAGGGTCTACTTACTTAAGATGGTAAATTCTGTGTTTGGGTAATGTTGTGAGAAAGAAAAGTTAAATATTCATTGGGATATGCACACAATGAAAACTGTAAAAATCGGACAATTGGCCATACAAGATCCAACAATCATACAGTATCAGAATTTTCTATTGTACGACTGGGATTGGCGCGTGTATGGACTCCATAAGGTGTGTCAGATATTCTTCCTCAAATAATGTGTCTCAAATAGTTTTTCCAAACCCTATTACCACTAATATCAGACAGCAGGATATGAGGTACAGTAGCAGGCAGCAAGGTATGAGGTCATAAATTCTCAATAGAATGCAATAAAAGAAACACCAGTATGGCCATATACCCATTATGGTTGCTGTTCATAAACAAGGCATATGGCATCTCCCATTAGTGATAAAAGGGAAGACCCATACTACCGTACTTAGAAACAGTATCATTTATAACTAATGTATTCTTATAATATTCTATATTTGTAGCACAGTGCTTAGTAAAACTTAATCTGTAGCCCATATTTTGCATAGTAAAAACATTTCATTTAAAAATCTGAGCCTATTTTAAAGAACAGGGTACAAAGACAACTTGTTAAAATCATAACCTGGAACTCATACATCAAAACATATTGCAACAACTTCCCCTTAAATCTATCCATGTTTGTGAGACAGTAATGGAACATCAATAGCCCTGTATCTAGTATGTACTTAACTCTTGTGCAACAGCAGCATCTATTACACAAAATGATCTTGTTTTTATATGCCCCTGCCCTGCAGAAAAGGATTTCAGTGAATTGCACCAGCATGTTAAGGCAGGCAGGATCCACATTTATAAGCTCTTTTCTGCTAAGCAGGAGAAGATTTTGTTCTTTTTCCACTTCCAAACCAGAATCCAGATTTAAAGCTGTGAGTAACAAGAAAAAACTTTCTGGCAGCAAATGGTGGAAAAAAAGGGGGGAGATAGCAAGATTAACACTTTCACTGCTGGAGATGGGCAGCAAAAGGTTTGCCTGCTTGTTAACTGTATATTCTGGGCAATGCCTGTAGAAACAAGTACGGTAGATCTAATGAACTCACCCATCATCCGAAAACCTCAGCATTATAGGCTCAATAACGAATACGGTAACCAAAGTTTTCTTTAATTTCCCCGTAGCATTTTATCATTCTATAAACAATAAGATACTGATACTGAATATACGACATCCCCTTAATTTCTAATGTTTTCCACTGGCTGAATACGATACATGTGGTCTCTATTACTGTTTCCGGACCAGACCCTTTTCACCTTGTTTGGTTCCTTTCAATGAGCCTTTATTCTCTGGTCTGTGATAGTTTCAACATGAGCACAAAAACACCTGTGGGAAAAATTACTAGCAGCTGTATCATATGGGGGGTGGGTGGGTTCTAGTGTTACAAGGGGATAACTAATGTCACTTGAGATTACCCATTCACTGTAGAATAGCACAGAGATATATATATAGCTTTCCAGTAGTATTGACCCACAATTTCTATTGTAATGTAATAGCCTTTTGTTCATAACAGCAAATTATTTATATCCATCTTCTATTATTTTGATGTTGTGACCAGGAACTCTCCAGCTGCTGTTATTCAAACCAAATGCAACTGCCCATCAGCCTCACACTGTCATGGGGAGCAAAGCATCTGTTGTCCCAAGAAGGCCACGGATCACACAATATAATATTATTGTCATGCATTGTTGCATCAAACTGAACAAGCACAAGCACATAAGGATACAAACAGTTAAAAAATACAAAATGGCCAATAATGCTAACAAATCTATAGTCCCTATTCACACAGAGTAAGATTCACTTACCAATCTGATCTTCAGGTATTAGCGATTCAATTGGAGGGTCCAGTTCAGAACTCTGCGACAGGTAATTCTTTACCTGAGTCATGAACTGCCGGATGGTATGAAGCATGTCAGTGCTGGAGACATGGCATTCTTTGTTTTCTTGCAGAAAACTGATGTAATCCTGGACAAGGCACCCGAAATACGTACGCTTGTCCTTGGACATGGCTGCTATCTTCTTTACCATCTTTTTCTCTGGGGTCATGATAGAACTGAAAACTCCGCTCATTTTACGCAGGTGAGTCTTAACAATTTTGGAGAATCCCAAGGTGGAACCTCCTTTCTTACGAGACTTTATTGGAGGGGTCATGCTCTCCTGGTCGCTTTCTTCTTCACATCCCTCCAGGCTGTCACCTTCACAAAAGAGCTGCACTGTCCTTTCATACTCAAAAGAATCGGACGATGAGGTGGAGATGCTCATGTCACTAAGTCGTTGTATCCTCAGTGTAGTCCGAGCTGGTGAATCCCCGTTCTGGACTCTTGTTAAGTTCTCTGTTGTTTTGTGTTGAGGAGAATCCTCTGATTCCACAGACGATCTACAGTAGGACCCATTAAATGATGAAGAGCTGTCATTACTCTGCCACCTGTTAATAGTGGCGTGCTTCTTTAGGCGAGGGGGAGGTATTGGAGTAGTAGTGTTATTATTAGGAGATTCTAAGTTGCCTTCCCTGTTATGGATGACTGTTTCTGGCATGCTTGCCTCTTGCTTCACTGCTCTGGATAGTTGAAGACTTGTGCGATGACTATTAATGGAAGGGGGAGGGGGCCTAGGAGGTGGTGATTTCACCCTCTCTGAACCATTTGCTTCTCGGGTCCTTGTGCTCTCTCTCTTTAAACATCCTCCTGCATCCTGGCTGTGCACTTTTATGAAAAGTGGATTAATGAAACACAGAGCTCCCTTGGTTTGGCTGCATTCCAGTTCTGAGGGCGTTCTGGTGTGGAGAGAATGCACTCCATTTATAAGAGGTAGCTGCTGGGACTCATTGTTGCTTCTTTCTGAAGGGATAGGTCTAAGCACGCCATAAGCATATTTTGGTTTACAGTTTGCCGGAGAGCTCCAAAAGTCTGAAATACATACAGATTGCATACAGTAAATACGTAAATAACACATTTATATCAGAAATCTGAACTACAACTCCCAACATTTCTTGATAGCACTGCTAAGAGATGAAGGGGCATAAACTAGATATTGCAGAATTCCATGTTAATCCTAATGAATTGTTATATTTCACCAAACTGTTAGTGTGTGTATGCGTGTGTCTGGTTTGGTGCATTATAAACATTAATGACTTCAAAAAGTACCTTACACTCCTTCTTTAAAAACTAATAGCGTTTTAGTCATTAATAAGTTAATGTTTGTTTACACATACACATGGCTTTGTGTTCAAGCTCTCTATATACAACATTCTGCACAGACCACAGGCCAGGCCATACTGTGTGTGCAGGAAAAAAGCCCCTCTTTTCACCCACTCAAAACTTCTTGGCCAAGACGATCAGCTGCTACATTTTCTTCTTCTGCTCCAAGAGTCTGTAAACACACACACAGCTGTGTATGTGCCGTGATTACAAAACCAAAGTTTTTTGAAGCTCAGCAGTAAAAAATATGCAATGGGCCGTGATTTTCAAGGCTACAGCGATGAGTAACAGGAAATTCAGCCTAAACCAATACTTGTCTGTTCTTCTTGTGTTCGACCCATGACTCTATACTGCCCGAGTGTTTTGTAGAAGATACGTAGTGGCTATTTACTGCAAATTCCTTAAGTTGCCTTTTTCATAGGTTTGAAACAATTGCAGTTCAGAGGTGTAGAATTCACAATTCCACAATCAATGATAATATATCCTTTTACATACTAGTTATGCTCACACATTTGCACATAGGGCAACATGTGGATTGTCTAGAAATAGGATAAAGGCTTTCTAAAATCATGGAGACAATGAGGTTTTGTAAAAGCAGAAACACAGGTACTGGGCTGCAATGTGATGTTCTTAATCTACATGCACACACCTAAGATAAATATCTGTCGTATTCAGTTAAGGTTCGTACACACGTGCGATCACGGGTCCCGATTCAATGTTGATAAATGTAAGGTGATGCATTTGGGATTTAATAATCCCTGTGCCACCTACACCATAAATAACTCTGTGTTAGGTGCATCTGAAATGGAAAGAGATTTGGGGGTTCTGGTAGATAACAGACTTAGCTGTAGCAAACAATGCCAGGTAGCAACAGCTAGAGCTAGCAAGATATTGTCTTGTATAAAGAGGGGAATAGATTCAAGAGAGAAAAATATTATTCTCCCTCTTTACAAGGCACTGGTAAGGCCTCATTTGGAATATGCGGTGCAGTTTTGGAATCCCATATACAAAAGGGACATCTTGGAAATGGAAGCAGTCCAGAGAAGGGCAACTAAATTAATAAGGGGAATGGAGGGGCTTGAATATGCAGGCAGATTAGACAAGTTAGGGCTGTTTACATTGGAGAAGCGGCGGTTGCGTGGGGACATGATAACCTTATACAAATATATTAATGGCCCATACAGTGAACTCTCTGGTGCATTGTTCACTAATAGGTCATATCAGAGGACTCGTGGACATCCTTTAAGGTTGGAAGAAAAGAAGTTTCATCTTCAAGTTAGGAGAGGTTTCTTTACAGTGAGAATGGTGAAACTGTGGAACTGTCTTCCAGCAGAGGTGGTAATGGCAAGTTCATTGAATAACTTTAAAAAAGGCCTGGATAAGTTTCTAAAACTAAAAAATATTGAGAATTACTGGTATTAATGCATATAGATCTGGTTGATCCAGGGATACTTTCCGATTGCCGTTTGGAGTCAGGAAGGAATTTTTTCCCCCTTTTTTTAGCGGGGGTTTTTTGCCTTCCTCTGGATCAACTGTTAGGTATGGTTAAAAAAAAAAAAAAAGGGAATAGGTTGGACTTGATGGACGAATGTCTTTATTCAACCTTAATTACTATGTTACTATGTTACTATGTTACTATGTCCGAACGTTCGTTTCGGCCGATAATCGGCCCGTGTATGAGCACTCTATCGCCCAAAACGGGCGTTCGGTCGGAGATCCGCCCATACACGGGCCGTTTATTGCCCGAAACGAACGTTCGGACACATCGAGCGTCACGGGTCGGGACCCGCAATCGTAGGTGTATACGAGGCTTTAGATGAACTGGACTTGAAGTTTATGTCTTTAAGACCTATTGATGTAACTGAATACCACAGATACTGTATGACCTGTATGAATGAGAACCTTCACAAATAGGAGATAAAGACGATTTACATCTCATTGCCTATTTGCATTTACTTCATCTTGTGGCACCTGCAAATGGTCAACAATATGAGAACCAGATTAGTTTGCTGTCTCTTAACCACAGGTACGCACAAACACGGACGCTATCCTATATAATAAAATGCAAGTGTGCGTCCCTGTGTCCGTGTGTGGGTGTCTGAGCAGGAGGTTTCTGACTCACTGTAAGAAGCTGAGCAGAGCTTACGTCACAATCTCACACAGGTACAGCTACGGGATCTCACTCTGACTCCTCCCCTCCCTCCCAGTCACCAGCAGTCTGCAGAGATTTGTGGGCGAGCGCTTGGGTCCTGGTAGCAATGGGGAGGGGATGCAAGATCCAAACATCCGATCCTGAGATTCCTGACTGGAACTTCACAACACAGTGAGTGTTAAAAAAAAAAGTTTACTGAAGGAGATCATGCTGGGTTGGGAAGGAGAGGCTGGGGACAGATGACACTGCTGTAATGTCATGTAACTCTATCTCCTGGGTCTGGGACAGAGGTGGTGTAACCTGGGTCTGGGACAGAGGGGGGGGCCCTGGGTCTGGGACAGAGTGAGGGAACCTGGGTCTGGGGCAGAGGAGGGGCCCTGGGTATGAGACAGATGGGGGACCCTGGGTGGGACAGTGGGAGGGAACTCTGGATTGGTGACAGAGGGGGGTGGCTCTGGGACAGAGTGGGGGCCCTGGGTTGGGAGAGGGGGGGGACCTGGGTCTGGGACAGAGTGGGGGGTCCTGGGTCTGGGAGAGGGGGGGGACCCTGGGTCTGGAAGAGCGGGGGTGGGAGAGAGGTGGGCCCGGGTCTGGACAGGGGGGGCCTGGGTCTGGGACAGAGTGGGGGGCCCTGGGTTGGGACAGAGGAGGGGCACTGGGTCTGGGACAGATGGGGGGCCCTGGGTCTGGGAAAGAGTAGGGGACTCTGGATGTGACAGAGGGGGGTCTGGGACACAGAGGGGGTGGGACCTGGGTCTGGGACAGAGTGGGGGGTCCTGGGTTCGGGAGAGGGGGGGACCCTGGGTCTGGAAGAGCAGGAGTCTGGGTCTGGGAGAGAGGTGGGCCCTGGGTCTGGGACAGGGGGGGCTGGGTCTGGGACAGAGTGGGGGACCCTGGGTCTGGGACAGAGTGGGGGACCCTGGGTCTGGGACAGAGGGGGGGCCCTGGGTCTGGGATGGGGGGCTGGGTCTGGGACAGAGGGGGGCCCTTGGTTTGGGACAGAGTGGGGGACCTGGGTCTGGGACAGAGTGGGGGGCCCTGGGTCTGGGACAGAGAGGGGGCCGTGGGTCTGGGACAGAGGGGGGCCCTGGGTCTGGGACAGGGGGGGCCTGGGGTGGACAGAGTGGGGGGCCCTGGGTCTGGGACAGAGGGGGCATGGGTCTGGGACAGATGGGGGGCCCTGGGTCTGGGAAAGAGTAGGGGACTCTGGATCTGTGACAGAGGGGGGGTCTGGGACGAGGGGGTGGGACCTGGGTCTGGGACAGAGTGGGGGGTCCTGGGTCTGGGAGAGGGGGGGACCCTGGGTCTGGAAGAGCAGGAGTCTGGGTCTGGGAGAGAGGTGGGCCCTGGGTCTGGGACAGGGGGGGGGGTCTGGGACAGAGTGGGGGACCCTGGGTCTGGGACAGAGTGGGGGACCCTGGGTCTGGGACAGAGGGGGGCCCTGGGTCTGGGATGGGGGGGCTGGGTCTGGGACAGGGGGGGCCCTTGGTTTGGGACGAGTGGGGGACCCTGGGTCTGGGACAGAGTGGGGGGCCCTGGGTCTGGGACAGAGAGGGGGGCCGGGTCTGGGACAGAGGGGGGGCCCTGGTCGGGGCAGAGGGGGGCCCTGGGTCTGGGACAGAGGGGGAACCCTGGATCTGGGACACTAAGAGGGAACTGTGGCCTTGGGACATGGAGGATGGAGGCACTCTGGGCTTCTAGCGCCTGTTATTGTAACAGGCTTAATGTCTAGTTTAATAATAATTAGCTGTTGCTTTTGGAATGTTATTGCCCATAGCCTCATAAGACATGTTACACCCATGTTTATTGTACTAGGTTGGGGCCACTAGACTAGTTATTGTATTTTAGATTTATGTTTGACTATAAAGCACTGGGAATGGTAAAATATAGTGTAAGTCTACTGAAACTGCACATTAACATCATGTTGGGGGGGAAAAAAGGGAATTGCATTAGATGTCCTCTTAAAAATATGGACACAAATACAGGACTATTTACAGAGATGCATAGAGAAATCCCTAATTTACTGAGCATTACCATAACTTTAAAATGGGATTTGCAGTGGATGGAAAAATCACCCACTCAGCCTCCGCAAATTCATTATCACAATCAGGACAATTTTTTACGGACAGCTAGTGTGGCTAGTGTTAAAGTAGACAATGCAATTGTCATGTTATATTTCTGCAAGGAAGAGCAATTGTGGCTCTTGGTGAATAAGACCAATAGTGTTTTCACACTGGAAAGAAAATGCTACAGATGTTTGTGTCACTTCACTTTGATAGCAACAGCATGTGGGTGTTAGATATTCACAAAAAAAGCTGCACAAACTGGATATTGAAAGGGTTCTTGGGATAAATTAACAGTATTAAATACATACAATACAAGGATTATGGGAGGTCCTATGCCTTTAATATAAAGCACTTAATGGGTTACCTTGACGTGGTTGGAAGGCTTTTCATTCATGTGATCACAGTAATGTATACTAAAACCCCTTTGTTTATAAAGTATGCCAGTGTGCAGATAATATGATATTGTATGGGGCCTAGGAATGTGTATTGTGCATTACATTTTCTATGTTTGTACAGTATTAAATAGGTTAGCGTAATTTAACATGGCTTTTCTCTCGATAAATGAGCCACAATATCTTCTGAGCGGATTTAAAATGATGGTATGTGCAGAACATACTGCAGTACCGATATTCATTGCGTGCATTATTTTAACCTGTGTGTGCAGGCCTGTCAAGAGTGCACACACAGCTCCTTAGAAGGAACTCTGCCTACACAGAATCAAGTTTCCAGGTGCAGAGCTATAAACATACGTGTGCTTGAGAACAGTGAGCTTGTACACATTGTACAAACATGGGACAATATAATGGTACCACACAATGTGAAATGTGGTGCATATGATTTAGAGGGAACACTGCCTTTGCCCTCTTTTCTTTTTAAAATGTTTTTCATTTGCTCATATGCCAACAACAAATAGCAACAGATATTTATTTAAATGTCAAAATCGATTTTTCTTTCTTGTCTTTTTAAGACTCTAGAAATAAGAACCTGTTGGTAGCACTGATGAGAAGTTGAGAACGGCTGTACAGTAAAGCTTGACACTTCAACCTCAGGCATAAATTAGTTAGGAATGAAGCTCAGGAAGCGGATGAACTCAGTTTAATCTAAAACCTGTGTTTAGAGGCATTTGGTTCTGCTTACCGATTCCGAGTTGTGCAATCTCCTCGAGTTCAGTCTCTGTCTTGGCGGCAGCAATGGCATGTGGCAACTTCAAGGTGAAAGGCAGCACATCTCTGGTAAAGGCAAGATAAAGGTTTCATGTGTTCAGATTTTCATTTGTTCAGAATTAAAACATTTCAAGGACAACTACTACTAAATAACTGAGGGAGTTACAGAACCACAACATACATCAAATGAACAGGGTAAAAGAATTATTAAAACACCCCCAGGTATGTCTATGAAGGTTTTCAGCCATCCAGGTCATTGTATATCAAGTAACATAAGGAACATTCAACTTTTTTTCAGTAATTGAAGATATTTTACTACTCATCTGAGTGGCTTCCTCAGTTAAACTGACTGTCAGGGACATCCTTGCTGTAAACAACCTAACTCACAGCACTCCCTCAACAGTCACTATGTAATGTGTGTGAACATATCCAGAGGTCAGTGAAATCCTATTAAACAAAAAGACACTGACACAGCACTCCAATGCAGTAGGTTGTACTGCTGTCAACATCACAATATAACCACCTGGCTTTGTTACGATCCACTTCTTATCACAAAATAAATAGGCCAGGAACTTGTCAGGAACGCCAGAAGGTGAACAACTCAGATTTTTAAGTCTGTCTGTAGACATTTAATAGATTCAACAATCAACTCTAACAACATAAGCAGATACTTGCAATGGAAAGTTTATCTGAGGTTACTTGGGGAGTTTAGTCCACAAACCCATTGTATATTACAGTCTGGAGCAAATCCAACTCACTTAAACGAGAATAAAAAAAATCTGTGTTACTGTAGAGCATATGAGTTCAAAAGTAATTCTAGCAGCCTCAGCTAGGCACACTGTAACTGTAACATAAAATGAGAGGCCTTTCATGAGCAGGACAGTCGAGGAGCTTTATATCACTCACTTGACAATACTACATTGTGAATTCTAAGCCAGATGGACACGTAAAGGGCACCTTCTGGTTTTAAATGTAAAACCAGAAGTATACCCAGCAAATGAAAAATTGTATCTAGTTAAATCTGAGAGATGTAAGTCTAGCCTGAACTGCTGCCTGTTACCTCTGCTTTTCGGATCTTCTAGTAAGAAGCTGTCAGTCATGGATGAACGGCATGATATCACAGCCAATGATGGAATTCTATTCCCCTAGTTATTTTAATCAAGTAAAGCTTTTTTAAAAGCTTGGAGCTTAAAGAGGATTGCGCAAACTTTTGAGAGGTAGAGGGAGAGGGGGGAGTTGATTTACTTTTTGTATGAAGTAGGTATGGAATGTAATTTTCCATTTTAGGTGTGGAATCTATAATTTCCATGGAGGTAGGAGACAGTGCTCTTACCTTCGACTCAATAGATAAAGTGATGAGCGGTAAAAGACTTAGCTTGCTCCACTGCTCCTACGCCAGCCATCCCGTCTCTTAAAAAGTTATGCATGTCCCTATGTTAGAGAGGGAGGCAGGACAGATTGGGAGACAAACAGTGAAACATGTATTATCTTTGACAGCTCACCCCTTGACTTTTATTACAGAATGGGAGACTAGAGTACTGTCGTGTGCCTCCTTTACAGGTATGACATTTTAAAACCATTTTATTTCTCAGGGCAACGTTTATGCATCTGTATGGTTAAAAATTCACAATGTTACTGTTTTGCTATATATATGAAAACATACATGGAAAGAAAGGTAAACTGTCCCCAATATGTGAGATCATTCCAAGGCTAGAATAGAATTCTGGGAATGTTTACTACACAGATACCAAACTATAAGCCATTCTGTAATTAATGGTTAGTTTGGGAATAGTAGAATAATTGTTACATCTGGAAAAAAGACTTCAATTTACTGTAAACCGACTTCCTGGAAATTAAAATATTTGATAAGGTAACAAAAAAAGGTTCAATGAGTTGGTATGATTAATCATTTCTGTGGAATGTTTGTGTTTTTTTACTCTTGGTACATAAAATTCCCTTCCCTCAGATGGAAAATTGGATCTAACTGATTGATGGCATAAACCCATCATTAGGCAGAGTGACAAGGTGCACTGGGTGGAAAGGAACCAGCTTGCCTTCCTGTCACAGTTCTTAAATTATTACAGATTTCCAACAAAATGCTAATTTTCTCCCATATGCTATAATTAATATTAGATGTGCTCATTGATACCTGATTATTTCACAGAACAATGACTGACTGTAGGAAACCTTATTGTTAATCATTTAATAAATTACGTAGTATGAAAACAGAATAAACAAAGTTTCAAAGGGTATCTTCACTCAAAAAATAAAGTTGCGCCATTTGGATTTATTGAAGAATGGGGGGTAAAGGAGCTGTGTCTTACCTACCATTTTTCAATAAATCGATAAGGAACCAGGAGAGAAGGTAACGAACTTACCCGTTCGCTCGCTCGCTCCCGGCGTGTAGTCTGATGCACATGAGATGTGCTCATGTGCGCTGGGGGTGCAAGAGATTGGGTAAGTTTGTTACCTTTAAAGAAATACTAATAAAGTCACAGAAATGACCCATGATCAGGACCAAATGATGACACAGGAAAATCACAGGATATCCACAGTATATCGAACTGATAATATTTTCCTTAAGCTGGCCATACCTTACCTTTTGACATTCCCAAAATCATTTTGCCAAGTGAAGTCACCGAGCAGTTGCATAACCATATAAAAGGACAAGGCTTTTCGTTCTTTTCTTAAGTGACATTGTTTAGGAGCCGTAATGATTATTAAGATTCTTTTGAATATGATCATTATGGTAGTTTAATTCTTAGTCAGCGCTATCGACAGCCAGGTCAAAATATCACAGGTCGACAGTAAAATAATCATGGCTGATATTTTAACTAGAGATAAATAGAAAAACACATACCAGAATCAAGATTAGGAGCGCTCACCAGTGGTATCCGTGTTGATTCCACACTATGCCGCGTCCTGTCGTGCAGGTCACTTCCCCCAAAGTACGAAACATCAGTGGGTCTCACGTACTTAGTACGAAAAGCGACATCAGGGAGTGGACCGCTCCGGAATTAGGACTCAGGCTTGGTAGGTGTCATCGCAAAACTTTTTTATTTCAACCATATGTAAACATCAATCAAAGCTGTAAAAGCATCACAAAGGTGCAAACAAACCAGTGGTCTGACGCGTTTCCCGGCGTTCCCTCCGCTTCATCATAGGCTCTCCCTTTGTGGGTCTCTGATGAAGCGGCGGGAACGCTGGGAAACGCGTCAGACCACTGGTTTGTTTGCACCTTTGTGATGCTTTTACAGCTTTGATTGATGTTTACATATGGTTGAAATAAAAAAGTTTTGCGATGACACCTACCAAGCCTGAGTCCTAATTCCGGAGCGGTCCACTCCCTGATGCTCGCTCTTGATATTTTAACTAGACTAATTGTGCCCATTGAAGACACTGGGCCCATTGAAGTTTACCAGCCTTTTGACTAACATTCTCCAATATTTTACATTGGCGGTCGATCTTCCAAAACTTTTGGAACATGTGCATACAGCATTGTTTTTTTTATTTTACTTATCAGTTAATTTTGCTAGTAACTGAATTATATAATATATAATATACTGTACAAGATGATGTAGGAACACGACTTATAAATAAAGAGTAGAAAGAATGTGTTTGTTGACCCAATTAATCAACCTGATATATTCTTGAAGTAGACATCAGTGAAAATTGTAACTGTTTTTTAAGCCATCTACACACAAACACATGAATGAATGAATGAATGAATGAAAATTCAATGGAATATTTGTTGCTATTAATTTGGTCTACATTTTACAATTCGGTTACAATCAGCCTGCTGTCATATGACACACTTTTTTCAATAACATAACAGAGGCTCAGTTTAGGACCGTTTGATTGGCTTTTTATTTATTAAATGGGCTGCCATTCTGTTTCAGAAGCAGAATCTGAAAATATAAGTTAGGAAGATTAACGTCACTTCAAATATTTTTTATAAAGCTGCTGCTTTATTATAATCAATCCAGGGTTAAAGTCTTTATTGGAGTAAGCACCCCAAAGTTTGCATATTTTGGCCAAAGTTTGGTAATAAAACCTCAAGGCAATTTAAAAAAAAATTATTTTATAAGGCAAACTGTGCATTAACCAAAGATACACCTGTGTGAAATCAGCAAGCTATTTCGCTGAAGCAAGCCTTTCAGCCCCTTTCTGGCTTCCTTGATAAAACAAACTGAGCATGCCCAAGACACCGGTTTGGTGAAGAGGAGGGGTTAGTGACTAGAGGACTTGATACATTTGTATTTTTGATTAGAAGGGTAATGCATTGTTTTAATTAAAAGTTAAGTTTGACACTTTTGGAACTAGGAAAGTTACTATTACAAATTTTACACCAAAACATTAACTCAGGAAAAACTTACCTGCTGATACAGTAAAATGCAACAAGCCTAAAAACATCTGCAAAGCTGATTCCAGATCCTTCAATGGAAAAAGCTGAAAGAAAAAAAAACAGTGGGCCCCAGATAAGACTATTAAAAGGAAGTTAAAGTCAGTCCTGATGTTTTTCTGCAGAAAGAAAGAAAGAAAGCAGTAATGTTTTGCAACTATCAAGCAAAGCAGTGTTCTTGTTATTGAAAACAACTGTGCCGGGTGAAATTAATGCCAAGGAAGAAATTTTGCTAAAAATACGGAGCCTGAGAGTTCTGTCCATTCTCCTCATTCCATAAACATTCTGTCATACATAACAAATGGGTCAAAACAAATCACGATTGCACAACATACAAGGAAAACAAAGACCCTACACGCTTTACTATCTGTTACACTGGGTCCATCTCACGTGATAATCTAGTTGTGTGCAACATTATAGAAAAGGGATTGCCATTAGGCTAGATTTCGGCAAGAAATAAAAGTCTAACTACTACTTCAACAGTTTCTTTGACAAGCACACGTGGCTTTTAGGCACCCAAACTTTTTGTTCCAAACTACATTGTTTGTCTTTCACCATTCATACTCTGGTCACTGAATTTTGTGAAGCACATCCTATTTTGAAGCACAGTTTATGTATTTATCCCGAAACACATCAAGGGAAAACTATTATTAAGACTAGCTTAACAAGATGTATTGCAATGTTTCCCCTGAAGGCTATGGGTTACCGCATACAACTGCTACATGTAATGCGTTTTCTTAATGCCCCGAGTGTGAATGTAAACAGATTTCCTGTGTGAAAACTCTTTTGGTGCATTTTCCCCCCAATATTAGAAGCCTAAGGGGCATATTTGTAAAAGTGCGTTAACTTTCCGCCTCCGTTATCGCCAAAGGCCAGACTTAGCGTGTGAGGGGCTGCCGGGAAGGGGGGATGTCACGGGCAACATGGGCGTGTTGAGTTAATTATCAAGGCGAAAAGAGAAAACCGTTTCACCACACATCACCACAGCGATACTTTTTCGTAGAGAAAACAATAACAGTCGTTTTGAGCCAATATAAAATTTGCAATGTTAATGGACCTTTATAAATATGCCCCTAAGTGTATTGGCACAGGGAAGCCAGAATAGCAAATTGGACAGCTCCACTCCCTATCACATACAAGGGAGTGAAGAAGTGACTGGAGGGCTTGCTGTACCATAATCTTTTCCTGATTTCACATAGGTGTAACTTTGGTTAGCAATTACTGACACCATTTTAACCATTTTCTGGGCTATGAGAAAAAGGCTGAATGTTTCATTTAAGAAGGAACATTTTTCATATAAACTAATTGAGCTACTGTACCAAAATTAGAGCTTCAGTGGTTACAAACCAGCATGTGATATTTGTCTCATATTAACATTGAAGCCATAAAATACAACTTTAAGAAGAACAGAATAAAAAAACACTTACTGTAGGAACTTTCCTTTATTACAAATTCCTGTAAATAGGATCCAAACTCCTCTGGCACGCGGAGAGAAATCACCTTTTTCTGAATTTTGCTGGATTTTCGAACTATGAATGCCTGAAACAAAATAGAGGGAAATGGTCAATGCTGACGGGGTTAAACTGTAACTCAGCCACAAAGTCTAACATTCATTGACTGGATTGGCATGAATAACTAGCACATTAGACAATATTTTAAAAAAAAAACAACCACTTCCCTCTTTGATACTATCATGTGTTTGATTCTAAAGAAAAAAAGGGGTTCAATGTAAGTACCGTATAAACCGCCCCAAGTATTAACTGAGGTACCTATTTTTAGCTGAAAATACTAGTAAAAGTGATTGACTAGAGTATAAACCGAGGGTAGAAATTGACCACTACTGCCTTCTGATTCTGTATTGTCAGTTTATTTCTTTGTACCTCTCTTCAAACCAGTACTGACAAAAATAAATAATTATTAACAGGAGTGGGACTGAATATATAATTTAACCCTCTATGTAAGGGATTTATCAGTATAATGGGTCCAGAATCTATAGTCATTCTACTTTGTGCTTGATTGTGTTAGTGTTTCACCTTTCTGGGACCTATAGAACTTGTACAGCCTTTGGCCAAAGCGACCCACTGTACAGAGGCATTGAAAACAAACACCACCTATAGAATGGCAAACTACATTCTGCACTGCTGTAACAAAGATCCAAAGCCCCTTGACTGTTAGCATTATGGTGCTAATAAATATTAACCTAATTAAGATGAGGCGCCGGGCAGTGATGTCAGACGGCGCGTCAGTACACGGAGCAAGCGAACGGCTGACGGATTTCTAATGTAAGTTACTGGCTCGGTATAAACCGAGGTCGGGTTTTCAGGCTGATTTTACAGCCTGAAAATATCGGTTTATACTCCAGTATATACGGTATATATACAGGTCAGTGTGTGTTTCTATACATGGCATTTTATATATACAGGTCAGTGTGTGTTTCTATACATGGCATTTTATATATACAGGTCAGTGTGTGTTTCTGGACATGGCATTTTATATATACAGGTCAGTGTGTGTTTCTGGACATGGCATTTTATATATACAGGTCAGTCTTTGTTTCTAGACATGGCATTTTATCAATTTTAAATTGATTGACTCGAGTATAAACCGAGGGTAGAAATGGTACCCACTACATGAGACATCCACTGAGTCTGTATTGTTTTGAGGATTATACTTTACCCTTTAAATGGACAGCAGAATTCCCATACAGTAGTCCCATACAGTAATAGCAAATCAGTATGCTGTCTATTTAAAGGGCAACTAAAGCCTCAAAAAATACAGAATCAGAAGGCAGTAGTGGTCACATTTCTATGTGATAGACCATCCTCCGGAGTATTGTTGCCCTTTAAATGGACAGCAACCACCATTACAGGTCAGTGTGTGTTTCTGGACATGGCATTTCTTATATACAGGTCAGTGTGTGTTTGGACATGGCATGTTCTATATACAGGTCAGGTGTGTGTTTCGGGACATGGCATTTTCTATATACAGGTCAGTGTGTGTTTCTGGACATGACATTTTTATATACAGGTCAGTTTTGTTTCTGGACATGGCATTTTATATATACCAGGTCAGTGTGTGTTCTGGACATGCCATTTATATATACAGGTCAGTCTTTGTTTCTGGACATGGCATTTTATATATTACAGGTCAGTGTGGTGTTTCTGGACATGGCATTTAAATATCATGTCAGTGTGGTTTCTCTGGACATGGCATTTTATATATACAGGTCAGTGTGTTTTTCTGGACATGGCATTTATATAAGGTCAGAGTGTTTTGGACATGACATTTTACTGTATATACTCGAGTATAAACAACCGAGTATAAACTGAGGTACCTATTTTACCAGGAAAAGGTTAAATTGATTGACTCGAGTATAAACGAGGGTAGAAAATGTGACCACTAATGCCTTCTGATTCTGTATTGTTTTGAGGCTTTACTTTACCTTAAATGGACAGCAGAATTCCCATACAGTAGTCCCATACAGTAATAGCCAAATCCAGTATGCTGTCTATTTAAAGGGCAACTAAAGCCTCAAAAAAATACAGATCAGAAGGCAGTAGTGGTCACATTTCTATGTGATGACCATCCTCCAGAGTATTAGTTGCCCTTTAAATGAGACAGAAACCACCATCATCATGGTACAGGTGTGTGTTTCTGACATGGCTTTTCTATATACAGGTCAGTGTGTGTTCTGGACATGGCATTTTCTATATACAGGTCAGTGTGTGTGTTTCTGACATGGCATTTTCTATATACAGGTCAGTGTGTGTTTCTGGACATGCATTTTCTATATACAGGTCAGTGTGTGTTTCTGGACATGGCATTTTCTATATACAGTCAGTTTGTTTTCTGGACATGGCATTTTTATATATACAGGTCATGGTGTTTTCTGGACATGGCATTTTATATATACAGGTCAGTGTGTGTTTCTGGACATGCCATTTATATTAAGGTCAGTCTTTGTTCTGGACATGGCATTTTATATATACAGGTCAGTGTGTGTTTCTGGACATGCCATTTTATATATACAGGTCAGTCTTTGTTTCTGGACATGGCATTTATATATACAGGTCAGTGTGTGTTCTGGACATGGCATTTTATATATACAGGTCATGTGTGTCTGGACATGGCATTTTATATATCAGGTCAGTGTGTTTTTCTGGACATGGCATTTTATATATACAGGTCAGCATGTGTTTCGGACATGACATTTACTGTATATACTCGAGTATAAAAAACCCGAGTATAAACTGAGGTACCTATTTTTACCGGAAAAAGGATTAAAATTGATTGACTCGAGTATAAACGAGGGTAGAAAATGTGACCACTACTGCCTTCTGATTCTGTATTGTTTTGAGGCTTACTTTAAATGGACAGCAGAATTCCCATACAGTAGTCCCATACGTAATAGCCAAATCCAGTATGCTGTCTATTTAAAGGGCAACTAAAGCCTCAAAATAACAGAATCAGAAGGCAGTAGTGGTCACATTTTCTATGTGATAACCATCCTCCAGAGTATTAGTGCCCTTTAAATGGACAGTAACCACCATTCCTTGGCACTCCAGATGTTTGGGAACTACAATTCCCTCATGCTTTAGTTGCTGGTAGTTGTAGTTTCAAAACATCTGCAGTGGCAAGGAATTACCACAACATGAATTACTATTCCCCCTTCCAGAACCCCCCAGTATACTGTTAACTGCTGGGTCAATGACTTACCTTTCAGTAATGCGGCAGCTGCTCACTCCGCATCCACTCTCTGCCTGACGTCACTAATCTGGGATGTGAGAGAGGAGCTGAGTAGTGACGTCAGCTGCAGAACAGAGGAATAGAGCGAACGCGACCACCAGACAATGAAAGTAAGAAAAGATTGACCAGAGTATAAACCAAGGTTCAGTTTGCAGGCTATTTTTTAAGCCTGAAAACCTTGGTTTATACTCTATATATATATAGGTAAATATATTTCATGTCAATGTAACCTTTTTGTTATTAGTATACACCCAAAGCCTCATTTTACATAAGAATATGAGCCTATATAGCAGAATTTGGGGTATTACATCATGGCTGAGAGTGTTTCTACTATCCTGTGTGCATTGGTGCTTAGCTTTGTTTCTAGTCAGAATCATTAGATAGGAACAATCTTTCATAATAGAACATCTTTCATAGATAGGACAACTCTTCATAGATAACAATCTTTCATAGATAGGAACAATCTTTCAATGCTTACAAGTAAATTCCACAAGGGTTTAAATTCTAGAACAAAGTATTGTGTGCCGGGTGTGCAGTGTGGAAGAAGTTAAAATTACAGTAGATAGCCGAGTACCATGAACGTCATGCTGTAATATAGTACCTCCAAAAATCATTAACCATAACAAGAGTAAACAAGGATTGCCTCAGTAATATCATAACATTAGGGGAATATTTATATATAAATTGATTTTTTTTCTACCAGATGTTTTAACATTTCATGCATGCCCCTTAGTGCTGAAAACCCCACAGCACTTTTTCATATCTAGGCCATATATACAGGTCAGTCTTTGTTTCTGGACATGGCATTTTATATATACAGGTCAGTGTGTGTTTCTGGACATGCCATTTTATATATACAGGTCAGTCTTTGTTTCTGGACATGGCATTTTATATATACAGGTCAGTGTGTGTTTCTGGACATGCCATTTTATATATACAGGTCAGTCTTTGTTTCTGGACATGGCATTTTATATATACAGGTCAGTGTGTGTTTCTGGACATGGCATTTTATATATACAGGTCAGTGTGTGTTTCTGGACATGCTTCTGATTCCACAGACGATCTACAGTAGGACCATTAAATGGAAGAGCTGTCATTACTCTGCCACCTGTTAATAGTGGCGTGCTTCTTTAGGCGAGGGGGAGGTATTGGAGTAGTAGTAGTGTTATTATTAGGAGATTCTAAGTTGCCTTCCCTGTTATGGATGCTGTTTTCTGGCATGCTTGCCTCTTGCTTCACTGCTCTGGATAGTTGAAGACTGTGCGATGACTATTAATGGAAGGGGGAGGGGGCCTAGGAGGTGGTGATTTCACCCTCTCTGAACCATTTGCTTCTCGGGTCCTTGTGCTCTCTCTCTTTAAAATCCTCCTGCATCCTGGCTGTGCACTTTTATGAAAAGTGGATTAATGAAAACAGAGCTCCCTTGGTTTGGCTGATTCCAGTTCTGAGGGCGTTCTGGTGTGGAGAGAATGCACACTCCATTTATAAGAGGTAGCTGCTGGGACTCATGTTGCTTCTTTCTGAAGGGATAGGTCTAAGCACGCCATAGCATATTTGGTTTACAGTTTGCCGGAGAGCTCCAAAAGTCTGAAATACATACAGATTGCATACAGTAAATACGTAAATACACATTTATATCAGAAATCTGAACTACAACTCCAACATTTCTGATAGCAGCTAAGAGATGAAGGGGCATAAACTAGATATTGCAGAATTCCATGTTAATCCTAATGAATTGTTATATTCACCAAACTGTTAGTGTGTGTATGCGGTGTGTCTGGTTGTTGCATTATAAACATTAATGACTTCAAAAAGTACCTTACACTCCTTCTTTAAAAACTAATAGCGTTTTAGTCATAATAAGTTAATGTTTGTTTAACATACACATGGCTTTGTGTTCAAGTCTCTATATACAACATTCTGCACAGACCACAGGCCAGGCCATACTGTGTGTGCAGGAGAAAAAGCCCCTCTTTCACCCACTCAAAACTTCTGGCCAGACGATCAGCGCTACATTTTCTTCTTCTGCTCCAGAGTCTGTAAACACACACACAGCTGTGTATGTGCGCGTGATTACAAAACCAAAGTTTTTTGAAGCTCAGCAGTAAAAATATGCAATGGGCCGTGATTTTCAAGGCTACAGCGATGAGTAACAGAAATTCAGCCTAAACCAATACTTGTCTGTTCTTCTTGTGTTCGACCCATGACTCTATACTGCCCGAGTGTTTTGTAGAAGATACGTAGTGGCTATTTACTGCAAATTCCTTAAGTTGCCTTTTTCATAGGTTTGAAACAATTGCAGTTCAGAGGTGTAGAATTCACAATTCCACAATCAATGATAATATATCCTTTTACATACTAGTTATGCTCACCACTTTGCACATAGGGCAACATGTGGATTGTCTAGAAATAGGATAAAGGCTTTCTAAAATCATGGAGACAATGAGGTTTTGTAAAAGCAGAAACACAGGTACTGGGCTGCAATGTGATGTTCTTAATCTACATGCACACACCTAAGATAAATATCTGTCGTATTCAGTTAGGTTCGTACACACGTGCGATCACGGGTCCCGATTCAATGTTGATAAATGTAAGGTGATGCATTTGGGATTTAAAATCCCTGTGCCACCTACAACCATAAATAACTCTGTGTTAGGTGCATCGAAATGGAAAGAGATTTGGGGGTTCTGGTAGATAACAGACTTAGCTGTAGCAAACAATGCCAGGTAGCAACAGCTAGAGCTAGCAAGATATTGTCTTGTATAAAGAGGGGAATAGATTCAAAGAGAGAAAAATATTATTCTCCCTCTTTACAAGGCACTGGTAAGGCCTCATTTGGAATATGCGGTTGCAGTTTTGGGAACCCATATACAAAGGGACATCTGGAAATGGAAGCAGTCCAGAGAAGGCAACTAAATTAATAAGGGAATGGAGGGGCTTGAATATGCAGGCAGATTAGACAATTTAGGGCTGTTTAATTGGAGAAGCGGCGGTTGCGTGGGGACATGATAACCTTATACAAATATATAATGGCCCTACAGTGAACTCTTGGTGCATTGTTCACTAATAGGTCATATCAGAGGACTCGTGGACAATCCTTTAAGGTTGGAAGAAAGAAGTTTCATTTCAAGTTAGGGGAGGTTTCTTTACAGTGAGAATGGTGAAACTGTGGAACTGTCTTCCAGCAGAGGTGGGTGGTAATGGCAAGTTCATTGAATAACTTTAAAAAAGGCCTGGATAAGTTTATAAACTAAAAAATATTGAGAATTACTGGTATTAATGCATATAGATCTGGTTGATCCAGGGATACTTTCCGATTGCCGTTTGGAGTCAGGAAGGAATTTTTCCCCCTTTTTTTAGCGGGGGTTTTTGCCTTCCTCTGGATCAACTGTTAGGTATGGTTAAAAAAAAAAAAAGGGAATAGGTTGGACTTGATGGAAGATGTCTTTATCAACCTTTAATTACTATGTTACTATGTTACTATGTTACTATGTCCGAACGTTCGTTTCGGCCGAAATCGGCCGTGTATGAGCACTCTATCGCCCAAAACGGGCGTTCGGGCGGAGATCCGCCCATACACGGGCGTTTATTGCCCGAAACGAACGTTCGGCACAATCGGCGTCACGGGTCGGGACCGCAATCGTAGTGTATACGAGGTTTAGATGAACTGGACTTGAAGTTTATGTCTTAAGACCTATTGATGTAACTGAATACCACAGATACTGTATGACATGTATTATGATGGAACCTTCACAATAGGAGATAAAGACGATTTACATCTCATTGCCTATTTGCATTACTTCACTTGTGGCACCTGCAAATGGTCAACAATATGGAGAACCAGATTAGTTTGCTGTCTCTTAACCACAGGTACGCACAAACACGGAGCTATCCTAATTAATAAAATGCAAGTGTGCGTCCCTGTGTCCGTGTGTGTGTCCTGAGCAGGAGGTTTCTGACTCACTGTAAGAAGCTGAGCAGAGCTTACGTCACAATCTCACACAGGGTACAGCTACGGGATCTCACTCTGACTCCTCCCCTCCCTCCCAGTCACCAGCAGTCTGCAGAGATTTGTGGGCGAGCGCTTGGGTCCTGGTAGCAAGGGGAGGGGATGCAAGATCCAAACATCCGATCCTGAGATTCCTGACTGGAACTTCACAACACAGTGAGTGTTAAAAAAAAAAAGTTTACTGAAGGAGATCATGCTGGGTTGGGAGGAGAGGCTGGGGACAGATGACACTGCTGTAATGTCATGAACTCTATCTCCTGGGTCTGGGACAGAGGTGGTGTAACCTGGGTCTGGGACAGAGTGGGGGGGCCCTGGGTCTGGGACAGAGTGAGGGAACCTGGGTCTGGGGCAGAGGAGGGGCCCTGGGTATGAGACAGATGGGGGACCCTGGGTTTGGGACAGTGGGAGGGAACTCTGGATTGTGGACAGAGGGGGGTGGCTCTGGGACAGAGTGGGGGCCCTGGGTTGGGAGAGGGGGGGGACCTGGGTCTGGGACAGAGTGGGGGGTCTGGGTCTGGGAGAGGGGGGGGACCCTGGGTCTGGAAGAGCGGGGGTCGGGAGAGAGGTGGGCCCGGGTCTGGACAGGGGGGGCCTGGGTCTGGGACAGAGTGGGGGGCCCTGGGTTGGGACAGAGGAGGGGCACTGGGTCTGGGACAGATGGGGGGCCCTGGGTCTGGGAAAGAGTAGGGGACTCTGGATGTGACAGAGGGGGGTCTGGGACAGAGGGGGTGGGACTGGTCTGGGACAGAGTGGGGGGTCCTGGGTTCGGGGAGAGGGGGGACCCTGGGTCTGGAAGAGCAGGAGTCTGGGTCTGGGAGAGAGGTGGGCCCTGGGTCTGGGACAGGGGGGGCTGGGTCTGGGACAGAGTGGGGGACCTGGGTCTGGGACAGAGTGGGGGACCCTGGGTCTGGGACAGAGGGGGGGGCCCTGGGTCTGGATGGGGGGCTGGGTCTGGACAGAGGGGGGCCTTGGTTTGGGACAGAGTGGGGGACCTGGGTCTGGACAGAGTGGGGGCCCTGGGTCTGGGACAGAGAGGGGGCCGTGGGTCTGGGACAGAGGGGGGCCCTGGGTCTGGGACAGGGGGGGCCTGGGTGGACAGAGTGGGGGGCCCTGGGTCTGGGACAGAGGGGGCACTGGGTCTGGGACAGATGGGGGCCCTGGGTCTGGGAAAGAGTAGGGGACTCTGGATCTGTGACAGAGGGGGGGTCTGGGACGAGGGGGTGGGACCTGGGCTGGGACAGAGTGGGGGGTCCTGGGTCTGGGAGAGGGGGGGACCCTGGGTCTGGAAGAGCAGGAGTCTGGGTCTGGGAGAGAGGTGGGCCCTGGGTCTGGGACAGGGGGGGTGGGTCTGGGACAGAGTGGGGGACCCTGGGTCTGGGACAGAGTGGGGGACCCGGGTCTGGGACAGAGGGGGGCCCTGGGTCTGGGATGGGGGGGCTGGGTCTGGGACAGGGGGGGCCCTTGGTTTGGGACAGAGTGGGGGACCCTGGGTCTGGGACAGAGTGGGGGGCCCTGGGTCTGGGACAGAGAGGGGGGCCGTGGGTCTGGGACAGAGGGGGGGCCCTGGTCTGGGGCAGAGGGGGGCCTGGTCTGGGACAGAGGGGGAACCCTGGATCTGGGACACTAAAGAGGGAACTGTGGCCTTGGGACATGGAGGATGGAGGCACTCTGGGCTTCTAGGCCTGTTATTGTAACAGGCTTAATGTCTAGTTTAATAATAATTGCTGTTGCTTTTGGAATGTTATTGCCCATAGCCTCATAAGACATGTTACACCCATGTTTATTGTACTAGGTTGGGGCCACTAGACTAGTTATTGTATTTTAGATTTATGTTTGACTATAAAGCACTGGGAATGGTAAATATAGTGTAAGTCTACTGAAACTGCACATTAACATCATGTTTGGGGGGGAAAAAAGGGAATTGCATTAGATGTCCTCTTAAAATATGGACACAATACAGGACTATTTACAGAGATGCATAGAGAAATCCCTAATTTACTGAGCATTACCATAACTTAAATGGGATTTGCAGTGGATGGAAAAATCACCACTCAGCCTCCGCAATCATTATCACAATCAGGACAATTTTTTACGGACAGCTAGTGTGGCTAGTGTAAAGTAGACAATGCAATTGTCATGTTATATTTCTGCAAGGAAGAGCAATTGTGGCTCTTGGTGAATAAGACCAATAGTGTTTTCACACTGGAAAGAAAATGCTACAGATGTTTGTGTCACTTCACTTTGATAGCAACAGCATGTGGGTGTTAGATATTCACAAAAAAAGCTGCACAAACTGGATATTGAAAGGGTTCTTGGGATAAATTAACAGTATTAAATACATACAATACAAGGATTATGGGAGGTCCTATGCCTTTAATATAAAGACACTTAATGGGTTACTGAGTGGTTGTGAAGGCTTTTCATTCATGTGATCACAGTAATGTATACTAAAACCCCTTTGTTTATAAAGTATGCCAGTGTGCAGATAATATGATATTGTATGGGGCTAGGAATGGGTGATTGTGCATTACATTTTCTATGTTTGTACAGTATTAAATAGTTAGCGTATTTAACATGGCTTTCTCTCGATAAATGAGCCACAATATCTTCTGAGCGGATTTAAAATGATGGTATGTGCAGAAACTAGCAGTACCGATATTCATTGCGTGCATTATTTTTAACCTGTGTGTGCAGGCCTGTCAAGAGTGCACACACAGCTCCTTAGAAGGAACTCTGCCTACACAGAATCAAGTTTCCAGGGTGCAGAGCTATAAACATACGTGTGCTTGAGAACAGTGAGTTGTACACATTGTACAAACATGGGACAATATAATGGTACCACACAATGTGAAATGTGGTGCTATGATTTGAGGGAACACTGCCTTTGCCCTCTTTTCTTTTTAAAATTTTTTCATTTGCTCATATGCCAACAACAAATAGCAACAGATATTTATTTAAATGTCAAAATCGATTTTTCTTCTTGTCTTTTTAAGACTCTAGAAATAAGAACCTGTTGGTAGCACTGATGAGAAGTTGAGAACGGCTGTACGTAAAGCTTGACACTTCAACCTCAGGCATAAATTAGTTAGGAATGAAGCTCAGGAAGCGGATGAACTCAGTTTAATTAAAACCTGGTGTTAGAGGCATTTGGTTCTGCTTACCGATTCCGGTTGTGCATCTCCTCGAGTTCAGTCTCTGTCTTGGCGGCAGCAATGGCATGTGGCAACTTCAAGGTGAAGGCAGCACATCTCTGGTAAAGGCAAGATAAAGGTTTCATGTGTTCAGATTTCATTGTTCAGAATTAAAACATTTCAAGGACAACTACTACTAAATAATGAGGGAGTTACAGAACCACAACATACATCAAATGAACAGGGTAAAAGAATTATTAAAACACCCCCAGGTATGTTATGAAGGTTTTCAGCCATCCAGGTCATTGTATATCAAGTAACTAAGGAACATTCAACTTTTTTTCAGTAATTGAAGATATTTTACACTCATCTGAGTGGCTCCTCAGTTAAACTGACTGTCAGGGACATCCTTGCTGTAAACAACCTAACTCACAGCACTCCCTAACAGTCACTATGTATGTGTGTGAACATATCCGAGGTCAGTGAAATCCTATTAAACAAAAAGACACTGACACAGCACTCCAATGCAGTAGGTGTTACTGCTGTCAACATCACAATATAACCACCTGGCTTTGTTACGATCCACTTCTTATCACAAAATAAATAGGCCAGGAACTTGTCAGGAACGCCAGAAGGTGAACAACTCAGATTTTTAAGTCTGTCTGTAGACATTTAATAGATTACAATCAACTCTAACAACATAAGCAGATACTTGCAATGGAAAGTTTATCTGAGGTTACTTGGGGAGTTTAGTCCACAAACCCATTGTATATTACAGTCTGGAGCAAATCCAACTCACTTAAACGAGAATAAAAAAAATCGGTTTACTGTAGAGCTATGAGTTCAAAAGTAATTCTAGCAGCCTCAGCTAGGCACACTGTAACTGTAACATAAAATGAGGGCCTTTCATGAGCAGGACAGTCGAGGAGCTTATATCACTCACTTGACAATACTACATTGTGAATTCTAAGCCAGATGGACACGTAAAGGGCACCTTCTGGTTTTAAATGTAAAACCAGAAAGTATACCCAGCAAATGAAAAATGTATTAGTTAAATCTGAGAGATGTAAGTCTAGCCTGAACTGTGCTGTTACCTCTGCTTTTCGGATCTTTAGTAAGAAGCTGTCAGTCATGGATGAACGGCATGATATCACCAGCACTGATGGAATTCTATTCCCCTAGTTATTTAATCAAGTAAAGCTTTTTTAAAAGCTTGGAGGTAAAGAGGATTGCGCAAACTTTTGAGAGGTAGGGGAAGGGGGGTGATTTACTTTTTGTATGTAATGTATGTATGGAATGTAATTTCCATTTTAGGTGTGGAATCTATAATTTCCATGGAGGTAGGAGACACTGCTCTTACCTTCGACTCAATAGATAAAGTGATGAGCGGTAAAAGACTTAGCTTGCTCCACTGCTCCACGCCAGCCATCCCGTCTTCTTAAAAGTTATGCATGTCCCTATGTTAGAGAGGGAGGCAGGACAGATTGGGAGACAAACAGTGAAACATGTATTATCTTTGACAGCTCACCCCTTGACTTTTATTACAGAATGGGAGACTAGAGTACTGTCGTGTGCCTCCTTTACAGGTATGACATTTTAAAACCATTTTATTTTTCAGGGCAACGTTTATGCATCTGTTGGTTAAAAATTCACAATGTTACTGTTTTGCTATATATTGAAAACATACATGAAAGAAAGGTAAACTGTCCCCAATATGTGAGATCATTCCAAGGCTAGAATAGAATTTGGGAATGTTTACTACACAGATACCAAACTATAAGCCATTCTGTAATTAATGGTTAGTTTGGGAATAGTAGAATAATTGTTACATATGGAAAAAAGACTTCAATTATGTAAACCGACTTCCTGGAAATTAAAATATTTGATAAGGTAACAAAAAAGGTTCAATGAGTTGGTATGATAATCATTTCGTGGAATGTTTGTGGTTTTTTTAATCTTGGACATAAAATTCCCTTCCTAGATGGAAAATTGGATCTAACTGATTGATGGCATAAACCCATCATTAGGCAGAGTGACAAGGTGCAATGGGTGGAAAGGAACCAGCTTGCCTTCCTGTCACAGTTCTAAATTATTACAGATTTCCAACAAAATGTAATTTTCTCCCATATGCTATAATTAATATTAGATGTGCTCATTGAATACTGATTATTTCACAGAACAATGACTGACTGTAGGAACCTTATTGTTAACATTTAATAATTACGTAGTATGAAAACAGAATAAACAAAGTTTCAAAGGGTATCTTCACTCAAAAAATAAAGTTGCGCCATTTGGATTTATTGAAGAATGGGGGGTAAAGGGCTGTGTCTTACCTACCATTTTTCATAAATCGATAAGGAACCAGGAGAGAAGGTAACGAAACTTACCCGTTCGCTCGCTCGCTCCCGGCGTGTAGTCTGATGCACATGAGATGTGCTCATGTGCGCTGGGGTGCAAGAGATTGGGAAGTTTGTTACCTTAAAGAATAATAATAAAGTCACAGAAATGACCCATGATCAGGACCAAATGTGACACAGGAAAATCACAGGATATCCACAGTATATCGAACTGATAATATTTTCCTTAAGCTGGCCATAACTTACCTTTTGCATTCCCAAAATCATTTTGCCAAGTGAAGTCACGAGGAGTTGCATAAACATATAAAGGACAAGGCTTTTCGTTCTTTTCTTAAGTGACATTGTTAGGAGCCGTAATGATTATTAAGATTCTTTTGAATATGATCATTATGGTAGTTTAATTCTTAGTCAGCGCTATCGACACGCAGGTCAAAATATCACAGGTCGACAGTAAATAATCATGGCTGATATTTTAACTAGAGATAAATAGAAAAACACATACCAGAATCAGATTAGGAGCGCTCACCAGGGTATCCGTGTGTGATTCCACAATTGCCGCGTCCTGTCGTGCAGGGCACTTCCCCCAAAGACGAAACTCAGTGGGTCTCACGATACTTAGTACGAAAAGCGAGCATCAGGGGTGGACCGCTCCGGAATTAGGACTCAGGCTTGGTAGGTGTCATCGCAAACTTTTTATTTCAACCATATGTAAACATCAATCAAAGCTGTAAAAGCATCACAAAGGTGCAAACAAACCAGTGGTCTGCGCGTTTCCCGGCGTTCCTCCGCTTCATCATAGGCTCTCCCTTGTGGGTCTCTGATGAAGCGGCGGGAACGCGGGAAAGCGTCAGACCACTGGTTTGTTTGCACCTTTGTGATGCTTTTACAGCTTTGATTGATGTTTACATATGGTTGAAATAAAAAGTTTTGCGATGACACCTACCAAGCCTGAGTCCTAATTCCGGAGCGGTCCATCCCTGATGCTCGCTCTTGATATTTTAACTAGACTAATTGTGCCCATTGAAGACACTGGGCCCATTGAAGTTACCAGCCTTTTGACTAAAATTCTCCAATATTTTACATTGGCGGTCGATCTTCCAAAATTTTGGAACATGTGCATACAGCATTGTTTTTTTATTTTACTTATCAGTTAATTTTGCTAGTAACTGAATTATATAATATATAATATACTGTACAAGATGATGTAGGAACACGACTTATAAATAAAGAGTAGAAAGAATGTGTTTGTTGACCCAATTAATCAACCTATATCTTGAAGTAGACATCAGTGAAAATTGTAACTGTTTTTTAAGCCATCTACACACAAACACATGAATGAATGAATGAAGAATGAAAATTCAATGGAATATTGTTGTGCTATTAATTTGGTCTACATTTTACAATTCGGTTACCATCAGCCTGCTGTCATATGACACACTTTTTTCAATAACATAACAGAGGCTCAGTTTAGGACCGTTTGTTGGCTTTTTATTTATTAAATGGGCTGCCATTCGTTTCAGAAGCAGAATCTGAAAATATAAGTTAGGAAGATTAAGTCACTTCAAATATTTTTTATAAAGCTGCTGCTTTATTATAATCAATCCAGGGTTAAAGTCTTTATTGGAGTAAGCACCCCAAAGTTTGCATATTTTGGCCAAAGTTTGGTAATAAAACCTCAAGGCAATTTAAAAAAATTATTTTATAAGGCAAACGTGCATTAACCAAAGATACACCTGTGTGAAATCAGCAAGCTATTTCGCTGAAGCAAGCCTTTCAGCCCCTTCTGGCTTCCTTGATAAAACAAACGAGCATGCCCAAGACACGGTTTGGTGAAGAGGAGGGGGTAGTGATAGAGGACTTGATACATTTGATTTTTGATTAGAAGGGTAATGCATTGTTTTAATTAAAAGTTAAGTTTGACACTTTTGGAACAGGAAAGTTACTATTACAAATTTTACACCAAAAAATTAACTCAGGAAAAACTTACCTGCTGATCAAGTAAAATGCAACAAGCCTAAAAACATCTGCAAAGCTGATTCCAGATCTTCAATGGAAAAGCTGAAAGAAAAAAAAACAGGGGCCCCAGATATAAGACTTATAAAAGGAAGTTAAAGTCAGTCCTGATGTTTTCTGCAGAAAGAAAGAAAGAAAGCAGTAATGTTTTGCAACTATCAAGCAAAGCAGGTGTTCTGTTTATGAAAACAACTGTGCGGGTGAAATTAATGCCAAGGAAGAAATTTTGCTAAAAATACGGAGCCTGAGAGTTCTGTCCATCTCCTCATTCCATAAACATTCTGTCATACATAACAAATGGGTCAAAACAAATCACGATTGCACAAACAAAAAGAAACAAAGACCTACACGCTTTACTATCTGTTAACTGGGTCCATCTCACGTGATAACTAGTTTGTGGCAACATTATAGAAAAGGGATGCCATTAGGCTAGATTTCGGCAAGAAATAAAAGTCAACTAATACTTCAACAGTTTCTTTGACAAGCACACGTGGCTTTTAGGCACCCAAACTTTTTGTTCCAAACTACATGTTTTGTCTTTCACCATTCATACTCTGGTCACTGAATTTGTTGAAGCACATCCTATTTTGAAGCAAGTTATGTATTTATCCCGAAACACATCAAGGGAAAACTATTATTAAGACTAGCTTAACAAGATGTATTGCAATGTTTCCCCTGAAGGCTATGGGTTACCGCATACAACTGCTACATGTAATGCGTTTTCTAATGCCCCGAGTGTGAATGTAAACAGATTTCTGTGTGAAAACTCTTTTGGTGCAATTTCCCCCCAATATTAGAAGCCTAAGGGGCATATTGTAAAAGTGCGTTAACTTTCCGCCTCCGTTATCGCCAAAGGCCAGACTTAGCGTGTGAGGGGCTGCCGGGAAGGGGGGATGTCACGGGCAACATGGGCGTGTTGAGTTAATTATCAAGGCGAAAAGAGAAAACCGGTTCACCACACATCACACAGCGATACTTTTTCGTAGAGAAACAATAACAGTCGTTTTGAGCCAATATAAATTTGCAATGTTAATGGACCTTTATAAATATGCCCTAAGTGTATTGGCACAGGGAAGCCAGAATAGCAAATTGGACAGCTCCACTCCCTATCACATACAAGGAGTGAAGAAGGGACTGGAGGGCTTGCTGTACCATAATCTTTTCCTGATTTCACCTAGGTGTAACTTTGGTTAGCAATTACTGACACCATTTTAACCATTTTCTGGGCTATGAGAAAAAGGCTGAATGTTTCATTTAAGAGGACACTTTTCATATAAACTAATTGAGCTACTGTACCAAATTAGAGCTTCAGTGGTTACAAACCAGCATGTGATATTTGTCTCATATAAAATTGAAGCCAAAAATACAACTTTAAGAAGAACAGAATAAAAAAACACTACTGTAGGAACTTTCCTTTATTACAAATTCCTGTAAATAGGATCCAAAATCCTCTGGCACGCGGAGAGAAATCACCTTTTTCTGAATTTTGCTGGATTTTCGAACTATGAATGCCTGAAACAAAATAGAGGGAAATGGTCAATGCGCGGGGTTAAACTGTAACTCAGCCACAAAGTCTAACATTCATTGACTGGATTGGCATGAATAACTAGCACATTAGACAATATTTTAAAAAAAAAACAAACCACTTCCCTCTTTGATAACTATCAGTGTTTGATTCTTAAGAAAAAAAGGGGTTCAATGTAAGTAACGTATAAAACCGCCCAAGTATAAATGAGGTACCTATTTTTAGCTGTGAAAATACTAGTAAAAGTGATTGACTAGAGTATAAACCGAGGGTAGAAATTGACCCCTACTGCCTTCTGATTTGTATTGTCAGTTTATTTCTTTGTACCTCTCTTCAAACCAGTAAGACAAAAATAAATAATTATTAACAGGAGTGGGACTGAATATATAATTTAACCCCTATGTAAGGGATTTATCAGTATAATGGGTCCAGAATCTATAGTCATCTACTTTGTGCTTGATTGTGTTAGTGTTTCACCTTTCTGGGACCTATAGAACTTGTACAGCCTTTGGCCAAAGCGACCCACTGTACAGAGGCATTGAAAACAAACACCACCTATAGAATGGCAAACTACATTCTGCACTGCTGAACCAAGATCAAAGCCCTTGACTGTTAGCATTATGGTGCTAATAATATTAACCTAATTAAGATGAGGCGCGCGGGCAGTGATGTCAGACGGCGCGTCAGTACACGGAGCAAGCGAACGGCTGACGGATTTCTAATGTAAGTTACTGGCTCGGTAAAACCGAGGTCGGGTTTCAGGCTGATTTTACAGCCTGAAAATATCGGTTTATACTCCAGTATATACGGTTATATACAGGTCAGTGTGTTTCATACAGGCATTTTATATAACAGGTCAGTGGTGTTTCTATACATGGCATTTTATATATACAGGTCAGTGTGTGTTTCTGGACATGGCATTTTTATATACAGGTCAGTGTGTGTTTCTGGACATGGCATTTTATATATAACAGGTCAGTCTTGTTTCTAGACATGGCATTTTATCAATTTTAAATTGATTGACTCGAGTATAAACGAGGGTAGAAAATGTGACCACTACTGCCTTCTGATTCTGTATTGTTTTGAGGCTTTACTTTACCCTTTAAATGGACAGCAGAATTCCCATACAGTAGTCCCATACAGTAATAGCCAAACCAGTATGCTGTCTATTTAAAGGGCAACTAAAGCCTCAAAAATCAGAATCAGAAGGCAGTAGTGGTCACATTTTCTATGTGATAGACCATCCTCGGAGTATTAGTTGCCCTTTAAATGGACAGTAACCACCATACAGGTCAGTGTGTGTTTCTGGACATGGCATTTTCTATTACAGGTCAGTGTGTGTTTTTGGACATGGCATTTTCTATATACAGTCAGTGTGTGTTCTGGACATGGCATTTTCTATAACAGGTCAGTGTGTGTTTCGGACATGCCATTTTATATATACAGGTCAGTCTTTGTTTCTGGACATGGCATTTTATATATTACAGGTCAGTGTGTGTTTCTGGACATGCCATTTTATTATACAGGTCAGTCTTTGTTTCTGGACATGGATTTTATTATACAGGTCAGTGTGTGTTTCTGGACATGGCATTTTAATATATACAGGTCAGTGTGTGTTTCTGGACATGGCATTTTATTATACAGGTCAGTGTGTTTTTCTGGACATGGCATTTTATATATACAGGTCAGCATGTGTTTCTGGACATGACATTTTACTGTATATACTCGAGTATAAACAAACCCGAGTATAAACTGAGGTACCTATTTTTACCAGGAAAAAGGATTAAAATTGATTGACTCGAGTATAAACCGAGGGTAGAAAATGTGACCACTACTGCCTTCTGTTCTGTATTGTTTGAGGCTTTACTTTACCCTTTAAATGGAAAGCAGATTTCCATACAGTAGTCCCATACAGTAATAGCCAAATCCAGTATGCTGTCTATTTAAAGGGCAACTAAAGCCTCAAAAAAATACAGAATCAGAAGGCAGTAGTGGTCACATTTTCTATGTGATGACCATCCTCCAGAGTATTAGTTGCCTTTAAATGGACAGTAACCACCATACAGGTCAGTGTGTGTTGGACATGGCATTTTCTATATACAGGTACAGTGTGTGTTTCTGGACATGGCATTTTCTATATACAGGTCAGTGTGTGTTTCTGGACATGGCATTTTCTATATACAGGTCAGTGTGTGTTTCTGGACATGGCATTTCTATATAAGGTCAGTGTGTGTTTCTGGACATGGCATTTTATATATACAGGTCAGTCTTGTTTCTGGACATGGCATTTTATATATACAGGTCAGTGTGTGTTTCTGGACATGGCATTTTATATATACAGGTCAGTGTGTGTTTGGACTGCCATTTTATATTACAAGGTCAGTCTTGTTTCTGGACATGGCATTTTATATATACAGGTCAGTGTGTTTTGTGTTTTGGCATGCATTTTATATTACAGGTCAGTCTTGTGCTGGACATGGCATTTATATAACAGGTCCAGTGTGTGTTTCTGGACATGGCATTTATATAGACAGTATATACAGGTCAGTGTGTGTTTCTGGACATGGCATTTTATATATACAGGTCAGTGTGTTTTTCTGGACATGGCATTTTATATATACAGGTCAGCATGTGTTTCTGGACATGACATTTTACTGTATATACTCGAGTATAAAGAAACCCGAGTATAAACTGAGGTACCTATTTTTACCTGGAAAAAGGATTAAAATTGATTGACTCGAGTATAAACCGAGGGTAGAAAATGTGACCACTAATGTCTATATCATTTACTGTCTATATCATTCACTGTCTATATCATTTACTGTCTATATCATTCACTGCCTTTATCATTCACTGCCTTTATCATTCACTGCCTAAATCATTCACTGCCTATATCATTCACTGCCTATATCATTCACTGTCTATATCATTCACTGCATTCACTGTCTATATCATTCACTGTCTATATCATTCACTGTCTATACCATCCACTGCCTATATCATTCACTGCCTTTATCTTTCACTGCCTATATCATTCACTGCCTATATCATTCACTGTCTATGTCATTCACTGTCTATGTCATTCACTGCCTATATCATTTACTGCCTATAGTCATAAACCCAGGGGTGGCACTTGTGGGTGATATGAGGGGTTAGATCTAAACATTTAGACCCACCCAAGTCCCTACATCACCCCAGTTCAAAAACTTATATAAATAATTCACTTGTATATATCATTGTGACATGTTACAAGTGCGTTTTAACTGATCCCATTTTGATTGATGGAAAGATTCTACGAACTACAAGGTTAATCAGTACAGATGTCATTCTCATTCATTCTACCACACAAGTGTGGTTACGACAAGTTTATACTACTTGACCTGATCAAACCTGGCTAGCTGCCACAACATGATAAAAATCATATTAATTACCGGGGGCCAGATTTCTGTTTCACCTGTGTCAGGGAAATGATACAAAACTCCCCTGGCCAGGAACATAATTCTGCTTAAGGTGAAAGTGTTCCTATATTGTGTCTTATTCCAAAGTAAAGTTTCAGAATAAAACTCATTTTACAGTTCAGTAATCATCCTCCAAAGCTATTTTATTTTAGTGGGGCTATTTTGATAAGTTTTGGAAATTGTTTTGCTTTTGTTTTTAAAGACGATGTTGCAACCCAAAACATTCAATAAAAAAAACCAGCAATTTTCTTCTTCTAACCCAATTAAGGCTCTTATGAAAACATGGGCAACGGTACCTATTCCCTTAATTGTCAGCACCAGACAAGGGTGCCTTATCACCGTTGCTTTTTGACCAAACTTCCATTAGCATTTAGATTGGAACTTATATTTTTTATTTAATCCAAATACTATTTAATTTGTGTTTGGCAGTTTAATGCAGTTCCCAAAAAAACAACCGTAATGGAATGGCATGGCAGGCAATGAAGGTGATATTCATACCAACACAATGTGTATCTGAGCATGCTTGGTGCACAAACTCTCGTATTTAAGAATCACAAATCCTACTCTATACACTGTGTCCATTGTCTATGAATTTCCATGTCATGTAACATAAAATAAATCTTTTATTAGGAAATGATTATAGGTAAAACAAAAATACCGTAAATGAAAAAAAGGGAAACTCACTGTTTTAAGTCAATCTTCACACTCAAAGTAATCGACCAGCAAAACAGAAAATAAACAATTATCCTGCAACTCAGTATATATACATGATTATCCATTTCCTTATAAAGCTCCAAACACAATCTGCAGTGCAATCCGTGGACTGTTAAGAATGGGGCAAAGCGTTGCATGACTTTAATACAGGATTTTCATTGGCTGCGTGAGTTTCAGAACAAGTATCTACCTATGCAGCCATCGCAATATGATTTCAGCAGACATTAAAATGATGCAAGCGCTAAGGAGACAATCGGAGAGATTCAATAAAAGTTTTCTACTTTAAAAATTGTGTTAATTTGCCCCAACCAATCAGATGTTAGCTTTCATGTGTTAAATAGATTTGATTGTAAACAGGGAGATTCAATATAAAAGTTCTTCGGGGATTCAATAAAAGTTCTTATCGTTTAAAATGGTGCTATTTTGCCCCAACCCATCGAACTTATTACATTTGAAAACTAACATCTGATTGGTTGGGGTAAAATTAGCACCATTTTAAACGATAAGAACTTTTGTCGTTAAAATGGTGCTAATTTTGCCCCAACCAATAAGATGTTAGCTTTCAAATCTGATTGGCTCTGGCAAAATTATGCAGGTTTTTTAACGATAAGAACTTTTATTAAATCTCCCTGATTGTTATTTATCGCAAATTTAAAAATGAACAGAGTGCTGCGAGGTAGATCATGTGGTTCTCTGTAAATATCCATATATTTACTATTACAAGTGACTTTCTGCAAGAGGTGCTTCAGTTATATTGTTCTTAATGTAAAGAAACCATTTCCATGCCTGAAGACAAAACTAATCTTTTCCAATCCTAAGGAAGCCCTGTGTCCTCTTAGATGCTCCTCTATTTCCCTTATTAATTTAGTGTGTGTTTCTCACAACTCTCCAGCCCTGTAATGTCGTGTTTGTTAACAGGATTCCAAAATGACACTACACATTCAGATGATGCCTTTCCAGTGTTTTTTATAAAGGGGTATAATGTTTTTTAACTAGTTTAACCATTTACATTAGTCCCTGCCCCAAAGAGCCTTACAATCTAAATTAGAGTTGCAAAATGTACCTCCCATTGATACAGTAAACACTTGCAATGGTTACTATATCTTGGCAGGGGTTAGGTAGGGGTTTTGTGTGTGTTTGGGGGTTTACACCCCGATTGTTCCACGTTAAATTTCTCCTAAAAAGAGTGCAAAATTGAATGCAAAATGTATTGAATTTCCAGCGGCTCCCGTTTCTGTAAGGTTTTATATTACATCACACACAAATGAACATGATGTGTTTCCCAGGGTACTGTAAATGTAGATGTAAGATTTCTAATTGACAAAAAGATTTTTCATAAGCATAAAGGACAGTGTGGTCTCATGTGACCAAAAATGTCTGTCACCTTGCAAATGGACACATGTGGCTGCATAAACACATTCCAATTCAATAAACCCGATGGCAATCCATGGCCTTTTCAAAACACGTCATTTGGGGCAAATTGTAAATAAATAAATCTGTAAAAAAACAAGCTTGTTTGCGGGGATATTACATGCAACTTTGGACTGATGACAAAATTTCAGTTGCGCTTGGAGTTTCCACCATATTGTCCTTAGTAAACACTGCGTTGGTAGGATCTGGGAAGGTCTTATTGAAAATGGTTTTATACTGGCGTAAACTAACTAGCTGGTAAATACTCACCATGTGGCAATCCTTATACATTGTTTATTTGCATAGAGAGTTCTTGTTTAGGATTGTCTAGTTCGTTCCATTCCCAGTAATTAAACTAAACGGTACCTACTGGACCTATAGTTAAATGGTACCTACCTGGACCTATAGTTAAATGGTACCTACCTGGACCTATAGTTTAATGGTACTACTGGACTATTATATATTATTTAGATATTATTTGTACCCTTCCTGTGTTATTTCATTTATCTTCCAATTCCTGGGCAATAAAATAAAATCAGATCAGGTATCAAAGTCGCAGTAATATCCTTGTTTGTGGAAGTGATTGTACTGGATTTCAGGGAAGATTTAGTGAAAATCGAGCCTGAAAATGGAACTAAACGTAAAATATAAAATGATTGAAAATCAATATATGGTGTGTCCTATAAATGGTAAGCAATGTGGAATTAATTGTTTTGCTTAATTATTCCCATGTCCCATGTCCTGGAAGGTCCACCATAACCTCATACCCTAGGATAGAAAATCCATCACAGAGGTGGACAGTTTATTCCCAGAATTCCCTGGAAATTCTAGGCCTGAGTTGTGCTTTATTTCTAAATCTAGAAAGGACATGTGGACAGTGAGGCCCTATGGGAAGACCAAGGTCCTACTGGCTCTAAACTAAAAATATTGATGACCTCTTATTGGCTTTTTTGGGAAACACAAACAAAATTCCCATCAGTCATGTCAGTACTAATAACATATCTCTTTTTTTTTCTTTTGAAAAAAGGGCCAGGAGGGAGCGATTATACCTGTGTGTTTGCAGCCAGTACAGACTTGTACATTTCAAATAGAAAGGGTACCGGTATCTGTCAGTGTAAGTTTGGCTAACACACCTCAACCAATAGTATTGTTGGTTTGGCTACCACACCTCAACCAATGGTATTGTTGGTTTGGCTACCACACCTCCAACCAATGGTATTGTTGGTTTGGCTTGCTGATCAGTGATTGAAATAATTCTTCAACAAGATGACGGATTATTGATCAGTCAATGTATGGGGAGGATTAATAATGAACCCGTGTGTATTTTATTGTCTACAACAGAAAAGGCCAGATTTCTGTTAAACTCAGCTAGGATTTTAATGAGTATCATAACAAGAATATAAAGGGATCGTTATTAATCCTTAATTCTTAAAATAATTTCCTTACTAGAGGATGTATGTTAAAGAGGAAATAACATGTAAGAAGAATATCTCAGTAAATGTACTTTTCAGGTTTTTCTCTGTGGTGAAGTCAGTGGAGTGTGCATGTACTATGCACTAGAATATAGTATGAGAAGGTATTCCAGGTCCATAGAGGTCTCTGTGAGTGGGACAGTGGAGTGTGCATGTACTATGCACTAGGATATAGTATGAGAAGGTATTCCAGGTCCATAGAGGTCTCTGTGAGTGGGACAGTGGAGTGTGCATGTACTATGCACTAGGATATAGTATGAGAAGGTATTCCAGGTCCATAGAGGTCTCTGTGAGTGGGACAGTGGAGTGTGCATGTACTATGCACTAGGATATAGGTATGAGAAGGATTCAGGTCCATAGAGGTCTCGTGAGTGGGACAGTGGAGTGTGCATGTACTATGCACTAGGATATAGTATGAGAGGTATTCCAGGTCATAGGGTCTCTGTGAGTGGGACAGTGGAGTGTGCATGTACATGCACTAGAATATAGTGAGAAGGTATTCCAGGTCCATAGAGGTCTCTGTGAGTGGGACAGTGGAGTGTGCATGTACTATGCACTAGGATATAGTATGAGAAGGTATTCCAGGTCCATAGAGGTCTCTGTGAGTGGGACAGTGGAGTGTGCATGTACTATGCACTAGGATATAGTATGAGAAGGTTATCAGGTCCATAGAGGTCTCTGTGAGGGGGACAGTGGAGTGTGCATGTACTATGCACTAGGATATAGTATGAGAAGGTATTCCAGGTCCATAGAGGTCTCTGTGAGTGGGACAGTGGAGTGTGCATGTACTAGCACTAGGATATAGTATGAGAAGGTATTCAGGTCCATAGAGGTCTCTGTGAGTGGGACAGTGGAGTGTGCATGTACTATGCACTAGGATATAGTATGAGAAGGTATTCCAGGTCCATAGAGGTCTCTGTGAGTGGGACAGTGGAGTGTGCATGTACTATGCACTAGGATATAGTATGAGAAGGTATTCCAGGTCCATAGAGGTCTCTGTGAGTGGGACAGTGGAGTGTGCATGTACTATGGACTAGGATATAGTATGAGAAGGTATTCCAGGTCATAGAGGTCTCTGTGAGTGGGAAAGTGGAGTGTGCATGTACTATGCACTAGGATATAGTATGAGAAGGTATTCCAGGTCCATAGAGGTCTCGTGAGTGGGACCGTGGAGTGTGCATGTACTATGCACTAGGATATAGTATGAGAAGGTATTCCAGGTCCAAGAGGTCTCTGTGAGTGGGACAGGGAGTGTGCATGTACTATGCACTAGGTAATTAGTATGAGAAGGTATTCCAGGTCCATAGAGGTCTCTGTGAGTGGACAGTGGTCCACAAAAGACCATTTGCTGCCTATTCTGACCCAACATCAATCAGGAGATTGGATATTTGGCATTTGATTCATTCTAGGGATTGGTGTGTATTTAGGGGCCTCGAGGACATGGTGCACTTTTGACATTGACATTAAATTTAAAGGGCATGTTCACCCTTAAAACTAAAAACAGGTGAATTGTTTCCCCCAACCCCAACTCATATATTCAGCACTTTATTACCTGCATTACTGTCCCCATTCTGGCAGAGTAAGCTGGCTCCTCCCTCAATGCAATCAACCAAGGCTGTGATTGCTGACATTTTTAACCAATGATTGGCTGCTGTTTCACCTGCTGCCTCCTCTGCACATGCTCAAGCTTATAAAAAGCTCATTGAGCAGAGGGAGGAGGCAGATACCTTTGCTAGATCGGAAGAGAACTATCATTAAATATCTGGTTATAAATACATGTAATAAACTGGTAAAAATAGCAGTAAGGGGTGCTGGCAGAAGGCACCAGTTTTTTGTTTAACGGCGGACATGCCCTTTAAATAAAAATACATTTCCATAAGCACATGTTTAGGAGACAGTTATGAAACAACCAGTGGGTTTTAGCGGATTTAAGTTTCTATTCAAGGCTATCCTGGGTGGAAGGAGATTTGCTGCTCTCAGACCTGACAGAGTGAGTGGGTGAAATATTGCCCTGTACATTTCACATGACACCCGTTTAGTGATGCGAGAACTGTGAGGAGATCACATCATTATCCCTGATTTATACACAGTCAGGACAATGGTCCGAGAGCTCTTATAATAAAAACAGAAATACCTGATTGGACAATAGCTATGTACCAGACTTGCAGGGTTTATATTAAATTTGTAGTATGGGCAGACGATAAGCAAATCTTCACAGTGCAAGAAATGTAAAAAAAAAATTTAAGACTGGGAAAGGACGGTTTGTATCCCATGTCACGGTAAGTTCTGAGCTTAAAATACACGTTCACCCTAAAATTCAATATTAAAACTGTCAAAAACTTGTCTTACTAAGTAATTCCTAATAACTTGTCTTACTAAGTAATTCCTAATAACTTGTCTTACTAAGTAATTGTTAAAAATGGTGCTAATTTTGCCCCCAACCAATCAGATGTTTGCTTTCAAATGTTACATAACATCTGGTTGGTTGGGGAAAAATTAGCATCATTTTAAAAGATAAGAACTTTTATTGAATCCCCTTGAAAGTTTTCATCTGCCAGTTTAATGTCTTCGGCTTTCCTGTATTAAATTTAGTGTATACCCCAAGTACACAGTTATTGTGTTTACAAGTAGAAGGGAATTTATCATAAAAGTGATTACTGCATTGCGTGAACTCTAGACTTTGGCAAGAATAAGGAATATATATATATATAAGTGGGGGAAACATGTTAACTACACATTAAAGTGTTTGTGATTGTTCAGCAAGACCCGTGAGTGCGCCCTTTTGATCTTCAATATATATCTTTATTATGGACTGCACCCGGGCAATTTATAGGAAAGGAGTGACAGCCACACAATCTCGTTAAGGACAGTGTTAATGTGTTGTTTAAACAAATAGTTACCGTATATCAATATTAACAAGTATGTAGTAATGACATTAAAGTATATAGAAATGTAAATAAGGCAAAATCTATAAATAAATAAAAGTACTTAGTAGTCGCCACTCCTGTTTTGTAATGGGATCTTCAAAATGGAGGGCTAAGCCACACCACAGGAAGTTTTACAGGTTGGCAATGGAAGCTTACAAAGGAACATATTCCTTTTAGTGTTGTATCCAATGGTGCGCTTAATATTAGATTGACAGCAGTGTTAGCCAATCAAAATATTTTCTGAGTGGAAGTAGGAAGTAAGTAGGAAGTTTCAAGACTTATATGTCACGTCCTTTGAAAAACATGTGACAGTCTCACAGTCTCTCACTTCACACACCCCCCTCTCAATAGAAACAAGGAGAGCTGATGTTTGCTGGACAGTAAGAGATATCTATAGATCAGGGATAGGCAACCAGTAGATCTCCAAATGTTTGGAAACTATAACTCCCAGAATTCCCTAACTACAGAGTGCTTGTAGAGGAATGCTGGGAGTTGTAGTTTTAATTCCCTAACTACAGAGTGCTTGTAGAGGAATGCTGGGAGTTGTAGTTTTAATTCCCTAACTACAGGGTGCTTGTAGAGGAAAGTGTGAGTTGTAGTTTGAATTTCCTAACTACAGAGTGCTTGTGGATGAATGCTGAGAGTTGTAGTTTTATTTCCCTAACTACAGAGTGCTTGTAGAGGAATGCTGGGAGTTGTAGTTTTAATTCCCTAACTACAGGGTGCTTGTAGAGGAAAGCTGTGAGTTGTAGTTTGAATTTCCTAACTACTGAGTGATTGTAGAGGAATGCTGAGAGTTGTAGTTTTAATTCCCTAACTACAGAGTGCTTGTAGAGGAATGCTGGGAGTTGTATATTTTATGCATCTGGAGATCTACTGTTTGCTTATCCCTGCTACATATGATAGGGGGACTGAAAGGAAAACATCTCCATGCCCACTTCTCTGAGACAATGAAGTGAGTTTGTTATTGGTTTATTACATTATTTAAGCAATAGACTCCATAGAAGCCATGAACCTGTGCCCTGTACTGATAAATGTAATAAGAATGAAACATGACAGGATAGTCTGGGTTCTTTATAGGACCTCACCTTTACCAATAGTGATCCCTCTCTAACACATTGACCAATAGTGATGCCTCTGTAACACATTGACCAATAGTGATCCCTGTGTAACACATTGACCAATAGTGATACCTCTCTAACAGATTGACCAATAGTGATCCCTCTGTAACACATTGACCAATAGTGTACCTTTCTAACACATTAACCAATAGTGATCCCTCTATAACACATTAACCAATAGTGATCCCTCTGTAACACATTGACCAATAGTGTACCTCTCTTACACACTAACCAATAGTGATCCCTCACTAACACATTGACCAATAGTGATCCCTCACTAACACATTGACCAATAGTTATCCCTCTCTAACACATTTACGAATAGTGATCCCTCTCTAACACATTTACAAATAGTGATCCCTCTCTTAACACATTTACCAATAGTGATCCCTCTCTAACACATTTACCAATTGTGATCCCTCTCTAACACACTGACCAATAGTGATCCTCTCTATCACATTTACTCATAGTGATCCCACTCTAACACATTTACCAAAAGTGATCCCTCTCTAACACATTTACCAATAGTGATCCCTCTCTATGAGATTGACCAATAATGATCCCTCTCTAACACATTTACTAATAGTGATCCCACTCTAACACATTTACCAATAGTGATCCCTCTCTAAAACATTTACCAATAGTGATCCCTCTCTAACACATTTACCAATAGTGATCCCTCTCTAACACATTGACCAATAGTGATCCCTCTCTAACAGAATCCCTGGAGACAGCTGTGAGTTAATGGCAAGGGTGAGTATTGAAAGATAGACTGATAACTTTAATTATAGAATGATCCAATTGATCTCCTATTGATCTATTATTGGTTGGAAATTTAAAGGGGGAATATTGATTCAAGCTCTGCACAACAGTTCAAAATATTCATTTAGGGGATGTGAGACTAATAGAACCAAGATTTCATAGGATTTCTTTTATTTTTAACAGCTAGCCTTTATTTTTATTTTTTTGTAGAAATCCCTAAATTTTATAGTAGTGTGTATAAAGATTTTATATCATCTGTATCCACATATAGATAAACATACACCCACATATTTCCCACTGTGCACCAACGGGCACACTTTTACTAGTATATATATACTGTATATATATATATATATATATATATATATTCATTTATTATTATTATTATTTATGATGTTTTATTTTACTGCCAGACTTTGCTACAATTTGTTTTTAATTTTTTTGCCGTATTCTAAAAATGCTAATGTACAATGCTTTAATGTTTGCGAAATCCAAAAATGATTCAACATGTTTTCACCTTTTCTAATAAAGGAAAAATACCATGGGGAATTTTTAAACAAAGGTTGATTTTTAAAAAAAAAAAAAAACAATTTCCAAGAAAATACCCCAGAAATGCCTTCTTGCCACTTTAGAGATTTGGAGACATTTACTGAAACAATTTTTATCTTTCAAAAAAGCCCAAGAAAAGTTTATTTTTCAACTTTTTATAAAAGATCACGAGAAATTTACCAAACAGAGTGCCCAAAAAAATCGACATTGCCACTTTATAAATATCATCTTTTGTATTATATATTCCGTTATATATTCCATCTAAAGGGCAACAATTCTGTTTTTATTTATTTAAATGAATGGGATCTTTCAATCGACTTAACAAGCAGAATGGAGGAAGGAATATCCTACTAGTAAAGTTTCAAAACTAAAAAACAATTAAAAATAGCTGCCCTATGGAAAATGTCCCTCTTTTACTGTTTGTACCTTCACCTACATTCTCCTATTACCTGGTTTTTGCTCTTCATCTTTCCTACACACAATATACTGTATATATAGTATATTTCAATGCAATTATCCAAAGCAATAAATCAGCAGTCAGCTTTCATCAATCTTGTGTGATTATTAAAATGTAAGCAATTATCTGATTGGTTGCTGTGGGCTATTTTCTGACCATTCCAATAACTTCTAGTTAACCTGTTGTAAGGGTTTTCACTGCAGTGCAATTCTCTGTGGAAAACCGTCTGTAAAACGTTCTACAAACCACATGGCTTAGTGCCCCATAGAGTTAATTAAAGGTTAATGTTCAAGGGAACATGTTCATTTGATTCCTCTAATTCCATTAAATGGTTTATTACCGTATACTATGTTGAATGAAGGGCTGAAAAATTTTATAAAAAGTTACTCAAAGTTGTTCTCAGCTTTCCTTCAAAACCTAACATACAGCTCTCCATGCTGCAAGGCTAAGAAGCAGATTATTAAATTCAACACTGTATGGCTACACTAAAGAGGATACAGACTTCAAAATGTGTCCGATATAAATACTGTCCCTGACCTATCAGCTTGCAGAGTATGTAAACAGTATATCCATAGTATGTAAACAGTATATACAAACAGGGTTATTCAATAAACGTTCTTATCGTTAAAAATTGTGCTAATTTTTCCCCAACCAATCAGATCTTATTTAACATTTGAAAGCTAACATCTGATTGGTTGGGGCAAAATTAGCACCATATTAAACGATAAGAACTTTTATTGAATAACCCTGTATGTAAACAGTATGTACACAGTATAAGTATATACACAGTATGTACACAGTGTATACTTAGTATGTAAACAGTATACACATACAGGGAGATTCAATAAAAGTTCTTATTGTTTAAAATGGTGCTAATTTTGCCCCAACCAATCAGATCTTATTTAACATTTAAAAGATTAACATCTGATTGGTTGGGGCAAAATTAGCACCATTTTAAATGATAAGAACTGTTATTGAATAACCCTGATAGTATATACATAGTATGTAAACAGTATATGCACAGTATATACATAATATGTAAACAGTATATATATATATATATATATATATATATATATATAGTATGTAAACAGTATAAGCAGTGGCATAACTAGGAACTACTGGGCCCCCAGCAAAACTATGATAGTGCCCCTATCTATGCTTCTGTGCTTCATCCCCAGTGGCTTTCCGGAAGGAGGCTATATCTGTCATAGGAAAAATAAGAGGATGTAGTTACACCTCTGAGTATAAGTATATACACAGTTTGTGCAAAGTATGTACATAGTATGTAAACAGTATACAGTACATAGTATGTAAACAGTATATACAGTACATAGTATGTAACATTTACCAATAGTGATCCCTCTCTATCACATTTACCAATAGTGATACCTCTCTAACACATTAACCAATAGTGATCCCTCTCTAACACATTGACCAATAGTCATCCCTCTGCAACAGAATCCCTGGTGACAGCTGTGAGTTAATGGGGAGGGTGAGTATTGAAAGACAGACTGATAACTTTCATCATAGAATAATCCAATGGATCTCCTATTGATCTATTATTGGTTGGAAATTTAAAGGGGGAATATTGATTCAAGCTCTGCACAACAGTTGTATTTCACTGTGGTGATTCTACTGAACAATAACACTCTATACAATGCTAGAATAAATAGATCAAAATATTAATTTAGGGGATGTGAGACTAATAGAACCAAGATTTCATAGGATTTCTTTTATTTTTAACATCTTGCCTTTATTTTTTTTAGTAGTGTGTATGAAGATTTTATATTATCTATATCCACATATAGCTAAACATGCACCCACATATTTCCCACTGTGCACCAACGGGCACACTTTTGCTAGTGTTTATATATAAACATTATGTTTCTTTGTTTAGGAAAGGAAAATTATCAAAAACATATTTTTGTATTTTGTAAAAGTTGCATCTTTTATGGAAAGACTTGCAAGGAGATTTAAAAACCCATAAATAGGTGTAAAACCCATGTTGGTAATGTACTTATAGAAGATTGCACACTACAAGAAATAAACTTTTTATTGAACCATCAGCACATCAGGGGGTGATGCATAAGCCTGTTGAAGGGGAGGAGCCCCCTTGTGTGCTACCTGATGTGTTGATGGTTCAATAAAAAGTTTACCCGCTATTTCTTCAGGTGTGCAATCTTCTATTATTACTTTACCATATTGGATTTATTAACCCTTTTGGGGTAAGGGTTGGATGATCTGCACCCTCACCTGTGAATGTGCATAGAGCATTTGAACTGCATAGGGCATTTGAACCAATGTCATATCGGATGTATTTAACACTGAGGGCACTGCGCTGTTTCCAAATGTTTTTGTTCGGAATCCAATTTCAATGTGTTAAGTTTTTCGCTACCTTGTATTGTAAGTTGTTCTTTAGACTTAAAGGGTAATTGTCTGTTTGTGGAAACTATAATTCATCCCAACCACTGTACCATTTTTTTTATTGAGCTTCCCCTTATTTCTTTAGATATCCAATCTGAAACATGTTTCCCCTGTTTCTGCTTCCTGGTTCTTCCAGTTAGCAACTGTCAGTTATGGATTTGACAGCTAACATCACAGCCAATATCTGAATGTTAATCCCCTAGCTGCCACTTCTGAGCATGCCCAGGCTCAGTACAGGTTTATAAATAGCTAAGTTTCCATGAGGCATCCAGAAGCATAGCAGGCATACAATAATGAATTCACAGGACAAACTATGATATATCAACATATTTTTAAGAGGCCATTCTTTCTAAAAAATGTTCTTATGAGGGTGGAGTTGTCCTTTAACTACAAGAGTTAATATTTAAGCATGTCTAAGCTGGTGTGTTGTTTGTATTTTCAAGGGGGGGGGCATAAGGGCCATATTAATCACTATTTTATGATACCGTGCTTTTAATGTTTGGAATTTTTAATGGTATTGTACAGCCACATGGTCGTAAATGTATAGTCGCGGCAATCACCACAGGCAGCCAGGCGGCTGCAGGGTTAATGTTGTTCTCTAGGCTACTCTGTATCACAGGGAAGACTGAATACTTTTTTGAAACAAAAAAAATGCTTTTTTTACTCAGCTAAATTAATAATGTAACAATCTATGTAATAACAGTATATGTAATAACAGACTATGTAGCAATCTATGGTCACTAGGAGAAGTTGAACAGCAGACTGCACTGAGCAGAAAGGGGGATTACCATACACCAGTAACCCCCCCCCCCCCCCCACAAACACATCACTGAGAAGCTCTGGGTCCTTTGTAGATAAATGCATCTGGGAGCTGTATCTCGTACCCTTTTGATGAGGAATGACTGCTGAGAATTTATCATAATGTTTTTCTCATGTTATGATTTTCCATCTGCACAGCCCTGCTTCTGTCAGCTCAGCCAGTGGTACATGTCCCTTATGGAGTTTGTTTCAAGATTTCCAAATTTATCCTTATATGGTTTACCTGTAATGACCACTGTCTTTAAACAGGTTTAAAAAAATTGCATCTAGAACTATAGGCCTTAAAATGGTGCAAATGTATTTAGTCACACTTTTTGGGTGATTAGTTTAGAGAAATACAAGTAAAAAGTGAGCCAATTTGTTTAGCTGCGGAACTGTCACTTGTGGATTGCCATGCTGTTCTCTAAGTCTGTAGCTGTAGTCTGTGTACTGTAGCTCCAATACTTTAACCCAATAGATCAAAATCAGGGTGGTCGAACAGGCTAAAATACTGCCATTTTTTTTATCCAATTGCGTGGTTTTTTTATATGGGCCATGCGATTGGCTGTGCCAAAATATCATCAGCATCAGATAGGTATTCTATCTGATGTGAAAATTGGCTTGTGTGTACACAGCCTAAAGGTGAAAACTGTAGTTGATTGGTTAACTGTGTGTGAGCATGCTGTATTGGTATATACTTTATGTTCTACATAGTAATTGAGGTTGAATAAAGGCATACGTCCATCAAGTCCAACCTTTATACCCTCTTTTTTAACCCTACCTAAAGGTGCCCATACATCTATAAGATTTTACTTACCCGACCGAGCGCTCACGCCGCCCTCTAAGTTTAACCCCTAGTGCACTCCAGCAACTTGTGTCTATAAGAAAATATCAGTGATACTCTTAGTTGCCTCTATATCCCAAGTGGGCGGGATGGGTAGGTTGCTCGCTAAGGAACTAAAGGTATATTCCCATCACCTCTGAAAAAAGTACACACCATGAGTGAAAACAGGTACGTTACGAAACAATGAAAGACAAATGACAGCTGCTTGAGTAATAAATACAGACTAGGAGACCTAGTGAAAGTGCAGAGACATAAAAACGAGCCATATTCCATAGTGCATACACTAATGTAATCATGACCAAAATCTGAATAGAGCGCTATTCATAGTGCCTATAACGTGCATAGTGCTTAGTAGCGGAGGATCAAAAAGTGCTAGTGCCCGAATGTCGGATAGGGTAGTGATATTGGGAGATAAAAACCAGCATTAAAACATTACATATATAATCTAAAACGTCTAAAACATCTAAAACAACTTTGGTATAGGAAATATGTATATTGCATATGCTATGTTCTCCTGGCACATAAGGATGAGACCTATAGGGTATGAATACATTTTTAAGTATGGGACCTCTTCAAGATTACAGGTTGCATTACTATTATACTATATAAGATTAACTAATGGGATCTAGAAGTCTGAAATTAGTAAGGGGAGTCACAGGGGGTGCCCCCTCATCACTAACATTAAACACGATCTAAGGAAGTTAATCATCTGATGTTAACTCTCAATTATAAGAAACATGATAACATGAGTTGTTCATTTAAGCCAGTTGTTCATAGGACAAACTATGATATATCAACATATTATAAAGAGGCCATTCTTTCTAAAAGATGTTCTTTATGAGGGTGGAGTTAAAGCAATTAGATTTTTTTTTATAATTGTATTCTTCATTCCCATGGTTCTCTATGGCTGGTGACAGCATCAACAAGTTTATGCTGAGTGCCTAAGGCAAGGCCAAGAAAAAAACTTTCAATGTCTTCCCATGGATCACCATCCAAGAATAGATTTTTTTTTTTAATGCAAGTTGTAGAGTTATTAATATGGATCGTGTCCCAACCCTTTTGGAATCATTAAGTCCAGGTTTATTCTTCATATTTGTTCTTCTTGAACACAGAAATGATTACAGTAATCTTCAGAACCGTCTTATTATCCTTACCTGCATGTAATTGCATAAATTATTACTTACATGCTAATTAGTACATGATAACTTGTAATTAAGAGTTTTTCTATATCTCCAAGCATCCTAGCCCCTTTACATAGAGATATATTTATAATGTATCTTGATGTGAAGGTTAGCTATTGCTTTTTTGATTGAGCCCTTCCTGCCTTTGGGACTCTATGAATGCAGGTCATGTGTATACTCAGTCTGGACACAGAAGATTTGTATTGCCAAGATGTGTACACATGTGTAGTTCTAGTGCTGTTTCTATCTGCCTGCACCTCTATTCTTAAACCTAAGAGGACAGTTTGATAAATCTCCTTTATATTAGATGTTTTATTTGTGTCACCACATATACCATGTAAATATACCGTGTTAAAACACCATGTTTCCTATAATGGCTACAGTATAGACTTGAGTGTAAACTGAGGTTTAATTATTATTATTGATTTATATAGCACCAACATCTTCTGTGGCGCTTTACAATTACATAGTCATACATTACATACAGGGTAATACATGTTATACAAAGTCATACTTATTACATACACAGGTAATACATAATATAAGTAAACAGTGTGCAGTTTCTTACAGCAATACCGTGATACAATAGGAGAGAGGACCCTGCCCAAAGAGCTTACAGTCTAGAGGATACCTATTTTTAACTGAAAAGACTAGTAAAAGTGATTGACTCGAGTATAAACCGAGGGTAGAAAATATGACCACTACTGCCTACTGATTCTGTATTGTTTTGAGGCTTTAGTTGCTCTTTAAATGGACAGCAGAATTCCCACACATTAGTCCCATACAGTAATAGCCAAATCCAGTATGGGCCAAATCCAGTATGGGACTACAGTATGGGTCGTAACTTACTTTAGAAATCGGGCAGCCGCTCCCTCACTCCCTGTACTGATACGTCGGCTGACATCACTACTTGTTGCCAGGCAGTGACGTCAGCCGGCGCATCTTACAGGGAGCGAGCGGCTGCCGGATTTCTATGAAGTAAGTTACTGACTTGAGTATAAACCAAGGCTGGTTTCCTGAAAACCTTGGTTTATACACAAGTATTTAGGTATGTTTATTTGTTCACACACTTAGACTACTGTTACAAATAGTGTACAAACTGTTGATTGGTATTAGATGCAAGATAACATAAATGATACATTTATCTTTGTGTTATTTCATCATACTAAAAAAAACATCTGAAAGCATTTTGTTTAAATTAATAATATTGCATGGATGTATAGTAGTAAGTAAATACTATTTAAAGTTTAGTGTATATATATATATGTGTGTGTGTGTGTGTGTGTGTGTGTGTGTGTGTGTATAAAGATTTATATATATATAAGATATGTGATCAGGGTTGTGTGCAAACACTGTGTGTTGTAGTGCGCTTTAGATTCCATTGTGTAATATTGAGCCTACATTCACACTAAAAAAAGCAAAGCTAAAAAGGTACAGAAACACATTGGGCCTCATTTACCCTGAGCCACAGTGTTCCTTCCGATATTTAATACTGGATTTGGTCCTGTGGTGAATCCCAAAAGGAATTTAACCCCAGCGAAAATTTAATGCTAGCACAAACCCGGTATTAAATACCTTGCACGCATCTGGAGCAATGAAAAGGTTAAAGTCATGCTAACTGATATTAAATCAGTTAGCGTGACTTAAACTACTTTAAAAAGTGCTGCAGCTTTTGTGAGCCCTTATTGTTTTATGCAGAGTTTTAATTAGTCTCCATTTACTGGATTTATAATTTGAGAATGCTTATATGGTGAAAATCTTACATATACAGAAATATATGATATCCCTGAATCATACGTTAGTGTGCACATACTGTAAATGTTCATATACACCTTTTTTGTGCATACATGAATGTACTGTGATTTGAACATAGGTGGTCTGTAGTCCTAGAGTGTAAGCCTGACTATATAAGCCAAATATTCTAGCCTGATTGACTGCCCTGGCTGCATGGCCGGCTCTCTAATGAGGCAATGTGAGGCAAAAACCTCAGGCGGCACATTAAGAGAGGCGGCAGTAAAAAAAGAAATTTGTGCAAAATTTGTACTGTCTGTTCTCACTGTATGAGACCGTTACTGGCTGTTATCACTTTATGGGGCCTTTACTGTCTGTTCTCACTGTATGGGGCCTTTACTGTCTGTTCTTACTGTATGGGACCTTTACGGTCTGTTCCCACTGTATGGGACTTTACCATCTGTTCTCACTGAATGGGAGCTTTACAATCTTTTTTTCACTGTATGAAACCTTTACTGTCTGTTCTCACTGTGTGGGCCCTTTACCGTCTACTCTCACTGTATGGGACCTTTACTGTCTGTTCTCACTGTATGGGACCTTTATGGTCTGTTCTCACTGTATGGGACCTTAACTGTCTATTCTCACTATATGGGACCTTAACTGTCTGTTCTCACTGTGTGAGACCTTTACTGTCTGTTCTCACTGTGTGAGACCTTTACTGTCTGTTCTCACTGTGTGAGACCTTTACTGTCTCTTCTCACTGTATGAGACCTTTACTGTCTGTTCTCACTGTATGAGACCTTTACTGTCTGTTCTCACTGTATGAGACCTTTATTGTCTATTCTCACTGTATGGGGCCTTTACTGTCTATTCTCACTATATTGGGGCCTTTACTCTCTGTTCTGACTGTATGGGACCTTTACTGTCTGTTCTCACTGTATGGGGCCTTTACTGTCTGTTCCCACTGTATGGGACCTTTACTGTCTGTTCCCACTGTATGGGACCTTTACTGTCTGTTCTCACTGTATGGGACCTTTACTGTCTGTTCTCACTGTATAGGACCTTAAGTGTCTATTCTTACTGTATGGGACTGTAACATCTGTTCTCACTAAATGTGACCTTTACAATCTTTTTTTTCACTGTATGAGACCTTTACTGTCTGTTCTCACTGTATGGGACCTTTACTGTCTGCTCTCACTAATTGCACTAGATTGCTCAACCAAACAAATACTTTGCTGTAGATGTTATTTTTTCATATTTTCTTTAATAAATGTGTTCGATATTGTTTAAAGGCATTTCATACTATTAGATTAGCTTTAGATAGTTTGTTATGTCCATCCAGTTCAACCTACTCCGCAATACCCACATTTCCTGCCTAACAGGAAGGCAAAAAAAAAATCCCACCAGAATTATGAAGGGGAAAAAAAATCCTTCCTGACTCCAAGTGGCAATCAGCAATATCCCTGGATCAACTCTACTTTATGCATCAATACACGTAACCTGCAATATTCTTTATTTTTAGAAACTTATCCAGCTTTATTTTGAAACTATACAATGAACCTGCCATCACCCCTATTCTCATTTCAAACACGCCTTCCAATGTAAATACTGGCCAGTTTTTTGCATGCTGAAATGTGTTTGGTTTCAAAGGGAAGAGGTGGCAACCCTAGTACCATTGTGGTGGAAATATTCTGTTTTGCCTGCTTTAGGCTGAGGCCACACTATACCGTGTTTGCGCATGCGTTCCCGGCGCACAAGTGTTGTTGTGCGATTGCGGTCACCTAGTGATTCGCAATCGGAGCGCATGCGATTGCCCACAAAAATGCGGAACACATGCGCTGCCATTTACGAATTGCAATGCAGTGCTCCCTAGCGCACTAGTGTGGCTACATCAACTGGGCCACACAAGTGTGCACTTTTAAATGCGCGATGAGATCACAATCAAGATCGGATCATGCTTAAAAACGCTCCATTGTGGCCTTGCCCTTAAAGATTTTTTTCTGTGAAGGTGAGTTAGCTGCTTTTGTGTTTTTCTTGAAGTTCTCAATATGTAATCTTACCTCTAAAATTTCATTTTGCTTTTGCCAGAATAACTTTAAGGGCATATCCACAAAACATTTACAAAATGATAAACCTTCTCCCCGGCTTCTTTAACCCCACTCCAATTTTACAGCTACAATCACCTGCATAAGCCAGAATTACTAAACTAAAGTCCAGTTACTTCCACTGAGAGGATTACAAGCTTGTCCAGTATGCACAGGAGGGCCTACGATATGTCATAAACTTGTCAATCATTGGATGTTATGTCAGTGTTATGGCAATGATCGATGGTGGAGATGGGCAAAAGTGTTGTGATTCTAGTTAATGCGGGTGATTTGTATAATGATTGGAGTGATTGGGACTTACTAAGGATTTTTAGAGGGTTGGTAGTTTTGTAAATGTTTGGTGGACATGCCCTATAAGACATAATTGTTCCTTGAATACATAGGAAGTAACAATGGAAGTATTCAACAAACGACAAAATCAAATCTACAAAATTTTCTTTCACAGAATACTTTAACTAATATTTTTCCAGGATATACACAGTTTGTAGCTACTTAAATGTCTGTGAATCTCTGTAAATCCTATATATTTTGGGGTTTTATTTTATTTCTAGTTAAAAATTAGCAAAAATAGTTGCTACATTTTGCTGATAGTGGTAATTATCTAACCCAAGCCATCTTTGTGCAGCTTTGGGCCATAGAAAACTCCACCCCCATTTTGTGTATAGAACTACGAACCCATTTACAAAGATGTATGTTTTGGGAAATCTCACAGGTGTACATAATCTAATCCCGGTTATATCTTTTCCCCCCCAACCCGCAGAAAGCTAGAAACCTATAAAAATCACAGACATGTTTACTTCTTAAACAGGGGCAGCACCGTGGCTCAGTGGTTAGCACTGATGCTTTGCAGTGCTGAGGTCCTGAGTTCGATTCCACCCTTGGACACATCTGCAAGGAGTTTGTATGTTCTCCCCGTGCTTGCGTGGATTTCCTCGGGGCACTACGGTTTCCCCCACAATCATAAAGACATACTGATAGGTTGTATATGTACATAAAGTGATTAGATTGTAAGCTCTTCAGAGCAGGGCCTGATGCTGCGGAATATGTAGCGCTATATAAGAAATAAAATACATACATACATCTTAGGGAAAAACATTGCAGGACATGGAAACCCTCTAGGTCAGAAGATATAAATTCTTGTGGTTTAAGATGGCTGTTTGTGTCTGTACACTGGGCTATAGATCCAGGCACCTCCTTCTGCTGCCTCTCTGCAGGTAGCCCATGTGCATTAAGTGCTTTTCTTACCCAGATGTTGCTATGCTGCACTAATGCAGAGCCTGTGCTTGCCTGCCGTGTATAAGGGCTGCATTGGTAGCTGTTACTGCTTTATTCCAGCTTTCCCATCCCCCATGGCAAGCCGGCCTCTTTTCATTTAAACTGTGTTTTTGTCTGCACGTGAGTCATTTAAAAAAAAGGGAATGCTCCAGCAGGAAAAGCCAAGAGAAAGGCCACTGGGCTGAGGCAGTTTTCTCACCCCCCCCTTCTTTGCAATGGCATGCTCTGACTGTGTGTGAAATCTCCTGTAGTGTGGTGGAGTCCTCTACTATTTCTCTCTCTCTTTTTCTTTTTTTTTTTTTGAAGAAGGAATATTTGTGTGGTGCACCCTGGACTGCAGCCAGTCTCTGTGTGAGCGTTAGCACAAGGATGGCATTTGGTAGCACAGAGGAGAGATAGAGGAACACAGTCATACTCATCTACTGAGAAGCCAGTAAAGGGGCTGTGTCTTTTCAGAGCAAAGCCACAGAAGGAGGCACTGGGAATGGAAATGGATGCTCCATGTAAGGCCTTGAGCCTGTGTAATCAGGATTTAATGGGATGCTTTTTCTAGGAACAACCTTACTGACATCTGAAGTACATCTGGTTCTTCTGAGGTGAAAAAAGGTAATGTGTGTCTGATGCATATGTCTGGCAGTGTGTGTCACTACACACAGCTACACACTCCCCAGCATGGTTTTAATGTGCCTTACCGATAGCATAAACAGTGATCAGCAGACAGAAACATTGATTTTGTAGGTGAATTGATAAAAAAACCTCTTTGTTTTAATATTATATGTTTGATTAAGAATTTATTTTACATACATTTGTTAGGCATACTGTGGTAGGTATATGTGTCTGCTAATAGTTACCGGGATGGGGATGAATATCCTTCCTTAATGGCCGCACTGAGTGAAGGAAATTGAATGTTTTGTAATACACACAGGATGCTGTAGTAATGTATGTGTGTGTGTTGGGAAATTACTAGCCGGGATTACTGGGATTTGTGATTTGGCGTGTTTATTGCTAAAAGAGTGAAAATGGAAATTGCCTTTACCTTATCACGTAGGATATAAATGCATTAGACTCATTACTTGTAAATAGCAATAGCAGATTTATAAATCTGCAAAAAAACTTGTGACAGATAGGGCACACTGACACATCTTGCCCTTCTGGACATACACTACAAGTTTTATTATGGTAAACACTAACACAAAGACATTATTTTGATTTTATGAGGAAAAAATATTTTTTAAAAGGCTTTGTTTTTAGTCTAAATATTTACAACCTTTCATTGAGATGTATGTTAAGTACAGTAACTGAGAAGCTGCCTGGTAGTGTACTCACATACACAGTTTAGCTGCCTGGGTGTGCTGAAAAAATCACTGGGCAAAGGCTATGCTATGGAAGTATACACCTGCTTAATAAAGCACTGTTATTCATAGATGTAAGGGGTTTCTGTACTTGTACTATGGTATAATTCAGAAAATGCATAGCACTGTGGTATAATCCAGTTAGGGGAAGGCTGTGCCATGCATAGTACTAGTGGTATAATCCAGTTTGCATAGTGTTCAGTTGCAATATGGAAGCTATGGTGTATATATCCTTTTTCTGTTAAAATGATATAAACCAGCCAATGTAGTAATCCAGAGGTGACGTGAGGTTTTCTATGTGTAGCCTCACACTGTTGCCACGGTACATCAGGCAAATGTAGAAGGGAGATGCATAAGGCTTATTTTTTATATCTTGCCTTGTTAAATATTTATGTATTTTTATAAATAAAATATGTAGTAATATGGTTTACATAGAAAGATCAGGTGATTTTATAGAATGATGGCTGTTAGAGAAATTGAATAATGGCATTTATGTATTCATTCTTATCGGTCTTTGCCATGTCAATAAAGATGGATACATGGACTGTAGCTCTTAATAGTGGCAAAACTACAGCTCTCAACTGAGTGAGATTTAAGAGATTTAAAACTGGGATGGCTCTGACTGGGGAACATTGTCAAATTGGGTCTCCCCAGTCACATACAAAGCAATTTATTCTAAAAAGCTCTTGGCTGCTGAATGACAGGTCTTAGCATTAACCTTACAGATTGCAAAGAAGGGTATACTGGCAAACGTGGTTCTGAAAGAGACTGACTGCTCATGGTTGTGATTCAAAGGACTGCCATGACTTCAAGATGCCCATATACATATTATAATACAATTCTTTTAAAACTATAGTGTTAAACTATATAGAATAATATATATCATCCCCTGCTCTTACATCTTTTTTTTTTTAAAAAAATAACTTTTTAAGGACAATTAATTATACCGGTCTTGCTCCCCTCTTCTTATGTCCATGTAAAGTCTTCACCCCTGGGTACAGTTTCTCCTGTTATACTTACTGAAACTTTCCATTGCCAGTTCAGGTCTAGTTCTCCATCTGATGGCTGTCTACGCTTTGGCGCACTTCTTCCCATTGGACTTGTCACTGACAGTTTGCAGTGTTCTCCCTAGGGTCTTTTAGCCGGGCAGCCCACCTGGCTACTTTTTTATGCCACCCGGCTGGAAAAAAATTCTTGAGAGAACGCTTGTAATTTAAAAGAATTTAGATGTAGGTTTAATAGGTGTACCAATAGGTCAGTAAAAACTCTCGCCAAAACTGCCCAGTCCAGACCCCTTTTTTGCACTTGCAAGATTATTTTGGCACATGCTAACTAGCTTTTCCAAGATCCATAAGGCCACAAAATGGTGGCACATGTGCTTGTACTGCCATATTACATCTGAGTTACCTTCAGATGTAGCCAAACTACAACTCCCTGCAGATATTGCCGAACTACAACTCCCTGCAGATATTGCCGAACTACAACTCCCTGCAGATGTTGCCGAACTACAACTCCCTGCAGATGTTGCCGAACTACATGATGCTGGGAGTCATAGTTTTCAAACATCTAGTGGGAGGAAAGTTAGACATCCCTGACCTATATAATGAGCATAATGCAGTGCACATTTTTCCCCACCACCAAATTTCCCTGTCCCACCCCACCTGGCTGGAAAAAAATTCTGGGGAGAACACTGGTTTGTGGGGCGAGTTAGAAGGGAACGGCAAGGGAACATTAAGGAAACTGTACCTAGAGGTGATTCGGGTACGATGGGTACTTTTAAAGCGAGAGGGGTGATCTGTTTTTAATATAAAAAAATAAGTTAAAGGGCATGTCCACCCCTTTTCTAATTTTTGAATATGTTGTAGGGCTTCCTCCCCCAGCCCCAACCGCATTTTTATTATTTTTAGAAAGTCCCCTGATCTTTACTTACCTTCCCTCTCTCCTCCAGCGCACTGTCCGGCCTTCTACTTGCATGAAACTGCAAGCAGGGGGCCGGACCAGCAGCCGCGTCCGTGATTGGCTGAGAGGGAATCACGGACGCGGCTGCCGGCAGTTCAGAACGCCCGAGGAGAGAGGGAAGGTAAGGGGGACTTTCTGAAAATAATAATAATGCAGTTGGGGTTGGGGGAGGAAGCCCTACAATATATACAAAGGGAATTACACTAGGGGGAGGAAGATGAAATGGGAGGGACGGGGGGAGGGGTAGGAGGGCTGCTCTGAGCAAGCCAAAAACCTCTGAGAGGAAGCCTCAGAGGCGGAAACAATTTCCCTCCCTGTAGTGCTCCTGGTGGACAGTTTTTTGAACTTTTGGGGGGACATTACAGAAGAACCATTTGGGGCTGGATAGCTGGAGTTGTAGATAGGGGCATTTGAGTGCTTTTGTTATTTGATAAAATTAGTAATATTTCTAATTTTAACCCCCTTGAGGAGAAACACCTTCTACGTATCAAAACTCTGATGTGACTACACTTTTAAAGGATATGTACACTGGGAAAATTGTTTTTTTTAAATTGCCCATTATTGGATATCTATTCTGAAACATCTAACATTTCATCTGTCAATCAAATGCCTTAGTATTATAATCTTTTCTGTTATGTATAGTATTGCTGTAGCTGCAATAGAGACAATTGGTTGGTGAACTGTATGGTGGGAAATTCCCTCTTCCAGTGTTGCCTCATAGGGATATCTGAGCATGCTTGCCCTCACATAGAGTCAGATAGGTTGAAAGGGGACTGAGGAACCGAGTCTGAGCAAATCAAGTACTAGATTGAAGTCCTGCACAAACACATCAGAGTAAGTGCTGCTTACAGGTCATTTATAGATTGAAATAAGGCAAATACATTCTGCTACTGTCTGGGACGACAGTTTTCATTTACTAAACTTGTATAGACTTTTACAAGAACATATTTAATTAGAAGCATAACGTATGAATGTATTTTGGATAATGGGCCAAAGCCCTTATTAGTTTCCCAGAGTTAAGAGTGAAATATCTGGCACAGTTATCGCAGAAGAGGAAATGTTCATGTAATAGGTTATTTCCTTTAAGGTGTTTCATTAAGGGGCTTTTCAAAAACAAGCCTTTAGAATACCCCAAGTAATGTAATGTAACAGTTTTAAAATTTAGAGGGGAACTAATGTCACCAGACAACATTAAGACTGAGCGAGCACATTCACAAAGATACAAGCGGTGTCTCATCTCTCCCTTTGCTGTGACTTCTGGATGATTTATAAAATTAAACCAAGGGCACTAGAGGTCAGTTCACGTAATCAACCTCTTTGTTGAAGTTTTGTGTATATCATATCAAAAATGAAGCTGTAGCCTTACCCCCTAAAAGCTCACAGACACTAGGGTCAGGGGGCGTGGGCATTAGGTGCACATGCTCCCAAAGCTTTTTGAAGACTACATGAATAGAGACATGTACTGGCAACAACATGAAAGCCTTATTAGTTACAGAATCCAAATTTTACCTGTATATAAATGCAACTTACTGCTAAGATGTTTTTCAGAAAACAGCTGTTTGGCATCCATGCCAAATTAGCTTTCTGTTTTAATACTGAAAAGATGCAAGAATATTTTTTTGCTTTCCATTTTATTATTTCTTTGCCAGCTCCCCTACTTGTGCTGTTAGCTTACGTGGGGTACATATGTGCAATAAGAACAAAATAACAAGAGATAGTGGAGAGACTGACAGCTGTAAGTGCTTGCTCTGAACCTAAACAGCTGATTCCATTGAACCTAAAAAGAACAGGAGGTAGGAAAATCTCTACTGCCTTCTCTATAATTGGTCAAAGCAGATACAATTTTATTTAAAATTTAAATATTTAGTATATACTTTTTTGTGTGGTTTTGGTGATGAGGCACAACTAGTGCAAAAGATTACATTAACAGATATTGATCTCACTGAGAGATGCTGTATGATGCAATCAACCTTTATGGGAAAATGCATTTTTAAAAGCACTAAACATATTTACTGTAAAGCTGGGTACACACTATAAAGATCTTTAAAAGAAGACAGATAGAATCTTTAAGATTACCTCGAGATAAAGTATAGGGAGAACATTCGAGACTGCTACAGCCATTGCTCCTTATATAAGCGTTCCTTTTGTTGGCCCTGGGAACGTTCATTCCTGCGCTATACACTTTAACGATAAGTGTGTGCCCAGCTTAACTATAAAGACAGTAACTGTATATTTAAAGGACAGATAACCACCTAAGACACTATCAGAAATGTCTTAGTGGAGGCTTATTGTTTTGCCATGACCATACTGTCTTTAAAATTAATCCTCTAGATGCAGCCTAAACATCTGATTTTCTTCTAACCTAGAGCTGTAGCTATGCTTACTAGAGCTTGCAACATCAAATTGTAATATATTAATATATACAAAAAAAATATATATTACCGATTTGTAATCTTTGCATCATAATTTAACAAAACAATGACAAATCATTAAGCATTTGCATTCATGGGGTAAGGAAACCCCAAACATTTGGATAGTTAACTGTTTTCCTTTGTGCACTTAAATAAAGAAAAGCAATAGAGGATATCCTTTTAATAGTCAATCAGGTATATCACGGGTGATTATATAATTATAATAGTTGCTCATCTATATCACAGATCATGTAGCCACTGCCAAAAATGGGAGGGGAGAAGGGCTGCAGTACGCATGCCAAACTTCTCCCGAAAGCGAGACAGGAGGCAGAGTCCTATATGGACTCTGCTATCCTCCTGGTGGGCAGTTTTTGGGACTTTGGGGGGGGACTACAGGAGAACCATATGGAGCTGGGATGTGAGGTAAGGATTTTATTACACTACATGGTGGGGCCATTAGTAAAGGGGTAATTATAGTTTTGGGGTGGACATGCCCTTTAAATTTAACCAGAGCTAGTTAGGGGACTTTGGGGACCGAAGTTATATACTCCTGAAACATAAATTAAACCTATTCATGGCAAATAAAGCAGTTTTATAGTTGATTTTACAATTTGTGGAACAAACTCACTTTCAGTGGAGAAATTCTTAAGGTTTACAAAGAAAGTATCTAATTTATTATAGCACTGTTACAGCACGGGGACAGATCAGCTCCTGTGTTTTTTAGGAGTAACATTTTGTATCTTATATTTTGATGTGGTGTACCGGTAATTAAAGATCAAGAAACTGCCTAAAAATAATGTTAGTAACTGTGTGATAATTATCCCATTGAACAGTGTTTTCTTGTAAAAAAGTTGGTCATAGAACCAAATTTTTTAAATTAAATAGAGGGAAGTGTTGTTTTAATGTAACTAGCTTATTTAGGTTCATGTAGCTAGGGATTTAATAGGTGAATTGACTTTGACTTGCTCACTTTTAAAGATCAGGCTTACTAGAACGATTTGTACAGCATACCTTTCTCTTCTGCTGAATATGGTTGTCCTACATGGCCGGATTAAAGTCGAGGAAACAAGAGTATGAAGCCTCCATCTGTTTCTGACTCTTCCTGCTCCTCTGAGAGGTTTATAGCATGCAAGTAGAGCTCTGCCCCTCTCTCTGGTTCCCTTTTGCTGCTGCATTGCGTCTCTGTGAAAAGGAAAATTAGGTAATCCCTCAAACCTTGACGCTATGTTTAAACCCCCCAGAAGGGGCCAGACCGGCAGCAGTGTTGTTGATTGGTCTTCGTCTCAGCCGATCACGGGCGTGGCTGACAGTCCTGCCCCTTCTGCTGTTCCGTGCATGAAAGCAGCAAAAGGGTCCAGGAATAAAGTACCTTTTGGAGTAGATTTGGGGGGTTTGAACCTATTTTTTTCTTTTGGAGGTGGAGATACCCTATAAAGCTAATAAAAGACATACTGTTTTTTTTTCTTTGTGGTAACAAATACTTTGTTTTAAGAAACACATAGGTTACAGGTTCAAATTCCCAGGCTTACTTACATTACAAAATAGTAAAATGATTCCACTGATTTTTTTCCCATTATGTTCCTAGTTAAAGATAAAGATTCTAGATGTACTAGTGTTCCAAATAGTACTGTTGGGATAGTGGTATAAAGCTTTGCTTGTAGCAATAAGTTTGTAGGTTCAATTCCCCTGCCTTACTTTTTACTGAAATGTTTATATTCTGTTTCTTACATCTATGCTAGCTAAGAAATAAACTGCAAAGGTTACTTTCCATTTTTGTATGAACAGCAAAGGATTAAATCATTGTTAGGGACAGAAGTATTTAATATGTTTACACAAAAACAACACTGAAATACATGTTCTGTGATTGTCAGCTTGATCTGTTCAGCATTACAGAGCATGCAAAGTTTACTGTTTAAACATAGGGAACTGACCCCTAATTTCATAAAACACTCAGCAGCCACAGCTAATGAGTGCTGCCACATAGCTTGTTGTATCATTGTGAATGTGCTTTTCCTATGTTGTCTGGAAACTTTAGTTCCTGTGACCTGTTTTGCATTGTTTTTGGAAATAGCGCACACCAACAATTTCCTATTTGTTACCTTGTGCGCAAAAATTAACAAAGGATTGTAAAGGGGCCTTAAACTAGTGCAGTGATTCTGTGACGCAATGCTGGATGTAATCACATTTACATCCGGCATTGCAGGATCGCAGAAAGGTAAGGTGCACAGGTTTGCATTACACAATGAATACAAAACTTAAAATTCCTGTAATAAACATAGTTTAAAGTACAACAATAACAGAATTATCACAATTATACATTTTGCAAAATATCTAAAAATGTGCAACATTTCATAATGTATTTCTTGTGATTGTGTGTATATTATAGATGTGTAATTGCATTGTAATATTTAGTGGTAAATGCCAAAGATGCTTGTGCAACATTACATTAGGGAACACCTGAGCTGGCTATTTCAGAGAAACCCAGCAAATTAAAAAAGCTTCCCAAGCAAATGGTGATAGGACGTAAAAGTAAAAAAACCAAAGGCCAGCAGTTTATTTGGCCTTTCTAAATCCAGACTAAAGAATTCCCTTTTTGTGCTATGTAAGGTTGACTCTGTTTGCTGAGCAATGGATTTCATAGAGCTTGTGTTTATCTAGTTCATAGATTGCATTAACATTTCACTTTACCATTTGCCAATTTGAAGCAGTGGTACTAGATATATTTATGAGTAAAAGAAACAAACAATATCTGAATTGCAGCTTTGCAGAAAAAATGTCCTGATTGCTACAATTAGAGGTAAGTTAAACAATTGTTTGCACTAATAGTGGTAAATTACAGGGGTGGACAAATTGTTTTTTACAAACAATTTGAGGAGTTTGTCATCCAAAACGGATGTTTGATTGGGCCTCGTTGACTGATTCGCCAGGTGAATCAATCAACAAGGCCCGACTGAAAGTCTGTTTCGGCTGACAGCTCCCACACACGGCACGAGCACTCATACACATCCTGTATGTGATGGCACATGTGAATGAAGCTTAACTCCTGGAATTGTTTGACTGGCTCCGAATGGGAAAAATTGTCCATCCCTGTAATTTCCCACTATCAGTGTCTTAAATCTCTGTTAAGCAAACAACCACCCTCCATACACACATAAAAAGCTTGTTGCTGCCCTAGACCATTGCCTTTTTGCACAGAAACTGGCTTCCCAGCAGGTCCATAAATAGATAAACAGTTGTTCCAAAGTCAAATTATGTAATAATCACCAGACTGGGGCAGCAATATCTAACTTATCTCTAATCGTAGCATTTAGGACACTTTTTCTGCAAAGCTGCAATTCAGATATTGCCAACAAGGCCGACCAAACATCCGTTTTGGTCGAAAAAGCGTCCACAGACTGCATGATTGTCAGCCGAAACAAGCATTCATACACATTGTGCGTTGTGGGTCAGCCCCTGCAATCGCACGTGTGTATGAAGCTTTACTCCAGATTTTTCAGGCAGCCAGTTCCATAGACATCAATAGAAAACCCCTTAAGATGGCCATACAAGTTATTGAGCGATCAGTGCCAATAATATTGCTGTAAAAAAAATTTTTTACCATGTCCAAAAAACAATGGGTGCCCACCAGGCTGCTGGAAAGGGAGCATGGTGTGGGTGTGGATGGGCTTGATGGGGACTGCTGGGGGGTGGCGAAAAGGTGCCTTTTAAGATAAGTGGGTCCCACAAACCTCAAAACCTTTCCATGTCTCCACATATTTTTTTATTCCGCTTCCTTCTTTTCTTCTGTGCCAACTTCCTCCTCTATGCCGGCACATTTTTTTCTTGATTTCGAAGTCTTCTTTCTTCTTTTGTCTTCTTCCATGTCCAAACATCTTCTGAGCTCTTGCACTGCTCTAGATAGCATTGCTGAAATACAACCTACAAGTGAGATTGGTTAATAGTCCAATATCAACCAATCATGTTTTAAGAAAAATAGCACAGTAATGCTATTTTAAACTAAAGGTCAAAATTAAGAATAAATGGAAAAATTAAAAACCTTTTGAAGCATGCTGAAATGCTTCCTTATATTGCTAAATGGTGGAAATTGTAGAATGCATACATATTCTAATGATACAACCAAAGTAAAGTCATTGATGTGATATCTGAATTACCAGCTGTCAGCATGTTCTATCTGCTTCCTTTTTTGATTGAGTGCTTTATGGAACCTTTCACACTATTTTGAAGGGCTGCATGGCAGCAGTGCGAGATGGAACCTATTTAAAACATTTGTTTTAAATAGTGGGGAAATGGGTTTAAACCAAATTATATATCTTCTACAAAATAGTAACATTATTACCCTTCCTGTCATTTATGATAACATCCGAATTTACCTTCAATTTCTGTGACCTGTTTAAAAGCAGTCTGTCTATCTCATGCTTCTATATAGTAAGAATTTCCTTCTTGTCTTTTATCATGATTATGAATTTGAGCAGTGTTTCTTATCCCTGGGGTTCTATGAGGGGTGCTAGAGGTTCCTCAAGAGAACTGTACAGATGCATCCTTGTGATAAATAATTTTAAAAAAAATTTTTTTAAATAGATATATTTGTTTGATTTATCTGTTATATTTGTATTGAATTGAATTGATGACTTGGTTATACTGAGAGAAACAAAATATACATTTATTTATGCATGGGGTTCCCTGAGATATGAAAGCATTCTGCAAGAATAAAAAGGCTGAGAAGCACAGAATTAGAGAATCTGTAAATGGATTGTCTTTTGCAAGACTGTGATTTAACAATGACATTTTGCCTAAAAAAAATTGCAAAGAATGTGAAATTTTGAATTCATTATTAACAAGCTAGTCTTTATTATGATGTATTTCATTAAGAAATATAGTAGTGTGGTTAATGTGTGGAACTTGTGATGGAGTTGAATTGCTATTCCCTCACTAGGTATTTAAGTGCTTTTCTTTAGGATCTGGGGAAGTGTAAATGTTTAAACAACCCAAGGAGCTAGGAAAAAAGTAAAGCAAATCACTATGGGACTATTAGGAATGAGACCTTCTGACACTGACTCCAATCCACATCCATCTTCCTGCCTGTCTGGTCTGTATAACACAAAACATGTCAGTGCTGCAGTTTATTTTTTCCCATCAAGGGTAACACAAAAATACAGGTCTCTAAACTGTAAATTACATATACATACTACAAAATACTAATTCTAATAATAATACTACAATATACAGTATGTACACTGTACAGTGATGGGTAAATGTAGATTTTATGCAGCTAGATTAAAATCAACTCATCGTTAAATCACTATATTGTATTGCATATGTGCCATGCAAACTCTTATTAGGCTTGTGGCTAGCTTTAAAGGGACACTAAACTCCCTTTAATCCATAAATATAACTATTTGCCATTCATTTCTATTATTCATGGAGAGTTGAGAACACTTATTCTCACCTCCCTGTGAATAATATGATGCTTGGGGGACCTGGAACGTACCTTACCGCCGCACCACTGCAAGCCGCTCCTTCACTGACAGCCACTCTGTCCCGACATGCGCGCCAATACAAAAGATAGGGCGCGCGATCAGGACAGAACAGCTGTTCTGTGCAGTAGCGGCTTGCGAGTAGAGTGCAGTAAAGTAAGTTCCAGGTCCCCCGAGCGTCCTATTAATAATAAGCGTTCTCACCTCCCTGTGAATAATAGAAACAGATGGCAAATAGTAATATTTATGGATTTAGTGTTCCTTTAAAAATTATTTAGACATTTAGGGGCAGGGCTTATTATTCAGCTGATGATGCCCAGCAGTGGGCATTCTCCAGACTGAGACTTGGGGACAGAGCAGTTAGACCGGTGTTGTCACAGCCCTCAGCACTAGCAAAAAAAAAAACCACTATTTATACTGATGTAATTTTTAATAAACTGTAGCTAGAATCATGATCCTGGAGTCATTTTAATGGCAGGACTGTGACCACTTGTATAAAGACCAGTTCCCCTTTAGTTCTGCCCCTTCCATACACACCTTTCTAATGCAAATTGGCAGCAGCACATTGTAATAAAAAAAAAGCTGATAAACTGTTCAGATGCTAAGCTGAGGCATTTTGGATGTGTGAAAAATGCACCTCCCAGCATTTCCTGGCTCTTTAATGTTGTTGTGCTTATAGGGGAATTCAGGTTTTTTGTTTGTTTTTTTAACATGAAGTTTGACATCCCTTACATAAATAAAAATAAATTAATAAATTATGTTTGCCTTAAATGAGGAAAGGGGGGCCTGACTTGCTGCCCTAAATAAAAATAAATTAAAAGATTGAAAGAACCAATCTACCTAAATGTCTGGCAGCAGCAGTTGTGAAAAATGCAATTCTGACATTCTTTGGCATGCAAGAACTTTCCCCTCCAACCCTTTTCAAAATATGCAGAGCAGCAAGCAGCACATTGAATGGAAGGAATTGACACTCCTTACCATGCTGTGACAGCATAGGGAAGAGAGAGATTGCGCACAGCCCTCTCACTTCAAAAAAAAAAAGATGAGTACTGTAGGATAAGGTGATACCTATGGATTAACAGTTCATCATTGTTACAGACAAGCTTTCCAGAGGTACACTTCTCTCTTCCTACTGCTTGAGCCGAGGAAGAGAGAAGTGTATCTCGAAAGCTTGTCTGTAAAAATGAACTGTTAGTCCATAATAAAAATGTATCACATTATCCTTCAGTAAAGCTAGTATACTTTTCCCCCCACCTTAATTATATCTACCTTTTTAAATTGGTTGAATTATCTATTAAAATGCATGTAAATTATATGAAATGCATATTTTCCACGGTTTATCACTAGGAGGGAATCTATCTAACAGCCAAATGATGCTTAATCTTTTAATGTTGCTAGACAGAGTAGCGATAATTGCAGCTTTTATAATATATATGTAAATGTAAAAACTAGTCCCACACTAATAAAGGATACATTTCCTTTTCTCCCCCCCCCCCCTTTTTTTTTTTTTTTCTTTTTTTTTTACCAAATGTGCTAAATTTAAATTTTTGGAATGGTACCCAAATGGAATTTCTGGCAGGCTGGTTTAGAAGTAAATCAAGTATGCATCAGAATTGTTGGATGCATAAGATAAATATAGCTGTTTCATTTTATTAGATTATTTTCTCATCCAGCTGGACCTGTTTAATAAATTCCCTTGAAAGCTTTCACAATAGTAATGTATGGTACCACGTGTTCTGATGCACATCTGCCAAGAAATCTCCCTTTGACCACAGGACTTTTTTAATAGTATTTTTCTGAGAGAAAGTGAGGTTACATAATAGATACTGTGTTAAAAAATATAAATTTAGTTTTCCCTGTGTTTTGTTTTATTTAATTTTTTTGTGTTTACAATAGCATGCAAAAAATGTAGGCACATTGCTAAAATGTCTGTCACTGTAATTAGCTAAGCTGGCCATACTTTAGAATCTATATTAGGACCTACTGTATATACTCGAGTATAAGTCGAGGTACCTATTTTTACCTGAAAAATTTGTAAAAACTGAGTATAATTCGAGGGTAGAAATGATCACCACTGCCTTCTGATTCTGTGTTGTTTTTAGGCTTTAGTTGCCCTTTAAATGGACAGCAGAATTCATATACATGAATCCCATACAGTAATAGCCAAATCCAGTACCAGTAACCTCCAATTCCTTGGCACTCCAGATGTTTGGAAACTACAACTCCCAGCATGCTTTGTTGCTGGGAGTTTGTTTCTAAACATGTGGAGTGGCAAGGTTCAGTAAACTTTTAATTAAGCTTACCATCATTTACAATTCTCCTGAACCCCATATAGTAAAAGGCACTCTGACCGCCATATAGTAAAGGGGACTCTGACCCCCATATAGTAAAGGGCACTCTGACCCCCATATAGTAAAGGGCACTCTGACCCCCATATAGTAAAGGGCACTCTGACCCCCATATAGTAAAGTGCCCTCTGGCCCCCATATAGTAAAGGGCCCTCTGACCCCATATAGTAAAGAGCACTCTGACCCCATATAATAAAGGACTCTCTGATCCCAATAGTTAAAAATGTCACCTGAGACACATCAGATTTACAGCATCCAGATGAGTAGTGACAGTGCTGAGTGAGTCCAGCAGCCAGATAAGCAGGAAGTGTAAAGGCAGATCAGCTCCTGTAATTTTCTATGCAGGTTAACACAGCGCCACCTACTGGTTACTATCCGCAATTGCAGAATTTGGATCTAAATTAGGACTTGACCCGAGTATAAGTCGAGGTTAGGTTTTCAGGCTAATTTTAAAGCCTGAAGACGCATTGTATTGGCCTAAGAAGATAGGCGCTTGTGCGATAGTGTAAGCACAATCGTTTATTAAGTGGTTTTACACCCTATTATATAGCTCATACTGTTTTTGCGGCCACCTATATACTGTTTATATTTCTCTATGCAGCATTTAAAAAACAAAACAAACAAACAGTTTATTTAGTTTGGCAATGTTATCAGACAATGTCTGTTAACTAAAACAGTGGAGGTCAAGTTTAAATCTGAAAGGCCAAGGAATCTTTTTTAAATAACTGCTTGGTGGGTTGTTAGGCAATTAAAATCAAACCAGTTGAGTGCACTGTTCTTACAGATGTGATCGTCATGGTCATATCTTCCCGGCATTGTATTGAATCCAATGGCTTGGAGAACATATCACAGCAAGAATGGATTTCAATAAATACTAAAAATTCTGGAAGTAAACATCACACTATTTGTAAAAAAAAAAAAAAAAATGAGGATGGGTCTAGCAACAAAATAATGCTTTAAAACACACCTCAAAATCTACAATGGAATAAGAGGTGCAAGCTGTCGGTTTTTAATGACCCTTGTATTCCCCTAATCTAAATATCACTGGAAATCTGTAAATAGACCTAAGTAGATCTAACTCAATGAATGCAAGCCAACTCAAGAATTCTGCAGATTTACTGTAGAAATGTTTGGAATTTGCTGAAATTCCCAACCAGTGACAATTGCTTAAAGGAAAACTCTACCCTCATAAGAACATCTTTTAGAAAGAACGGCCTCTTTAAAATATGTTGATATATCATGCTTTGTCTTATGAATTCATTACTGTATGCTTGCTATGCTTCTGAATGCGTCATGGAAACTGAGCTATTTAGAAACCTGTACTGAGCCTGGGCATGATCAGAAGAGGCAGACAGGGGTTTAACATTCAGTCATTGGCTGTGATGTCAACTGTCAAATCCATGACTGACAGTTACTAACTGGAAGAACCAGGAAGCAGAAACAAGGAAAACAGGACATTGTGCAGGATTTCAGGTTAGACTTATATATTTCAGATTTCAAACAATTACTGTTTAGGGTTTTGGGGGGTGATTTACCCGTATGTAAGTTTTAATTTTAGGGCTGGACTTGCCCTTTAAATCCTTCTTAAAATTTTATAGAAATTTTTAAATTGTGCTAATTTAAAGGTCATGTCCACTCATTTTTAATTTTTGCTAGTTCCCCCAGCCCCAACCGCTATAATATATTTTCCAGAAAGTCCCCCAATCTTTACTTACCTTCCCTCTATCCTCGGCCGCACTGCCCGGCATTCTGCTTGCATGGAACTGCAAGCAGGGGGGCGGACCTGCAGCTGCCAGTTCAGAACGCCGGAGGAGAGAGGGAAGGTAAGTAAAGATTGGTGAAGTTTCTGAAAAATATATTATAGCGGTTGGGGGAACTAGCCCTACTATGTGGCAAAGAGATTTTACACTAGGGGGAGGGAGAGCAAAATGGGAGGGAGAGGGAGGGGGGCAGGGAGAGCTGCTCTGAGAAAGCCAAAAACCTCTGAGAGAACATGTCAGAGGCGGAAACAATTTCCCTGGTGGCCAGGCTCCTGGATGTCCGTTTTCTAGACTTTGGAGGGACTTTACTGTAAGGTAAGGATTTTTAAACACTACACAGTGGGGCCAGTTGTGGGTTAAATTATAGTTTTGGGGGTGGACTAACCCCTTGCTATTTACAGAAACAGGCAATTTAAGCAAAGATGCTTGAACTTTTAGATATCAGGGATATATTTTGTACTTTCATTGCTGCATCCATAACCTGGTCACCATCAGGTGGTGTAGACAGTGCTACCATTCGGTGTGTGTATACCAGGTAGAAATACAAATTTTGTGCAGTTTACTTGTGTGTACTTAGTCTTTGAGTTTAAATCTACAAGCAATTAAAACATCAATATGTTACATACATTCAGGATGTATTTTCTTTATATCTCGGGCATCACAAACATTATACTATACGCTTCATAGAGCAATTTGTTTTATAAATTTAACACCATGATCTGCAGCAGTTGGGTAATAGAATTTTTTACGGTAGTCTGGATAAAAAAATTTAATATTATTAAAGTAGCATACTTATTGCTGTTGTCTCTTCATTTTGGGAGTTATATTTAGAGTTCTGTTATGATGCTCAACACCAGACAAAAGTCAATAGTGTCACATCTCCAAAGTTGGGACCATTAGCACAAGGGTAGGTAAATGGCTAATTTTAATTGTTATACATCATGTTCGCATGTGTATGAGTTATGCAACAAACACTTCCATTTGTCAGCAATGAAAAGCATAATCCTCGTTTTTCCAGTAGTGAAAGTATGATTTCTTTATTTAATAGTTTAGTGTTTAGCTTGGTGTAATTATGTTGAAGTATAGTTTCCAAAGCAAATGCATTTTAAAAAAAATATACTTCCACATTATATTCTTGTTTTTGAAAATAAGTCCATACTCCTAAATGGCGGCGACCCTGTGGATACTGATTAGTTTGCAATGTTGTCTTCTTCTTTCAGGTGCTACAAATAGGGTACCGTTAATATTGCTTTGTTCTAGTCCGTTTCAAATCCTCATTCTTGGTTCAATATGCTTTTGGTCTTGTTCATGCGGTCTTTCTTCTGTGAGCTTTATCTTTATCACTGGGGGGAAAAAAATTTAAATTGCCCATTAGTGGAAACTATAATTCATAAATTCATCCCAACTATCACTGTACCATTTTTTTGTTGATCTGCCCCCTATTTCATTAGATATCCAATCTGAAACATCTTACGTTTCAGCATTTCTGTAAGCAGTTTTGCTGTAGCTGGATTGGTTTGACAGTTGGTGTGCCGTATACTGTATGCAGTATTGACAGTTGGTATGTGGGAAAATAGTCAGATGAGTGGTCCGTGCCTGAGAAAAACAAGTATTGTATTGAAGGCATGCAGCAACACACACACCTCAGAGAAAGTGCTACTTACATGTATTTATTTATAGTTTCAGATGACGCAAAGTCATTTTTTCAGTATACATACACTTTAAAATTGGGCTTAGTAAGAGGTGCAAAATTTTGCCCGTGCTGTTAAACTTTAGCAACAAATCAGAAGTTATCAAATGTTTTCTAAATGTAGGCAAGATCGTTTTTTGCACATCTTATTAAATAAGCCTTAAATATAATAGTGTCTAAAAATTAAAATGTAGTCTTGTTATTTTTTTTTAATGTATGGAGTGTTTAGGCAACCCATGGTATATTTTTTGTAAATTGTGCACCCTAATGACATTTGCTTCTGCTATTCACTTAATTTACTATTTTGTGTATATGAAGAGAAGCTACAGTGGTTGGGGATGCAAGTTAGATAATTAATATTACTGAAGGTAATTAAACCACCTTGTTACAAGAGATTTCACTATACATAGCTATGTAGTAATGATGGCAGTATTAGTTGCTGTGTATTTTGTTAATAGAAAATACTTTGAGAAGTGTATTATGTTTTTATACCTACAAACAAGCATATAGCTTGCAAAGCACATCCATAACCTTGGCTTTTGTGTATTTGTAGATGACGGAGGGGCGGCGATGTCAAGTTCACCTCCTAGATGACAGGAAGCTGGAACTTCTTGTGCAGGTAAACATCATTTTACTGTTTACAATTTAATGAACGTCATTGCTAGACCCTTTTGACTGTAAAGGACACATTGTAAATTATATTATTATTATATTATTTGTTTGCATCCATATGAAATGTCCCAAACGCATCTGTGTCATTGTTTACTACATGTGCTGTGAGTAATTTATCAAATGGTGAAATGTTTCATGGGTAAAACAGGAAGTGCTTTAGAAAGCAAAGAGTAAGATGAGTTGAAATTTATATTGCTTTTTAGTGGTAAATTGATAAGGTATTCATTTTAACCATAATCTTTATTTTCATGCATTTTTCAAACTGTTGTAGAAGTAAAAATACCATGGTAAATATTTTGCTTGTTAAATGATGCAAAACTTAAACCAGTGTTTGACCTAAGATGGTTGTAAACTGGAAAACCCCCCTAACAGTGGTGATAAGTCTGTATACTTTACTCAGCAACAGCTTATTCGTTGCAACAGACCAAAATGAGTTGTTAATAGAGAAATGCCTTTCTCTGGTGGAGAAGTGGTTGACAAGAAGAGAATAGAACAGGATATGAGCACCTTGGTATGTCCTTGGCATGCTCATTATAATGAGCTGCTTGCAAGATGACTCATCAAAGCATAATGGATTCACGTGACATTCTGGATTGTAGAGCCATCATTTATAAAACAGATTGGTCTAGTTTTAGAGAATGGAGAGTGTGGTTATAAATGTAAAGTCAGCATGGTAAAAGAAACAGTGTTATGTCTAAGATGTTCATGTACCATTGTTTATCTTTTTGATGACTTTCCTCTTATTTCACATGGAATAGCAATACAATTGGTAGAAAAGTACAGTACAAATACTAAAAACATTTGTTCCATAAATTGGAACCGCTCAAAGAATGAAAACACTTTATATTTGGCTTTTATTTATTGTACATGTTTTTTTTTTTAATGAAAAATATCAGTTCATGAAAAGATGAATTGGTAGTTCATTGACCTTATGTTAAAATGTGATTATAAATGTAATATTTTAAAACTAAACCTTTGTGAGAAAAGATGCTGCAGCTGCCAAATATATAGCCTCTAAATATGTGGTTCGTACACCATCTACTAAAATGACTGAAATATAAAACTGTCCTTTTATAATGATATGATTACGTAAATGGGAACTTAATTCCCAACCACATCCCCCTCTCTTTTGATATACCTAGGATAAAGGACTAAAATTCTAGACCCTCACCCCAGCTTAAAAAAAGTTCAGCCTCGGGATGCTCCAACTATGCAATGCTGAACATGTTACATGTCTTGGTTGGCCTGTCAGCCTATTCAAGAGAGCAGACCAGAGCTGCAACTTCTGCGTGTTCTAGCCAATCTCAGGTTAACTCAAAGGGGGCTCCGGTCCTCATTTTGCATATATCGAGCAGGATGGTGTGAGTTTGAACCTTTAGTTCACTTTAATTCTTAACCTGCACAAATTACTTTTTCAATTGAGAGCCGAAGGTATTATAAGGGTTCCTTGTCTGCCATATTAAACTGTGCATGCAGATATTGCTTCTCTAATTCCAATATGTCTGGCCAGAAGAGGGAATTGCAAACTAAACTAATGCTGTAGCTGTGTGAAGGTTCTCATTCATCCAGGTCATGGTATATCTGTTGTATTAAGTTAGATGAACTGGATTGAAGGTTTAGTTCTTGAAGATTTCTGAATTGAGAAAGCCAGTCGGATGACTAGCGAAACCTTTGTCCAGGTGGTCTAACTGAATACAACAGATATTGCTGTAGCTGTGGTTAATAAAAACCTTATGGGAGACATGTAAAAAATCTCCATCATCTAAATCCAGGTAAAACACTGACTACTTGATGTGATATTTTACTATTTAGAATGAAATTCAAAGCATTTTAAATGGAGGGGCTACTAGGTTTAGGAAATATTCTTCTTTTCTCTTATTGACATTATTAACCAATATATACAATAATACAAGCCAATATTACAAGTGATATAACATGAAAGTCAAACCCTTGTTGTCACTATTAGAAATGTATTCTAAGGACCTTATTAACATAAAAAACTGTCCTTCCGACACCAATTACAAAGCAAAATAAAAATTAAGTTAGACTAGAGGGATGTTAAGTAAGTCTAGCACTTTACAACAAATGTTGTAAATCCGCCACCTTTTAGTCAAAGTGCTGAAAATAAGTAACACCATCTAAATTGTATGTATGTATTTCTCACTGAGCGGAAATCACTGGGACATTCCTTGTCTATTTGTTAAATGGGTGGGCAGGAAGAGTTTGCCTTACTCTAGGAAGACTGTGCTAAAAGATGAATGGACACTTTTGAAAGAAATGAATTCCTGGAAATGTGTGTGAAAGGGTACTGGTAGTCATGGTTCTAAATATTGTTTGTTATTTATTTTGTAAATGGCACCATTCATGATTATAAGTGTAGCCGCTTCGAACAAACAATACCCTTTGTTTCCATGTAATGAAAGTAAAATAAATAAAAGTACATTAGTAATGATTATTACTGTTTTTTTTAACTACAGTTAATCAATAGTAATTTCCGAAATAGTGAATCACTGACTTAAATTCTTTGCATCATTTTTGCTTTTATTTCCCTCTATCAGCAAAATACAGAAGATCTATTTTTACTCAATGCTGCCTTATGGAGATGTATTAGTTATTATTGTTTTCTGACTCTTTTTACAATAGTGTGGCACATACGCACTGTCTGTGCACATGTAGTGGTGTAAAGGAAATAATTTTCATAAAATAAGAGATTAAAATCAGTTAATATCCTTCTTCCCGACTGACTGTTCAACACCTGCCACCGGTTGCCAGGACGAAAAACTGTTGGTCGCATCAAAAGTAGCCGCTACCAACAGTTCAGTGCGACCAAGCGTGCGCTTCATAGAGGACCACATGTTCGGCTGTGATTTTTACGAACAAACAGCCGGACATCAGTCATGGCCATCCTAGGAAACCATCCAATATTTCAGCCCGGTCGAACGATACATTGAAATGAAATGTACCCAGCTTAACTCCTATTTAAAGCACTGGGTCTAGTAAAACGGTCAGATTACATAAACCCAAATAATTTTCAGCAATGGCAGAGCCTAGTGAACATAATTGGCACTTATTATTTCAGTATATGTATATCTTTTAATTTTTATGTGGCTTCAAGTTCCGTTCATTTAGAAGATGAGCAAAATGGCCATTTTCTAAGTTGTAATCAGCATAGGAGAATCTCTACTATAGTAGTTCCAAATCAACCCCCTTTTCTAATGTTTCCCAGGGTGAGGACCTAAACTGCTAGGTTAGCAGCATCAATTGGTCCTAGACAATGAAAAGGGGGACACTACAAGCTGGACCACACTGTTTAGGCCCCTGGGTACTATTAAGAGAGGGGGACCATTAAAAGGGTTTAAATGCCCTTTAATTCACAGCAAACATAAGTGCATATATCTTGTTTAACAGATATTTAAAAGCTTTTTATTTTGGTGTGAGGTCCTTGGTCATTTAACAATCAAATTCTTTAAAATTCTTAGTACAGGCCCATTGTTAATTGAAAAGATGTGTGACTCATAGAAGTGTAAGTTCCAGGCACATATTAGTACCAGCTGCAGAGCACAACACAGCAGTGAGTATTCGAATAAACAGTCTGTCTGGTATGTGCATTGTGGTTTGTCATTACCGACAGAAAATGTCCGTTGATTGGTATTGGCTTCCTCTACTTTAAGGAGAGAGGGACGACACGATTGTTTCATGTATGGGCACATGCATGACTAATCCCCTTTCCCATGGCCATCCCTCCAGCTTAGCAGTCACTGTTTTCAACCCTCCAGTTTAGAAGACATTAATAAGTCAGCCCTTAAGTTTACTTGACATTGTTATGTCAGGCCTCCAGTTTACCATACATTGTTAGTTCAAACCTCCAGTTCAGCAGTTACTGTTAAGTCAGCCCTCCAAATCACCAGTTACTGTAAAGGTGGGTACACACAGTAACAAGAAAGGGATGATACCTTCAGACCCAACGGTATTGTCTTTTTATTGTGTCTATCGCATTTCCGAGCGCTCCTGAGAACGACAAACATTGCAGATTCTTGTAATTTTGTAATGATCCTGCATGTTTGTACCCAGCTTAAGGGCAGCCCTCCAGTTTAACAGCCTCTGTTAGGACAGCCCTTCAGTTCCCCAGTAAGTGTTGACTTAACAGTGGCTGGTAAACTGGAGGGCTGACTTAACAGTGGCTAATAAACTGGAAGGCTGACCCAACAGTGGCTGCTGAGCCCTATGTCTGGTGAACTAGAGGGCTAGGCCAACAGTGACTGCTGTGAATGCAGTGACTATTAATGTCAACCCTCCAGTCACCAGCCACATTTAGGTCAGTCCTCTAGTTCACCAACCACTGTTAGGCCAGTTCACTAGCCAATGTTGGCTTAACGGTAGCTAGTAAATTAGGAGGCTGACCTCCCAGTGGCTGGGGAACTGAAGGGCTGACCTAGTAGTGACTGATAAACTGAAGGGCTGACCTTACAGCGGCTGAGAAAATGGAAGACTGATGTAACAATGGCTGGGGAACTAAAGGGTGACATATATATGCCATATACAGGGTGGTAATATATGTGCCAAACAGAGTGCCCCCAAACAGAGGCTGTTTATAAGTTCCCTACAGTAACTGGTACATATCATATTGCCTACAGTGTCTGGTTCATACAAGGTGCCTGCACTGACTGGTACATACAAAAACTGTGTTTGCTCTGCACATTCAATAAAAATGGGATCACCCTAAAATATGTGTTTGAACCTCCTTCTTTTTATATTGTACATACTCCAGCAAGAAGACATCTGGAGTACAAGTGCCACACCATTAACTGGTTGAATCCACATACAAGGTGTCTGCACTGACTGTTACATACAATTTGCCTGCACTGGCAGATACATACAAGGCCATAAAAAGAAGGGGGGTTTAGATCCGCACTGCTATTAGATGAATATAGAGGACAATCATATAGGGATCAGTAACAGTAGGACCCCTCTCAGTTTTAACATCATAAAACTTAACTTTTAATTTTTAAAAGCTATGTTTTATGATGCTTAAACTAAGAGGGCTTCTTGGCTTCTACTATAAATGATAATCATTATTAAGATAGCTGCTGTTTGTTTTACATACAAGGTGCCCCCAGTGACTGGTACATACATGTTTCCCCCAGTAACTGGTACATACAAGTTGCCCCTTACTGTGACAGTATGGCAGGAGATGTGGTGGCATGCAGGATCAGCTGAGATGATACTATACAACAGGGATGTCCAACCTGCTGCCCACATATTTGCATTCCCTGGCTGCTACTTGCTGGGAGTTGTAGTTTTTAAAACTCTGAAGGGCTGCAGGTTAAACATCCCTGCATTAGAAATAATACATAGGAAACCTTGCCTCTTTCCATTATAACTGCTCCTGCATTAGGTTTAAATTACTGAATCTCAGAAGAGTGATTTTACTTTAATCACATTTATCACCATTGAAATTCTATGTGCACTTCAAACTACTATTGTTTTCTGACTGCCAAACATATTTTTTTCCCCATGTACGTGGGTAGACCGAGGCAAATCTATTTTTTAGGTAGCCATTGCTATAAATGTCAATAGAAAACATTGTTATTTACCAGTTATAAATTTATATTCACATTGGCTACCTGGTTTCTAGAATTTGTCCAGCCCTGGTCTATTGGATGAAGCATGAAATATGGTACATTTTGGCTAATGACCATATTGTACATTTTATGGTGGTTTAATTACATCACTGATCTTTAGTGTAGAAATAAATAAAGGATATGAAAAGCTAAGAACCAGAGGTGATACAGAGTACATTCTATTAATATATTCATTTGGTTTTAGTCCAACATCCATACATTAAACTTGTGCATAAAAATATTTTTTCAATTTCTAATTAAACATTTTTGCTCATTTTCAGCCAAAGCTCTTGGCCAAGGAACTGCTTGATCTAGTAGCTTCACACTTCAATTTAAAGGAAAAGGAATATTTTGGAATATCCTTTACAGATGAAACGTAAGTATAAAATTGCACTTTTATAGACAACTGAGAACTAAATCAGCCTAAGGATATAAGTTATATTTGTGGTTGTAATCCTGAGAGCCCGATAAGAGTGAAAGACACCAGTGGCGTAGCTACAGACCTATGGACACTGAGCCGGGCCCCCATACTCTACCCACCACCACCACCAAAATATTATTCACTTTAATGAAGAACTTCAGACTGGTAAATACATGATCTATAGATAGACACACAGACAGCCGGCAAACGAAGGGTCACCAGAAGGCCTGACTGGAAAGCAAAGCAGACCACTCACTGGCTGTGTATTGTCACCCAGTAAGTTATTAATTCACCTCAGGCAGTTGCAGAAGCGCTCTCTGTTCTGTAACAGGGCTGGTTACTGTTTGAAACAAAGTTGCTTTTTATGCATCTTATAGCTCATTTTGTTACAATGTAGGATGCAAAATGCACCAGGACATCAGCACATCTGGAGACATACCGTTTGAGAATCCCTATATCTAGGCCAGGGCCCACCTGCACACTGGGGCACACCTTGTTTGCATGTACCCAAACATATTTACCAAATCTCTTCCTCTGCCATATTGCAGCGCAGTTCAGACATTTGCCCGGACCCCCAGGGACAAAGGTCCAGTCACAGTTGGGACCCCTGAAACCACTGTTCCTAAGCCACTGGAAGACACATTGATTATATTAAAAGGTGACATAGTATTGGAGGTTGAATAAAAACTTAAGGCCATCTATTCAAACTTTTTTACCTCCCCTTACTGCCTGCCTTACTGTTAATCTATAGGAAGACTACCTTGCTGACTCCACAATTGCAGTTTAAAGAATCACTAAGGCTAGGTATACACATATATACAGATATTTCATGTGACCAATGATATTTCAGACCAATAGCAGCAGGGGAGGACTGGCCCAGAAGGCTGAGGGGCAAATGCCCCCCGGGCTGGTCTCCAATGAAAAATTTGGGGTGCCATAGAAGCTCTTCGTAAGTTACTTGCTTAAATGGCACAGCGCCTGCCTCTACCACTAACATGGGCAAGGAACAGAAGACCTCTCCTCTGTCAAATTAATAAAAGCAGTACAGTATTACTCAGCCCCCCCAGTTCATTAGGCAGTGTAAGTCAGCCCTCCAGATCATTAGCCAGTGTTAATCAGCCCTCCAGTTCATTAGCCATTGTTACGTCAGCCCTCCAGATCATTAAGCAGTGTTATTCAGCCCTCCAGATAAATAGCCAGTGTTAGTCACCTCTCCATTTAAGTATCCAGTGTTAAGTCAACCCTCCAGTTCATTAGCCAGTGTTATGTCAGCCCAGTGTTATGATGTGGTTATCTAAACCACATCGTACACTTGAAAATGTTGCATGTAAAATGAGAAAATAGGCGTAACTGAAACAAATGGTGTGTGACCTTGGTTAAGTGGGAGTGGTCAAACATTTTGCGATCTACCGTGAAAGGGCCGTTTGGTTGTATTTGCCCCCCAGGCCAAAAGGTCCCAGTCCTCCCCTGAATAGCAGCCGTGGGTACCTAGTCTAAGTCAACACAAACAGCTTGTCCAATAAGAGCTGTTAATCAGATGTTACTATTTTACTGGTTTACTACAGTTAGATAATATCTGTTTGGTTGTTGCAGATTTAGAACACAGGCAAAAATTTGCTCTTGTGTGTCTTAACAGCAGTAACTTTCTTCTAATCCTAAGGGATGTCCATGTTTCCTACTGGTGAACAATGCACCAGACAGTTTACATAGTCAAGCTTCTCCATTCCCTTAATTTAGTTTCCCTTCTCTAAACCCTCTCCAGTTTTTTTGTATACAAAATTGTTGCCATGCCATGGGAGGTCTCCTGTTACCTCTCCCTATAGTACAATAAAGCCTGCTTGGCTAATGACTGTATGGGAATCATTCAATAAATCACATTTTCAGTGATCGTCCAGTGATCACGCCAAAGGCGTTTTATCTTGTGTTTATAAGTCTTTAGGTTTCACAGATTCCTTCCCACTGACAGTGACTTTCAGTCCCTTTCATTGATGCCTTGATGTTCCAAAGTTCTCTTCTGCACCCAAGGTGAGGATCTTAAATGCTACTTCCCCACCCCTGGCAATACAGAAAAAGTCCATTAATTAGGCTCAAAAATTGCCAGTCCAACTGAGACGCTGCAGCTGATGGAAGGACATGCCCTGGCAGAATTGTGTCTTTCTATTGGTGGCACAGAACCTAGCTTTGCAGCCCAGTGGAGGGCATTCTGGATTTAACAGTAAAACATGCTTATGGCTTTAACATTACTCATCCAAAAGACTTATTGTAAGGTGGGAGGAGATTAATTTAATATCAATTGGCAGAACCTACATGTCTAAATGTTGTTTGTTGTTCTTTTATACCTTTATATATTTTCAATCCTTTTACTGGGCTATTTCAACAGCAACAATCACAATATGTTTTTACTTGTATAAATAGCTTGTTACATAAATTCTAGTCAAAAACCCACCCCCAATGCTGTGCTGCTATATCATGAACACATCAAATAAAAGTTCCTTTTTCACTTTTTAAACTCACAGAATGAAAAAGACCAACTATGAGCCGGAATGGAGTTCACAATACATTAAAGAAATTTGTCCGAGAAGGGATGTTGGGTTGTGCATGTGAGCTTTAAATGATCTTTTTGCCAATAAATGGGACTATTCAAAATTAATTTTATCAGACAGAATTGTCTCTTGGATCCACTTGCAGTAATTAAGGGTATATTAATGATCATATATAGTGTAGCATGGTAATTCTACATGTGAATTCAGGTTTTGGCAACTGGGCAAACGTGAAAGAGTGCTGATTTAGTGGATTGTTCTTTGGATAGAATAAGTATATAGATAAATAAATAAATGTTACCTTTGTTTCATATTCTATTGTCTTTCATGTTGTTTTTGCAGGGGCCATTTAAACTGGTTGCAGTTAGATCGCAGGGTGCTAGAACATGACTTCCCCAAAAAGTCTGGTCCTATTGTTTTGTACTTCTGTGTCAGGTATGTTATAGCAGTAACATTATATTGGCATTATATGACCTAGCCTGCTAAAATCATCTTATTTAAAGGAACACTAAACACACTAAATCCAAGTATATGCCATCCGTTTCTGTTATTCACAGGGAGGTGAGAACGCTTATTCCCATCTCCCTGTGAATAATAGTAAGCTCGGGGGACACTGGAACTCCACTCGCAAGCCGCTCCTGCACTGACAGCTGCTCTGTCCAGACCAAGCACCCTATCTTAGGCGCACCAATACAAAAGATAGGGCGTGCGATTGGGACAGACCGTCTGTCAGTGCAGGAGTGGCTTGCGAGTGGAACGCCAGTAAGGTTAGTGTCCTCCGAGTGTATTATTATTCACAGGGAGGTGGGAATAACTGTTTTCACCTCCCTGTGAATAATAGAAATGGATGGCAAATACAAAAAATGGATTTAGTGTTCCTTTAAATCTCACTGTAATTAATTTTCTTGGTATGCAAATATACAGATATAAACAGAATAAAACATTCTGACAAGTAATATAAAGTTATATTAAAACAACTTACTTTAAGGTGGGTACACACACAAATGATAAAGGGACGATACCAAATGCTTTAACCCTGAAAGAGGATTCCAATGTGATTGGGTTTTTTTGTTTGTTTTTTTACTGATGTAATTAGGTTTCTTAACACAAAGCAGATCTACTGTCTCAACATCTGGTATAATGGTGTTTTTACACTAAATTAAATGGTTTGGGATTAATATTTGAGTTGTGAAATAAGGAATAAGGTGTCAAGTTATGTTCTTTCCTTCCACAGTCTAACTCTGGATATTTTGAGCTATTGTTCATAAGAGGAGCTTAGTGGACTTGTGGGTGGAGCAGATTTTAATTGATCCCTTTGGGAGAGAAGTTACACTGATTTTTTTAGTAAAATATTTGCAGACTCAAGACCAACAATAAAGTTGTAAAAAAGGTGTTTCAAGCAAAGTTTATGTATTTTCCATTACAATAATGAGGGCTGTTTATATTTGATAATTGCGGATGTTTACATAGTATGTTACGCCTTTAACATTGAACGTGAACAAAAGATAGTAAGTGCAGGTGCAAAGGAAAAATTGTATGGAAGAAAACTGGAAACCATTCTGGGGCATAGAATAGCTGATTGAGCATCAACAATGTTTTCTGTTAAAAATAGAGGGGTCAGCACAAAAATTAATAATTCATGAAATAGAGGATCAAAACTTTTCTTTTTTTTTTTACACCATTAATTTAATTGATTCGCAATGTTAGGAATCAAAAATCCTTTATACAATGTGGTTAATGAACATGGATAAATCTTTTTTTACAGTTTTGGAAAAGTAAAAAAATAGTTAGAAAAGGTCAGTATCTGGGGGATTAAAGCATTTTGCTGCATATTCTCCCCTGTAATCTTTGCCCGCATCTTAGGTGCTGTGGTCGATTGTGCTTTTCGTCAAATTTTTTTACCAATATCAGAAAAAAATGGATTGGACGCAACTGAAATGTTTACACAATCATGTGGTTTTAAATGGGCCACTTATCAGTCATGGGGAAGTATCAATTTATTTCCCACCTGACTGGCAGACGGACAACCTATCAGATGGTATTTGATGGCAATTGGTATTCTGTAATTTTTCTTTTTCTTTCTTATCTATTTACAAAGGAGGAGTTTACAAGTGCTGGTATTATTAATATTTATGTGGACGGGGCGGAGCTTGGAGCCGCATGGGATAGGACGCACCATCTTTCTGCTCCGGCACCAACACACAAACTGAGGCTAATAATAGGCACATAATCAACTTTAAACTAAACAATTTATGTTCCACTAATCTCCGACACCCAGATGACCAAGCCCAAGGGGAATAAATCGAGTTGATCGGCCAAGAAACTTGAGCAATTCGCCTGGAAGGGTCAGGCAGAGGCCCAGGCCGCCATGCCTCCATCCCCACAGAAGGATAAGGCGCATGCCTCCCCTGATACTAATTCTAAACACCAAGAACAGACCCATGCTAACCAGTCTCCACATGTGCCACGATGATCGAGGAAACAAGGTCCGACATTTCGCTCCTCAGGCATGACCTCCAGAAGATAAGACACAGGGTGGGAGAGGCCGAGGAGCAGATATCCACGCTGAAGGACACAACCCGACACCTGCCGAACTCAATTGCCCATCTCCAACAGGAGCTCCAGGCCACAAGACCCAAATTAGAGGACCTTGAAAACAGGTCACGCCGTCAAAATTTGCGTTTTCAGGGATTTGCTGAAGGGGCAGAGACACAATCCGGACGGCCTGTCGCCGCAGTTTGCGAGTTTAGCGCGACTCCTAAACTCTCAAGACGGGTTGGATTCTTCGCCAGGCCAGATCAGCCCCGGACCTGACCCATGAAAACAATATATATCTGTATATTCCTGGATTATTCTCTGGAGCTCCAGAGACACAGGGGTACATACGGAGACATCAAGAAGAGATTCCTGGCAGCCGGGATCACATATTCTATGGCTTACCCAGCCCATCTCCGGGGGGAGACAGACGGCAGGGTCAGATTTTTTGATACCCCACAAGAGGCCTGTTCCTGCTTGGACTCCAGATAAAAGGTAAAAGGGGCAATGGCTGTTTCCCAATATTTCCCCAGGCGACCCATGCAACTAATATACCGTATATACTCGAGTATAAGTCGATCCGAGTATAAGTCGAGGTACCCATTTTTACCTGAAAAATTTGTAAAAACTGATTGACTCGAGTATAAGTCGAGGGTAGATATAATCACCACTACTGCCTTCTGATTCTGTGTTGTTTTTAGGCTTTAGTTGCCCTTTAAATGGACAGCAGAATTCCCGTACATGAATCCCATACAGTAATAGCCAAATCCAGTACCAGTAACCTCCAATTCCTTGGCACTCCAGATGTTTGGAAACTACAACTCCCAGCATGCTTTGTTGCTGGGAGCTTCAGTTTCTAAACATGTGGAGTGGCAAGGTTCAGTAAACTTTTAATTAAGCTTACTATCATTTACAATTCTCCTGACACCCATATAGTAAAGGGCACTCTGACCCCATATAGTAAAGGACTCTCTGACCCCAATAGTTAAAAATGTCACCTGAGATTTGTAGTTTCAAGCTGTCATTTGCACTGTACTAGCAGCTGTTTTTTGCCCCAAACTGAGGAGACCCATCAGTTTTACAGCATCCAGATGAGCAGTGACAGTGCTGAGTGTGTCCAGCAGTCAGACTACAGGAAGCAGGTAGTGTAAAGGAAGATCAGCTCCTGTAACTTTCTATGCAGGTTAACACAGCGCCACCTACTGGTTACTATTACAATTGCACAATTTGGATCTAAATTAGGACTTGACCCGAGTATAAGTCGAGGTTTGGATTTCAGGCTAATTTTAAAATTTAAAAATTCGACTTATACTCGAGTATATAGGTACCCTGCCCTACACACTATGGGCTATGAGCACCACAATATATGCAAGTTTTGCCCAATGCTGCAATATAGTTTGACCAGTCCTTAAGTTATATAATTGACCAGAGTGATCCCTACTCCTATTCAGCCATTTATGTGAACCCTGCCTTACCAGATAGATGTATGCACTTTTGTCCCAGCGACCATCCCAACTTGCCTGAGTTAAAGCAATAAGGATCATAACAAACAACTTGTCCCGCAATTCCCCATGTAACCCTCTGATTGTGATCTCAGTTCTTTCTGTCTACAGTCCACACACTGACTGGTCTACGGTACTACACCCTCTCCATTCTTTTTCTTCTTGGGATCTGTATGTAATTAACTACTGGGTCAAATTCTCTGATACTTCAAAAACGGCCTGTACCTGGTTGGACTCCAGGTAAAGTCTACCTAGGCTAAAATAACTCAAGGCTATAACAAATAAATTGTCCCACAATCCCCCATGGACCCCTCTGGATGTAATCTCGAATTTCTTTCCATTTTTCTTTTCACTGTCCACAGTTTATTCACTGACTGGTTATCGTGCTATGTGCCCTTCATTTCTCTGGGATTTATGTGTGAACAACTACTTTGGGAATTATCAATGCTACAAAGGAATAACCTTAATGAGTTATAAGGGAATTCACTAACTTCACTCTATACAAGAACTCGATCCATAAAATCTAAATGGGAAAAAATCACTACTTCATGATCCCTGAACTTACCAGCCAGCTTAAGTGCACCCTGCAGCAACAGAAATGTGTAAGAAAGATGTAATGCTACTATAAATGCTATAACTGTATTTCCTAACTTAGGCAAGCTATCAAGCACTCTATTTTGGCCTAGATCACCTTAATTTAAAAGTGTATTATATTATTTATCTAGAAATGTATGGGAGATTATAATTATGGTACTGGAGAAATGTGGGGTACAAGACCAATGTATAGATATAATAAGCACTGTCAATATGTCGAGCTGGCTACTGAGGTAGAATGTGTAGATATCTAGCATAAATCTGCATTAGGAACTGTTGACAGTTCTTGTTGCTTGTAGCAGATATAGATGTGCCATACAGGATTCCTTTTCTTGGGAAGATATATATATTGTGTAAATGAGGAGGGCTTAGTTTAATGGCAATAGAGTAAATGACATCTAGAACCAATGTTTGCATGTAGTTGGGAAAACCAATATAACAATGCCCGCTTATCTCCTCCATGTCTACTCTCCCCCCCGCCCCTTTCCGTATCCCTCTCATCTGGTAATAGGATTGGTATCTAGCGATATATCACTCCCACCCAAAAGTTCAATATGTCTTAATCTATGGGTGCTAGACCTTGGACAAAGTTGCACTGTATAGTTACGTTAACTATGGGCCCACTCACAGAGGATACAGGGTAGATGTTATTTACAAAGTATTCGACTTTCCCCTCCCTCTAACCTTAACCCCCCATCCTCCCTTTCTCTCCCCCCCCCCTCCCCAAACGTCATGTCCCTACAAGAGTATGTACACTGGGTAACCTTCGAGATAATAGAATAAGTTTATCATGTATATTGGTTTGCTAATTTAAATATATATAAGATAATACTGGTGAACGGCAAATGTTTTACTGCTGTTATAGATAGGCACCTGTCTAAAGCCATATTAATTAAACTGTATCTGCAGTATGCGCCCTGTGTATTGCTCTGGAGAGTATGAACCTTAGCCGTAAGAGTTACTTATGCACACAAACTAGGGTGGGTGCTGACTTCCTATGGTCTTCCCACTTCCAAGGAAGGTAAGTATCGATAAAGTCTGGATATGGAGTCGCACACCTTGATGAATTCAAATATTTATTCACAACCACACATCAAATACAACGTTTCGGGGGAACGTGCCCCCTTCCTCAGGTGATGCAATTACAACCAATGTAATTGCATCACTCGGGAAGGGGCCGTCCCCGGAAACGTTGTATTTGATTTGTGGTTGTGAATAAAATTGATTCATCAAGGTGTGCGACTCCATATCCAGACTTTATCATTGCTCTGGAGAGGCCTGCCTTCCGATTAGTTAAATGTGATTTATAAGTCATTGTACAAGATCTGAGCCCTATCTGTTTGGCTGAGAAAGACACCTTCCCCCCCTGAAGTACCATGCAATATAGATGGAGGTAGCCTGTGTGCTGGACTCTGGATATCTCTATTTTAGCTGAATTCGCTTGTTTCAACCAGACTAACATGTTATCTCCCCCCCCCCCCCCCCAAACCGACACTCGGTGGTAACAATACCCCACCAAGGAATATCCACCCCTATCATAAGAACGTATGTTGTAACAAACTCTATTCCCTCCCCTTAATCTCATGATGGTGCCAGAGGAGAATACGACGTCCCTCTCCACTCCGCAGCAACTGCACTTAGTGCAACCCACAATTACCAAGATTTCGTGAGTTTAAGGTTACACATGTGGCCCGGCTATAGTCTGGGCATCTGTGAACCTCTGTTATGTTTTTGTTTATTTACTGTTTGATTGTTTTCCTTCCCCCTCACCTATACCATCCCCTTCCCTCTCCATGTCTCTGCAAATTACAGCTGAGTACTACACCCCATAATATTCAAGCTTGTTAAGAGATATAATCAATATGACACTATACCACCAGAAACATTTAATGGCTAAATCACTAAAGCTTGTATCATTGAACGTACGAGGTCTCAATTAACCCACATAAACGAATGACTGTAATGACCAAAATCCCATGCCACACAGGCTGATATGTTCGTTTGCAAGAAACACATTTTACCATCTACAACACTACTTACAAAAGCCATGTGTGAAATGGTCTGCACATAGTACCCACTCAGTGGTAGTCTCATTGATAATCTATACTATAAAAGGCAAGACCCTCACTCACTCACTCACTCATCACTAATTCTCCAACTTGCCGTGGAGGCAGACGGCTTAAATTTGGCAGGCTCATTCATTGCACCTTACTTACAAAAGTTAAGCAGGTTTCGTTTCGAAAAGGCAAAGCCCTCACTCACTCATCACTAACCCTCACTCACTCACTCACTCATCACTAATTCTCCAACTTGCCGTGGAGGCGGACGGCTTAAATTTGGCAGGCTCATTCATTGCACCTTACTTACAAAAGTTAAGCAGGTTTCGTTTCGAAAGGCAAGCCCTCACTCACTCACTCACTCATCACTCATCACTAACTCATCACTAATTCTCAAACTTGCGGTGGAGGCAGATGGACTTAAATTTGCCAGGCTCAATTCATTGCACCTTACTTACAAAAGATAAGCAGTTTCGTTTCGAAAAGGCAAAAGCCTCACTCACTCATCCATCACTAATTCTCACAACTTGCCTCACTATCACTAATGCTCCAACTTGCCGTGGAGGCAGACGGCTTAAATTGGCAGGTCATTCTGCACCTTACTTACAAAAGTTAAGCAGGTTTTGTTTCGAAAAGGCAAAGCCCTCACTCACTCATCACTAACCATCCACTATTTTAACTTGCCGTGGAGGCAGACGGCTCTTAAATTTGCCAGCTTCAGTTGCACCTTACTTACAAAAGTTAAGCAGGTTTCGTTTCGAAATGGCAAAGACCCTTACTCACGCACTCACTCATCACTAACCCTCACTCACTCACTCACTCAACTCACTCACCATCACTACTCTCCACTTGCCGTGGAGGCGGACGGCTTAAATTTGCCAGGCTCATTCATTGCACCTTACTTAAAAAGTTAAGCACGGTTTCGTTTCGAAAAGGCAAAGCCCTCACTCACTCACTCACTCACTCATCACACTCATCACTAATCTCCAAATTGCCGTGGAGGCAGACGGTTAAATTTGCCAGGCTCCTTCATTGCACCTTACTTACAAAAGATAAGCAGGTTTCGTTTCGAAAAGGCAAGCCTCACTCACTCACTCACTCACTCATTCAACTTGCCTCATCATCACTAATTCTCAACTTGCCGTGGAGGCAGACGGCTTAAATTTGGCAAGGCTCGTTCATTGCCCCTTACTTACAAAAGTTAAGCAGGTTTGTTTCAAAGGCAAAAAGCCTCACTCACTCACTCACTCATCACTAACTCATCACTAATTCTCTACTTGCCGTGAAGGCGATGGTTAAATTTGGCAGGCTCATTCATTGCACTTACTTACAAAAGTTAAGCAGGTTTCGTTCGAAAAAGGCAAAGCACTTCACTCACTCACTCTCACTCATCACTAATTCTCCAACTTGCGTGGAGGCAGACGGCTTAAATTTGGCAGGCTCATTCATTGCACCTTACTTACAAAAGTTAGCAGGTTTCGTTTCGAAATGCAAAGCCTCTCACTCACTCACTCATCACTAACTCATCACTAATTCCCAACTTTCGTGGAGGCAGACGGGTTAAAATTTAGCAGGCTCATTCATTGCACCTACTTACAAAAGTTAAGCAGGTTTCGTTTCGAAAAGGCAAAGCCCTCACTCACTCACTCACTCATCACTAACTTCCAACTTGCGCCCTACTCACTCACTCATCACTATTTCCAACTGCTCACTCATCATAATTCTCCAACTTGCCGTGGGGAGCAGACGGCTTAAATTGGCAGGCTCATTCATTGCACCTTACTTACAAAAGTTAAGCAGGTTTGTTTCGAAAAGGCAAAGCCCTCACTCACTCATCACTAACTCATCAATAATTCTTCAACTTGCCGTGGAGGCAAGGCTTAAATTTGCCAGGCCATTCATTGCACCTACTTCAAAAGTTAAGCAGGTTTCGTTTCGAAAAGGCAAAGCCCTCACTCACTCACTCACTCATCACTAACCCTCACTCACTCACTCACTCACTCATCACTAATTCTCCAACTTGCCGTGGAGGCGGACGGCTTAAATTTGGCAGGCTCATTCATTGCACCTACTTACAAAAGTTAAGCAGGTTTCGTTTTCGAAAAGGCAAAGCCCTCACTCACTCACTCACTCACTCATCACAACTCATCACTATTCTCAACTGCCGTGGAGGCAGACGGCTTAAATTTGCCAGGCTCATTCATGCACCTTACTTACAAAAGAAGCAGGTTTCGTTTCGAAAAGCAAAGCCCTCACTCACTCACTCATCACTCAATTCTCCAACTTGCCTCACTCATCACTAATTCTCCAACTTGCCCGTGGAGGCAGACGGCTTAATATTGGCAGGCTCTTATTGCACCTACTTAACAAGTTAAGCAGGTTTTGTTTCGAAAAGGCAAAGCCCTCTCATACTCACTCACTCATCATCACTAACTCATCCACTAATCTCGTACTTGCGTGGAGGCAGATGTTAAATTTGGCAGGCTCATTCATTGCACCTTACACAAAAGTTAAGCAGGTTTCGTTTCGAAAAGGCAAAGCCTCCACTCAACTCACTCAATCATCATCACTAATCATCACTAATTCTCCAATTGCCGTGGAGGCAGACGGCTTAAATTTGGCAGGCTCATTCATTGCACCTTACTTACAAAAGTTAAGCAGTTTCGTTCGAAAATGCAAAGCCCCTTCACTCATCTCACTCAACTCATCACTAATCTCATTCCACTAATTCTCCAACTGCGTGGAGGAGACGGCTAAATTGGCAGGTCATTCATTGACCTTACTTACAAAAGTAAGCAGGTTTCGTTTCGAAAAGGCAAAGCCTTACTCACACAATCATCACTAATTCTCCATGCCCCCTCATCAATCACTCATCACTATTCTCCAACTTGCCTCACTCATCACTAATTCTCCAACTTGCCGTGGAGGCCAGAGGCTTAAATTGGCAGGCTCATTCATTGCACCTTACTTACAAAAGTTAACAGGTTTCGTTTCGAAATTCCACCTGTAACGGTGAGTATCTGACATATGCACTGTAACGGTGAGGATCTGACATTGCACAGACTGGTGGGTCCGATTTCAAACCAAATTGGTATGCATATACTCCTTTACCAGTAAAAGGTAACAAAAATATTTTTTGTAGGGTCGGGTGGGGGTGAATGGGGGGGGGAGATATAGATTTTGACTCCTGCACACTAACGGCTGGGACCGATTTTTACCAAAAATCAGGGTGTGTGCGGGACTGGCGAGTCACTAATCACTAACCCATCACTAATTCTGTACTGCGTGGAGGCAGATGGTCTTAAATTTGGCAGGCTCATTCATTGCACCTCTTACAAAAGTTAAGCAGGTTTCGTTTCGAAAAGGCAAAGCCCTCACTCACTCACTCACTCACTCACTCATCCTAACTCCAACTGCCGTGGAGGCAGACGGCTTAAATTGGCAGGCTCATTCATTGCACCTTACTTACAAAAGTTAAGCAGGTTCGTTCGAAAATGCAAAGCCTTCACTCACTCACTCATCACTAACTCATCACTAATTCTCCAACTTGCCGTGGAGGCAGACGGCTTAAATTTGGCAGGCTCATTCATTGCACCTTACTTACAAAAGTTAAGAGGTTTCGTTTCGAAAGGCAAAGACCCTCATTCACTCACTCATCTAATTCTCAACTTGCCTGGAGGCAGCAACGGCTTAAATTTGGCAGGCTGATGTCATTGCACCTTACTTACCAAAGTTAAGCATGTTGTTTCGAAAAGGCAAAGCCCTTACTCACTCAACTCATCACTAATTCTCCAACTTGCCGCCCTCACTCACTCATCACTAATTCTCCAACTTGCCTCACTCATCACTAATTCTCCAACTGCCGTGGAGGCAGACGGCTTAAATTGGCAGGTCATTCATTGCACCTTACTTACAAAAGTTAAGCAGGTTTTGTTTCGAAAAGACAAAGCCCTCACTCACTCACTCACTCATCACTTAATCTCCAACTTGCCTCACTCATCACTAATTCTCCAACTTGTGTGGAGGCAGATGGCTTAAATTTGGCAGGCTCATTCATTGCACCTTACTTACAAAAGTTAAGCAGTTTCGTTTCGAAATTCCACCTGGAACGGTGAGTATCTGACATTGCACCTGTAACGGTGAGTATCTGACATTGCACAGACTGGTTGGTCCGATTTCAACCAAACTTGGTATGCATATACTCCTTTACCAGTAAAAGTTAACAAAACATTTTTTTTTAGGGTGGGGTGAATGGGGGGGGGGAATAGAATTTTGAACTCCTGCCAACTAACGGCTGGAAGATTTTTACCAAAAATTCAGGGTGTGTGCGGGGACTGGCTGAGGTGTAAGGGGAAGGGTTTGGAGGGTGGACAGAGAGGAATAGTGGGGGGTATTAGGGGCGGACAGGGAGAGGTGGTGGGGGTTATTTCACACAAAATTCATAGTTGAATAAAAATATAATATTAAATTAAAGTTAATGAGTGTTGCATTATCGTAAAGCTTATTGAATTGTCTTTCTTAATATATCAAGTGCCGTGTGATACAGCAATCTTGATACATTATTGCTTTCTTACTAAAAACGTTATTTAATACATCTCCGTGCGAAGCGCGGGTATTTTGCTAGTTATAATAAATTACGTTTCAAATCATGAACTAAAACAGTCCCAAAGACCTTCGTATGATCTCATAACAGGGTTGCAGTGGGTGGACTGTGGGACACCGCCATCCTATTCAGAAAGGATATACCTGTTTTTCACCCACCTTTAAACATATTGTCACGAATAGATTACATATTCACGAACAAATGAACTACTTCGCATATAACGCAGATACTTCATCTTCCTAGAGGGATTTCAGATCACTCTCCAATATGTCTTCCTATGCAAAGTTGTCCGGGTGTCTCTCTGGTCCGGTCTGGAAGAATCCATCCTTCTGGCTGACTTTGTTCCCCGCACTGATCTAATCCTAATCAAATTGAACTGTATTCTCACTGACCACCTCACCCGTATCACCACTGATACAATGGGATGCCCTTAAGGCCTTCTTGCGGGGTCACCTCAACAACACTATCAAACACCATAAAACACAAAAACAGCCCAGTCTGAGAGTGAACGTCCAGTCGCCTTGTGGAGGCTGAAATAGATATTAGAAAACCCCACAGGACAGTCAAAAACAGATTGTAGTATAGACAGACGCTATACAATATGACTATTGCCGAAAAAACGCAAATGAAAAGGTTTTTTAACAAAGCCAGCTACTTTGAACACGGGAACCAATCGAAAACTCCTAGCTCAATTAGCACATGGCCCGGAGAGACACTAACGTATACAGATGGTAGTATAGCCACCAATTACACCCGATATCATACAAATATCACATAGTTTATCAGACACATACCAGTCACAACTTGATATACCACCAACACAATTAAAAAGATATCTTTTAATATTGATTTCCTAAGCTCGCTCGCATGATAGCACCCAGCTAGATGCAGAGCATCATATAACGAAGGTGATGGAGGCTATGGGAGAAATGTTGAATGGTAAATCTCCCAGATGGACGGTATACCAATTCAAAATATAAAAATACAGTGAACAGATTTTACCCCAATATTTTCACCTACTCAAAACATAATGGAATATCAGACTCTGACGCCTCAGTATGAGGACATGTCACATTCAATCCAAAACCCGGAAAGACACAATAGACTGCGGTCATCACAGACCCATCTCATTACTCAACACGGATTTTAAATACTTACCAATAGATTAAAAAAAGTGATAACACATTAATACAACCAGATCAAAACCGGATTTATACCAACCAATCCACATCAATTTATAATGGAAAACATTTATTCACTGTCAGGTGCGACCACGACAATGCTGGAACACGTTATAATGCTTTCCTAGATGCCCAAAAGGCATTGACTCTGTCAAATGGTCGTATCTGTGGCACTGTATGTATAAATTCGGTTTTGGCCACAAATTTACCAAGTGGACCCAACTTCTATATGCCCAAACTACAGTTCACTGCTCATCAACGGAACACACTCCAAACCATTTGCCCTTCACAGGGGTACTAGACAGGGATGTCCACTCTCCCCATACATTCACCCTTGCAATAGAACCCCTCACCATACACTTAGAGCAAACTGACTTATTAAAGGTTACCTTAGGTGCCCAAACTTCATTACTTAGCTTGGCACCTACGCAGATGATTTGATTCTATATATAGCAGACCAAACCAATCCCTAATCACAGCGCATAATTTAATTTCCCTATTTGGCCATCTTGGGTTGTATGTTAATTGGATAGCAGCTTGTTACATTAGATCCAAATATTACACTACCACCAAGAATGCAAGGTTTGGTTCCCTTGTTAAAGCTTAAATATTAGGTATTACCATTACTCAGACACCCGAACACAATTCCTCGAACATAACATATACCCTCTAATAGAATGGGTACGAAACAAAGTCAAGATATGGAAGCAGTTTTCCCATTAATCTATTAGGCCGAGGTCAAGTTTTTATTAAAATTATAATCTCCCCAAAGTTCATATACTCTCCAACACTCGGCAACCATTATAACAGGGCCTTTCACAGCTTTACAAAGTGCGCTACTCTCCCGATATGGGGCTCGGGTCGAGCGCAACAATTTTACTACTCTTCAGATGCCCAAGGCCTCAGCTGGTCTTGCACTACCAGATTTTTATCTATATATTTGGCTGGAAAGTTAAAATTTCACAGACTGGGTGGTTCCCCCCACCGGAGTCCACAAGACACCCCACCCTCAGAGCGAATGCTTCATGCATATATCCAACAATACCCATCACATTTCTGGAAGCTCCAAAAAAATATTACCAGGTGGGGGTACTGCCCTACACAAACAAATGCGTAAAATTTGGCAAGACACTGCAATATTTGGATATATGGGGTTGGTTGGGAGAATCTGTGCTGTGGCATAATAATAAATATCAAGTATTGGCAAAATTTGGAGCCTCCGAATTTGGGAGAACAGGGGAATCCTGATTTCCAACAAATTTATCAAAAATACACTGATGTCATTCTCTGAAATGCAACAAAAATCTCCACTAACAAATTCAGCTTTATTCCATTATCTTCAACTTGGCTATGCCTCATCTCGAGTCCGAACCCTCAATATCCACATCACGCTGCACCCCATAATAGGATTCTGAAGAACCCGGGCAGAGAGGCACTTCTGCTCACGTATATATTTATGTTTAATTAGTGTGATATGCAACGGTCTGATACACAAATGGAACAAAATATATACCTACCACTAGTGACTCCAACTGTGATTGAAATTACTCAATCACATACGCAGGCATCCCCTTCAGCTAATCACAGGGTCACACAATTTACATCTTGCATGCGGTCTATCTATCCCCACGCAGGCTAGATGAGCATATGTCACCTACAACTTTCGGACTGTCAAGTGCCATGAACGCTGCTGATTTTGGCATCTGATTTGACTTGTCCCAGGGTCTAACTTCTGGAACAAAGTGATAAAAACTCTAACGCCGATACTTCAGAGCCAGTACACAGAACCCTGCACTGGTATACGGTGGTTGACGAGGCTGGGGGATGGACAAGGTGTACATCTCAAGCTGCTACATAGTACCATTTTCTATGTAGAAGTACCATAGTACTTACCTGGATGTCCATCAGCACCTAGATGCGAGAGTATGGAAAGCTATGATCAAATCAAACTTACCATTCATTAGCAAATATATCGAAGTCAGGTTACATTGAACAAATTCAACAAAATATGGCTCCCCTGGTATGAAATATGGTGATAACATGCCTGTTTCCCCACAGCAAATGGAATAATCCCTACCACATGCTAATACCTTTCAAGTTTCTGGTGGATATAGACAAAGAAATTATATTCTCAATAACCACTTAACATAACATATCCTCCTATATTTCACAAATTTGTATGTTTAGTTTCTATTCTAAGATACTGTTACTTTAAGTCTGGATACCAAATTCACGCTGACGGTGTGTTAATCCGAAACCATGGATTCGGACGATGTAACATATTCGGAATATATACTGACCTGATAATGCGGTGCCAAACCAATGATGACCGACAGACCTTCCATCTCCCTTCCCCCAAACCCTTCTCCGTGTGAAATGTTATGTTGTATTAATGTTATTTTTATACCATTTGTATAAACCAGGACGCGAATACGTCATACGCCAATTTCTGTAAATACTGTCATTAATATATGCAATGGATATATGTTCGTGACCAGTTTTTCTAAATAAAACATGTTAAAATATATATATATATTTATGTGGACCTGCATATACTGTATATTACATAAAATTAATCTGTCTGTGGTGCTGGTGAATTCTGCCTTCCAGGTTTCCACAATAGGTTGGAAACCCTGCCATAGCCTGTCCCTAAAACGCTTTGAGCATTGCATGGACACCCCAAAACATGGAATCACGGGGTCTTGCCCACTATCTAAGAGCACTGCATTTAAAAATGCACGTATATACAGTTTTGGTTGGCAGGCATGCGGTTTAATTTAACATTAAAATTGTAGAACGGAAAGGACATGGCTAAAGTGCAAAAATACCATACCTGCACATCCTACCTCCCACTTTCTGGAGTGGTCAGTGGGGCCTTTCATAAAGGATATACAAATTTGTTGTTAAAGGTTTAAGGTGTAGTAGCTGTTTATTAAAAAAAAAAAAAAGCTCTGCCTTAAGGAAATCTTCACCCACAGAAAAAACTTTATCAATTATAAACATAAGGGGTAATTACATAAGTTGTCTCAGATTTTGGAACTATGGTTTGTGAGATATTTACAGAAAATGTGTTTTGTCTGAGTTAAGGTTTACGCCCCCTTTTTGGCCACTGGGGCAAACTCCAACCCCACACCCTAACGTCTACACAGCTACAAATGTACTCTACCGCCTTGTCCTTGGTCATGACCTCTTCTGCTACTTCCTGCAGGAAAATGCAGAAGGACCAAACGGCAGCATCCTGTGATGGTTGAGATCAGTCATCACTGGTGGCTTCTGGTCAGCAGAGGGAGCCGAGGGAATGAGGTTGGTTAAGTACTTTAGGCTGGTGAGTTAGATTGTTTTAAAGCTAGCGTTTAGTTGGGGAGATAGCCTTCCTTATAGAAGTGTTTTTTTTTTTCTGTTTTGTAATAAAGATCATGCAGCTGCCGAAGGATCCAGGAAAGGGGGGGAGAGCCACAACACAGTGGTTCAAATTTTAGTTCGGGGGATGGACTGAATGATTAGTCCCACCTCCCTGTGAATATAAAACCCCTTCAGGAGATAAACTTACCAGCGATAACTCCACTCTCAGCTTTTCTCACCAGTAGATGGCACAATGCCAATCATGCTCTATATTTTGGGCATGTGCACATATAAAAGATAGGAGCGCTATAAGACAGCGTGCTGATCAGCTGGAGTGAAGCTGTGAGCGCCTGCAAGTAAAATTATGCAAAGAAAAAAGACCTAGTCTTTGTGCATAGTCCATGCTTGGTTTCCTTTAAGTATTTTAGTCCAGGATGTTTTGTGCAGATGAATCCTACTTAGGACTGGTAGACACCAGGAAATATTTTGGCCCTGATCAGTCACTTGGCCTGATATATTGATTGGACTAGTGAGAATGACAATATATTCCAACATGATCTATTATATCCATCCCCCAAACAAAAATTTCAGGGTTAACAGAATGTTAACACAAAGGGGCATATTTAAAGGTTCGTTAACTTTCGCGGCCGTTTCGCGGACTTACGCATAATCGCGTTTACCGCCGATTTATAAAGGTCGAAAACGGCCGCGAAAAGTTAACGAAGCGTTAACTTTCGCGCCCGATACTTACCTGTTACCGCCGCTTCTATTTATAAAGCGCGGCGGACTGGTTTCGCTCGGCTAGTATCGGCTGTTCTACTTCGCCACCTTGAAGGAGGCGAGTCAGCCGATACTACCTCCCGCGGCGGGGATGGGCAGGCAACCCGCGGCCGGTGGTGTCGCACCCGCCCCCGGGAGACACGCCCCCACCCCGCCCACACCCCCCGCCGAGCGCCGGCCAGCGGCGACCACCACGACCAGCCCGCCCCCAACACCCCCACCCCTTCCCAGCACAGCCCCCCTCACTTTCCATATACCGTTTTCAGACATGCCCGTTCGCCCCCGGCAATCCCCGGGAACGGCTTTTTGTCAGGATAGGCACGCGGGACTGCCAGCAGCCCGCACAGAGGGCCGCAGCATGGTGTGTCTTTTTTTTTGAGCCACACCCACCTCCGCCGCCGCCACCCACACCCCACCTCCCCCTCTTCTTGTGCAAACCCCTCCACAGCCCCCCCCAGGCGCACTAACGAGGGAGGGGAACCCCCCGGCGAGGCGACGACCCCGACCCCCCTTGGGCCGGGTTTTCGCCGCTAGGAGGCTCAACTCCCCACGCCCGCACACTTTGTCGGCTGACTCTGAGAAGGGTATTTCTGCGCCGTTTGTTGCTTAGGGTGGTCCCCCGCAGCCAGCCTTGCTCGACCGGGACCACCATCGTCCCCTTTTTTTTGGCCCATCCCCCTCCCTAAGGCACCCCCGGCCCCTTTTTTTTTAGTTTTTTTTTTTTTTGGCATTTTTTTTGACAACGCGCCTCTGTTCGATTTGGGGCTTTTTTTTATAGGTGCGCTCCCCGCCACGATCACGTAACCCCCCGGCGACACCACCCCCCCATCCCCCGGCCTTCATAAAGCAGGCCCCACTCCATGCGGGCAATGTGACACCAGTCGCCCAACTAGCAGGATATCTATAAAGAGCCCTTCTGGGGCATTCTATCCTCCCTACACTCTAGCCGCGGTCCCAGCCCCAGATCAGCCTACGAACACACTCATAGCCTGTCCCGCCGCCCCCACACCTCCCCTGCGACTCTCCATTATAGTCCGGCCTCTTCTTGCACGGCAATGACACACGTGCCATTTTTATGCGGCTCCTTCCTCGACATAAGAGACCTTTGGGGCTCCCTAGGGGTCCCGCAGTCGAAACAGGACACCCTCCAGGCCCTTGTAAGGGCCTTGCGGCCCAGTAACAAAGCAATGCACCGCCCCTTTTTTGTGCGTCACGGACACTTAATGAGTGCATGTTGGGGCGGCGGTCACCCGGCAGCTTTTTCGAAACTGTTGGACCCACCACGTGCGGCTCTTAAAAGAGCCGTGCGGCGGACGCCTTCGGCCGCTCGCGCCACGACCACACCAAACCCACACTGCAATCAAGGTTCGCCGCACGCAGCAGACCTCAAGCCAGGCCGATCATTGTGTAGCTTCCGCTGGAAACACCCGGCCCTTTAGCGGAGCCGATGTTGACCCCAACCGCTCGCTCGTTCTTCACCCATCTACTGCAGATGGCATACCCTGAGTTCCTCGGCGGAAAGACCCTTCCCCTCCTTTATATACGCCCGTTGCAGACCAATCCCCATAATCATTTCGACCCCTGGTCAAATCTTTTTCAATACTTGCTTTACATCTAACCTAATCAGCGTCATTCAACACAACCCTATCTCCCAGAAATATGCATATGAGTTACTTTAATGTGTAAAGTATTTAGTCCATTAAAAACCCCCCTTGACCAACCTCAGCAGAACACGGATTATGGATTTCTAAGCCCCATTTTTTTACCTATAATAAAGAGGCAGTTTCCGACGCGGAAACCACTCAGAATTGCATCGCAAGTACGATGGCTGAAAACATCCACAGAAACGCCAATGCGGCTGGAACACATCTTTTGTTTGCCTCCCGTTGAGGACGGCTGGTTTTTCCTTTGCCAGAAGGTTTTCAACCTTTTTCCCCTACTCAACTGGCCTTTCCCCCGGCAGCACGCTTTTTTTTTTTTTTCTTCCCCCCCCTTTTTCGCCTGAGTGAGTCTGCCTGCATCGGCGACATAAGTGTGAGGTTGGGTCGCCAGCAAGAAGACGTTCGCGTGGATCAGACGCCGGGCAACATCGGCCTCGCCCTCTGCACAGGTCCGCCCCGGCACGACCCGCTCCGGCGGCTTACACCCACTTCTGCGCCTACCCCACCCCCTTTTTCAGGCCCGCCGGTACTTTGCCCTTTGTGGTACCTTCTCCGGGCGCAGTGTCCGCGCCCCGCGCCCCCCCCCCCACTCGGCAGGTTGGCCCAGCTCTTGCGTGCTACGCCCGCGCGACTGGAAGACAAGAAGACAGTCGCACCCACAGGCCCCTCCTTTTAAGAGCCCCACCCATTGGGGCACCCCGCTTGTTTTTTGGTGTTTTCCCAGCGTTCTTCTGGTTTTGAAGTTACAGCCGCGGCCACCATACCCTCAAGGCATTTACTTGTCAGTGCCGCAAGGGCACCTTGTACGGGCCGGGGGGACGCAGCCGCCTGGTTCTCATCCCGGTCTCGAGTGCTGGGATTCCCCTCCACTAGACTAACCACAAAAGGCCATCTTCAGTCCGCGCCCCCCCGATGAGGTGAGCCCTAGCCCACCACCCCCCACGCCGGCTACTTCTTTCTTCACCGTACCCCCTCCCAGGAGACCACCCTCCTTTTTACACGCACTGTCTTTGGCTTTCGGGGCGGGGTGTGCCAGTGGAAGGGTGTTGATCAGGTTTTTGTTGGTTTTTTTTTTCCCCCCCACCCCTCGCCGTGGGCCCGCACTTTTTTTGTGTTTGCCGAGGCTGTTGTTGGTTTCAGTCGGACTCACCTTGCTAGACCGACGCCATCTTTTGTTTCACTTTGTTTGTTACCCACTCCCCACCCCATTCACCGCGCCCAGCCCCTCACAGCCCCCATAAGCACTTCCCGGACAGATTGCCGAGAACGGGGACTACGGACGTCTGGACGGCGAGATCGCTGCGGGACCCACCGACCCGGCCGGCCGGGTGGTCGCCTTGCTGTGCCGCACCCGCCGGGGTGTCGCCTCCCAGGGTTCACATTTTACTTCGCTTTTTTTTGTTTTCCTTGTCGGGCCGGGGTACGGCCCCCAGCAGCGTCGCGGATTTATGTGAAATCATACAGTCCCTTCGAGGCGATACCACTATACCAGACTACTCGCCCCCCCGACCGACTACAGGCTCCCCTTAACACTTACCGCAAAGCACATCGCGGCCCGCGCTCCAGTCCTATCTCAGGCACAGATGCCCGCTCGCCCGTTATAACCCCCCTAACAACGCGTTCATCGATCATGTCATGTCATGTTCTTCGCCTTTTTTTTGTTTTTTTCCTGCACGACGATGTGACCCCCCCCCACCCCCTGGACGGCTAATTGTTTTTTTTGCCGATATTTTATCGTATCTCTTGATAAATATTGCCCCAAGTGTTCCACATCCGGTCCTGAAATGTACTTACCAGCAATCCCGTACTCCCACATCCAACGGTCATTTATCTTGGCATTGTGTTTCTGTTGCATAGACATGGTACCCAACAATACCACGTTAATCGAGACGCTTGGTTGCTTTTTTAATGATAAGACCTACTCCAAACAATTTTTCTAAAAAGGTTTGTTTGTTTTTTATGGATCTTTTACCCCCCTCTTTTTTTTTTTTACCCCCCGCCACCCCAGGCGTCTTTTTTTATTCTTGCCCCCCGTACACCTTTTTGGTCTCGCTTCATTTTTTTTGTTTTTGATGAGTTGTGCACGTGTATATTTGTGTTTATTAGTTTGCCCGTTGACTACCTTGCCGTTGTTGTTGTTTTTTTTTTTTCTCCCTTTTTTGTATTTCCGTTCTTTTTTTTTTTTTTTTGTTTTAACACTACTACATCCCTTGTTTCCACCCACACCCCCCCCCAACGACTCCCCCTAGGCACCAGACCCCTCTATTATCACCCACCCTCAACAAATCAGCACATCGTTATGACTTTTTTTGTTTCTTTTTCTCATCAGTTGGACGGTTACAGTACCACGAACTAGCATTTATAGTCCACTTACCATTTGATTATTAATGGTACTTTTTTAATATTCATATCTTTTATCATTTATTGCGGCATAACGGAAAAAACAAAAGACTGTTGCATCATCTCACTCCCCACATCATTATTGAAGTACCATGTAAGGGCCACTGTGTGAGCCTGCATCATCCAGACAAACATACTTTATGCATGTAGGAGCATGGATCCCCCCGCCACTCTTTTAACAGCCCACTTTACCACCGTTTCTTCCCACCCACACCCCCCACCCCCAAACCCTTTTTCTTGTTTTTTGCCCCCCCCCCTTGTTTTGGTTTCCCCCCTTTGTCCAGCCTACCCATAAACCTTCCCCCCCCAGGAAGTTTCTTTTGAGCCGGGCTGTTCACAAGCTATAGTTTTCATTCGACTATTATTTTTGTGTTTAAGCCTGCACCCATAATCTCTCAACTGTACACCTTCCAGCTACCCAGTTTCACCTTTTTATCACACTACTCACAGCTTAGAATAGTTTTTTTTGACGCACGCTACAGGAATCTGATTTTGATCCCAGCTCCGACCCCACCCACTTCTCGTCTGTCAGTTATTGTTTTTTGTTTCTTGTTGGTCGCCTCGCTCGTACATCCTCTGTCTCCGGGGCGCCGCTCCCCTCCCCCCCTCCCTTCTCCCCGTGGTGGTTGGGCCGCGGGCCCAGACCCTCCTCGTTCTCAGCTTCTGGTCCCCTTCCACCTACCCTCTTTTTCCTGAAACCAAACAAGTCAGACAACTGCCCCCCCCACATCTTAACACAAAAGAGGACCAGCAAAAGGAACCCCATCACTGGTCCATGAAGCTGTCCCACATTTCACCAAAAAATCCCAGTAGTGTATGAGATCAGCCCCTATAGTTTTTGGTGCCACAAATTAAGCCTGTTGATTGGGTTGGTCTTAGAAATCGGAATAACCTACCCGCAGTCCAGACTCCAGTAGAACAGAGCTGTTCGGTGATTGTTTTGCTATATTGCCCGGTACTTGCCTTGTTTCTCGTTTCTTATTTCTGTCCCCTCCCCTCTTTGTGCCCACCTCCTCCCCCGCCTTTTTCTGTCTCCTCTTCGGGCCCTTTCTCCTCCTTTTGTGCTCTCTCTTTTTTTTCTCCCGCACCCGGCCCCCGCCGCGTTCCCGTCTCCGGTGTCCGTTGCTCCCCCCCCCCGTTCCCATGGCTTGTGTCTGCCCGGTTTGTCCCCTTTCTCTGCCGTTGTCTCCTCTCCTTGCTTCCCCGTCTTCTTTTCTCTCGTCTTCCTCCAACCGACCCCCCCAACATCCCCCCCCATGCTTTCTCTTCTTCTTCCGCCGCACAACACCCAACGACCAACTGCCCCCCCAACCTCAGCTGAAACCGTCCTCTGCCCCCCTTTCTCTCCCTGTTACCCCACCCTGTCCCCCAAGCCCTTCATTCCCGTTCCTCTTCCGTCGTTCTGTCTCTCCGGCTTGACAACCAAAGCTCCACAACCGCCCCCCGCACCCCTCTCTTCCCTTTCCCATCTTGTGGTTTTTCTTTCCCGCCCACCCACTCCCCACCCTCTTTAAACCTCACTTCCCTTCTGATTCCACAGACGATTACAGTAGGACCATTAAATGGAAGAGCTGTCATTACTCTGCCACCTGTTAATAGTGGCGTGCTTCTTTAGGCGAGGGGGAGGTATTGGAGTAGTAGTAGTGTTATTATTAGGAGATTCTAAGTTGCCTTCCCTGTTATGGATGCTGTTTTCTGGCATGCTTGCCTCTTGCTTCACTGCTCTGGATAGTTGAAGACTGTGCGATGACTATTAATGGAAGGGGGAGGGGGCCTAGGAGGTGGTGATTTCACCCTCTCTGAACCATTTGCTTCTCGGGTCCTTGTGCTCTCTCTCTTTAAAATCCTCCTGCATCCTGGCTGTGCACTTTTATGAAAAGTGGATTAATGAAAACAGAGCTCCCTTGGTTTGGCTGATTCCAGTTCTGAGGGCGTTCTGGTGTGGAGAGAATGCACACTCCATTTATAAGAGGTAGCTGCTGGGACTCATGTTGCTTCTTTCTGAAGGGATAGGTCTAAGCACGCCATAGCATATTTGGTTTACAGTTTGCCGGAGAGCTCCAAAAGTCTGAAATACATACAGATTGCATACAGTAAATACGTAAATACACATTTATATCAGAAATCTGAACTACAACTCCAACATTTCTGATAGCAGCTAAGAGATGAAGGGGCATAAACTAGATATTGCAGAATTCCATGTTAATCCTAATGAATTGTTATATTCACCAAACTGTTAGTGTGTGTATGCGGTGTGTCTGGTTGTTGCATTATAAACATTAATGACTTCAAAAAGTACCTTACACTCCTTCTTTAAAAACTAATAGCGTTTTAGTCATTAATAAGTTAATGTTTGTTTAACATACACATGGCTTTGTGTTCAAGTCTCTATATACAACATTCTGCACAGACCACAGGCCAGGCCATACTGTGTGTGCAGGAGAAAAAGCCCCTCTTTCACCCACTCAAAACTTCTGGCCAGACGATCAGCGCTACATTTTCTTCTTCTGCTCCAGAGTCTGTAAACACACACACAGCTGTGTATGTGCGCGTGATTACAAAACCAAAGTTTTTTGAAGCTCAGCAGTAAAAATATGCAATGGGCCGTGATTTTCAAGGCTACAGCGATGAGTAACAGAAATTCAGCCTAAACCAATACTTGTCTGTTCTTCTTGTGTTCGACCCATGACTCTATACTGCCCGAGTGTTTTGTAGAAGATACGTAGTGGCTATTTACTGCAAATTCCTTAAGTTGCCTTTTTCATAGGTTTGAAACAATTGCAGTTCAGAGGTGTAGAATTCACAATTCCACAATCAATGATAATATATCCTTTTACATACTAGTTATGCTCACCACTTTGCACATAGGGCAACATGTGGATTGTCTAGAAATAGGATAAAGGCTTTCTAAAATCATGGAGACAATGAGGTTTTGTAAAAGCAGAAACACAGGTACTGGGCTGCAATGTGATGTTCTTAATCACATGCACACACCTAAGATAAATATCTGTCGTATTCAGTTAGGTTCGTACACACGTGCGATCACGGGTCCCGATTCAATGTTGATAAATGTAAGGTGATGCATTTGGGATTTAAAATCCCTGTGCCACCTACAACCATAAATAACTCTGTGTTAGGTGCATCGAAATGAAAGAGATTTGGGGGTTCTGGTAGATAACAGACTTAGCTGTAGCAAACAATGCCAGGTAGCAACAGCTAGAGCTAGCAAGATATGTCTTGTATAAAGAGGGGAATAGATTCAAGAAGAGAGAAAAATATTATTCTCCCTCTTTACAAGGCACTGGTAAGGCCTCATTTGAATATGCGGTGCAGTTTTGGAATCCCATATACAAAGGGACATCTGGAAATGGAAGCAGTCCAGAGAAGGCAACTAATTAATAAGGGAATGGAGGGGCTTGAATATGCAGGCAGATTAGACAATTTAGGGCTGTTTACATTGGAGAAGCGGCGGTTGCGTGGGGACATGATAACCTTATACAAATATATAATGGCCCATACAGTGAACTCTCTGGTGCATTGTTCACTAATAGGTCATATCAGAGGACTCGTGGACAATCCTTTAAGGTTGGAAGAAAAGAAGTTCATTTCAAGTTAGGGAGGTTTCTTTACAGTGAGAATGGTGAAACTGTGGAACTGTCTTCCAGCAGAGGGTGGTAATGGCAAGTTCATTGAATAACTTTAAAAAGGCCTGGATAAGTTTCTAAACTAAAAAATATTGAGAATTACTGGTATTAATGCATATAGATCTGGTTGATCCAGGGATACTTTCCGATTGCCGTTTGGAGTCAGGAAGGAATTTTTTCCCCCTTTTTTTAGCGGGGGTTTTTTGCCTTCCTCTGGATCAACTGTTAGGTATGGTTAAAAAAAAAAAAAAGGGAATAGGTTGGACTTGATGGACGATGTCTTTATTCAACCTTAATTACTATGTTACTATGTTACTATGTTACTATGTCCGAACGTTCGTTTCGGCCGATAATCGGCCGTGTATGAGCACTCTATCGCCCAAAACGGGCGTTCGGGTCGGAGATCCGCCCATACACGGGCCGTTTATTGCCCGAAACGAACGTTCGGACACAATCGGCGTCACGGGTCGGGACCGCAATCGTAGTGTATACGAGGCTTTAGATGAACTGGACTTGAAGTTTATGTCTTAAGACCTATTGATGTAACTGAATACCACAGATACTGTATGACATGTATATGAATGGAACCTTCACAATAGGAGATAAAGACGATTTACATCTCATTGCCTATTTGCATTTACTTCACTTGTGGCACCTGCAAATGGTCAACAATATGAGAACCAGATTAGTTTGCTGTCTCTTAACCACAGGTACGCACAAACACGGAGCTATCCTATTAATAAAATCAAGTGTGCGTCCCTGTGTCCGTGTGTGTGTCCTGAGCAGGAGGTTTCTGACTCACTGTAAGAAGCTGAGCAGAGCTTACGTCACAATCTCACACAGGGCTACAGCTACGGGATCTCACTCTGACTCCTCCCCTCCCTCCCAGTCACCAGCAGTCTGAGAGATTTGTGGGCGGAGCGCTCTGGGTCCTGGTAGCAATGGGGAGGGGATGCAAGATCCAAACATCCGATCCTGAGATTCCTGACTAGGAACTTCACAACACAGTGAGTGTTAAAAAAAAAAAGTTTACTGAAGGAGATCATGCTGGGTTGGGAGAGAGGCTGGGGACAGATGACACTGCTGTAATGTCATGTAACTCTATCTCCTGGGTCTGGGACAGAGGTGGTGTAACCTGGGTCTGGGACAGAGGGGGGGGCCCTGGGTCTGGGACAGAGTGAGGGAACCTGGGTCTGGGGCAGAGGAGGGGCCCTGGGTATGAGACAGATGGGGGACCCTGGGTGGGACAGTGGGAGGGAACTCTGGATTGGTGACAGAGGGGGGTGGCTCTGGGACAGAGTGGGGGCCCTGGGTCTGGGAGAGGGGGGGGACCCTGGTCTGGGACAGAGTGGGGGGTCCTGGGTCTGGGAGAGGGGGGGGACCCTGGGTCTGGAAGAGCGGGGGTCTGGGAGAGAGGTGGGCCCGGGTCTGGACAGGGGGGGCCTGGGTCTGGGACAGAGTGGGGGGCCCTGGGTTGGGACAGAGGAGGGGCACTGGGTCTGGGACAGATGGGGGGCCCTGGGTCTGGGAAAGAGTAGGGACTCTGGATTGTGACAGAGGGGGGTCTGGGACAAGAGGGGGTGGGACTGGTCTGGGACAGAGTGGGGGGTCCTGGGTTCGGGGAGAGGGGGGACCCTGGGTCTGGAAGAGCAGGAGTCTGGGTCTGGGAGAGAGGTGGGCCCTGGGTCTGGACAGGGGGGGCTGGGTCTGGGACAGAGTGGGGGACCTGGGTCTGGGACAGAGTGGGGGACCCTGGGTCTGGGACAGAGGGGGGCCCTGGGTCTGGATGGGGGGCTGGGTCTGGACAGAGGGGGGCCTTGGTTTGGGACAGAGGGGGGACCTGGGTCTGGACAGAGTGGGGGCCCTGGGTCTGGGACAGAGAGGGGGCCGTGGGTCTGGGACAGAGGGGGGCCCTGGGTCTGGGACAGGGGGGGCCTGGGTGGACAGAGTGGGGGGCCCTGGGTCTGGGACAGAGGAGGGCACTGGGTCTGGGACAGATGGGGGCCCTGGGTCTGGGAAGAGTAGGGGACTCTGGATCTGTGACAGAGGGGGGGTCTGGGACGAGGGGGTGGGACCTGGGCTGGGACAGAGTGGGGGGTCCTGGGTCTGGGAGAGGGGGGGACCCTGGGTCTGGAAGAGCAGGAGTCTGGGTCTGGGAGAGAGGTGGGCCCTGGGTCTGGGACAGGGGGGGTGGGTCTGGGACAGAGTGGGGGACCCTGGGTCTGGGACAGAGTGGGGGACCCGGGTCTGGGACAGAGGGGGGCCCTGGGTCTGGGATGGGGGGGCTGGGTCTGGGACAGGGGGGGCCCTTGGTTTGGGACAGAGTGGGGGACCCTGGGTCTGGGACAGAGTGGGGGGCCCTGGGTCTGGGACAGAGAGGGGGGCCGTGGGTCTGGGACAGAGGGGGGGCCCTGGTCTGGGGCAGAGGGGGGCCTGGGTCTGGGACAGAGGGGGAACCCTGGATCTGGGACACTAAAGAGGGAACTGTGGCCTTGGGACATGGAGGATGGAGGCACTCTGGGCTTCTAGGGCCTGTTATTGTAACAGGCTTAATGTCTAGTTTAATAATAATTGCTGTTGCTTTTGGAATGTTATTGCCCATAGCCTCATAAGACATGTTACACCCATGTTTATTGTACTAGGTTGGGGCCACTAGACTAGTTATTGTATTTTAGATTTATGTTTGACTATAAAGCACTGGGAATGGTAAAATATAGTGTAAGTCTACTGAAACTGCACATTAACATCATGTTTGGGGGGGAAAAAAGGGAATTGCATTAGATGTCCTCTTAAAATATGGACACAATACAGGACTATTTACAGAGATGCATAGAGAAATCCCTAATTTACTGAGCATTACCATAACTTAAATGGGATTTGCAGTGGATGGAAAAATCACCACTCAGCCTCCGCAATCATTATCACAATCAGGACAATTTTTTACGGACAGCTAGTGTGGCTAGTGTAAAGTAGACAATGCAATTGTCATGTTATATTTCTGCAAGGAAGAGCAATTGTGGCTCTTGGTGAATAAGACCAATAGTGTTTTCACACTGGAAAGAAAATGCTACAGATGTTTGTGTCACTTCACTTTGATAGCAACAGCATGTGGGTGTTAGATATTCACAAAAAAAGCTGCACAAACTGGATATTGAAAGGGTTCTTGGGATAAATTAACAGTATTAAATACATACAATACAAGGATTATGGGAGGTCCTATGCCTTTAATATAAAGACACTAATGGGTTACTGAGTGGTTGTGAAGGCTTTTCATTCATGTGATCACAGTAATGTATACTAAAACCCCTTTGTTTATAAAGTATGCCGTGTGCAGATAATATGATATTGTATGGGCCTAGGAATGGGTATTGTGCATTACATTTTCTATGTTTGTACAGTATTAAATAGTTAGCGTATTTAACATGGCTTTCTCTCGATAAATGAGCCACAATATCTTCTGAGCGGATTTAAAATGATGGTATGTGCAGAAACTATGCAGTACCGATATTCATTGCGTGCATTATTTTTAACCTGTGTGTGCAGGCCTGTCAAGAGTGCACACACAGCTCCTTAGAAGGAACTCTGCCTACACAGAATCAAGTTTCCAGGGTGCAGAGCTATAAACATACGTGTGCTTGAGAACAGTGAGTTGTACACATTGTACAAACATGGGACAATATAATGGTACCACACAATGTTAAATGTGGTGCTATGATTTAGGGAACACTGCCTTTGCCCTCTTTTCTTTTTAAAATTTTTTCATTTGCTCATATGCCAACAACAAATAGCAACAGATATTTATTTAAATGTCAAAATCGATTTTTCTTTTGTCTTTTTAAGACTCTAGAAATAAGAACCTGTTGGTAGCACTGATGAGAAGTTGAGAACGGCTGTACAGTAAAGCTTGACACTTCAACCTCAGGCATAAATTAGTTAGGAATGAAGCTCAGGAAGCGGATGAACTCAGTTTAATCTAAAACCTGTGTTAGAGGCATTTGGTTCTGCTTACCGATTCCGGTTGTGCATCTCCTCGAGTTCAGTCTCTGTCTTGGCGGCAGCAATGGCATGTGGCAACTTCAAGGTGAAGGCAGCACATCTCTGGTAAAGGCAAGATAAAGGTTTCATGTGTTCAGATTTCATTTGTTCAGAATTAAAACATTTCAAGGACAACTACTACTAAATAACTGAGGGAGTTACAGAACCACAACATACATCAAATGAACAGGGTAAAAGAATTATTAAAACACCCCCAGGTATGTTATGAAGGTTTTCAGCCATCCAGGTCATTGTATATCAAGTAACTAAGGAACATTCAACTTTTTTTCAGTAATTGAAGATATTTTACACTCATCTGAGTGGCTCCTCAGTTAAACTGACTGTCAGGGACATCCTTGCTGTAAACAACCTAACTCACAGCACTCCCTAACAGTCACTATGTATGTGTGTGAACATATCCGAGGTCAGTGAAATCCTATTAAACAAAAAGACACTGACACAGCACTCCAATGCAGTAGGTGTGTACTGCTGTCAACATCACAATATAACCACCTGGCTTTGTTACGATCCACTTCTTATCACAAAATAAATAGGCCAGGAACTTGTCAGGAACGCCAGAAGGTGAACAACTCAGATTTTTAAGTCTGTCTGTAGACATTTAATAGATTACAATCAACTCTAACAACATAAGCAGATACTTGCAATGGAAAGTTTATCTGAGGTTACTTGGGGAGTTTAGTCCACAAACCCATTGTATATTACAGTCTGGAGCAAATCCAACTCACTTAAACGAGAATAAAAAAAATCGTTTTACTGTAGAGCATATGAGTTCAAAAGTAATTCTAGCAGCCTCAGCTAGGCACACTGTAACTGTAACATAAAATGAGAGGCCTTTCATGAGCAGGACAGTCGAGGAGCTTATATCACTCACTTGACAATACTACATTGTGAATTCTAAGCCAGATGGACACGTAAAGGGCACCTTCTGGTTTTAAATGTAAAACCAGAAAGTATACCCAGCAAATGAAAAATGTATCTAGTTAAATCTGAGAGATGTAAGTCTAGCCTGAACTGTGCTGTTACCTCTGCTTTTCGGATCTTTAGTAAGAAGCTGTCAGTCATGGATGAACGGCATGATATCCCAGCACTGATGGAATTCTATTCCCCTAGTTATTTAATCAAGTAAAGCTTTTTTAAAAGCTGGAGGTTAAAGAGGATTGCGCAAACTTTTGAGAGGTAGGGGAAGGGGGGTGATTTACTTTTTTGTATGTAATGTATGTATGGAATGTAATTTCCATTTTAGGTGTGGAATCTATAATTTCCATGGAGGTAGGAGACACTGCTCTTACCTTCGACTCAATAGATAAAGTGATGAGCGGTAAAAGACTTAGCTTGCTCCACTGCTCCTACGCCAGCCATCCCGTCTCTTAAAAGTTATGCATGTCCCTATGTTAGAGAGGGAGGCAGGACAGATTGGGAGACAAACAGTGAAACATGTATTATCTTTGACAGCTCACCCCTTGACTTTTATTACAGAATGGGAGACTAGAGTACTGTCGTGTGCCTCCTTTACAGGTATGACATTTTAAACCATTTTATTTTTCAGGCAACGTTTATGCATCTGTTAGGTTAAAAATTCACAATGTTACTGTTTTGCTATATATTGAAAACATACATGAAAGAAAGGTAAACTGTCCCCAATATGTGAGATCATTCCAAGGCTAGAATAGAATTTGGGAATGTTTACTACACAGATACCAAACTATAAGCCATTCTGTAATTAATGGTTAGTTTGGGAATAGTAGAATAATTGTTACATACTGGAAAAAAGACTTCAATTACTGTAAACCGACTTCCTGGAAATTAAAATATTTGATAAGGTACAAAAAAGGTTCAATGAGTTGGTATGATTAATCATTTCGTGGAATGTTTGTGTGTTTTTTTACTCTTGGTACATAAAATTCCCTTCCTAGATGGAAAATTGGATCTAACTGATTGATGGCATAAACCCATCATTAGGCAGAGTGACAAGGTGCATGGGTGGAAAGGAACCAGCTTGCCTTCCTGTCACAGTTCTAAATTATTACAGATTTCCAACAAAATGTAATTTTCTCCCATATGCTATAATTAATATTAGATGTGCTCATTGATACTGATTATTTCACAGAACAATGACTGACTGTAGGAACCTTATTGTTAACATTTAATAATTACGTAGTATGAAAACAGAATAAACAAAGTTTCAAAGGGTATCTTCACTCAAAAAATAAAGTTGCGCCATTTGGATTTATTGAAGAATGGGGGTAAAGGGCTGTGTCTTACCTACCATTTTTCATAAATCGATAAGGAACCAGGAGAGAGGTAACGAAACTTACCCGTTCGCTCGCTCGCTCCCGGCGTGTAGTCTGATGCACATGAGATGTGCTCATGTGCGCTGGGGTGCAAGAGATTGGGTAAGTTTGTTACCTTAAAGAATAATAATAAAGTCACAGAAATGACCCATGATCAGGACCAAATGTGACACAGGAAAATCACAGGATATCCACAGTATATCGAACTGATAATATTTTCCTTAAGCTGGCCATAACTTACCTTTTGCATTCCCAAAATCATTTTGCCAAGTGAAGTCACGAGCAGTTGCATAACCATATAAAGGACAAGGCTTTTCGTTCTTTTCTTAAGTGACATTGTTAGGAGCCGTAATGATTATTAAGATTCTTTGAATATGATCATTATGGTAGTTTAATTCTTAGTCAGCGCTATCGACACGCAGGTCAAAATATCACAGGTCGACAGTAAATAATCATGGCTGATATTTTAACTAGAGATAAATAGAAAAACACATACCAGAATCAGATTAGGAGCGCTCACCAGTGGTATCCGTGTGTGATTCCACAATATGCCGCGTCCTGTCGTGCAGGCACTTCCCCCAAAGACGAAACTCAGTGGGTCTCACGATACTTAGTACGAAAAGCGAGCATCAGGGGTGGACCGCTCCGGAATTAGGACTCAGGCTTGGTAGGTGTCATCGCAAACTTTTTATTTCAACCATATGTAAACATCAATCAAAGCTGTAAAAGCATCACAAAGGTGCAAACAAACCAGTGGTCTGCGCGTTTCCCGGCGTTCCTCCGCTTCATCATAGGCTCTCCCTTGTGGGTCTCTGATGAAGCGGCGGGAACGCGGGAAAGCGTCAGACCATGGTTTGTTTGCACCTTTGTGATGCTTTTACAGCTTTGATTGATGTTTACATATGGTTGTAAATAAAAAGTTTTGCGATGACACCTACCAAGCCTGAGTCCTAATTCCGGAGCGGGTCCATCCCTGATGCTCGCTCTTGATATTTTAACTAGACTAATTGTGCCCATTGAAGACACTGGGCCCATTGAAGTTACCAGCCTTTTGACTAAATTCTCCAATATTTTACATTGGCGGTCGATCTTCCAAAATTTTGGAAATGTGATACAGCATTGTTTTTTTATTTTACTTATCAGTTAATTTTGCTAGTAACTGAATTATATAATATATAATATACTGTACAAGATGATGTAGGAACACGACTTATAAATAAAGAGTAGAAAGAATGTGTTTGTTGACCCAATTAATCAACCTATATCTTGAAGTAGACATCAGTGAAAATTGTAACTGTTTTTTAAGCCATCTACACACAAACACATGAATGAATGAATGAGAATGAAAATTCAATGGAATATTGTTGTGCTATTAATTTGGTCTACATTTTACAATTCGGTTACATCAGCCTGCTGTCATATGACACACTTTTTTCAATAACATAACAGAGGCTCAGTTTAGGACCGTTTGTTGGCTTTTTATTTATTAAATGGGCTGCCATTCGTTTCAGAAGCAGAATCTGAAAATATAAGTTAGGAAGATTAACGTCACTTCAAATATTTTTTATAAAGCTGCTGCTTTATTATAATCAATCCAGGGTTAAAGTCTTTATTGGAGTAAGCACCCCAAAGTTTGCATATTTTGGCCAAAGTTTGGTAATAAAACCTCAAGGCAATTTAAAAAAATTATTTTATAAGGCAAACGTGCATTAACCAAAGATACACCTGTGTGAAATCAGCAAGCTATTTCGCTGAAGCAAGCCTTTCAGCCCCTTCTGGCTTCCTTGATAAAACAAACGAGCATGCCCAAGACACGGTTTGGTGAGAGGAGGGGGTAGTGATAGAGGACTTGATACATTTGTATTTTTGATTAGAAGGGTAATGCATTGTTTTAATTAAAAGTTAAGTTTGACACTTTTGGAACAGGAAAGTTACTATTACAAATTTTACACCAAAAACATTAACTCAGGAAAAACTTACCTGCTGATACAAGTAAAATGCAACAAGCCTAAAAACATCTGCAAAGCTGATTCCAGATCTTCAATGGAAAAGCTGAAAGAAAAAAAAACAGGGGCCCCAGATATAAGACTTATAAAAGGAAGTTAAAGTCAGTCCTGATGTTTTCTGCAGAAAGAAAGAAAGAAAGCAGTAATGTTTTGCAACTATCAAGCAAAGCAGTGTTCTGTTTATGAAAACAACTGTGCGGGTGAAATTAATGCCAAGGAAGAAATTTTGCTAAAAATACGGAGCCTGAGAGTTCTGTCCATCTCCTCATTCCATAAACATTCTGTCATACATAACAAATGGGTCAAAACAAATCACGATTGCACAAACTAATAAAGAAACAAAGACCTACACGCTTTACTATCTGTTAACTGGGTCCATCTCACGTGATAACTAGTTTGTGGCAACATTATAGAAAAGGGATGCCATTAGGCTAGATTTCGGCAAGAAATAAAAGTCAACTAATACTTCAACAGTTTCTTTGACAAGCACACGTGGCTTTTAGGCACCCAAACTTTTTGTTCCAAACTACATGTTTTGTCTTTCACCATTCATACTCTGGTCACTGAATTTGTTGAAGCACATCCTATTTTGAAGCAGTTATGTATTTATCCCGAAACACATCAAGGGAAAACTATTATTAAGACTAGCTTAACAAGATGTATTGCAATGTTTCCCCTGAAGGCTATGGGTTACCGCATACAACTGCTACATGTAATGCGTTTTCTAATGCCCCGAGTGTGAATGTAAACAGATTTCTGTGTGAAAACTCTTTTGGTGCATTTCCCCCCAATATTAGAAGCCTAAGGGCATATTGTAAAAGTGCGTTAACTTTCCGCCTCCGTTATCGCCAAAGGCCAGACTTAGCGTGTGAGGGGCTGCCGGGAAGGGGGGATGTCACGGGCAACATGGGCGTGTTGAGTTAATTATCAAGGCGAAAAGAGAAAACCGGTTCACCACACATCACCACAGCGATACTTTTTCGTAGAGAAACAATAACAGTCGTTTTGAGCCAATATAAATTTGCAATGTTAATGGACCTTTATAAATATGCCCTAAGTGTATTGGCACAGGGAAGCCAGAATAGCAAATTGGACAGCTCCACTCCCTATCACATACAAGGAGTGAAGAAGGGACTGGAGGGCTTGCTGTACCATAATCTTTTCCTGATTTCACATAGGTGTAACTTTGGTTAGCAATTACTGACACCATTTTAACCATTTTCTGGGCTATGAGAAAAAGGCTGAATGTTTCATTTAAGAGGACACTTTTCATATAAACTAATTGAGCTACTGTACCAAATTAGAGCTTCAGTGGTTACAAACCAGCATGTGATATTTGTCTCATATAAACATTGAAGCCAAAAATACAACTTTAAGAAGAACAGAATAAAAAAACACTACTGTAGGAACTTTCCTTTATTACAAATTCCTGTAAATAGGATCCAAATCCTCTGGCACGCGGAGAGAAATCACCTTTTTCTGAATTTTGCTGGATTTTCGAACTATGAATGCCTGAAACAAAATAGAGGGAAATGGTCAATGCGCGGGGTTTAAACTGTAACTCAGCCACAAAGTCTAACATTCATTGACTGGATTGGCATGAATAACTAGCACATTAGACAATATTTTAAAAAAAAACAAACCACTTCCCTCTTTGATAACTATCAGTGTTTGATTCTAAGAAAAAAAGGGGTTCAATGTAAGTAACGTATAAACCGCCCAAGTATAAATGAGGTACCTATTTTTAGCTGAAAATACTAGTAAAAGTGATTGACTAGAGTATAAACCGAGGGTAGAAATTGACCCCTACTGCCTTCTGATTTGTATTGTCAGTTTATTTCTTTGTACCTCTCTTCAAACCAGTAAGACAAAAATAAATAATTATTAACAGGAGTGGGACTGAATATATAATTTAACCCTCTATGTAAGGGATTTATCAGTATAATGGGTCCAGAATCTATAGTCATCTACTTTGTGCTTGATTGTGTTAGTGTTTCACCTTTCTGGGACCTATAGAACTTGTACAGCCTTTGGCCAAAGCGACCCACTGTACAGAGGCATTGAAAACAAACACCACCTATAGAATGGCAAACTACATTCTGCACTGCTGAACCAAGATCAAAGCCCTTGACTGTTAGCATTATGGTGCTAATAATATTAACCTAATTAAGATGAGGCGCGCGGGCAGTGATGTCAGACGGCGCGTCAGTACACGGAGCAAGCGAACGGCTGACGGATTTCTAATGTAAGTTACTGGCTCGGTAAAACCGAGGTCGGGGTTTCAGGCTGATTTTACAGCCTGAAAATATCGGTTTATACTCCAGTATATACGGTTATATACAGGTCAGTGTGTTTCATACAGGCATTTTATATAACAGGTCAGTGGTGTTTCTATACATGGCATTTTATATATACAGGTCAGTGTGTGTTTCTGGACATGGCATTTTATATATACAGGTCAGTGTGTGTTTCTGGACATGGCATTTTATATATAACAGGTCAGTCTTGTTTCTAGACATGGCATTTTATCAATTTTAAATTGATTGACTCGAGTATAAACGAGGGTAGAAAATGTGACCACTACTGCCTTCTGATTCTGTATTGTTTTGAGGCTTTACTTTACCCTTTAAATGGACAGCAGAATTCCCATACAGTAGTCCCATACAGTAATAGCCAAATCCAGTATGCTGTCTATTTAAAGGGCAACTAAAGCCTCAAAAATACAGAATCAGAAGGCAGTAGTGGTCACATTTTCTATGTGATAGACCATCCTCGGAGTATTAGTTGCCCTTTAAATGGACAGTAACCACCATACAGGTCAGTGTGTGTTTCTGGACATGGCATTTTCTATATACAGGTCAGTGTGTGTTTCTGGACATGGCATTTTCTATATACAGGTCAGTGTGTGTTTCTGGACATGGCATTTTCTATATACAGGTCAGTGTGTGTTTCTGGACATGCCATTTTATATATACAGGTCAGTCTTTGTTTCTGGACATGGCATTTTATATATTACAGGTCAGTGTGTGTTTCTGGACATGCCATTTTATATACAGGTCAGTCTTTGTTTCTGGACATGGATTTTTTATACAGGTCAGTGTGTGTTTCTGGACATGGCATTTTAATATATACAGGTCAGTGTGTGTTTCTGGACATGGCATTTTATTATACAGGTCAGTGTGTTTCTGGACATGGCATTTTATATATACAGGTCAGCATGTGTTTCTGGACATGACATTTTACTGTATATACTCGAGTATAAACAAACCCGAGTATAAACTGAGGTACCTATTTTTACCAGGAAAAAGGATTAAAATTGATTGACTCGAGTATAAACCGAGGGTAGAAAATGTGACCACTACTGCCTTCTGTTCTGTATTGTTTGAGGCTTTACTTTACCCTTTAAATGGAGCAGATTTCCATACAGTAGTCCCATACAGTAATAGCCAAATCCAGTATGCTGTCTATTTAAAGGGCAACTAAAGCCTCAAAAAAATACAGAATCAGAAGGCAGTAGTGGTCACATTTTCTATGTGATGCCATCCTCCAGAGTATTAGTTGCCTTTAAATGGACAGTAACCACCATACAGGTCAGTGTGTGTTGGACATGGCATTTTCTATATACAGGTCAGTGTGTGTTTCTGGACATGGCATTTTCTATATACAGGTCAGTGTGTGTTTCTGGACATGGCATTTTCTATATACAGGTCAGTGTGTGTTTCTGGACATGGCATTTTCTATATAAGGTCAGTGTGTGTTTCTGGACATGGCATTTTATATACAGGTCAGTCTTTGTTTCTGGACATGGCATTTTATATATACAGGTCAGTGTGTGTTTCTGGACATGGCATTTTATATATACAGGTCAGTGTGTGTTTGGACATGCCATTTTATATATAAAGGTCAGTCTTGTTTTGGACATGGCATTTTATATATACAGGTCAGTGTGTTGTGTTTTGGACATGCCATTTTATTATTACAGGTCAGTCTTGTGCTGGACATGGCATTTATATATACAGGTCAGTGTGTGTTTCTGGACATGGCATTTTATATATACAGGTCAGTGTGTGTTTCTGGACATGGCATTTTATAATACAGGTCAGTGTGTTTTTCTGGACATGGCATTTTTATATCAGGTCAGCATGTGTTTCTGGACATGACATTTTACTGTATATACTCGAGTATAAAGAAACCCGAGTATAAACTGAGGTACCTATTTTTACCTGGAAAAAGGATTAAAATTGATGACTCGAGTATAAACCGAGGGTTAGAAAATGTGACCACTACTGCCTTCTGATTCTGTATTGTTTTGAGGCTTACTTTAAATGGACAGCAGAATTCCCATACAGTAGTCCCATACAGTAATAGCCAAATCCAGTATGTGTCTATTTAAAGGGCAACTAAAGCCTCAAAAAAATACAGAATCAGAGGCCAGTAGAAGTAGTGGTCACATTTTCTATGTGATAGACCATCCTCCAGAGTATTAGTCGCCCTTTAAATGGACAGTAACCACCATTCCTTGGCACTCCAGATGTTTGGGAACTACAAATTCCCTCATGCTTTAGTTGCTGGTAGTTGTAGTTTCAAAACATCTGCAGTGGCAAGGAATTACCACAACATGAATTACTATTCCCCCCTTCCAGAACCCCCCAGTATACTGTTAACTGCTGGGTCAATGACTTACCTTTCAGTAATGCGGCAGCTGCTCACTCCGCATCCACTGCTCTGCCTGACGTCACTAATCTGGGATGTGAGAGAGGAGCTGAGTAGTGACGTCAGCTGGCAGAACAGAGGAAGCAGAGCGAACGGCCACCAGATTACTGAAAGGTAAGAGATTGACCAGAGTATAAACCAAGGTTCAGTTTGCAGGCTATTTTTTAAGCCTGAAAACCTTGGTTTATACTCTATAGTATATATGGTAAATATATTTCATGTCAATGTAACCTTTTTGTTTATTAGTATACACCCAAAGCCTCATTTTACATAAGAATATGAGCCTATATATGCAGAATTTGGGGTATTACATCATGGCTGAGAGTGTTTCTACTATCCTGTGTGCATTGGTGCTTAGCTTTGTTTCTAGTCAGAATCATTAGATAGGAACAATCTTTCATAGATAGGAACAATCTTTCATAGATAGGAACAATCTTTCATAGATAGGAACAATCTTTCATAGATAGGAACAATCTTTCAATGCTTACAAGTAAATTCCACAAGGGGTTTAAATTCTAGAACAAAGTATGTGTGTGCCGGGTGTGCAGTGTGGAAGAAGTTAAAATTACAGTAGATAGCCGAGTACCATGAACGTCATGCTGTAATATAGTACCTCCAAAAATCATTAACCATAACAAGAGTAAACAAGGATTGCCTCAGTAATATCATAACATTAGGGGAATATTTATATATAATATTGATTTTTTTTCTACCAGATGTTTTAACATTTCATGCATGCCCCTTAGTGCTGAAAACCCCACAGCACTTTTTCATATCTAGGCCCTCAAAATCTGATGAACCTTACAAGAAGCATTTTTGAACAGAATCCAGTTAGCGGTCTGGTGATATGGTTGACTGCTGTTAAGGAAAATCAATCCTAAGTTTAACCATCCTTTTTAAGGAATGTTTATTTATTAGTATAATGTTAAGGTAGAAGTACACAGGGTTCTTAAGGACTGAAGCTGAAAACCACCTCCTGGCAGCATGAAATAATCTTGTAAGATAATATCTACGAAGAGGGTGGAGATTTCCTTGACAGAGGAAGTTTATGGCAGTTGCCCAACCCAACTCTGACCACTAGGAGAAGAAATTCTGCCAGGCTCAGTTTTACCTTCAAAAGCTCAGCAAATTCTTAAAGCAAACAGTTCAGCAGATTTTATTGCTTTAGCAAAGTTCAACAAAAGGGTAAGTAATAGAAGTAATGGACGTTTCACATTATTATGCAAGATTGCAGAAAGATATTGAATATAACCGAGATTATATTTGTTGGCTTTATTTCCTAGACATGCCAATTGTAGCCAGCTGGTTATGTGTGCTTAGTGCAGCTGCTGGGAGAGCAGGCACTGGACAAGGAATGCAGGTCAGCGTATCTTCAGAGAATTCTTCTTAGGGGGAATAATGTCCCTCACTTAGAAATAAATGCACTTCAAGTGCCCACTGTCACAAAGATAGCATTGGTTTAAGAATGTTAATGTGTGCCTGCAATCAAGGTCATGCAGAATGTAGTCTACATACGACTTAAATCTGGAATTAAGGTTTAAAGAGAAAGCTAACTTGAAAGCGAACATTCAACCTTATAAACACAAGAATATTAAAATATATAAAAAATAACCTGTTTTCTGCTACAACCGGATTAAGAGAAGAAGAGTTCCTCTCAAAATGCAGTTAATAAAAAACAAAATAAAGTATTTTTACTTGATAAGGAATGTGAATGTCATTGTACATAAGAAAAGTGATTTTTATTCTATAGTATTTGTACTGACCATTACTTATAGACTGCCACATGGAACGTGGAGTTTCTTATTCGTGTTTCTACATGCTGTGGTCATGTTAGACAATTTTAGGCCATAGTTTTTGAACAATATTAAACGGACACTAAATATGTTTCTTCAAATTGATTGAAGACAGAGGAGGAAGGAGACTATAGACAAGAGTCATAGAGAGCCACAGCGGTCCTTTCCTAGGTTAAAGGGAATGTCCACCCCTTTTAAAAAAATGTTATATGTTGTAGGGCTTCCTCCCCCAGCCCCAACCACTATATTATATTTGTAAGAAAGTCCCCCATTCGTTACTTACCTTCCCTCTCTCCTCCGCCGCAATGCCCGGCCTTCTGCTTGCACAGAACTGCAAGCAGGGGGCCAGACCGGCAGCTGCGTCTGTGATTGGCTGAGAGGCAGCCAATCACAGACGCAGCTGCCGGCAGTTCAGAATGTCGGAGGAGAGAGGGAAAGTAAGTAAAGATCGGGGGACTTTCTTATAAAAATTTTATTGCGGTTGGGGCTGGGGGAACTATCCCTACTATCTGGGAAAGGGGTTTTACACTAGGGGGAGGGAGAGGAAAACGGGTGGGAGAGGGAGGCAGAGGGAGGGGGGGGAGGGAGGGAGTAAAGGGCTGCTCTGAGCAAGCTTTTTTATCACAAGTATTTAATGCCAGCTAATACTGTAGCTTCCATTAAATACTTACACAGAGTAATATTCACCCACAGCCGCTGGTAAATCTCTTCTGTGAGATTTACCCAGAGCGCCTGCAGCTCTGGGTGAATCTCCCTGCATATACCCCCTCCCAGTGTGCTGTAGGAAAGAAGTGGTGCAGATGTAAACATACCTGTGGGTGTTGCTTACAGCTGTCCTCCCTGCCCCTTCCCCCATTTGTTCATGTACTCCAATATAAAGATGGGAAGTATGTGTGGTCTGCAGGAGGATTGGCTGGAGCTAAATGAGAGCTTGCGGGTAAGTTAACAACTCCACTGCTCCTGTTCTTCAGCACACAGGGAGGAATATGCTCTACTACCTCCCTGTGTATTATAGTGTCCTAAATCTCTTTGTAAAAAAAACCCTGCTTAGTGTCCTTATAAGGCAAATTTTTGGAGGGTTTTGTGATATTTAACAGATTGCACAATGTGCCAACTGGCTGATTACCATATGTGTATGTATAGGTAAATCAGTTGGCTGAAATAATGAAGCACAACTAGATTCTAACGTACAAGCCCTAAAGATTATATAAAAATTAGTAACAATTAGTTCCAGAGTGATAGATTTACAGTAAACCAGCTGGTGAGACTTACAATACTAGCTTGTAAATTAAAGGTCATGTCCACCCTTATAAAAAATTTCCCCCATATCATAGTATATCTTCCCCCAGCCCCAACCGCTATAAAATAAATTTAAGAAAGTGCCCCGATGTTTACTTACCTTCCCTCTCTCCTCCGACCCCCGGCCTTCTGCTTGCAAGACACTGCAAGCAGGGGGCGGGACCAACAGCCGCGTCCGTGATTGGCTGAGAGGCAGCCAATCACGGACGCGGCTGCCCAGAATGCCGGGGGAGAGAGGTAAGGTAAGTAGAGTTCGGGGTCTTTCTTAAAATTATTTTTTAGCGGTTGGGGCTGGGGGAAGATATACTATGATATTGGCAAGGGGTTTTATGGTAGGGGGAGGGATCGCAAAACGGGGGGGGGGGGGGAGGGGGAGAAGGGCTGCAGTACGCATGCCAAACTAACCCCGGAGGCGAGAAGGAGGCAGAGTCCTATATGGACTCTGCTATCCTCCTGGTCGGGCGTTTTTAGAAAAATATATTCTGCATACAGGTACTTACCCCTGGAGGCTGATCTTGTATAATCCCTGATACCTTGTCATCACCCAGGCCAAGTTGCAGCCAGACAGGATGAGTGTGAAGGAGTTTATCCAAGATGCTGAGCTTGAAGGAGACACTCTCATATCCAGAGTCCCGAAGGAAACATTTTTGTTCCAATGAGATCTTATTCTCCATTTCTTTTAAACTGTAATTAAATATGTTCAATAAAGAGAAAAAGAATAAGCCAGGATGTAAGTAAGGAATAAATAAACATTTACATTCAAAGAGGCGATTGTACTTTCCAGCAATGGATTTATTAAACAATATTCGTACTACTTGGACTTTTGCTTTTGGTAAACAAGGTGACTTACTCTACTACTGCCTTGATTCTGTATTGTTTTGAGGCTTACTTTACCCTTTAAATGGACAGCAGATCCCATACAGTAGTCCCATACAGTAATAGCCAAATCCAGATGCTGTCTATTTAAAGGGCAACTAAAGCTCAAAAAAATACAGAATCAGAAGGCAGTAGTGGTCAAATTTCTATGTGATAGACCATCCTCCGGAGTATTAGTTGCCCTTTAAATGGACAGTAACCACCATACAGGTCAGTGTGTGTTTCTGGACATGGCATTTTCTATATACAGGTCAGTGTGTGTTTCTGGACATGGCATTTTCTATATACAGGTCAGTGTGTGTTTCTGGACATGGCATTTCTATATACAGGTCAGTGTGGTTTTCGGACATGCCATTTTAATATACAGGTCAGTCTTTGTTTCTGGACATGGCATTTATATATATACAGGTCAGTGTGTGTTTCTGGACATGCCATTTTATATATACAGGTCAGTCTTTGTTTCGGACATGGCATTTTATTACAGGTCAGTGTGTGTTTCTGGACATGGCATTTTAATATATACAGGTCAGTGTGTGTTTCTGGACATGGCATTTTATATATACAGGTCAGTGTGTTTTTCTGGACATGGCATTTTATATATACAGGTCAGCATGTGTTTCTGGACATGACATTTACTGTATATACTCGAGTATAAACAAACCGAGTATAAACTGAGGTACCTATTTTCACAGGAAAAGGATAAAATTGATTGACTCGGTATAAACCGAGGGTAGAAAATGTGACCACTACTGCCTTCTGATTCTGTATTGTTTTGAGGCTTTACTTTACCCTTTAAATGGACAGCAGAATTCCCATACAGTAGTCCCATACAGTAATAGCCAAATCCAGTATGCTGTCTATTTAAAGGCAACTAAAGCCTCAAAAAAATACGAATCAGAAGGCAGTAGTGGTCAATTTTCTATGTGATAGACCATCCTCCAGAGTATTAGTTGCCCTTTAAATGGACAGTACCACCATACAGGTCAGTGTGTGTTCTGGACATGGCATTTTCTATAACAGGTATGTGGTGTTTTGGACATGGCATTTCTATTACAGGTCAGTGTGTGTTTCTGGACATGGCATTTCTATATACAGGTCAGTGTGTGTTTTCTGGACATGGCCTTTTTCTATATACAGGTCAGTGTGTGTTTCTGGACATGGCATTTTCTATATACAGGTCAGTCTTTGTTTCTGGACATGGCATTTTATATATACAAGGTCAGTGTGTGTTTCTGGACATGGCATTTTATATTAACAGGTCAGTGTGTGGTTTTGGACATGCCATTTTATATATACAGGTCAGTCTTTGTTTCTGGACATGGCATTTTATATTACAGGTCAGTGTGTGTTTCTGGACATGCCATTTTATATATACAGGCAGTCTTTGTTTCGGACATGGCATTTTATATACAGGTCGTGTGTGTTTCTGGACATGGCATTTTATATATACAGGTCAGTGTGTGTTTCTGGACATGGCATTTTATATATACAGGTCAGTGTGTTTTTCTGGACATGGCATTTTATATATACAGGTCAGCATGTGTTTCTGGACATGACATTTTACTGTATATACTCGAGTATAAAGAAACCCGAGTATAAACTGAGGTACCTATTTTTACCTGGAAAAAGGATTAAAATTGATTGACTCGAGTATAAACCGAGGGTAGAAAATGTGACCACTACTGCCTTCTGATTCTGTATTGTTTTGAGGCTTTACTTTAAATGGACAGCAGAATTCCCATACAGTAGTCCCATACAGTAATAGCCAAATCCAGTATGCTGTCTATTTAAAGGGCAACTAAAGCCTCAAAACAATACAGAATCAGAAGGCAGTAGTGGTCACATTTTCTATGTGATAGACCATCCTCCAGAGTATTAGTCGCCCTTTAAATGGACAGTAACCACCATTCCTTGGCACTCCAGATGTTTGGGAACTACAAATTCCCTCATGCTTTAGTTGCTGGTAGTTGTAGTTTCAAAACATCTGCAGTGGCAAGGAATTACACAACATGAATTACTATTCCCCCTTCCAGAACCCCCAGTATACTGTTAACTGCTGGGTCAATGACTACCTTTCAGTAATGCGGCAGCTGCTCACTCCGCATCCACTGCTCTGCTGCGTCACTAATCTGGGATGTGAGAGAGGAGCTGAGTAGTGAACGTCAGCTGGCAGAACAGGAGAAGCAGAGCAGACGGCCACCAGATTACTGAAAGGTAAGAGATTGACCAGAGTATAAACCAAGGTTCAGTTTGCAGGCTATTTTTAAGCCTGAAAACCTTGGTTTATACTCTATAGTATATATGGTAAATATATTCATGTCAATGTAACCTTTTTGTTTATTAGTATACACCCAAAGCCTCATTTTACTAAGAATATGAGCCTATATATGCAGAATTTGGGGTATTACATCATGGCTGAGAGTGTTTCTACTATCCTGTGTGCATTGGTGCTTAGCTTGTTTCTAGTCAGAATCATTAGATAGGAACAATCTTCATAGATAGGAAACAATCTTTCATAGATAGGAACAATCTTTATAGATAGGAACAATCTTTTATAGATAGGAACAATCTTCAATGCTTACAAGTAAATTCCACAAGGGGTTTAATTCTAGAACAAAGTATGTGTGTGCCGGTGTGCAGTGTGGAAGAAGTTAAAATTACAGTAGATAGCCGAGTACCATGAACGTCATGCTGTAATATAGACCTCCAAAAATCATTAACCAAAACAAGAGAACAAGGATTGCCTCGTAATATCATAACATTAGGGGAATATTTATATATAATATTGATTTTTTTCTACCAGATGTTTTAACATTTCATGCATGCCCCTTAGTGCTGAAAACCCCACAGCACTTTTTCAATCTAGGCCCTCAAAATCTGATGAACCTTACAAGAAGCATTTTTGAACAGAATCCAGTTAGCGGTCTGGTGATATGTTGACTGCTGTTAAGGAAAATCAATCCTAAGTTTAACCATCTTTTTAAGGAATGTTTTTATTAGTATAAGTTAAGGTAGAAGTACACAGGGTTCTTAAGGACTGAAGCTGAAACCACTCCTGGCAGCATGAAATAATCTTGAAGATATATTCCGAAGAGGTGGGAGATTTCCTTGACAGAGGAGTTATGGCAGTTGCCCAACCCAACTTGAACACTAGGAGAAGAAATTCTGCAGGCTCAGTTTTAACTTCAAAAGCTCAGCAAATTCTTAAAGCAAACAGTTCAGCGATTTTATTGCTTTAGCAAGTTCAACAAAAGGGTAAGTAATAGAAGTAATGGACGTTCACATATTATGCAAGATTGCAGAAAGATATTGAATATAACCGAGATTATATTTGTTGGCTTTATTTCCTAGACATGCCAATTGTAGCCAGCTGGTTATGTTGGCTTAGTGCAGCTGCTGGGAGAGCAGGCATCGGACAAGGAATGCAGGTCAGCGTATCTTCAGAGAATTCTTCTTAGGGGGAATAATGTCCCTCACTTAGAAATAAATGCACTTCAAGTGCCCACCGTCACAAAGATAGCATTGGTTTAAGAATGTTAATGTGTGCCTGCAATCAAGGTCATGCAGAATGTAGTCTACATACGACTTAAATCTGGAATTAAGGTTTAAAGAGAAGCTAACTTGAAAGCGAACATTCAACCTTATAAACACAAGAATATTAAAATATATAAAAATAACCTGTTTTCTGCTACAACCGGTAGAAGAAGAAGAGTTCCTCTCAAAATGCAGTTAATAAAAAACAAAATAAAGTATTTTTACTTGATAAGGAATGTGAATGTCATTGTACATAAGAAAAGTGATTTATTCTATAGTATTTGTACTGACCATTACTTAGAACTGCCACATGGAAGCGTGGAGTTTCTTATCGTGTTTCTACATGCTGTGGTCATGTTAGACAATTTTAGGCCATAGTTTTTGAACATATAAAACGGACACTAAATATGTTTCTTCAAATTGATTGAAGACAGAGGAGGAAGGAGACTATAGACAAGGTCTAGAGAGCCACAGCGGTCCTTTCCTAGGTTAAAGGGAATGTCCACCCTTTTAAAAAATGTTATAGTTGTAGGGTTCTCCAGCCCCAACCACTATATTATATTTGTAAGAAAGTCCCCCATTCGTTACTTACCTTCCCTCTCTCCTCCGCCGCAATGCCCGGCCTTCTGCTTGCACAGAACTGCAAGCGGGGGCCAGACCGGCAGCTGCGTCTGTGATTGGCTGAGAGGCAGCCAATCACGACGCAGCTGCCGGCAGTTCAGAATGTCGGAGGAGAGAGGGAAAGTAAGTAAAGATCGGGGGACTTTCTTATAAAAATTTTATTGCGGTTGGGGCTGGGGAACTATCCCTACTACTGGGAAAGGGGTTTTACACTAGGGGAGGGAGAGGAAAACGGGTGGGAGGGAGGCAGAGGGAGGGGGGGGAGGGAGGAGTAAAGGGCTGCTTGAGCAAGCTTTTTTATCACAAGTATTTAATGCCAGCTAATACTGTAGCTTCCATTAAATACTTACACAGTAATATTCACCCACAGCCGTGGTAAATTCTTCTGTGAGATTACACCCAGAGCGCCTGCAGCTCGGGTGAATCTCCCGCCATATACACCCTCCCCGTGTGCTGTAGGAAAGAAGTGGTGCAGATGTAAACATACCTGGGGGGTTGCTTACAGCTGTCCTCCCTGCCCCTTCCCCCATTTGTTCATGTACTCCAATATAAAGATGGGAAGTAGTTGTGTGGTCGAGGAGGATTGGCTGGAGCTAAATGAGAGCTTGCGGGTAAGTTAACAACTCCACTGCTCTGTTCTTCAGCACACAGGGAGGAATATGCTCTACTACCTCCCTGTGATATAGTGTCCTAAATCTCTTTGTAAAAAAAACCCTGCTTAGTGTTCTTATAAGGCAAATTTTTGGAGGGTTTTTGTGATATTTAACAGATTGCACAATGTGCCAAATGGCTGTTACCATATGTGTATGTATAGGTAAATCAGTTGTGAAATAATGAAGCACAACTAGATTCTAACGTACAAGCCCTAAAGATTATATAAAAATTAGTAACAATTAGTTCAGAGTGATAGATTTACAGTAAACCAGCTGGTGGAATTACAATACTAGCTTGTAAATTAAAGGCTATGTCCACCTTATAAAAAATTTCCCCATATCATAGTTTATCTTCCCCCAGCCCAACCGCTATAAAAATAAATTTAAGAAAGTGCCCGCATGTTTATTAACCTTCCCTCTCTCTCCGACCCCCGGCCTTCTGCTTGCAAGACACTGCAAGCAGGGGGCGGGACCAACAGCCGGTCGTGATTGGCTGAGAGGCAGCAAACACGGACGCGGCTGCCCAGAATGCGGGGGAGGAGGTAAGGTAAGTAGAGTTCGGGGTCTTTAAAATTATTTTTTAGCGGTTGGGGCTGGGGGAAGATTACTATGATATGGCAAGGGGTTTTATGGTAGGGGGAGGGATCGCAAAACGGGAGGGGGAGGGAGGGGAGAAGGGCTGCAGTACGCATGCCAAACTAACCCCGCGAGGCGAGAAGGAGGCAGAGTCCATAGGACTCTGCTATCCTCCTGGTGGGCAGTTTTTGGGACTTTGGGGGGGGGCTACAGGAGAATCTTATGGAGCTGGGATGTGAGGTAAGGATTTACATTACATGGTGGGGGCCATAGTGGGGGGGGGGGATTATAGTTGTGGGGTGGACATGCCCTTAAAGAAAATATATTCTCCATACAGGTATATACCTGGAGGCTGATTTGTAAATCCTGATACCTTGTCATCACCCAGGCCAAGTTGCAGCCAGAGCGATGAGTGTGAAGGAGTTTATCCAAGATGTGAGTTGAAGGGACACTCTCATATCCAGAGTCCCGAAGAACATTTTTGTTCCAATGAGATCTTATTTCCATTTCTTTTTAAACGTAATAAAATGTTCAATAAAGAGAAAAAGAATAAGCCAGGATGTAAGTAAGGAATAAATAAACATTTACATTCAAAGAGGCGATGTACTTCCAGACAATGGATTTATTAACACATATTCGTACTACTTGGACTTTTGCTTTTGGTAAACAAGGTGACTTACTCTAAGGCGGATATTTTATAAAAAAAAGTTATTAACAAAAAAAATTACTGCGCAAATCGTGGCCGCGATGTCCTGCGGTTAATTTTAAGTCCCTTTCGCGGCTCTGAGATGCCGGCCGGCCGAGGGGGTACCTCTCGGGGTTGGCAGCCTCAGCGGAGCTGGTGTCGCCGGGACTGAAGAAAGAAGAGACACCGCCCAAGGGCTCTTTTAAGAGCTGCACACTGGGGGTCCCGGTTTCGAGCTGCGTGACCCCCGCCAAATGCCGCAAGGGCTGGGGAGGGCTGTGGGACCCCTGTAAGAGCCGGCTTGTCAGAGCCGCACAGGTCACTTGTAAGTGGCGCAAAGGCCCTTACAAGGGCCGAGGTGGTGGTTCGGTTCGAGTCGGGACCCCTAAGCCCCAAAGGCACTTGAAAGTGCCGCAAAGGCCCTGATAGGGCCGGGGAGGGGGGTCCGGTTCATTGCGGGACCTTAAGCCCCAAAAGACCCTTTTTCAGGCCCCGCTGGGAGTGGTGGCTCTCCACCTCCTGTGACGCAGGGACCCTTCCCGCTCCCTGACACAGCGGCCGGACACGATCGGGTCCCGCTTGGAGGGCGTGCTAGGGGAGGTGCGCACCGATGCGCGGCGCCACCGTAGGGGTCAGACCCATCTAATCCTCCGCTCCAAGATTGCCGCGCAGCAGGGGAGGGCCGCACGCGGCAGGCGGCGAGCAACAGACGGGTCTGAGGGCGCCCGTGGTAAACGCAGGGATCGTGGAACCCTCAAAGGCGGCGTTGTGGCCACCCGCTGTCCCGCTGTTGTCTGCACTCCTCCGCAGCACGGGCAGCTAGGTATTGCATGTTTCATCACCACTTTAAGGTGGCGAAGTAAAACAGCCGATAACGTGTGTCACGCTTTATAATAGACCAGCCCCAGTGCAGGAGCACGGATAAATCAGATACAGGTACGTAGCATCGGCCAGGAAAGAAGCGCAGGCCGTATAATGAGCTCGTCCTCACACTTTTCGCACGCGTTTTCTCCCAGCCTAAAAATCGCTCATAGCCCTGTTAAATAGCTTGCTTAAATCTAAGCAGAAGAGCAGGATTATGCCAGAAAGGGGCGGTACGGTGAAAACAAAAAACAGAATCAAAAGGCATCCGCAAGAAAGTTAAAGACGATAGCTTTATAATCATGCATGCGCCTAAGGTAGATGGAGGGAGTAGAGATAACCCAAGCACAGATCCTCGACCGTTCACATAAAGGAGCAGCAAAGGGATGTCTTTTGGTGGACATGGCATTTTATATATACAGGTCAGTGTGTGTTTCTGGACATGCCATTTTATATATACAGGTCAGTCTTTGTTTCTGGACATGGCATTTTATATATACAGGTCAGTGTGTGTTTCTGGACATGCCATTTTATATATACAGGTCAGTCTTTGTTTCGGACTGGCATTTTATATATACAGGTCAGTGTGTGTTTCTGGACATGGCATTTTAATATATACAGGTCAGTGTGTGTTTCTGGACATGACATTTTACTGATAATCGACTCTAGTATAAACAAACCGCAAGTAGTAAATGAGGTACCTATTTTACCAGGAAAAGATTATTAAATGATTGACTCGAGTATAAACCGAGGGTAGAAAATGTGACCACTACTGCCTTCTGATTCTGTATTGTTTTGAGGCTTTACTTTAAATGGACAGCAGAATTCCCATACAGTAGTCCCATACAGTAATAGCCAAATCCAGTATGCTGTCTATTTAAAGGGCAACTAAAGCCTCAAAAAAATACAGAATCAGAAGGCAGTAGTGGTCACATTTTCTATGTGATAGACCATCCTCCAGAGTATTAGTTGCCCTTTAAATGGACAGTAACCACCATACAGGTCAGTGTGTGTTTCTGGACATGGCATTTTCTATATACAGGTCTGGACATGGCATTTTCTATATACAGGTCAGTGTGTGTTTCTGGACATGGCATTTCTATATACCAGTCAGTGTGTGTTTCTGGACATGGCATTTTCTATATACAGGTCAGTGTGTGTTTTTCTGACATGGCATTTATATATACAGGTCAGTGTGTGTTTCTGGACATGGCATTTTCTATATACAGGTCAGTGTGTGTTTCTGGACATGCCATTTTATATATACAGGTCAGTCTTTGTTTCTGGACATGGCATTTTATATATACAGGTCAGTGTGTGTTTCTGGACATGGCATTTTAATATATACAGGTCAGTGTGTGTTTCTGGACATGGCATTTTATATATACAGGTCAGTGTGTTTTCTGGACATGGCATTTTTATATACAGGTCAGCATGTGTTTCTGGACATGACATTTTACTGTATATCTCGAGTATAAAACAAACCCGAGTATAAACTGAGGTACCTATTTTTACCAGGAAAAAGGATTAAAATTGATTGACTCGAGTATAAACCGAGGGTAGAAAATGTGACCACTACTGCCTTCTGATTCTGTATTGTTTTGAGGCTTTACTTTACCCTTTAAATGGACAGCAGAATTCCCATACAGTAGTCCCATACAGTAATAGCCAATCCATTGCTGTCTATTTAAAGGGCAACTAAAGCCTCAAAAAAATACAGAATCAGAGCAGTAGTGGTCACATTTCTATGTGAAAGACACTCCTCCAGAGTATTAGTGCCCTTTAAATGGACAGTAACCACCATACAGGTCGTGTGTGTTTTGGACATGGCATTTTCTATATACAGGTCAGTGTGTGTTTCTGGACATGGCATTTTCTATATACAGGTCGTTGTGTTTTCTGGACATGGCATTTTCTATATACAGGTCAGTGTGTGTTTTCTGACATGGCATTTCTATATACAGGTCAGTGTGTGGTTTCTGACATGGCATTTTCAAGGGCATATTATAAAAAAACGTATTAACAAAAAAAAATTACTGCCGCAAATCGTGGCCGCGATGTCCTGCGGTAATTTTAAGTCCCTTTCGCGGCCTCGTTGAGATCGCCGGCGGCCGCAGGGGTACCTCTCGGGGGTTGGCAGCCTCAGCGGAGCTGGTGTCGCCGGGACTGGAAGAAAGAAGACACCGCCCAAGGGCTCTTTTAAGAGCTGCACACTGGGGGTCCCGGTTCGAGTGCGTGACCCCCGCCAAATGGCCGCAAGGGCTGGGGAGGGCTGTGGGGACCCCATTTAAGAGCCGGCCTGTCAGAGCCGCAAGGTCACTTTGAAGTGCAGCAAAGGCCCTTCAAGGGCCGAGGTGGTGGTCTCGGTTGAGCTGCGGGACCCCTAAGCCCCAAAGGGCACTTGAAAGTGCCGCAAAGGCCCTGATAGGCCGGGGGGAGGGGGGTCCCGGTTCATTGCGGGACCCTTAAGCCCCAAAAGACCCTTCTCAGGGCCCCGCTGAGTGTGCCTCCACCTCCCAGAGGACCCTTCCCCTCCCTGCCAGCGGGCGGGGCAGGGGGGCTTGAGGGCGCTGGGGAGGGGGTGCGCGGCGCGTGGTCAGCCCCTCTAGCCTCCTGCTCCAAGATTGCCGCGAGCAGGGGAGGGGCCGCCGCGGGGCAGCGGTCGAGGGCGGGGTGAGCGTGGCTCCCGGGGCGTTGTGGCCACCCGCTGTGGGTTGTCTGCACATCTCCGCAGCAGGGCAGTAGTATTGGCTGCTTTCACCACTTTGAAGGTGGCGAAGTAAAACAGCCGATACCGCCGCTTTAAATAGAAGCGGCGGTAACAGGTAAGTATCGGCGCGAAGAGTTAATGCCTCGTACTTTTCGCAGCCGTTTCCAGCCTTAATAAATCGCGTTAAATGCGATTTATGCAGAAAGGTCGGGAAAAACGGCCTGAAAAGTTAACGATGCTCTTATAAATATGCCCCTAAGTGTAATGTTGGTTAAAACCAAGCAAGATTTCTACGTCATTAAAGAGCAGCAAGGTTAAAAAAGCTGTGACTATGATATTGGCAACATAAGGAGGCAATACACAAAGCAATCTACTTATTTGCTCCAATGAAAAGTTACAACCTTTTAAAGAAAATGAACAATTTTGTTGGTTTCAATTTGTTCCCCACCCCCAATCGGTTCCATTTTTGATACAATATGGGAGTATTATACAATTGTATTGTTTTCAGTGTTTTTCAATGGATCCCTGGGTTCCAATTATGCTGATCACAACCAGCTTACCTACAGGAATTCACACTGAGACAACTCCTGGTCCAAGCATTTGGCGTTTGACATTTATTACATTAGATATAATATGTGTAAACTAAACTACAAGAACTGTCAGGCGTACAGTAAATCAAACTCATTGCAATTAGTTGCTTCAAGCATAATAACAAAAATACTGGAAAAGCATTTCTACTTTTACATTACACTGTAACACAGGCAATACTGGATGGAGGCAAAGTATTTCTTTTCCTTGACTACTTCCCCCTCTGTTGGTCACACAGGTGATTTATCCTATAAGTACAATTACAAATTTGAGCAAGCTGTGTACGCACATACTATTTGTATGAAAGTAATCTATCAGTTGCTCATTGTACCTGGATTGGTAAGGGGCCACTGGTGAGATATTTACTCAATGCGTGGCTAAGGAGTGTGTGTAAGGAATAATGGTTTGGGTTATTGAGAACTGGGCAGACTTTGTGTCGGCTACAGGCTCTAGTAGGGTTAAGTTGCAGCTGTTTTAGGGGAGAAGATGGCTAGAGGTTAGAGGAGATTTTAAACTAGGATTTGGGGGGGTATTAGCAGTCTCACTGGGATAGATAGCCCAGGAGGAAAGCAGGGTTGAGATAGGCCAGTGGTGTGCGAAAAAGGGGGGTGGGGCTAGCATAGGGGATAGGGAGGCATGTGTATTAAAGTGTATGAATAAATTACAGGATATAATCTAAAATGTTGTTTGCAAATGCGAGAAGCCTGGCTGACAAATGGGTGAATTGGAAATGATGGCATTGAATGAAAATTATGATGTAATAGGTATAGCAGAAACGTGGTTGAACAGGTCTCAGACTGGGCTGTAAATATAGAAGGATATGCCTTGTTTAGGCGGACAGGAAAAAAAAGGAAGGGGGAGAGTATGTGTTTGTTAAAAAAGAATTTTAAAGAAGAGATAACTGGTGATATGGATTTTAAAGTGGAATTAGGCAACAGGAAAGGGGGTGGTAATGTCACTGTTGGTGTTGCTATAAGCCGCCAAATGCTAGGAGGTGAGTCAACTTCATATGCAGTTGGCAAGGCTGCAAGTTTGGGCAGTGTGCTTGTTAGGGGGACTTCAATTACCCTGACATGATTGGTGTGGTGAAACTGCCATCACAGAAAAGGCGATGAGTTCCTGAATTTGCTGCAGGATAATTTTCCTCACAGGTGGTTGAGGTTCCTACTAGAAAGGGGCTCTGTTGGATCTGGTAATATCTAACATTGTGGAGCGCATTATAGATAAAAGGTAAACTGGAGGCTTAGGAATAGTGACCATGAATAGTGGCATTTGGACTTTGTTATCGAAAGGAAAAGTTGCGCGGGTTAACAAGACATTTAATTTCAGGAAAGCAAATTTTCTCAGGTTAAAGCAGCTCTCAGAATGTCAACTGGGATAATGTATTATCAGTGAAGGTACTGAACAGAAGTGACTGTGTTCAAGGGGATTTTAAGCCAGTCACATCTAAATTTATACCCTTGGGAAATAAATGTAAAAAAATAAATCCGCGCCCAGTGTGGCTGAATTCTGATGTAAAGAGGCAAATGGTAAGAGAAAAAGGCATTTAAACCTTTAAGGCGAGGGACGGAAAGGGCCTTTAGGGATTATAAAAACTGTAACAAGGAGTGTAAGAAAGCAATCAAAATAGCTAAAATTAATAATGAGTTAGGATAGGTGAACAAACTTTATAAAGATAAGAAAGATAGGGCACTCTGCTCTGTGTGTATATACTCCAATGGAGTAGAGGTGCACAAAAGGCTATAACTATATATAAAACAAATACCGAAGATACATAAAAAGAAACTTATAGGCTGCAACACTCTATATTCAGTATCAAAACTAAAGTCCTTTATTCGAAGGGATAAATTAAAATCAATTAAAACATATACAGGGCTCTCACTTTATACTATCCAATTAAGTAATCACAATTGAGACATTTATATGTAAGACCTTCTATAGCTAATAAAATAAAGTGTATATAGCTACCAGTCTCCTGTCCTCAGTCAAAGTAATCCAATGTGGTGTTTGAGTATGCAAGGCCCTGTATGGAAGCAAAGCAGGTGGGGACGTGTTTCGCTCCTCCTATTCGAGTATCGGAGCTTTCTCAGCCATGCTGCATGGTAGCTCTAAGCACTTTATTATTAGCTATAAGAAGGTCTTACATATAAATGTCTCAATATGTGATTACTTAAATTTGGATAGTATAAGTGAGAGCCCTGTATATGTTTTTAATTGATTTTAATTTATCCCTTCGAAATAAAGGACTTTTAGTTTTGATACTGAATATAGGTGTGTGCAGCCTATACGTTCTTTTTTTTGTATTTCAGGATAGCTGAACAAAGCATCACTATGCCTAAATTTTTTTTTAAGTATATTAATAGTAAGAAGATGAGGACTGAGAATGGCACCATTAATTAATGGGGATAAGTTAGTTACGGAGGATGGCGAAGATAAAGCAATGTTTGAATAATTTTTTCCCTTATATACACTATAGAAGATTCATAGAGTATAGTAGCAATAATGGTATAAAAGATTCAGTGCACTTTGGTTAACCGAGGATATGGACTAAAGAAGGTAATTTTAATAAATCTCCTGGACTGGATAAAATACATCCTCGGGTACTTAAGGAGCTAAGTTCAGTTTTATCTAGGCCATTGTTTCTTATTTTTGCAGATTCCCTCATGTCCGGTTGATGTTATTCCAATATTCAAAAAGGGTAGTCGTTCACAGCCGGGTAATTACAGGCCTGTAAGTTTAACTTCAGTGGTGGGGAAGATCCTGGAAAGTTTAATAAGGGAACATGTCTAGAGTATGTTTCAAGGACTGACATTATAAGTAGTAACCAGTATGGATTAGGAGGAATAGATCTTGTCAAACTAACTTGCTTGTCTTTATGAGGAAGTAAGTAGAAATTTAGACTCTGGTATAGCAGTAGATGAAGTTTACTTGGATTTTGCAAAGGCTTTGATACAGTCCCCCATAGGCAACTAATGTATAAGCTAGGTCTGTTGGTCTGGGGAGTCACATTTGTACTTGGATAGAAAATTGGTTAATGAATAGGATGCAAAGTAGTTGTTAATGGGGCTTCATCATTATGGACTAAAGTGCTAAGTGGGGTGCCACAGGGTTCTGTGCTGGGGCCGCTTCTATTTATACTATTTATTAATGATTTGGAAGTGGGTATTGTCAGCAAGGTTCTGTGTTTGCTGACGACACAATACTTTGTCGACCATTAAAACTTCAGAGGATGTGCAATCGTTGCAAGGGGATCTAGATAGATTATCCATTGGGCTGCTAGTGGCAGATGAAATTCAATTGCTAATAAGTAAGGTGATGCATTTTGGACTAAAATCCTTTGTACTAATTATACTATTAATGGTTCTGTGTTAAGTGAATCCCTGTGGAAAGGGATATTGGAGTTTTGGTGGATAACAAACTAAAGGTAGCAAGCAGGCCAGGTGGCAACAGTCAGAGCCAGCTATGGTATGTCTTGTATAAAAGAGAGGTATGGATTCAGGAGGAAAATGTAATTCTCCCTCTCTACAAAGCATTGGTAAGACCTCATTTGGAATATGCAGTGCAATTTTGGAATCCTGTGTACAAAAAGGACATCTTTGAAATGGAAAGGGTTCAGAGAAGGGCAACTAAATATAAGGGGATGGGGGGATGAATATGAAAGAGACTGGAACAGTTACAATTATGTACGCTGGAGAAAAGGTGCTTGCGTGGGGATATGATTACTGTGTATAAATACATAACGGGCCATACAATAAACTATCTGGGGCATTGTTCACCAGTAGAACATGTTCAAAGGACACGAGGACATCCCTTAAGACTTGAAGAAAAAGGTTTAGGCTTCAAGCTCGGAAGGGTTTTTCACTGTGAGAACGGTAAGCTATGAAACTGTCTTCCAGTGGACGTTGTTATGGCAGGTTCATTGGTCAGTTTAAAAAAAAAGCTGGATGAGTTTCTGAAACAAGGAATGTTGCAAGTTACTGGTATTGATACTAAAGTAGAGTTGATCCAGGAAATTTCTGATTGCCACTTGGAGTAGGAAGGATTTTTTTCCCCTTCATAAATTTGGTGGGGGTTATTTGCCTTCCTCTGGATCAACAGTTAGGCAGGAAATGAGGATATTGCTATATGGGTTGAACTGGATGGACGTATGTCTTTATTCAACCTCAAATACTATACTATACTAACAACGTTTTTTTTTTCTGTGCTGAATCTTTAAACTGCTCGTTTTACATTCCCATGTGTCTTTTAAGCATGCTTCTAAAAATGAGCGTTTAGCTACAATAAATGGTATTGCTATATTCTAATCCTTTTATTTTTCATTCACAAATGCATCTTTTATTGCTGCCTCTGCGTCCGTTACTTTGCACTAATATTTATAACTCATTCAAGCTTTGAAGCATTTCAGTTTCTCAGCACATTGCCCAAGAATTGAGCAAGGTACAAATATGATTATTTGTTATCTGAATGGTGTACATGAAAAACCTCTCCGCCCTTTAAGAAAAATATATTCTCCATACAGGTACTTACCCCTGGAGGCTGATCTTGTATAATCCCTGATACCTTGTCATCACCCAGGCCAAGTTGCAGCCAGACAGGATGAGTGTGAAGGAGTTTATCCAAGATGCTGAGCTTGAAGGAGACACTCTCATATCCAGAGTCCCGAAGGAAACATTTTTGTTCCAATGAGATCTTATTCTCCATTTCTTTTAAACTGTAATTAAATATGTTCAATAAAGAGAAAAAGAATAAGCCAGGATGTAAGTAAGGAATAAATAAACATTTACATTCAAAGAGGCGATTGTACTTTCCAGCAATGGATTTATTAAACAATATTCGTACTACTTGGACTTTTGCTTTTGGTAAACAAGGTGACTTACTCTATGTAAGACCTTCTTATAGCTAATAATAAAGTGCTATATAGCTACCAGTCTCCTGTCTCGTCAGTCAAAGTAATCCATGTGGTGTTTGAGTATGCAAGGCCCTGTATGGAAGCAAAGCAGGTGGGGACGTGTTTCGCTCCTCCTATTCGAGTATCGGAGCTTTCTCAGCCATGCTGCATGGTAGCTATATAGCACTTTATTATTAGCTATAAGAAGGTCTTACATATAAATGTCTCAATATGTGATTACTTAAATTTGGATAGTATAAAGTGAGAGCCCTGTATATGTTTTTAATTGATTTTAATTTATCCCTTCTGAAATAAAGGACTTTTAGTTTTGATACTGAATATAGAGTGTTGCAGCCTATAAAAGGACTTTTAGTTTTGATACTGAATATAGAGTGTTGCAGCCTATACGTTCTTTTTTTTGTATCTTCAGGATAGCTGAACAAAGCATCACTATGCCTAAATTTTTTTTTAAGTATATTAATAGTAAGAAGATGAGGACTGAGAATGGTGCCACATTCTCAGTCCTCATCTTCTTACTATTAATATACTGTTGATCCAGGGAAATTTCTGATTGCCACTTGGAGTCAGGAAGGATTTTTTTCCCCCTTCATAAATTTGGTGGGGGTTATTTGCCTTCCTCTGGATCAACAGTTAGGCAGGAAATGAGGATATTGCTATATGGGTTGAACTGGATGGACGTATGTCTTTATTCAACCTCAAATACTATACTATACTAACAACGTTTTTTTTTTCTGTGCTGAATCTTTAAACTGCTCGTTTTACATTCCCATGTGTCTTTTGAAAGCATGCTTCTAAAAATGAGCGTTTAGTCTACAATAAATGGTATTGCTATATTCTAATCCTTTTATTTTTCATTCACAAATGCATCTTTTATTGGCTGCCTCTGGCGTCCGTTACTTTGCACTAATATTTATAACTCATTCAAGCTTTGAAGCATTTCAGTTTCTCAGCACATTGCCCAAGAATTGAGCAAGGTACAAATATGATTATTTAGTTATCTGAATGGTGGTCCCATGACAAACCCCTTATCCTACATTTCTGTATATTTCACTGTCTTGTCCCATATCATGTTTCTTTTTCCATCCCTGTACATTTATTTGTACCATTTCCCCCTGCTTTTATGAATGACTAGAGGTCCCAAAGATTTCTGGGCACACCGTTCGCTTTTCCAAGGCATATTACATTCTAATGCGCGATCGCCTTTCTAATGTCGCTTTTCCAAGGCATATTACATTCTAATGCGCGTTCGCCTTTCTATTGTCGCTTTTCCAAGGCATATTACATTCTAATGCGCGTTCGCCTTTCTAATGTCGCTTTTCCAAGGCATATTACGTTCTAATGCGCGTTCGCCTTTCTAATGTCGCTTTTCCAAGGCATATTACACTCTAATGCGTGATCGCCCTTCTAATGCGCGTTCGCTTTTTCAAGGCATATTACCCATTAGAATGCCTTTTCGCTCAAACAATGACTTTTCACCACCTTCAGGGTCGCGCTAATCTTTCGCTCTTTTTAACGCAAAAACCACCTTTCGCTCTTTTATAAATCGCGTTATGCCTTTTCTCTCCCTTTTCGCTAAAATTACCATTGCGAAGTAAGACGAAAAGGGTTTAGCGATAGCTCGCGGAAACGGTTTCGCCATTCATTAACGCTACCTTTATAAATAGCGTTAACTGTCTTTTTGTCGAAAACCCATGCGAAAAGCATATGCGAAAACATTTCGCTACTTTTCGCTCTTTTATAAATATGCCCCAAAGTGTGTGACAGTCACATGCTGTGGTGTGTTATAAACCCCCACCCCCCCAAAAAAAACATTTCTGAAGCTATTTAAAGGAAAATTGTACTCACCTCACCCTCGCTCCTCTTCCTCCATAGCAGCATAGTACCCAGGGTGAGGACCTAAAATCACTATGTCCTCACCCTGGGTACTTTCCCTAACTCATGCACTACTTACTGCCAATCTGCTTCGGCGATCGCTCCATTTATCTCCTCTTCCTGCTTCAGTGACAGATTGCAATTGCAGCCAATAGGAAGACACGCTCTGCAAGGAGGCGTGTCTTCCAATTGGCTGCCCCGCGACTGTCACTGACAGTAGAAGAGAGGTGGAACAGAGCGGATCGCCGAAGCAGATTTGCAGTAAGTAGTGCAGGAGTTAGGGAAAGTACCCAGGGTGAGGACATAGTGATTTTAGGTCCTCACCCTGGGTACTATGCTGCAGTGGATCCAGGAAAAGGTGAGTATCATTGTCCTTTAAAGATCCGCAACCATTTTCTGTTCCTTCTTTATAAAGATAAACAGTTTTGGCTAGGTAAAATATGTTTGGGAGGAGCTAATGATACAACTGATGATGCTCTGTACAGCAGTATGATATCACTTGACATGCTCATGCCTAAGGCATGGAGGTGGAGCAATGGTGTTGCTGATGTACTAGCTGGAAACACCACTCTTAATATTATATTGCTTCAATTTTGGATAGACTGCAGCTAGAAGCTTGATCCTATATTTGTTTTAAAGGAAGGAATATGCTCTTTTTAATAAAGGCCACTTGTATGGAGACCACAGTTACCCTTAAAGTCAATAAACATTTTAGGGTAAACTTCTTAACCTATTTAAAAATCATGAAATTAAGTATTTTGTCATATATAAACTTGATAAAAGTCAGATTATTAAGGGAAGTTCTGCGGCATTCGCAGTAGTGAAATGTAGTATTGGGAATATTCTGTCACACATGGGCCATATGACATGTAGCGACTAATGAAGGGTTTGGGGAAGACGTGACTAACATTGTGCTTTAAGGTAATATCTTGGCCCAGTCAAGTAAACTTGTAAGGTTCTACACATATGTATATTTAAAGGCATGCCAAGAATAACTGTTCTGTGTACAAAATACACTATGGCCTTGTGCTTACCGTAACTGCCTTTTTTAGACAAAATAACTGGTTATTATGCCTCCTTTGAAAGGAGAATGAAATTTCCTTTTAATATGCTGCTAGCAGATCCCACATTTGCTTGTAAACCAGTCCATGTAATAATACAATGAATATTAAATTCTATCAATTTATTGGAAAGGTTACACATGTAGGATTGCTTGTGTGAAGGTTTCAATTTCTGCTCTGAGTAAGAGCAATTTATATTTCGCCATAAGTGTTCTACTTTGTACAAGAGAACAATGACGGGATGTTTGTAAAGCTCCACGCTGAGTTACGATCACGACCAATCAATCTGAGGAACAGTAAAACAAGGCGTAAAGTCTAAGGGACCACAATCACAATGCGAAATAGCACACATAAATAGATTTTTTTTCCCCTTCATTAAGAATATAAATAACTTTGGCGGCTGAAAACAGCACTAGTGGAAAACCCATCTCCTTAGGTATAATTGATAGTATGCTATAATAGCTAAAGAAACACCATTTTATTTTTATGCGGTATGTTTGTTATACATACCAATTTTTTTTGGTTATGCGATACTGTGGCCAAACTTCTCTATTAAAACCATTTAGCAATCAGCTTTGATTGGTACAGTGCATTTAGAATTTTTAAAGCAAATATCTCATTGGTTTTCTAGGATTTAATAAAGTTGTTAAATAGTACAGTCCACCCTTTGTGTGGATAATACTTAAAACCTGCAAACTTTGAAACATTTAAATTGCATATAAATTGCAGTTTATTGAGTACTACCAATAACACCTACAAAATAAAAATATGAGGTTAGTTTGATTTGGCAGAAGTTTGGTACCAAGACTCTACAGTTACCAAATAATTTAATTTGGGGGCAATCAAGGGACAGGTTTTACTTAAGAGCCACCAAAGGCAGCTAGTTTTTTGGTTGGCTGTTTACTCATCCACTCTATTATATATTATAGACCTTGTAGCAAATAGACCTTTATATTGTGCAACCTGTGAAAAGGAACATTTTAGGGCACAGATTTTTTAAAGCAAAATAAATTTCACTCTGACATAAAGGTGAGAAACATCTGATTAAAATGTTGTATTACTATGCAAATTATAAGAGTTCTACCTGTTTTTAATTGATTAAAACCTATCAATACCCTTCTGGCAATTGTATTCACCTTCTCCCTTTACAACAGGTAGATACAAAGGGGCTTATGTACAAAGAAGTGCAATAGCTTGTCTGTCCTTTTAAGCCCCCCATAGATGGAATCGATATTTTGAGTGATTCGGCAGATTTGATCAAAGCGTGCAAAATATCGATAACTTTTTTCTATTTTTATGAGTGGTTTATGGGGAAAAAATTCCATCAACACCATCAGGGGGAAATCTGTGGAATATAGGCAACCAAAGGTAGGGAACTTCAATTGGTTCTATATAGTTTGTAGGTAGGCACACTCAATATGGTATTCAAATAATACTCATTTATTTAAGTGCTGAAAACAACAAATGCCAAATACACACAACGTTTCGGGGGGGTGACACCTGAGGAAGGGGGTTGGACCCCCCGAAACGTTGTGTGTATTTGGCATTTGTTGTTTTCAGCACTTAAATAAATGAGTATTATTTGAATACTATATTGAGTGTGCCTACCTACAAACTATATATGACTGATTATACTTACCTGCAGTGGCACAGGTTATAGCAAGTGCACCTCAAATCTTACCTATCAGGGCTACCACATTGGATTGAAAATTGGATGAACTTCAATTGGTTCTTCTGACCAGATTTCCAATTGTTTCTGCCAATCGGAAATCTGATTGGAAAACATTTGCCCATGTATGGCTACCTTTAATCCACAGCAACAATTGGATGCTGGTCTACTTCAGTTAGAAAACATTTGATAACATGCTGTAGATTAAGGCCAAAGGCAAACCATTGCGTCTCTTGGTACCTAATTTTTAAAGTATCCAATTGGCAAATTCATCTCTTCCTTCCTTAATCACACTGAGCATTCCTGAGCGGTTGTTTAAATTAGCAGTTTGTGACCCATAAGTTGGTGGGAAACATTTTTTAGGGTGACATTTTCCATTTAGCAATCTGTATTTTCTTACATTAGATTTTTGGCAATTGGGACTAGAGCTCGGTTAGCTTCCTCCTTGCTGGGCTATGTGTGGGAGGCTGCCTCAGTCTGCATCACTACAGCTATTGAGTAAAAAAAAAAAACATTTTAGACACTGAAAGGCTTTAAGAGTATACCAGGTCATGTAGTTAAACAGCAGCTTTAGGACTGCAGATTAGTCATGGTGGTGGGGTTGGGTTATAATGAAGCTTTAAAATTATTGCATGTATTAAACATGACATATAATTGTTAGTTGTCTTTTGGACTGGGCAGAAGCTGTTAGATGACTAAGCAAAGGCATGTTGGTTAAGTACTGCTAACAACACAATGGGCTTAACAACACAATTTACTACTGTACAGTGAGAACTATGCAGGGTTCACTACCCTACTCATAAATGTCAGTCTTTGGTGAATTTAGCTAAATTTGCTATATAAAGAAGATCCAAACATCTGATAAGCTGAAGAAAATATAAGTGGTATATATAAATTGGCATTGGTTAATGCAGTGCAGGAACGTTGCAATTTATTACATCCCTCTGTTAAGGTGGCTATACATATACGCATATATGAGCGCTCACAAGACGTTCGATCGATCCTGATAGAACAACCTCTTCTGTTCTTCTATGTGATCGCAAAATGAATGTGATTTTGCGATCGCGTGTCGGTCGCTTAGAAGAACGGGAGAGGCAGCATCGGTCGAAGGGAGCGCTTGGTTAGGTATGTAATATCGGGTATATGTATGGCCACCTATTTAAATACACATCTGGGACCCACCACCACCACCCACCCATATCTGCCCTGTGTTGACCACATTTGGGTTCCTGTGTGGGTTTCCCCCGGGCACTCCCCTTTCCCTTCCCTTTCCCCCTCTCCACAGAACAGGACACTCGGCTACTGCTGTAGTGGAATAGTTAGAAAAAAGATCAGAGTTCTGATTGCCTAACAATGAGCTATAACAATCTTTATCTCTAACGTATATATATCTTAAAGGGGAACTAAAGTCTCCAGACAACATTGTCATAATAGACAGAGCACATTCACAAGCACAACAATCTGTATTTCACCTCTTTCTTTGCTGTGTCTTCTGGTTGATTTATAAAATTAATTTTTAAGTACTAGGAGTCAGATCCCATAATCCACCTTAGCTGGGTGACACCCAGCTTAGTGTATGTAGTACACTTTACATGCTCTGTAGTGCTCAGCAGATTAAAACGTGGAAGCTGCAGCCATGCTTCCTAGAATCTGACAGTCAATCATGGTACAGCTCAGAGATCCTCCCTCTCCCAGACACACAGCAGGGATTTCATTGCATTTTTTGTAAACACATTTAAATGCTCCTGACATTAACAATGATTTATTCCTTTTCATATAAAATAGAATTTTTTTTAGCATTTTATATCTTAGCTAGCATAGATGGAGGAAACAGAATATTAAAATGTCCTTAAAATTAAAATTAAGTCTGGGGAAGTAAACCTGCAACCTCATGTACTCTTCGGGTTTCTTAAAGCAGAGCTAAATACAACCATCCCAATAGAGCTTTAATATAAAATTAGTACATGAAAATCAGTTGACTATTTGGTATTGTTTCATAAGTAAGTGGATTTGAACCTATGACCTCATGAGCCGTGTGTTTCTAAAAGGAGTGCGTTAGACTGCTGAGCCATCGCAGCATACATTGTCCCAGAAAGGCTGTATGCTATTCATGCTGGATAGAAAATAAACTGCAAGGTGACAAGCAGCTTTCAAAGTCTTATCAGAGACTTCCATATTAGTGTGGAAACATCTGTATAGAAAATATTCTGTGCATAGAGATAGTGAATACTGGGGTCAGGGAGCATGGCTAATGGGTGCACATGCTTACAATTTTCTCTGAAGACTACATGGGCTGTGAGTTTTACTGGCTTAAAAGGCTTAAAGTTTATTAGTTGCAAAATATACTTCCTACAGGTATATAAATGCAACAATATATAGTTGTTCTAGAAAGAAAAATTAACATTAGAATTAAAGTTCTACTTTAAGCCTGAGAACTAGGGTCAAAAGGGTCTAGATAGGGAGAAATAACATGGTTGAACAACAGCTGCATAATCTGCGTTGTAAACGTGGACATTCTAACAGTTAAGCTTTGTGCACACGAGTGATTGCTGGCCCAAACCACAATGCTCAAGTGCATTCCGAATGTCCATTCATCATCAAAATGGTCATTTAGAAAACACTCATGCGTCTCAGGTCAGTAACGCCAGTTAGGTTTTCAGGATCTTGTACTTAAAATTATACACATTAATTGCAGGTTCTGCAGGACAGGGGGCTGCTTCATTATTTTGTAAGACTTTTAAACCCTTTGACAATAAGTCTGTATGCACATATATACAGTACATATATATAGTAGTACTGTACATGCAATTAGACACATACAGTACAAACATTACTTGATTTATATATTAAAGACTCCTTGTACCTTATTTTCTCCTTTAGAGAGAATGTGGTTGATTGATTGATTAATTAATGTACATCATAGTTACTATGTCATGTGACAGTCCTTTTATATGCACTCTACAAAATTTGTGATGCAATAAGGTTAAAAATGTTGCCTGAGCTTTCAGTTTGCAGCCACCAATGAGATGTTAGATTACCGGTAATTCTATTAAATATCATCTGATTGGCTGCAGCAGAGAAATAGTACAGGTATATATTTGCACCTTTTATTGCATAAACCCCATGTCCGTAGGTGATGATTCTATTGATGCTTTTAAAAAGGAAACATAGTCCAGGTCCAATAATGATGTATGGGTGCCATAGGAAAAGGCAAAACAAACATATATTTTAGGAAATAAATTGAATGATGATCTCTGAAAACAGCATAACTGCAATGTGTAGATTAGTTTAGATCTGTACTGATCCTGGGAATTTCTACCATGAAACAAAATGTGACAGATCTCTACAGAAGTTATAATATTTGGATTAAAAGAAAAGAGAGAAGTAGTGGAGCCTGAAGATTTACTTTCCTCGCACTAAATGTATTTATAAACATAAGAGTAAGTTCCAGTACAATGACTGTATTATATCTATTACCAATGAGCATATTACATGAACATTGGGGTTTTATTTCTATAGTACAAATCTTGCAAATTAACCATAACCATTTTATTAAGGAACCCCATATTGACAAGTGCAATCTGTACTGTATATTTCCCTTCTCATATATTTAGAATCATCAGCTACTTGGCTGACAAACTTGTATCAATATCAGAAAAAGGTTACTGGAAACAATCATTCTTCCCAACCACCATTGTACTATTTATTTGTTGATCCGTCCACCAATTTCTTTATATATTCCGTCTTAGACATCTTACATTTTAGCTGTCAGTCAAGTGCCTTGTTATCATAAACTCTGCTGTGTGCAATTTTACCGGAAGTGGAATTGTGACAGTTACAATGGGCACACTTACTCTGATGTGTGTATGTTGCTAAATGCCTTTAATCCAGTATTTGTTTTGCTCAGGTTCAGTATCCCCCTTTCTCTATTATTCGACTCCACCTTTTATCTGACCTGACTTTCTGTGAAGTCACACATCAGCTGTCACAGGTAGGGTGAGATTCACCCAGAGCCACATAGCCTTTGGTGAAACTCATTTGGGAGGTTTATTCAGAGCACCTGCAGGTCTTGTTGAATCTCCCTGATTGGCTCCTGAGCATAATTACAGCAGGTGTGGCCCTGTGTTCCCAAGACACCCGTGGTAAGACAATTTGGAGTTCCAGTAGTAATACTGTTAACTAGTAATCCAATTCTAATTAGAAATCTGAACAAAAGCTGCTAGATTTGTATTAGGGTCTGTGTGCCCTACTGAGCTTTCCTGCATTGCTTTATAGGTCCATGATAATGATATCAGAGACAGCAGTAAGGATGCACAGTCAGGTTGTATACACTCATACATACTCTGTTTCCCGAGTTCTATCCCTCCCCTCGCTATCCCCATTAAAAAATGAAATAAATATTGATATGCTTGGGATGTCTTCAATTTGTCCTGATCAGTGACTCGGAGACAGCATGAAGCAGCAAAACGGATGTCATTTTTATTGTCAGCATGATGTACAACTAAAGAGCAGCCAAACCGGACTGGGAGTTCTGAGATCAGAGACTGTGGAGAAAGAACACACAATGAAATGGAAAATTCCCCATCTTGAACTTATACAAGTTTTACAAATATGCACATTTCTAAATTCTCAATGGCCATATTCCAGATAGCAGGGGAATCCACTTATTAAGGATTAAATAGCAGGAAATACTATAAAAGACTAATTCACATAACGCTAATCTAATGGAAAGGGTTAAAGGAGAGCTATGATCTAAAATATATTTGTCTAATAGACTAGAAATTAATTATTGAAATGGTATATCACTTGCATTATAAATATCTAATAGACTAAAAATGAATTATTTAAATGGTTTAGGGCTCGTTCACACTAGGAACGGATAAAAACGCAACTTTAAAATGCAGTGCATTTAGTGATTTTTCACACGGTTTTGTATCCCTTGCGAACCGTGTGCGTTATTATCCGTTTATGTCTGTTTTTTTCTGCGTTTGTGTCCGTTATATTTTAAAGAGTTTTTGACCACATTTTTTCGAATTTAAGGGGGCCGAAGAACACTTGTCACTCCCTGGGAGGGTGGGAGTTTCAGGAGCTTTTGGAGAGAGAGGTAGCAGATAGTGTTGTGAAGAGAGATCTTACAGTTTTCTGGAGATTTTGCTATTCTTCAGCGTGTTTCCTATACCCCGCGGACCGGAAATGACATCACAGGAACTTCCAGGCATCCTTTTTGAAAAATGGAAAGAAACGCAAATGTGTGTGTTATCCGTTATACCATGTTTTCATGCATTTCAAACAGACAGAAATGCCTGCAGCAGTGCATTTTTTAAACAGACTGGAACGGAACAGAATACAAGTGTGAACGATATTGTGAAATCTTATGGGTTTTTACTGTCCGTTTTTTAAAACGCACCTGCGTGTGTAGTGTGAACGAGACCTTACCACGTATTTTTTCTAACCAAAGATACTAGTGTGAAATAAGTAAAATATTTTGCAGTTCTGCAGGTTACTTTCAATTGAACCCTTTTCTAGCCATAGCATAGGAATGGGGTCATTCATCGAGGTTCAATATTGTACCAGATCACTGTTTTATGGCAGGATTATGGGTAGCATGGCACACAATGGGTTACGCTGGTGGTCTTGCACAAAGCAGACAGTGCACTTACATTCTTTAAAGATGATATACAAGCTTTAATTACATTTAACTGTAAATATTGGAATGGTTTAATAACAAAACATAAACAGATTCCCCACATAACGTGCAGTAATGGAGTAGTCCCTGCCTATGGTGCACCACTTTAAAAATTGACCAGGCCTGTATATTGTGTGTCCTTGCAAGTTGGTGTACACTTATCTGTTGCCATCTAAATTTGTATGCCATAGGGTAACTTGTCTGTCCAGTAATCTGTCCTTTCAACATGCGGTAACAGAATCTTATACACAGGATCTGGTGTTACAGTCAATTAGGACATCACACTGTGCAAGGGATCACACCTCTCCAGACTCAATTAAGATTCACCTAAGGCTTTGCAGTGGCGACATTGAAAAGTGTTTGTTTTTGCGCAATCATGTTTACACTGTTTATCATTTAAGCAATAAGACCATGTCCCCAGTAGGTATTAAATATTTCTCACAAAAATGGCAAATTTCAACCCAAAGTCATCAGAAATGTTCATATTTGGACCAAGGGTTTGCTCCAAATTTCACAATAATGAATCTCGGTATAAAAAACCTAAAGTAGGTAAGTGGACAGACCCTCATACTTTTTTTGTCTGAGGCACCCTGAGTATGTTTATATTAAAGGTAAAGGGGAAAAGGGGGTTAGGAAGTAAAGCCTCCTATATTAAATACAGAATTCTGAAATCAATAATGGTGATTCCACTGACCCTGTCATATTCCTATAGTATGTTATTGGTGATCCTGAAATTGTTGTGTCTTTCTATCTATTTAGGTCAGAGAACTTTGCTGCATCTTGGTGTTACGGACTTCAGCACTAAGGACAGCTCCTTCTAATCAGACTGACAAGAACAGGACTTTCCAGCCCTGCACTGAAATGTGATGGAGTCACTTGAGTGTTGAGCTGGGAATCTTCATGGTTTATTATAAGGCAGGTGAATGTGTGACAAGACAAGCTGTGGACCCCCACAGAGAATTCAGCAGGAAGCAAGGCAGTGGATGCTCTGTGTACAACACAATATGACACATGTCCCAGGAAAAAACAGTGATCTAACCTAAAGCACAACATACACAAGTCACTTCAATCTATCATTGCTCATTACATAGTTGTACACATGCCTGGTACCTGGTATCTCAGTGTATTTCACACTTCATTTAATAATATATCTATGAATAACATCACACAGGACAGTAACTAACCTGTCCTAAAATCAATTCCATTATAACCTCAGAATGTTATATATTTGTATATTTTGGTAGAAACCTAATGTAAATTAGTGTAGTAGATTAAATTAACACCTTATCAGAGTTTATCTCAGTACACAATGTATGTTAAGAATTAATACTGAACAAGACTGGCATTTACCATATTATTTGAATCATTTTAAAGCGCAGGATTTCATAGTTTGTATGTAGGTTTTGGTTAGAGATAATTACTAGTACAACGGATTACATGTAATTAAACCCTACACAGTGTCCAAGGGTTGCTTGACTCTCCTTCAGAATGTGCAGGAAGAATGGCCATAGGTGATGGGGCATCAAACATGACCTCCTCTGGCACCAACATGCTTGGAGTATCACTTCCCCCTGCGTGATGTGAGGATTTGTGGATTCCGTGGACTTGGGATGGCTGTACGAGGTATTGCATGGACCGTGGTGCTGATTCTCTGCAGCCCTAAATTCCTGGGAATGGATTCCATGGAAACTGGATTATCATTGGAGATGTCAGGCCGGGTGAAACGTGGTTGGGTGTGGAACCAATTCTTTGTGGTTGAAGAATATACAGGGACAGAGCCACTGTATGTCGGGAAGGTAAGAGAGGGATTCAGTCATGCGGTGAGAAACATAAATTGGTGGGCTTGACAGGTGGATGCTCATTTAAAAAGTCTCTATTGTCTTAATTATTACTAATAACATATTATATAAACGGGGCTAACATATTTGTTGCCTTTGCAAATACAAAACTGAGCTGTGATATTTGGAACGGGAGGGGTGCTGTTTTACTGATCATAATGCAGAATGTCAATACTCTATGATGAAAAGTGTATTTCCCAAAAAGCAGAGCTGGAATTTAAGTAGAGCATGACCAAGCAATATATGGACAGGGAAGACCTGTTGGGACTTATAGCTTTCCACATTTTAACTACATACAAATAATGTTACTGCTATGTCCAGGGTGCAGGAGACATTGGAAATTGTTCTTGTGCTACAGCTACATCCTCACTTGGGATGAACACTAAGAGATGGTGGCATATTTAAAAAACCACAGCGATTACGACCAGTGTAAATCAGTGCTCAATACATACAGTTGATTGTATTTAAACGGTACAATTTGGAACAATGCAGAATAAACGAACAGTGTGAATACCTACTACTGTGCACAGTGACTAAATGCCATAATGCTTGTGTTATATTGTCACTGGTGCAGCATATATGCAGAGAAATACATGAATAAACTGTATTCCATCACTGTATATTCCATTGGTGTGTAACACTGCAATGAACACATCAGTCAGTAAATAGTAATGCTGAATAGTAACCTGCATAGACACCCCCCCATTCTAATGAGGCCACTATTTATGAGGTTATGGCTGTGGTATTCAATACCTGTAGTCGTGTGAGGGTTTATAAATATGCCCCAGAATTCTTTGTTGTGTCTTTCTTTAACTGAACAATATATAAGTTTGGTACGTTTGGATTTGAACTAAATCCAGGAAGGATGTTAATCCTTTTGATGGACTGATTAGAAGGTACAAGGGGGAATTTGCCAACCGTTAGGCAGGCTTGCAATGGCTTTAGTTGTTTATTTGTTAGCTTGCATTCCTTTAAATCAAAAAAAGGACATCCTGAGAGAGATTAAGCATGTTTAGTCCGAGTCCGTATTTACCATATAACAATATAATTAAAACTTACATTGTAGATTGACAAGGGAGAGGCCCCCATCTGCTCACAGATGAGCCATGAATGGAAATAGCCTGTGACTGTATAATGGTAGGACTAGAGTTCACTCACGGAACATAGTGGGACTCATTTTTTATCAATTACAGTCACACAGATGCTAAAAATTTGTTTTATTGGGCAGATTGTCACAGACTACCACCTTTCTGTCAGTCTAGAGAAATCATCCAAGGTAATTACAACATCAGGGGGCGCTCCCACCGGCCTTTAAACATTGGAATCGCACCGCGAGGCATCAATGACAAAAATCCACTTTATTGTTCTCCATAAAAACCGAAACACCTGCCGCATTTTGGGCCCTATTTATAAAAGATCGGTATCGTTATCGTAAAATACTGATCGTTATCGTAAAATAACGACCGCTTTTTTACCGATAACGACTGTTTTTTTACCGATAATGACCGGTATTTAATGATATCGGTAAAAACCGGTCGTTATCGGTAAATAACGGTCGTTATCGGTAAAACCCGGTCGTTATCGGTAAAAACGGTCGTTATTTTACGATAACGATCGGTATTTTACGATAACGATACCGATCTTTTATAAATAGGGCCCTTTGTGCTGTAGCCGCACTTAATAATAGGTCAACTTTAACCACAACATACATCAGGGGGCGCTCCCTCCGGCCTTTAGACAGTGGGTAAAGACGGAATCACACCGCACGGCATCAATCATAAAATCCCCTTTATTGTTGTCAATAAAAACCCAAACACCCACCGTGTTTAATGTAGCACTTAATGTTATATTTGTAATGTTTGCGTTTGCATAGATAAGGCTGGCAAATGTTCGCCATTGAATTTCAACACCAAATTAAAAAAATTTAACATTTAATTTCGGCAAAATTCTGAATCTTAAAGTTCCATCTGTTGATATTCTGAAAGCTCCACTGGATTCTAAAACTATGTAAAACCTTAAAACCAAAGACTCATCACTAATTGCCAGGTAATTAAAGTCCGTAAGTACCAAGGTTTCTGTTAATGTAACATTGGACCTTCTGCTCTGCCCCATTAAATAATTAGGAATGGGTAAAGTTTGCCATTGCTGCCAGTCTACCATAGTCAATAAAGGGTAAATATCTATGTTCCAGCCCCCTCACTATAAAAACAAATGTCCCCTGCAGCTATCTGCCACGGTGTCTGGGTGTGTTAGGGAGATCTAATGCTCCTTGCAGATTCGACATACCGGTAATATTCGGATGAAAACCTGTGTGGGTATGTGGAGGTATCGGGAAATTATGCAACTGGCATTGTTTTCCCACACCATAGGAATCTTCTGCTAACTCCTTCCTCACCCTCCCAGCAGTACAGTACAGGCTGCTCAGCTGTTCACAAGTCCCTCATCTGTATGGGGCTGATTAGATGTATCTTGTTTACAGTGATTATCTTAGGAAGAAACAGGTCTGATGTAAATTCTTTCTAAACAATATATTTATGTTGCCTCCCCAGCACTACACCAGCACTACAGCTTGTGTTTAACGTTTAAGAGACCTCCTTTCGACTTTAAAGAAGTTTGCAATGAACTCTCTTAATGTCCATACGGACGTGCGATCGCAGGGCCACCGACTAGCCATAGGTGAACTGATAGTCGAAACGTCTGTTCGTCTTACAGTTGTGCATCCCGGGTCGGCCCTACAATTGCACATGTGTACAGAGCTTCCGGTATAGACATCAATACCAGTAATAGGCCAAACTTTCAGCAATTTATTCCAATGGTTACCTTTTCCAAGTTTTTGAAAAAAAGAGAATGTTTCACAGTGCCCCAAAAATGCATTTCCATAAATGGGAGACCTGATACCCTGAGACCATGATCAGACGTTACTTTGCTCAGTAAGTGAAAGCTAACATATAATTGGTTGCTGAAAACAGAACTGTCTACAGAAGTATAATCAGTACTTATAGGGTAACTTATTTACATTGTTACCCTATAAACACTGTGGCAATGACGCAAGTTCAGAAATGTGTTCTATTTCATCCCATTGTGATCTATAGCTCTGTACCTATTTTGAATTCCCACGGCACTGACCCTGACAGTCCTATATGGATGGCTAGCAGCAATTTGCAATGCTTGGTGTGGGATTTAAACTCCCAGGCCACTTAATACACGTTGTGTATTACCGTTTGTTTATGAACTCCTGAATCAGGCTTGTTATACATACACGTTTATATGTCTCTAAGCGACAGCCAATTATATTCAGGGCATCATCTGTACTTAAGCCCAGACATATCTAGCAATAAATAAATTATTAGCCATTCCAACTAAGAACGTAGGTTTTATGTATCAGCTTGGGACTGTGCAGCGCAGCCGGCATCAAAAGCCGTATAAATTGCTTTCTGGGGTTTATAGGTGGAATCCTAGTTAACTACAGGCTAGAATGTAATGTTTCTGGCAGTATAGAGATCTTGACTAATACTGAAAAACCATAAATGTCTACAGCTATTAAAGTAAACTGTGTTTATGTGCTCAAAGGTTACCCGAGTTTTAGCTTTTCCCACACAGAATGGTTTCTATGCGCATAGAGTCCGCTGTGCTATTTGTTGTACAAATTGTATACCTCCAGAAATTGTCAGTACTTAAAAAATGGCTATTTGGGGGCTGGTGGTGGGGGTTACAGTTAAATCTCTCCTGCCATCCTGGAGCTGAACTTAATAGACACGTGGAACTACAGTGATAAAATCCGTGGACACGTGTCATTCCATTTGAGATCTAATAATTAGTAGCCATGTACTGAATTATTCTGCATTATCCATGCAGTTGCAAATGTCAGTGCTTTTTATTTGTCTATTTCAGATTTTTTTTTTCAGTGACATTTTTATCCCTAGGTGTATACGTAAAGATTAATACATTGCAGTTTAGGGATGCTGTCTGGTTTAATACACGTGTATACAGGTTTAGCAAGATTTTTTTTATCTGAATACACAAATAACATATTTTCCTTTTCCTTACCCTTTAGCACAATAACACGCCTATTATTTTTTAAACTGAAGGCTGGGGAGTTGCTTGCGCCCCCTGCTGGCCCTGCTGTGCTCAGTTTTCCCTTTGCAGATCTCTCTTGTTAAATAAGATTATGGGGGTCAGAGCCTGGCAGAGAAAAGAGAATGTGGAGAGATCTATTTTAGATATAAAAGGGATTAAGCACAAAGCTCGTGAGTTTAATTAACTTGCTCACATTTAAAGTAAAGTGTTGAAGTTTTCCTAGAAACTCTGGGGAGGCAAAACAACCGAATATTAAACTTGGCTAATCTAAAAAGCTTTGGATGGATTATTTGCGGTTTAAAACAATGCTTTAAATGTAGTGAATCGCTTTCCATCTGGTTACAATAAAGCGATGCTTGATAAATCATTTAAATCAGATCATCCACCTGATACAGTATTTTTATATTTATGGAAAGCGAAACCTATTTTTAGAATTCAAAGGGGAACTATAGCTAGAATATAAATGACTGCATGAAGATTTCTATACATCTGAAATGAGCAGCATTTTGCAAAAACCATGCCAAGGTTAACTTGTCATCCTCCCTCCCGCAGAAATAGATTTGCTGGGGAACCTCATGATTCTATTTACACCTCTAGCCTTGTAAATCAACATTTTGCTTAAATTGTTGGAAATGACAAAAGGTGATTGATAATAATCGGATTTACAAGAGCAGTTATACAAATATCTACCATAGGATCCCAATAAATGTTTCTAGTTTTATCCTTAGGCCTTAGCACCAGTACAGGGCCTCTGTGCAAATAGAAAGTAGAGGATATAGGTCAGGGCTAGAGATGGAACCACTGGAATACACTAGATGCCCAGAAATCATGTTGAGGCTTGATGGATTTGGGAACCCTTTGACATAGACGAAACAGCGCCATGGTCACCTCTAAGAGCTCTGAGAGTTGTATTGCACATTTTTTATTGCACAGATTCACTCAGACTCGGATGAAGGAGATGGTTCCATTAAATACACAATTTCTGGAGAGGGTGCCGGTTCTATCTTTATCATTGATGAACTGACCGGTGACATACATGCTACAGAGCGTTTGGACCGGGAGCACAAGACATTCTACACCCTACGTGCCCAGGCCAGAGACCGGCACACTGACAGACTCCTGGAACCTGAATCAGAATTCGTCATCAAGGTTCAAGATATTAATGACAGTGAACCTCGCTTCCTGCAGGCACCATATATTGGGAGTGTTCCTGAGTTGTCTCCAGTGGGTGAGTCAAACTGTCATTGTGTGGAGATCTATGTAAAGAATCAGATTATAACCTACCTCTGTAGTGGATTTCTATGCGAGAAACTGTAATATTATAGCCTTATAATCTTTAGCTAGGTACACACAGTCCAGATTTCTGAAAGATGACAGACAGGATCTGCAAGATCCTGTCTTCCATCTTTCAAAGATCTGCATACACACAGTATGGAGAACGCTTGGGACTGTGTGTTTCCATCGGCCACGCTAGACTCCTCTATAGGGAGTCTAGCGAGGCCGATGGATATTTTCAGCCCTTTCTGAACGAGCGTTCGGCCGACCCGATCGTTCAGGGGAACGAACGTACACACATAACGATAAAGCCCTGATACCGTTGGATCCGACGGGCTTTATCATTACTGTGTGTAGCCAGCTTTACAGTTCCAGGAGGAGAAGGAAACCAGAAGCCACAAAGGGGTAGGTTATAATAAATAATGCACCTTGGAGTCCCATGCCCTGTATAAAAGGCCTGTGGCATCATGCTTTTATATGGTCATGGAACTCCTCAGTAACTTCTAATATCCTTATAATTTACAGTTGTGGGTGCATTATCCACTACATAATCCACTTGGCCGGACAAACAAATATGGATTTAACTGGGTTAAAATGGAGATGTACACTCAGAACTGAATTACAGTTTTGTTCACGCTGTGAGAAACCGTTTAAGACCCATTTGGATTAATATCTTTTTACCCTATATTTAAACCCGGCCCCAACCACCATAGAGGCATTTTATAAATACCGCTTTAATTTTCGTTTAATGCTGTGAAAAATGTCTTAACGATATTTGGTGAAAATTCTGGTAAAACCGCAAAAAATGCAACAAAAGGCAGAAAAGGCAAAAAAGGCGAAATGTCACCTATTTATAATTAGCGTTAAATAAAAAATGTCAAAAAAATAGCTCTGAAATTTCACCTTCTCTGCTTGATAAATATGCCTCTAAATTCAGCATATACATTAGTGGGTTTTTTTGCTAAAGCCCCCCCTTGCTTGCAGCCCTGGTCTGGTAATGGCCGACTCTAGATTTCTTTTCGCCGTGATACCAGACTTAACACAATGAATAAGGCAAAGTTGTCAGTGCACATGGATACTACCGACACACATCGCCACAGCGATACCTTTTGCAGCGAAAGTGAGCAGTTTTATAGATACAGCAAAACGGACACTTTGCTATGATGTCCTGCGATAGCGAAATGGTGAAAATATCAATCATTTATAAATATGCCCCTCACTGTATTTATGTTGATTTTATTCTATTAGGGGGCTTTAACCTGTTATTGAGCTCCCTTTTTATGTGGCCTTGTTGGCAACCTTGTAATCCTTTGCAGGTACATCTGTCATGGTTGTGTCTGCATGGGATGCTGATGACCCAGCCTATGGGAGCAGTGCAAGGGTGGTTTATAGCGTCCTGGATGGAGAAAAGCATTTCACCGTTGACAGTAAAACAGGTGAGACATGTAAGAGCAAATGGTATTGTGATTGTACATTGATTGGATAAGTTCTCCACACTGGTTCTCCCACTTCACCTGTCCTATTTAGATGGCAGTTTACCTGAAAGGCTGGATAAAAAGGAGCACGGTTTGTTTCAGCAAGTAGTAGCCATTGTCTGGTGAGTGGTTGTAAACGAACCAATTTTTCCCAGAGTTCTGTTTCTAGAACCATTTGTTTGATTAAAGTAAACACCAGACATGCATTTCTCAATATACAGAAATGTATAGGTGCATTTTCATAAACAGTCAAGATGAAGTGAAAATGTTTTGTGGTAAACTGTCATTCAGTAGTCTAGCCTAAGAAGAGAAATGCCTACAGCTTTTCCTTATCAAAACATTAACCTTGTTCTATTCAGGCGGTTCCAGCTGAACTTGCCTATTGTTTTCTCTATGAATAGGACATCATAGTCATTCTAAACCACAAAACCTTCAGAATCTGTTTTCAGACTCAACTGGCTAAAATAGAAAAATCTCTTTGGCTAGTACCATCCAATCAGAGCCTGCTGAATTCACATAACATCAACAGATGGCTCCGCACATATTTGTCCTTCATGAGAAACAAAAGGGTGAAATCTGACCATTCGCATCTGTGGCCATACAACACAAAATCCTAATATTGGTAAACATTTTTAATGATCAAATAGATGAACAGGTAAGCGTGTATACATGCATTATACCCATATCATAACCACAAATCATAGATCAATGTTCAAGTTGGATGAAATGTTGAATTAATGTATGTCTAGCTTTAAGAAGACCTATTCTATCTGGGTGTTATCAGAACTGTGTGTAACTCATGTTTGTCTGAGGAAGGAACCAGTTGGGTTGCGAAACGTTACCTAATTAAATGGTTTGAATTAAGACTGATGTGCCCGGCTATATCTGTGAAGATTATACCTGTACTGCTGGCTGCAGTGCTGGAGCACCCAGCATTCATTGATTGCTGTTTTGGTTGAGGTGGGCAGGATCCTACCCTATTGTTTAGCTTAACTCATAGCGCCATCCTGGCTCCACACCCTCTCTGGCAGAATTTCAAAGCAGAACCAGAGCAAATCCAGAGGTGAGGATCTGTCGGCTTTGTTCCATAACCTGTGTTCTGATAGGAGACCAGTAGTGGTTTGTGTCACTACAGTTGCCTTTTAATGTAAAGAGATATGCACTTTACACATTTTCAGGGAGAGTCAATAAAAGTTCTTATCGTTTAAATGGTGCTAATTTTGCCCCAACCAATCAGATCTTATTAACATTTGAAAGCTAACATCTGATTGGTTGGGGCAAATTTAGCACCGTTTTAAACTATAAGAACTTTTATTGTTTAACCCTGAAAGTTTATTTTTTTAAGAGGTGCAAAATGTTGCCTTAGCTTTTAATCTTCAGCAACCAATTAGATTATATCAAATGTTTTCTAACTTCAGTAGACCAGCATCTTATTGGTTGCTGGTCTATAATAATAAAATAACCAGCACAGGGAAATTATTCTTATTAAATAATCCTAGTGTTCTGTAAGGAATCTGATGTAGAATATTCATCATTATGTGAAGTAGTTAAAACTAGCAGACTCTTTGTTGGTTGTAAAGGGGGCTGCACCACATGTTATATGAGACAGAAGTTGATAGATTACATTTATTTAACTTAAAACAACTAAGCACCAATGTATCATTTCTGGGTATCTAAGTCTTTTGCTCCTGTGCTCAGCCCATGCTGGTAATACACGGAAAATGCTGCTTCATAGTTATGTTTAAATCAGAATAACTCAGTTTTAAAAAAACTGAGTTAAAAATGAACATGAATCTTTATGATCTTACTGGGGGAATGCAGTTAGTTATATTCCCCGAACAGTAGGAAAGAGATAGGCTGCCCATTTCTGGTTATTAATACCGTTTGCAATTTAAAAATAAAAAATGGATTGAGTTTAGCCAGAATCCTGTCTGAGCCGATCTGATATAATAGGATTTTTTCTCTCTAGATTTTTCTGTCTGGTAGAGCTGTTCTGTACATCGCGTCATTGAGTGATTATCATCCAATTCTGTAGTGTTAACACGGATTGCTTATTGACCTGGACAGATCACTCCATCTGACAGCATTTTTTATGGTCAAATAAAATCTCATCAAAACCAGATGAAAGAAAAACACGTTTTCGGTTTTTTTTCTTGATCCTCCTAAAATGTGACCAATTAAATCGCAAGTTCAAATGAGAAATTAATTAAAAAATAATAGAATTGTGTATGTTATGGTTTGGCACAAAAGAATGCTAAATGGCGCCTTCTCTTTATGTGAAAGAAAAAAAAGAATGTGACTTTTCTCAGCCTGCCTGTGAGATCACATTCAATATAATAAATCCCAAGCCCAAACAAAGCTTGAACATATTTGCATATATTTCTGTGATTGTTAAATGCTTTCTTTCATTCACTGTTTATGTGAAGGGTCATTATGCTGCTCAGTTATGGATAGAAAAAGCTTTAGAAGTTGTTTATTGCTTTTCTTGCTAAGTTACAATCAAGGAAATTCTGCTTATGAGAGATGTTTAATGTTACTGCTCAATAACATGGTCACAGAGGGCACTGCCTCATCTATGCATCTATTACTTTACTTACAATATGGAATAATAATTATCATTAAAGGGCATGTCCACCCTTAAAATAAAAAAGGTGACTTTTTATGTATCTGCCCGCAACCTCAACTGTTATTTTTACCAGTTTATTACATGAATTTGGAACCAGATATTAATCATACATTTTTTCCCATTATGGAAAAGGTATCTGCCTCCACCCTTGACTCAAATAGCTTTTATAAGCTTGAGCATGTGCAGAGGAGGCAGCAGGGGAATCAGCAGTCAATTATTGGTTGTGATGGCAGCAGTCACAGTCTTGGCTGACTACATGGAGGGAGGAGCCAGCTTACTCTGCATAGTATGTAGCCCGGGTGCAGTAAAAAATATATGCACTGACTCACTCAAAGGGATGCACTCATGGGTCTTGAAAAAACGGAATACCGTACAATTTATTAGAAGGTTAACATGTTTCCGTCCGCAACAGGGGCCGTCATCAGAACCTGATGCAAGATGCTAGACTACACAAATGGTCTTAACAGTCCATATAAATTAGTACAAATTAAAGTTTACTTGCAAGTTTTACTTTTTACATTGATTATTTCTGATTGGCTGTATCACCTGAACATTTTTTTCTTTCTTTTTAGGAGTCATACGCACAGCGGTGTCAGACCTTGACCGTGAATCCGTGGACAGATATGACCTTGTCATTCAGGCAACAGATATGGCTGGACAGTTAGGGGGACTGTCAGGCTCAACAACTGTCACAATCGTTATAACAGATGTTAATGACAATCCACCCCGATTTCCTCAGAGTAAGTCTTTATCGCAGTGGGAGATTTTGTTACTGCCAATAGGGATGTGCGTTTAAAAGAAATGGGTTCACCTGTAAATTACGTAGATAGAAACTGATACAATATGTACAATATTAAATTGGAAAGTTTAGGCTATAATTGGTAGGTGCATTCTGGCAAACTGGCCCTGATAAAACCTTATAGCAAATATGTAGGGGCTAGTGCTGGAACAGTCAGGCATTGGCTAGTGGGTTTCAGAACAACTATCGGGGACACAGAAAGTATCCCAATAAGCACTCACACACTTCATCCTATTAAAAAATTATTATCACAGAAAAATTCCCTGGAAATCCCAACCCACATCAACAAATGTGGGTTTATTCCCAAAGCCCAACTTGGCTGACCAACTCTTCTAAAGTGTGGTGGATTATCTTCTGCAATGGACCAATATCCTGTTTCAGTTCGTAAAGGTTCGCCTATGTGGAACTAACAACCAGTTAGCAGTTAGTTTGTTCAAAGCAAATTTCTGACTGGGATGAATCAAGATGTTATTATAATGGTCCCTGAGTAGAATTGGTCAGGAATGGGAAGTCCATGCAGCAAGCAGTGTGGAATAATTCCAGATTCTTGACTTGTTGGTGTGAAAGCATTTTTGCAACAAAGTCAAAACAATTAGATTGTTTTTTTATTAGAATGAACAGACTCTGCAATCATATAGCAGTTGCCTCTAACATAAGTTCAGAACCTTCTAATTTCTTCATATTAGGGAAAGATTATAAATCCCAGACATGTGGGAGAACAGATGTACCACATTAACAATTTATTTGGTGAAAACATAAACACAATGTATGAAAATATAATTGCACACTACCTACATGAACGCTCTTTGTTTGTTTTGACTAATATAAGGGAATACATATGTTAGAAATTGGCAACATAGGCAATGAGCTGTAAGCAAACCTAGGGGAAATAGCTGGAATTTGCTATGACTGCTATCTTTACTGAATAATTTAATTTTGCTCATATGCCAACCATTCTGTAACTGGTAAGGCCTCATTTGGAATACGTGGTGCAGTTTTGGAATCCTGTGTACAAAAAAAGGAAATCTTTGTAATTGAAAGGGTTCAGAGAAGGGAAGCTAAATTAATAAGGGGACTGGGGGAGCTTGGATAAGTTACAATTTTGCACCCTAGAGAATAGGTGCTTGCGTGGGGATATAATTGCATAAATACATTAACGGGCTAAACAATAAAATATCTGCAGCATTGTTCACCAATAGAACATGTCGGAGGACACATGGGCTACCTTTTAAACAGGGGTGCCCAACCTGGCCAATGCTGGGAGTCTCACTAGCAGCACCCTATGACGTGAGAGGGCCGCAGGGAGTAGCCCCGCCCCGGGCTGCCCAGATACACCCACAACATGCCCCCGCCATGCCCCTTACCACGCTTACTCACGTCTCTGTGCGGGCCTCAAAAAAATGCAGCGGGCTGCGGGTTGGACATCACTTCCTTAAGACCAGGAGAAAAGTAGTTTAGTTTTCAAGTACAGAAGGGGTTTCACTGTGAGAATGGTAACACTAAGGAGCTGTCTTACATTGGACACGGTGATGGCGGATTCATTGGACAGTTTAAAAAACAAAAGCAAAAAAAAAGCTGCTTTTCCTGTAACCAATGTTTCATGGCTGGTGATGTAAATCCATAGATTTTGGAGGGGTTCAAGCCATTGGGAACTGGTAGGCCAAAAAGATGTTCTCAGCCCTTTATTGCTATGGGAAGAATAAAAAATGAACCATTAATCCACTGAAATTTGACTTAAAGGACAATTATACTCACCTTCCCTCTGCTCCTCTTCTTTGGTCAGTACCTTTTCCCCAGGGTGAGGACCTGAACTGCTAGGTCCTCACCCCTGGGTTCGCATAACTTGAAGCAAGTTACGCAAATCCAGGGGTGAGGACCTAGAGGTTCAGGTCCTCACCCTGGGTAAAAGGTACAGACCAAAGAAGAGAAGTGGAGAGAAGGTGAGTATAATTGTCCTTTAATCCACCAAAACCCACCAACCCACAATGCATGGAGCACCACGTATAGAAACTGTGGAACTACCTGCAAATACACAGCTATACTGTCTAATAAACCCAGGATATGTACTGCATAGTGCGCCACCTGTTGCCGTGTGTTAGCATATTAGAAATCAATGAGGAGTTATTCTGCATTCTATCTAGATTTATGCAGGGCACAGAGCACTGAGGTGACTTCTAATATAATGATAAATTGCTGTAGGGGGTACATTATCCTTTTCAATATAGTAGCAACTGTTTTGGAGACTATAATATTATACAGTTTTAAATCCTTCTCCCCACCGAGTAGTCATGATCATGTGTAAATTCACTGATTTTCTCAATGTCATCTTTCTCTGCTGCCTTGTATTATTTAAAAGAACGCAATTCAAGGTTAAAATCCTAAGTACTGGCTTGTAGAAAGAAACTACAAATCCCACGATCCAATTTGATAGCCATCACTCAAGGGCAGCAGTGGCTTTTAGCACACGCAGTCACACCTTCAGATTGTCATTAAATCTGCCACACTCTGCTTATATTTCATTCTTTCAACGTGCAGGCAAATTACAATTCCCATAATGCACCTTAAAACTTGAAAATGTAATTGGAACATCAAACTTAACATCATACAACAATGTGAGATGTCATCAACATTAAAAAAAAATACTGACCAGTAAATCCACTATCGCTACTGCTACAACCACCGAGTGGTTACGATTGGCTGTGTGCAAGGAGCTATATCTCAGCATGTGAGCATCGGAAAAATGAAGATTATAAACCAAGTGGGCTTTCGGGGGGTAATCATTCCAAATAGCTTAAGTTGTTTTGGGGCTAGAGTTACCCTTTAAAGGACAATTACACCCATGCAATCTTTCTGGCTCCTCCCACAGTCATTGTCACTGACGATTTTCCCATCTCTGACACTGAATAACATATGTTAATGAAGGAAGGGGAGGGGCTTAGAAACTGTCAGAAACTGCTGGAAAGCAGTCAGTATGACATATAGCTAATCCACACAATCCTGATATATATGCTGTATGTATATATTTAGTGAGATCCTCAAATCTGCATGAATATTACTACTGTTTCTGCCAGTTGACAGGAGTTCTGTTGTTTTGCAATGAACTGGAACAATTGGTATAAAGCAAGTATTTTGATTCCCAAATTTCCATGACAGAAATATTAGGTGATTTACACTTTGCTATGAGAGGGCGATGTTTTTTTGTTGTTGTTGAAACAAATAGATGATTCCAGCATTTCAGGATGGTTCACACTATAAATAACCTATACATGGATGGATGAGTGATTTTTCCGGTAGTTTGCACATTGGACAATCTATCCTCCTGATCTCCCCAAGACTTGTTCCCTGCGAGAAATAAGGGAATTAGTTCATTTTTCCTTCCAACAAAATATTCTATTTTTGAATACAAAAAAGAGAAAAGCTTTTTTCCCGGCTGTTTCATTGTTGTTTGTATGTTTCTGTTTTCCTGTTGTGAAACCTTCAGATGATCATTGTGAATGCATGAGAGAGCATTTGATAGATTTTTGATAGACCCAATATAAAGTAGGATTATCTAGTGAAAACCCCACTTCAGGCCTCTGCTTTTTTGTATAAAGGTAATGAGAAATATAAATGATTGGAAAGTGTAAATATATATTTTCCTATACATTAGTCAGTTGTCTATTTCAAATAAGAAAATAGCTGACTGACTAAACTCAAGAGTTACAAATTAAAGGGCATGTGCACCCCCAAAACCAAAATTGAACCCACTACTGGCCCCACTGTGTAAATTCTTACCTTACACCTTAGCTCCTTATGGTTCTCCTGCAATGCCTGTCCAAAGTTGCAAAAAGTAATGAGTAGGAGCCTGTCTGTGTGTCATATGGTCCCTGCTACTTCCTTGTCCTCCTGGAGGCATGCGCAGGGAAGCCCTTCCCCTCCCTCCATCCCTCCCTCCGGTTCCCTCTGCTCCTGTTCCTTTCTGTAGTGTTGGAGGGGTTTCTATAGTGTAAGGACACCCAGCCCACCCTCAACCACCATGTTAGCTTGTTAAAAAAAAGCCACAGAGATAGACTTACCATTGTTCGTTCCCTCGCCTCTCTGTATATCTGGCAGCCGCATCTGAGATTGGCTGACTTTCAGCCAATCACAGACACGGCTGCCAGTCCAGCCCCCTATTGTTACTTCTGGGAATGGTTGTAGTAATAGAGCAGAGAGCTGAGAGAATGAACGATGGTCTAATTTTTTCAACAAATTTACATGGGCTGGGGTGCCCTACGCTACAGAAAATTACCCTTTAAGATAATGCTTCTTTCTTGGCTCCAGCCTCTGAGAATTATTAAGCCCCTGAACAGCAGATCTGGACCAAACCCTGAGAGAAATCTTGTGTCTCCACTGTTGCATGGCCCAACCCCACCTTCTCACCAACTTACAAATCAATAAAAATAGGTGATCTGACAATTCTTTAGGAAGTCGGTTGAGAATGTTTGGTTGTTTTTCTTTTCAACCTATAGACGATATGTCCACACTAAGGCTGAGGCCACACTATACCATGTCCTAGCTATTGCGCAATGTAGCGCAGGCGGAGCTCATACGATTGCACAAAAGAAAGCAGAAAGCAGATTGTATCCGCTCCGATTAGCAGATCAAAGCACATGGCAGCGCGCCTAGTAGGGCCACAACAATTGGCCAACACTAGTGTGCACTTTTTAACACACGATTGGATAGGGTGTTAAAATGCAGCAGTGTAGCCTAGCCCTCAAGCAAAATATTGGTCAGTTATCCGACAAAACAACGGCAACTGTCGGTGGATAACTGAACCATGGAACTATTTTCTAAAAATTCAAATTTCAAAAATTTTAGATTCCAGAAATTCGAATTTGTAGAAACTTTCTTTGTAGGAAATTTTCAAAAATACTATAGGGAATTCCAAAACTGGAAGCATGTGAAAATTTTATGGTGTGTTTTTTAAAGATTTTGGGCAATTCCCAAGACCATTTTCCAGATCCCTGAGCCATTTACAGTAAGTTACTATTGCTATTTATACCTTCACTTTAGGCCGAATTTAAATTATAGTGCGTTCAGCCATCTCTATAAATGACTGACAAACTACTTTTGTTGGCATCACAGACGGTTAGAACCAACCAGAAATGTGCGTTGCTTTGTATCGGCTCCCTTACCAATAGAAAAATTATGCTTTCAGGACCACAGCTTACCAGTCCCTATACCAAATTTGGGTGGTTGGTCAAGGACCGAGGTACTGTATGCAACTGTTGACACAAAAGAAATTTGGGTTGTACATAGTCCTTTTTTTTCCGGCTACATAACCTTTTTTATTACGTTTTATTGGGATGCTACAACCTGAGGCAGAAATCTCCTTTTATATACGGTAAATGATATGAATGATGAACAAATATACACACAAGGGGAGTCATCATATGTTTTTCTATCCCTATATTGACACCATTCACATGAAAACATGGCACCAGCCTTTTGAGCACAAGCACACTTAGGGGCATATTTATAATGGTTTGTTAACATTTTGCCACTGGTTTTTGCTATAAAGTACCGATGACCAGAGCTAAAAGTCATTTCTGCTGCCATCCCCATTTCGTTTACAATTGATTGTATTTTTTAAATTGCAATAATTTTTCCCTTGCGTCAAGTTCAGCCATTTAAAATCGCCAAGTCAGAAATGGCGAAAACACATATATGCCCATGTGCCCATATATGTAGCATGTCAGTGGGTCCTTGGATGGTGTCAGTACATTGTGATGTGTTTCTTAATACTAACAAGAATCCATGGGGGTGTTAGAATATTTTCCAGCATTTAATCTAATGTAATATGATACAACACAAGTAACAGTGCACACACAAAAATCTTGTGGAATATAAGCACAACAATATGCAGTGTACAATATTCGATTTTGTTAATCAGCACACAGAGCCAACAAAAACTAGAGAGGACATTGTTCTGACACTCTATTTATAGACCAATCTCCTGCAGGGAATTTGACTCTGTTTTTTTAAATAGAAATCTATTTATAGATCTATCATTTATATTTGAATAAATTATGTATTTAATTATTTGATCACAGAGGAAGAAAAAGAAAAATAATAATATATAATCATTATTTATGCAGAGGTTCCCCAAGACACGAAAGTTGTTTTAAGGGTTCCCCAAAGATAAAAAGCGTGGGGAAACCCTGCTCTATACCATACAACGCAAAGGAAACTGCTTACCGTCATTTATCTTCCACTGTGTGACAATCACAGACAAATAAACAACAGAGAATGAACACTGGGTAAAAATCTAGATCTCCCATAATCTGACACTGCAGCACATCCTGTATGACTACTCACTACTTATGGCTTAAACAAAAATATAAATCTGGTGGGAAAATATGAGAACATCGGTGTACAAATGGTAAACACGTTAGAATGGGAAATTCTGCTTCTAAATAAAGGGTTAGTTTTAACTACATAAAGAAAATATAACAAAGGTACTTTGTGCTCTGGGAATCAATGGGTCAATGAGGATCTAGTCTGTTGTCTAAATCTAATCATCTGTACATTGCATTTTTCATGTAACTTGTTATTCCAACAAGTTTCCTGTGTCACTTAATTTAAACTTCCAGCCCTTATAAAACTTGTGGGACTTATTCAATAAGAGGAGCAAATTGTCCATGTTCTTGATCTGCAGCAACCAATCTGATGTTCTCTAATTTTTTCTTCCTGTAGTAGACCAGTAAAAAGGGATCATCTGACTGGGGCAAGTTATTGCACCATTTATTAAACATGGAGTCAGGCTTATTTAATAAGAGGTACACACCATGGGATCCTTTGTCCCGACCAACTGTTCGGCGAAAGTAGCTGTGGCCGACAGTTCATTGCGACTGATCGTGCTATCATCCGTGGTTTTCCACAATGGTTGCTGGGCACCACAGTATCCATGCAATTTTTTCAACCAGATAAGAATCCCTGCTATAACACGCTAATGTGCCAGCCTAGTTTAAATCTTTGTCAAACCTTGTCAAAAAATACAAATATGTTATTTGTAACATAACTTGGATTTTGTAGTGAAATAAAAATACACATACATTGTATTAAACATTCTGACTGAAGTCCAGTTTTAAGAAAACTGCTCTGAGAGGAAATTCCATTGCCATAGTCTAAAAAATGGAAAACATTTAGCCATGCTCCATTCAGAGTTTATAGAACTCACACCGAATAGAATACACACTGTATTAGCCTTTTTTCACCCTCCAATATGCAGATAGCAACCAATAATACAAACTTTCAATAGACAATGCTTACATACTAGGTAACCACTACACATTTGTATACTGCATGTACATGAGAGCTCCAGAAACACGCATACATGTGTTTTCAATGCGCTCATCACAGCACACCCAATGTGTTCGGATTGGAACATGCTAGTGTGGCCTAGACCTTAATCCCAGAAGGGACAATTCAACACTTTTTGTCTCTTCCTCAAGAGATGGAATATTTTAAAGGGCAACTAAAGCTCCAGAACAACATGGAACCAGAAGGCAGAACACCTTGATATAAAACCAGTAATCTGTGTCTTAATTCTGATTTTGATATGGGCACTGGGAAATTTACCTAAATAACATATGGTTTGTGCTTTACTTCATAACATTCTAGTATCACACAGTTTGGTCAACGACCATTATGTTCTGCACATGCTCAATCCTTGACTGACAGAAACTTGTTACAGTTGGCCACACCCATTAAAAATCTCTAGCCAATCCTTTTACAGGACAGATAAAGCAAGGAAGCATTTGACTGAGGTCAGGAGGTGTGGTCTGACACTGCACATATACACAGATACTTCATACAGTTCTTAACAGGCTTTGATTTACTTTAATACAATTTACTGAAGTGGTATTTTATAGCTTATTGGTATTTTTAGGGGGGTTGTTTTCAGATTCTGGAGTATATAAAATTGGGTTTAGTTCTCCTTTAAGGAGGTTGGCAAAAATCCATGTTCTTAATATGGGATAAACCAACAATACAAAGTCAAAACAACAAGTTCTTACACAAACAGTTCTGGATGGTATTAGAAAGTAAAAACAATTGTTTTGTTCACTGCCAACAATTTATTCCATTAACAAGTTTGATCCAGGACCAGGTCTACTTGGCACCATCAGGTAATCCACATCAGTTTTGCCATAATCTGTCTCTGCTACATTTTGTAATTGACTCTCAAAATACACACATATTACTTATAAACTTACATATACACATGTATATTCACAACAGTTTATGTCACAAAGGGAAATCTGTTTCAAGACCCAGGGGCCAACCCAATTGGAAGGTTTGTATCTTTCTAGTGGTCTGAGAACCAACTTTTCGCCTTCTTTAAAGCTCCCTTTTCGCCAAATATGGGCGTTTCGCTATTTATAAACCAGTGATAACCAGTGGCGAAAGATCATTACCGCTACATTTCACTTTTCGCCATACATCGCTGCGGTTACCGTGGAAGGTTACCATGGAAGGTGTCAGTAAATTGTGGAGTGTTTTCCAATACTAGTAAGTACCCAGGGGGGTGTTAGACTATTTTCCAGCATTTACTGTAATACGATTTTGCTTTCTTAAGGTTAATTTTTCACTTTTTTAAGATCGCTTTTTTTCCCTATTTTTTTTAACGTTCCTTTTTTCTTCATTTACCAATAAGGTCAAATGGGGGTCTGAGGGACATATTTATAAAGGGGCATTATTTTTGCTTTTTTTCCCCCATCAGCCTTTACCACAATTTTTTTAACTTTTCTATTCATCAAAGTAATTAAAAAGGAGAATTTTCATCCAAAGTAAAAATAATGCTGAAAAAGCTCAGCACATATGATGGTAAATAGGTAATACTCCCTGGTGGTTTTTCAAAGTAGTATTAAATTGGTTAATACACACTGAACACCTATCTTTGTTATTTAACAAAAGCCTAAAACATTTGGTATTTTTTTCAGCCATATATATAATAAATAGTGTAAAACTCAAAAGGGGAATTTTCTCTATTTTATTAATAGGACACATTTTTTAGTATTGCTTATTTTCAGCAAACTGCAGCTAATTATCTAACCAGTTACATTAATATGGGAACACACCATAGTGCTGTGTAAGAAATAGTCATGTTAATGGAACATTCCAGTAAGTAATGATGTTTGGTGAAAATACTGGTAAAACTGCAAAAAATGCCACAAAAGGGAGAAAAGGGGCAAAAAGGAGAAAATTCACCTTTTTATAATTAGCTTTAAATAAAAAAGTGATAAAAATAGCTCTGAAATTACGCTAGAGAGCAATCTCTCTTTTCGCAGTGATACCAAACTTAATGCAATGAATAAGGCGAAAACTACCACCACACACCGCCACAGCGATACTTTTCTGCAAAGGCGAAAGCGAAAATAAGCGGTTTTATAAATAAGGCGAAAATACGCTATTTGTCATTGTGATGTCCTGCTGGCGAATATAGCGAACGTTTATAAATATGCCCTTTAGGAATCCACTAAGCAAAGCAGAAGTCTGTGTGTATATTTATAAAGGTCTGTTAACATTGCCAATTTTATACCGCTACACAGGGCTGCGAAACGATCGTTATTACCACCGTATAAAGCCGATCGTTCTTGCAGCAATACAGTTTTAAAGTATTAAAATATGATTGGTTAATATGTGACCATATGTTTGCTAGGATTGAAGTATCGAGTATAAGCTGAGGTACATTTTTTTACCTGAAAAATTTGTAAAAACTGATTGACTCGAGTATAAGCAGAGGGTAGAAATTATTACCACTACTGCAAACCACAATCTTCTGTAGAAATCACCGTTGGGTGGTCCAATAGCCAAAGGTTATTCTCTAATTGCTATACAGTCTATTGTACAGACATTATCAATCACCTGTTTAAACAAAAATGAACTTTGTGCAGGTGAACTGAAATGTAACTCCATTTGTTTTAGCCCCCAAACACAGAGAATTTCATCCCTACAATGGGATAATACTGCATGGCTAATTTCAATAAGCCTAACACTAGCCAAGTTAGGGAACGTATTGGAAGAGCTGGATTTTATAAAATGTATTTACAGCATGGATAACCTACCAGCAGCCCGCCACCTGTTTAACTACAGCTACCAAATTCCTGCTGTTGCAGAGTAGGCTACTGGTTACCTATCCTGCACCCAAAAGGAGCCCTGATGGATTCCACCCATAATTATAGCTGTGCAAACCCAGAATTAAACATCTTGGTAGGGCAATGAGGGGGGGTTGGAGGGTCCCATAGTGTGCATGTGTTACATTGAGCTTGGGGTTAAATTCCTTTGATAATGTCATCCTGGTTGCAGGATGCGACCAAGAAGAATATCTAAGCAGCTTTATCTTATCGGTTCCACAGGACCAGACAGGAGTGTTGGAGGAGTTGACAGCTGTGGCGTATATGGGTGATTTGATGGCCAAAACAGACGTTTGGACGGGGCTCGTTGATGATCCATCCGGCATGCATACCCGAAGTGTGGCAAGGGTCGACCCTGAGATCACACTTGTGTATGCACCTTTATGGTGGCCATATACATTGGCGATACCTGACAAATCCTGTTGGATCTGACCACATTTGCACAATATCGGCAAGATGTGAGAGGCAATAACGGCAGAAACAAAATACCAAAGTCTGCATCACTGTCGGTTATTCTAAAAGAAAAATTTCAGTCGGTCTGTATCTGCTCCCTCTACTATAGTAGAGAAGCCGGTGCACGCCTGACCTGTCACCATACCATGTATGGGGATTGGTTGGGGCTTTGTATGTGGTTACACACATGATTATGGTCATATGTGTGTAGGAAACTTATGTCTATCCTTGATTTAAATACCAGGGCAGGGAGGGGTAATGATATCAGCACATATAAGCTTTGCTTCTTAGCTCCTGGGCTCCCCTTTGGTTGCTCCCCTTGCTCCTCTGCTAGTTACACCCCTGACTGTAAGTGTTTCCCAACTAATTGTGAAGAAATGTATTTATATGCTTCACCACCATCCTACAAGCTGGATTTTCATATGAACCTTACATTACATATCCAGGCCAAATTGGGCAGGATATTAGAACCAGGTCAGGCGTGCACCCATTCACAGGCTGAAAGTATCGGCTTCTCTACTATAGTAGAGGGAGGTTACACACATGATTTTGGTCATATGTGTGTAGGAAGCTTATGTCTATCCTTGATTTAACTACCAGGGCAGGGAGGGGTAATGATATCAGCACATATAAGCTTTGCTTCTAATGATCAATTATGATGGCTTTGTTCTTACTTATAATTACTGTATAGAAGCTCCTTATACAATGATAATGAGAGGGTTAATGTAACTAAATGATCTCAGTGCTCAAAAGTTCACACTGGCTTAGCCTTAGCAAATAACTATCCAGGAAACCATAGTCCAATTAAATACATAATGCCTCTTAAAGGCAACGTCTTGCTATACTTCATGTTTGTATTAGGTAGTGAGATATTAGCGACAAGAAAAATCTGTCTCTTCATATCTTTCACATCTTTAAACAGCTGTGATTGTTACACAAACACATTTGTACTGAAGTTACTAACAGATCACTCCTGGTATAGGAACGCAGTATGTGTATTTTTTGTATTAAATATACATCATTCTATAATAGCCCAGGATTATTTACAAAATCTAAAGCCAGTCTTGATTCCTTGAACTAGTAGGTTTAATATTTATTTACCCCTTGTGCAGCTTAATAAAATGGTATGCTAGGCTGACATCACTTATAACATAAATATAATTACAAAAGAACCAGTCTGTAAGCAGTGGTGTAACTAGAAATCACTGGGCCCCCCAGCAAAACTATGATGGACCCCTATCCGTGCTTCACCCACAGTGGTTTCCTGTGAGGAGACACCACTATGTCGGTCATAGGGGAAAAAAGGAATTTTTTATATGCTTCACCACCATCCTACAAGCTGGATTTTCATATGAACCTTACATTACATATCCAGGCCAAATTGGGCAGGATATTAGAACCAGGTCACCCTGCAAAGCATCCTCCAAAACCAGTTGGAAAGAGAATATCCTATCATAAGACAAGTAAAATAAGCTGAGCTTTGTTCGGTAATGTGTGGGGATTGGGTGGTCTGGGGCAGAACTGGGCAGGGCACCAGTAGACACAGGTCCACCCATGTTGTGGATCCACGTTAAAGGCATGTTGGAGATTTATAATAAACAAGCAAATAAATGTAACAATTAAAGGGTATCTCCACTGGTATAATCCAAATTTTGTTTTTCAGTTTTATTGCATAACGGGAGGTAAAGGAGCTGTGTCGCATTTGCGCATGCCTATAGAAGACAGAGTCCGTCTGGACCTGTCAGAGGATATGGCAGAGGAGAGATCGACTGGATAAATTCCTTACCTTCCTTCCTGGCTCCTGCAGGTTTTATTGAAGAACGGGAGGGAAGACACAGCTCCCCCCATTCTTCAATAAAACTGAATTCCAAAATTTTGATTATGCCAGTGGAGATATCCTATAAGCAATGGGAGATATATATATATATATATATATATGGATTATATACAGACATCTCACCCTGCCAAAACTCATTTCAGGGAGGGTACCCACCCCCTGAAGCCCCACCCCCTAAAGCCCCACCCCAAGATTAACACATAATCCATGCATACAGACCCACACATGTATACAGTCAGACACTTTTGCACACGTTTCTCAACAGACACACACTCATGAAAACAGTCAGACACACATGCATACAACAAGTCATGTCACTATTAAGTGTTTTTGTCACGTGTTAACCACTAAAAGACTCTGACATCATTATGATCCCTCACTCTAATACAAAAAATAACACATTTCAGGGAGATTGTATATTATTTCAGGGAGTCAGGGATCTGCCATTAAAATCAGGGAGATTCCCTGAACTTCAGGGAGAGGTGGGATGCCTGTATATGAGGGAAAAAATTATATTAGAATTCACTAAAAATCTCCATGAACATAAAAAAGGCACAAGTCTGCACGTCAAGGTGATGGGACTCCTATGTGATTTCTCAGATCCTTTTATTATAGTCAGATTTCTTATCCCTTTTACGCCCTCTGGTGTTTGGATTTCTTGTACTTTTGAGTGGCATTTGTTTTGCAGCTTTTGTAAAATATTGCTGCATCAAGTCTAGCACCAGCAATAGTCATAGCAGGAACATAGGACAGGCTTTGTGGTTTGTTTTCTCTACCAGGTAGGCACATTACTTTCACTTCAAGCAATTAGGATATAATATGGAACACAATCGTTTTAAGTCTAGGCCACACAAGCGCATTTTGCCCCGTTTTTCGATCCCTTTGCCTCCTGCAATGAGATTTCTGTTTATAATATAAATCACGTGAAGTAGGCCCCAATGTGTGCACTGCGAACCTTTGCAAATTTATTTTTGTTATTTCTGTCTGCTTTGTCAAATTGCACTTAATACAAGACTATGGAAGCACATAAAAAGCGGACACAAGCAGAAACAATAAATATGACATGCATTTTTCTTTTTACCCATAATCCCCATGAAACACAAGAGCATGTTAACACAGATACAAGTGGACACAAGCGGATGGCAAAAGCACACAGAAACGCACCACAGATTACCTAGAAATATTCCTTGCTATTACAGTATAGAAATCATTTTATTGTTTTATCAGCATAAGCCAACAGTACATGCCGAAACAAAATATTCCAAAAACATACAAATATATTATTATTAGCTTACAAGCTATTTAATGGAAGAAGCCAATGGGCTGCTGCGTACATTTAGTTACAGCTAAAAAAAAAAATGGGGAAGGAAAGGACATGACACTTAGCTTTGGTCAATATACTTGACATACTACATTATGGCATGCAGGCTTATTTACTAAGTAAAATGGGAACTTGTGATTTCCTTGATGAAAAGCACACAAAGGTGTGTCAGTTTGGCAACTACATTTCTGTATATTCTGTTAGGTATGAATACTGTCAGCTAAGAACTGGCCATACACAATGAGATTTTTATGGCAGCTTCCTTGGCTATCAACACCCCCCCCCCATCTGCCAATTGCCTGATCAGTACTGGGAAGGTTATCTTCTAAAAGCTTGATTGGTTAAAGATTGAAGATTGGTTGCCCAATCACGGAAGGAATCAGCAGTAGCATATGCCACCTGTAGAGTGCACCTGATCTTTTTGAGTAGCCATCTATCATTAACTAGCAAAGTGGCTCATGCTTCCTTCTTACAGGAACTAAAGGTGGCAGCAATGGTACAATAAATTGAAGGGAAAGTGCAAATGTCATATGGATTTTCAAAACTATAAATTCCTGCACACAGAAGCAGATATTGTAAATGGTTCATTAAAGAAGTCAAAAGTCCTTGACTGAACAGTGCAGTAAAAGCTTTTTGGTTTCCCTCATAGTCCTACTTCCCAGACTAATAAGCAGGAATATAGGACCCTTCGTGCTCGAGTTGCCTTGACGCGATTTGTTTATTCTAGATGCCCTTGGACAGATATTTTTATACAATAGGAAGCCCTGGAGTGTGCATAGATAATCCCCCCCCCTTTTTTTAAATACATTTTGGCCACATCGATAGCACTTTCACAACAGGAATTTTCCCAAGGAATGTTCTCATAGTCTGTATTTAAAAATATTCAGAAATTCACTTTTTACATTAACAAAACCAGAATACACTTACAGATTATAAAGTGTAGTGTTGCTGGGTCACAGTGAAAGGCTATGAAGCGATTTATTTCTAACTCTATGATATTTTTGACCATAGTCATTCCCCATATTTTGCCATTAGTGGCAAAGCACATGCTCTCAAGCTTAAATGCAGTATGCTCTCAAGCTCAAATGCTAATTGCCAACTGCTACATCCAGCTTACCTGAGGAAGGGACAGGGCGTTCCGAAACGTTGTAATAAAAAATTGGATTCACCACAGTAGTGTGCTCCCCTCTCCTTTCTTGTGCTATAGAATTGTCTGGCCCTTGGAGTAGAGGGCAGGGGTATTGCACCTACCAACTTGTCTGGCATAAAGCCAACAGCAGTGTGCTGGAGTGTTTTCTGGACTGTATTGTGATGCAGCCAGCATATTCATATCTATGAGAATATGTAGCTTTCAGTTGAATATCGGTTGTCTCATTTGAAATTAGGGCATTTCTACCCCCAGAAGAAGATGTACCTTCCTCCAAACTAAACACCAAAGACCAAAATACTTACCGGTACCCAGATTGTGGATGAAGCCAGATCTTTACTCTGATCTTTGCCACTTCTCCCGTCTTCTTCCAGGCAACAGCATTTAGCAGCAGTCAGTCAAGACCTTGATGGCTGATGACATGAATGACTGACTGCTGCTCAAGCGGTCTCCTCTGTGCCAGCTGTGACGTGAGCCTTCAAAGAAGGGGATGGCTAATATCAGAGTGAAGAACATTCTACAGCTGGTTATGTATGCCCTTTAAACATCTGGGGTTGGTAAGAGGGACCTACCTGTTACTGCAAAGAGATATTTTAAGGTGAAACTCCTTTATCTAGATATAATTATGCTTACTACAAAAGTAATCTGAATGATTAAATACAGGGGCCCTCACATTTTTAAATAGGGGGCAGTTAACAATCCTTATAATGGCTGATGGGCTAGACTACATTTTTACATTTGTACTACATTATCATTAGTCTTTCATAAGGGTTATACACACATGGGGCCAACCCGTGACGCACAATGTGTTTCGGTCGACAATCATGCTGTGTATGGGCACTTCATTGCCGAAATGGATGTTCAGTTGGGGCAAATTGATGATCTGCCCAGAGGATCGGGCATTGAGCCACGATCGGACGTTCATTTCGGCTAACAAAGTGTCCATACACGGCATGATTATTGGCAGAAATGGGTGCTCATACACATGTATGTGTATGATCCTACAGTTAGAACTGTGACACTGTTCCAACAGATTTTGCAGAATATCGTAAATGTATATAAAGAGGTCCCTCTACTTCAGTAGAGGGACAATAACATCGGACCATGTATGGGCTTTGTTCTGGGATTGTTCTGTATAAAGTATATATTTAATGATCGCTCCTGTACATTTGCAATGATTGGTCAGCTTTACAGATACTAAAACATACATTTCTACACACCAGGATTTTTCAATATCCCTCTTCCTGCTCACTCAACTTTATCACAGTTGAGTTGATGGAGTGATACAGTAAGTACCTATCCTCCATCATCTGCCATTTAATAGGTACACTATTGAGAAACCCATTGCACAGAGCTGTGCTGAGATCAGGTTTGGCTCTGCTGCTTTGCACCAGGTTGCTTCTATAAGGGTAGCAATTAAATGGTGGATGTTGTAGGGTATAAATACTTTATACAAACCTAGTCTCAGGCAGCTTCAGAGTTAATGTTGATCCAGTTGCTGTCAACCACAGGGCAGACTGGATACTTTTTTGAAACAAACAAATCCCCCCCTAAACATGCCATAAAAGGATTGTTACATCTTCGCAATCAAAAACGTTGCAGGTTCAAAATGAAGTTCAGTTTTAAAGGGGAAAGAAAGCCGTATTCAACCCCCCTCTCTTTTGTGTACCCACAGTGTGAACCTAGATTACTAGGTCCTCGTCCATGGGAGAAAAGCAGGTAATTTTATACCTCCCTTCCTCCTATTGGTTGGCACATCTGCATAGTAAAGGGGTGGGGCAAAAATGCACCTGAATGGAGCAACACATGCAGCTAGTAGTAGAAAACATTTTTATAATAACTACCTGTTGTACTCCATGCGGTAAGGACGATACACAGTAGGACATATGGCGGAAAAGTATCGCTGTGGTGATGTGTGGCGGTAGTTTTTGCCTTATTCATTGCGTTAAGTGTGGTATCACTGCGAAAAGAGAGATTGCTCTCTAGTGTAATTTCAGAGCTATTTTTGTCACTTTTTTTATTTAAAACTATTTATAAATAGGTGAATTTTCGCCTTTTGTTGCCCCTTTTCTCCCTTTTGTTGCATTTTTTGCAGTTTTACCAGAATTTTCGCCAAACATCATTACTTACTGGAATGTTCCATTAACATGACTATTTCTTACACAGCACTATGGTGTGTTCCCATATTAATGGAACTGGTTTGGTAATTAGCTGCAGTTTGCTGAAAATAAGCAATACTAAAAAGTATTTTAAAAGAGTTTTACACTATTTACCATGTCCTATAAATAAGCTTGAGAAGATTTGCCTTTTGACTTTTACACTATTTATTATATCTTTGGCTGAAAAAAACACCAAACGTGTTAGGCTATTGTTAAATAACAAAGTGGTTCAGTGTGTATTAACCAATTTAAAGAACATGTCCACTCTGAAATCTATATTTCTATATAATGTAGGTAGCAGCTGCCCACCCCCAACTGCCATAATATATTTTTTAAAATATTTCCCCCGGTAGTTACTTACTCGCCGTCTTCTATCCAGCTCCCTGCTTGCAGAAGTTCCAAGCAGGGGCTGGTCCGCCATCCGCGTCTGTGATTGGCTAAGACGCGGCCAATAACAGACGCGGCTGACGTCATCGAAGACGGCGCAAGAGAGAAGGGTCTGTAAGTAACTATCGGGTCGATATTTTAAAAAAAAATATGGCGGTTAGGGTTGGGCAGCTCTTACTTAACTCCCATAAAGAGGATTTCACGCTAGGTGCCACGGCTTCAGAGGATGGATGTGGATGGTGGGGGGGGGGCTACCCTGCGCATGCCTCAGACCTTGATGAGGTGTGAGGCAGAGAGAGGCACCGGATAACTCACTGACAGCTTCTACACTGCAGGTTCCAGGATTTTGAATACGCATAGCTGGAGAACCATTTGGAGAAGAAATGTCAGGTAAGGATTTTCTTAAACTACAGAATGTGGCCAGTATGCTGTTAAATAGTTTTGGGGGTGGACATGCCCATTAATACTTCTTTGAAAAACCACCAGGGAGTATTACCTATTTACCATCATATGTGCTGAACTTTCAGCATTATTAGTGTTACTTTTTGCTACAGAATTTTCGCTTTTGATGAAAATTCGCTTTTTTAATAACTTTGATAAAAAGAAAAGTTGAAAGTTTAAATAATTATGGTAAAGTCTGGTGGGGGAAAAAGCAAAAATAATGTCCTTTATAAATATGTCCCTCAGACCCCCATTTAACTTTATTGGTAAATAAAGAAAATCGGAACCTTAAAAAAGAAAAAGATCTTTAAAAAGCGAAATCGCAGATCATATTACAGTAAGGGCTAGGCCACACTATGGCGTTTTTCTTGCATTTGCTCATGCAATTGCGTTTTTTAAGATCATTGAAACTGCACTTTTTCGGGTGCTTTGCGATTGCGTATGCGATTGCAATTTGCTTTCTGCTTTTTTAATCGCAATCGCATGCGTTTTCCTATACTTAATGAATGAAATGCATGCGCAAACGCAACAAAAGCGACAACAATAGCAAAAGTCCAAATTTGGTGAAAAGGCTTCGTTAAAGAAGGCGAAAAGTTTAATGAACCTTTGTAAATATGCCCCTAGGTCCTCCCTCATCCAGGGTACAGCCAAAGGGAGGGGGTTAAAACAAGACTAGTTCCCCTTAAAGCAAGACTTCTATTTTGTACAAACTTTATACCAAGCAATGTTTGAATGACATAAATGTCTAGCTCTGTAAACGGCAACAGAAAAAAAATCACAGTCCTTAAAACATAATTTCCAGACATGAACATTTTTGCTCCCTGGAGCATTTTCTGTGCAAATGTTAAAATGAAACTTTTGGCTAATTGGGCAGATGTTTTCCTCCTTTATCACAATGTGGAAGTTACACCTTCCTGTTGCAGTAAAAAAGGAAACCAAGTAAGCAGAAACTACATCTACATCAGACTGGGCAAAGCAAGGTCTGGGGGCCACATGTGGTCTGTTGGCTGCCCCAGACTGGACCCTTATTACTTGTAATCTTAAAGGGCATGTCCACCCTTGAAATTTTTTTTTATATAACATTGACCCCTGTCCCCCCAGCCCCAACCGCTATATTTTTATTATTAGAAAGTGCCCCAAACTTTGCTTACCCTCCCTCTTTCCTCCGCCGCACTGCCAGGCCCTCTGCTTGCGAGAAAATGCAAGCAGAGGGGCGGGACCGGCAGTCGCGTCTGTGATTGGCTGAGCGGCAGCCAATCACGGACGCGGCTGCCGGGAGTTCAGTGCGGGTGGAGGAAAGAGGGAAGGTATGTAATGTTTGGGGCACTTTCTAATAATAAAATATAGCGGTTGGGACTGGGGGGACAGGGGGAATGTTATATGGAAAGGTGTGTATGCTAGGGGGAGGGAATCCTAATCGGGAGGGAGGGGGAAAAGGCTGCAGTACGCATGCCAAACTTCTCCCGGAGGCCAGATAGGAGGCAGAGTCCTATATGGACTCTGCTATCCTCCTGGTGGGCAGTTTTGGGACTTTGGGGGGGGGACACAGGAAAACCATGAGCTGGGATGTGAGGTAAGGTTTTATTTATTATAAATAATATATATATATATATATATATATATATAATAAATATTTATTATATTTATTTTATTACACTACATGATGGGGACATTACTGGGGGATGATCGTTTTGGGGGTGGACATGCCCTTTAATATGAATTGATTGTCTCAAGTTTATTTCATAGAAAAAAAGATGACATGTCAATTGATTCATTGAATTTGATTAAATTGATCCAAAATATGACACACCATGTATTAAATGCAACTAATAATAATAAAAACATCCAATGGAACAGTTTTATATTAATTGAATATTTTTATATAATCCAGTTTTGCCATGTCTATAATGAAAATTGATTTGAACCTATTGGTCCAGCCCTTTGCTCAATCCAAGTTTCTCATGTGGCCTCCTGTGTTATTTAATTGTCCACCCCTGATCTACATCATTACGCTCATCATATTTACATATTATTCCTTTAATAATGAATCAAACACATGGTTAATTACAATATAGGATACGTATGTCCTGTCTGTTAAAGGATAAGTGCACTGTAAAATCAAGTTATGTTTATTTGGAAGCTGCAGCTTTAAAAATATTGTTGTAATATTTTTTTTTTTACCTATGCCCCTCCAGAGCCTAGCTTTGTGCCTTGGGTAGTACCCAGAACAAACACGTTAAAATACTTAGGCTTACAAATTTCCCAAATGCCATCAGACTATATAAAACTAAATATAGAAGCACTTATCGCCATGACAAAAAACAAAATTCAATATGGAGCACATTACCTTTCTATGGTGGGTGGGAAGGCATCGATTGGAAGGATCTGTGATTTATCCCAGTTAATTGCGAGTCTGGAGTATTGGCCATATTCATTTATGATTGTAAGGGTTCTGTTCAATGATGTTCCTTGGTCAGGTAAATAAAAGAGCATACTGTATCATCTGCATATAAACTGATAATTTCTTTTTGGGAACCAATCTTCAGGCCTTCTATGTTTGTGTCGTTTCTCAATTTAATCGCTAGGGGTTCAATGACCAAGGCATATAGTAATGGGGAGAGGGGGCAGCCCTGTCTCGTACCCCTAGACAGGGGAAAGGAGTTTGATGTCCATCCGTTGAACTTTGCTTTGGGAGTAGAATATAGAGTATGAAGCCAATGCAGGATATTTGGGCCAAAGCCATATCTGGAAAGAACTTGCCATAGGAAAATCCATTCTACAGAATCAAATGCTTTGGCTGCATCTAGGGAGACTATACATCGGCGGCCTATTAGATCGTGTTGTGTTTTCAGGTTTAAAAATAATCGTCTGGTGTTAAGGGAGGTGTTTTGTTTGGGATAAACCCTGTTTGGTCGGGGTGGATAAGTGATTTTATACATGTATTGATTCTGAGTGATATTATTTTAGCTAATATTTTCAGGTCCACTTGTAGTAGAGATATAAGACGGTATGATATAAGGCAGGTGGGGTCCTTATCGGGTTTTGGTATGATGAGGGCTTCTGACATTGATTGTGGTACGGTGCCGGTTTCAAACATTGCGTTGCAAAGGGTTAGCAATTTGGGAGCTAGGGAATTTATGCAATGGGAGTAGAATTCGATTGGAAGCCCGTCTGTTCCTGGTGTTTTGTTATTGGACATTTGGGATATAGTTTGTCTTATCTCTCTTTCTGTTATGGGTGCTTCTAGTCACTGTAGATCTTGAGGGGAAAGTTTGGGGAATGGGATTTTCTATAGGAGATTTTCTATTTCTATATGGTTATGTTGTAGGGTTGTAGCGTAGAGGTTAGAGAAGCAAAAAAACTAGATACTTTTTCTGTGTTTTCAATGTTGGGTGCTGAGTCTCTTTTTAAGGAGATGTTGATTGTGGGTTTGAGCTCATAATGAGCTAGGAACACTAGCAGCTTTCCACATTTTTCTCCGTATTCATATATTCTGAATGATTTGAAGTGTAGTTTTTTGGTTGTTTTTGCTAATAAGATTTGGTCGGTGTTTTTTGTTTGTATTTTCAGTGCTTGCGCTGTTTCAGGGGATGGGTCGGATTGAAAGCGTGTGTTTTTTATATGGTTTTTTTTGTGTATTTTGAATGTTTCCCAAACTATAATGGGATTTGCTGTGTATGTGTTAATGTGGAAGAATTCTTCCCATTCTGTGTTCAAGTCTATTTCTTTTGGAAATAGTTTGAGTCAGTATGGGTTTAGTTTCTAGCGTGTGGGCTGTTTGGGTCGTTCCCAGGTGAGTGTCATCCAGCATGGTGACTGATCAGAGAGCACTCTTGAAGAATATCCCATATCTTCTATATCAAATAATTATGAATTTACAATGATTAAATCAATTCTAGGCATTGTGTTGTATGAGGTAGAAAAACATGAATATACCAGGGTGTGTTGGTATTTTGCTCTCCAAACATCATATAAATTTAGAGATGTTAACATGTTCTTCCAAATCGTGTCCAGGGGTTGGCCGGTGGTTGCCAGGTGCATGGGTGGGTTTTGTCTAGAGCTACATTTGGCACCATGTTAAAATCACCCAGCCACACCACAGGGATATCACGATGTGATGCCATATATTCTATTGTTGTAACATTCCAGCTGTGTATGGGGGTGGTGTATATATTGCTATCAGAACCAGGGGTTTGTTAAATATTCTTGCAAATATAAAAACATATGTGCCATGGCGATCTAGCCTCAAATCCAGTAGCTCAAACTGCACTGATTTGCCTATTATCACTGCCACCCCTGTTGTGAATATTGCATGATAAACCCATCCCACCCATGTTTTTTTAAGAGCTCTTTGCTAATATCCAGTTAGGTGGGTTTCTGTAAGTATTACATCAGCATGTAGTTGTTTTAAGTGGCGCATTACTGCCAAGCGGCTTTGTTTTGTAAGCCCCTCACGTTCCATGTTAAGAATTTTATTTGTTTATTTTGTGTCATATCCCACTGGATTTGTGGCTTTACCGGAGTTTCAAGTTTCTGGACACATGAAGCATATTTAAAAACATTGACTTATTTATATAAGCACATTAAGAAACATTTCTTTATACAAAAGGTTTAGTTATTAACCAACTATTTACAAATAATTCCGCTTTCCACATTCTAACTTGTGTAAGCATAAAACCCCGAACAAGTCTTTATGCGGTGATGTATACCACATGCTTATACTTACCTGTGAGAAAGTTTAACATAACTTGGATCCTTTATATTGGAACGGTTTCTTTATCATCCGCAGGATATATTTGCTGATGTTTAATATATGTTTATACTGTGGGGAGTGGGGATCTCAGGGGCTCCTGTTTTTAGGGTATAGGGTATACACACATCTTTGTATATCGCTTTATATAATTAAGATTGCACCTTCCCATTGTGGTTTGTTTAGCTAGTGCCCTGCATCCCTCTTTATTTTCAGTTCACCATTATCCCTGACTTCTACCAAGCAGTCAAAGTTGTTTTGTACCTCTTTCTTTTTAAATCTGATGCTTCACAGCATTGATGTGTTCTGTGAAGGCTTGTACTTTCTTCTGGTGGATTTGATCCCAGGTGTCATCAACTTATCCCGACCAGTGGCTGGGTGCAATACCCTTGAAAGTATTAAGAGCCTGTGTTTCCACTTCCTCCATGTAAAGGTTTGCCAGGATGGATGAAACTGGAGAGCCAATAGTACATCCATGTTTTTGCTTGTAGAACATATCCTTATATTTGAAATATGTGGTTATCCGGCACAAGCCCTTTCTAATGATGTTCTAATCATCTGCACTGTTCTTTCAGGTTTATCATTTAGAAGTTTAATTACTTATCCCATACGCAAATTTTGTGTTTATGTTTATTGTTAAATAGTAGAAATTGGGCATTATATTTTGTTATTTCACCTATATTTTATTAATAATTTTGAATTAAATATTTGTATGTTGAAATATGCTGAAACAAATCAAATTATTAAAAATTCCGTTTAAGACCGTTCTGCATAATCAGTAGTCAATATAATCAGTACTATAAATCAAAGCCAGTTAATCTAGTACAGCCATAAAAAACATACATAATGAGGAACAAAACAAGAGCTTAAAACTATGCACACATGTAATATACGGTAAATCTTGTTTGGAGCAAACATTAGATGATTATTCCAAACAGGATTTATCCAGCAATCCCCCTACAGACAGGCTGCAGCCGAGCAGCCTGTACATTACTATGAGGGGAGTGAACGAGGACTTTCCCTCAATGCAGGATAGCAGTGCTTGATTCTCCCTGACATTATTTAGCAATCTAGCAGGAAAAAAAAAAAAAGTGCTAATATTTTCCCTTACACAAAATCATACCTGGAGTTTCTTGTGCTGAGTATTCAATATATCCATTGCAGCTTTTCGCTCATCAAATACTTTAGTAAGCTGGGAGACTTTGATTTCCAAGGCATGCTTCTCATCAGTATTCACCTCACCTTTTAAACGTGATAACCTGCGTTCTAATTGCTGAATCTGAAAATCCTGTTTTAAAAGTTACAGTTAATTTTGGGTTAAAGAAAGACAACAGTCCATCAAACGTTTCTTTTCCCTGATGGATTATGTTTACCATTTTAAACGATAAGAAATAAGTTTATTGTCCACAATAACTGCCAAGTCCTTTTCTATTGAGTAAACTTCGAACACTATTTAATTAAGGCTATAAACACAGGATTATATTAAGCCGAAAACTGTATATGCTATTGATTGTTATTGACCCAGACATTACTACATAGATAAGGGGATCTAAAGGCACAAACTTTTTACTTTTATTCACAATATGTAAGGATTCTATCTGCATTGTAATATAAAATAGCACTAAGTAAGGCAAGTCAAAATCCCTTTGTTGGTGGCCTGTTAGATGCACAGACTGGCATCAAGTGGTGTAAATGTGCAGTGTACAAGTGCAAACCCTACGTTTTGCATGTACCAAACACCATGAAATCATAACTATATTGGGAGGTGGGACCAGTAAATAAGCTGTACATTATTACTATTGTTGTTTTTTTGCATTAAATGTAATTAAACAAATATGTTTAAGAGTCCCAAGATTGTAGCATAATCTAGCTCTTTCAATTCTAAGACCTAGCATTTGAAAAACTAATATAGTGCTATAATACAGTACATTTAAATAAATGTAATTAAGGCGTACCTGATTATAAATAATTCTCTGTTGCTTTAAGGCATGTAAGTCAAGTTTCTGAAGTTGATTATTGAGATTCCTTATTGTCACTTGGCCTCCACTTATGTCCGATATAAAATTCTTTTCTTTTGTCTTGCACTCATGTAACTCTTGAGATTTCTTGAAATGTACATCTCTTAGCTGCTTTAACTGCAGTTCAAGATCCTGTGCAAACAAGCATTACGTTTATTGATGTCTGAATTCTATTTTAAGCTGGAACCTTTGGCAACTGCAAAAGTTTGCTAATCGTAATTAAAGTAAAGAAATTAAAAAAGGTTAGAAATTAGGACCTTCCAGACTGGGGTTACCTTGATGCAGTTGGAAGGCTTTTCATTCATGTGATCACGGTAATGTATACTAAAACCCCTTTGTTTAAAATGTATTCTAGTGTGCAGATAATATGATATTGTATGGGGCCTAGGAATGTGCATTGATTATCTTTTCTATGTTTGTATAAATGTTTGACCAGATAAGTAGAACTTCCTCAAAATGTAGTTATAATTTAGCCTAAGGAGTGCTTCCACAACCCTTTTATTGTAGGCATCTTAATTGGAGTATGTACACATGAAAGATTAAAGCTGGATACACACAGTGACGATAAAGCCCCGATACTGTTGAATCCGTCTGTATCGGGGCTTTGTTGTCATTGTGTGTAGATCTTTTGAAGAATGATCACGAGGACAATGAAAGTTTGTCTGCCTCGTGGTCTTTTGTGAAATTTCCCTCGGCTGCTGGTGTCATCCTATAGGGGAGTCGGCCATTCGGGAGTTAGGTCATGCAGTCCCGAACGTTCTCCCTATGCTGTGTATAGGGAGAACGCTTGGGACTGTGTGTACTCTAATCTTTGAAAAATAACAGACAGGATCTTGTTTGTCATATTTCAAAAGTCTACCACGTGTGTACCTACCTTAACTGTCTTACAATCTATTACCATGTTTGCGCTACTTTTAACGCAAGATTTCAATGCTGGCTAATAGCAGGCATTAAAATCACGCTGTGGGTAAATCCCTTTTGGGATTTTTGAGATTCACCCACGGACTCAAAACAGGATATTGAATTGCGTACAGGAGATTTACCTAGAGCAATAGCGGCACTGTGTAAATCTCCCCCAAAGACTGCTACAAAAGGTTATTGCAACCGATAATTTGATACAGATATACAATGTTAATTGTAAGTAGATGTACCATACAAATTGTTCGACATTCAATTCACTGTACTATTAATGTCTAATGCTGTTTATTGTGAGGTTACTTAAACATTTAATTGGAACTTCATAAAGTACTACAATTATTTAACCAATTGATTTTAATGCTACAGTATAATGGCTGTTACAATCTAATGTCAGCAGAATAACATCAAAGAAACTTACAATTTTTGGACCAATCAATGGAAACCTTTATTTGCATGTCATATTGATTGTAATATCGTCCCAGTGTAAGGCCAACTTTATGCTGATCGTTGACCCCAATATCATGCATATACCCCCCCCCCATTGTTAAGCAATCTGACAGGACAATTCACTTAATAATGTCAAGAAGAGACTAAACATATTACATTGTTGCTTAAGCAGTCGTTGTCACTTGCTTTGGCAAGTGACAACGACTTAGGTTTACAAGTCGTGCAGGCCTGTTCTGGACAATAATTGACTGTGTATGGCTGTTCACGCAAGTTTGTCACTTAAAGTGCAAGTCCAGCCCTAAAATGAAAACTTATATACAGGTAATTCACTCCGCAAAACCATAAAGGGTAATAGTTTGAAATCTGAAATATATAATGCTAGCCTGAAATCCTGCACAATGTCCTGTTACCCCTGTTTCTGCTTTCTGGTTCTTCCAGTTAGTAACTGTCAGTTATGGATTTGACAGTTTTCATTACAGCCAATGACTGAATGTTAATCCCCTGGCTGCCTCTTCTGAGCATGCCCAGGCTCAGTACAGGTTTCTAAATTGCTCGGTTTTGATGAGGCATCCAGAAACATAGCAGGCATACAGTAATGAATTCACAGGACAAACTATGATATATCAACATATTTTAAAGAGGCCATTCTTTCTAAAAGATGTTTTTATGAGGGTGGAGTTGTCCTTTAAACTACCTTTATCATTTAGTGCCACTGTATTAGACATAGACCCCATTTTAGACATGATACCTTAACAGTTTTTTCTTGTTCCTTGAACATTTCCTCCATACGTAATGCTTTCTCCTCCAAACTTAGGGCTGAATTAGTAACAAACTTTAGTTTGTCAGAGAGGCCTTCATTATAATCTTTTGCCATTAGTACCCTACAGAATGAAACAGATATTAGTATTAAGCAAGTTATAAGAGAGAAAAATAAATCTACTGCGGTCCTCCCAGCATATCTATGTTACAAGGCCCGACCAAAGGCATACACACAGGGATAGTTGGCCATTCATCAGTCATTCTTTAACACAGATCCCAGGGGAAATCGCCCATGTGTATAAACCTTTAGAAAGCAACATAAATATTTTACAATTGGAAATGGTGCAAGTAGTCACCAAATAATTTAGGAAGAAACAAACCTTTTAATGGTAGTAAAACATAAGAATAAGAATAAAATAAAAATAATGAAACCATGTGCCTTTTATATCCACAGTGGAATATATACTCTTTTTGTGTAACATAAAAAGATTACTCACTGGCAAAGTCCAATAATGAATCTTTTTTTATGATTGGAAAAACTACCGCTTGTGTCAGTAGTTTTTCCTAAATGGCCACTGCAGCGGTAAAGTCGATACCAATTGCTATTGAACTATTGTCCCATATAATTTAATGGCAGCAGCGATTTACTGTATTTTGCAGCATCTTTGCCCTAAAAAAGTATTGCCAGAAGCCCCATGCAATGATGGCCAGAAATCCATTGTAAAATCAGCATTTTTAGTAACATTGTTTACAATTTAAAATAAATGGGTTCCAGTGCATTACTTGTTTTTGAAATTTGGCAATACTTTTTTGGATGTCAGAATATCAATTTAACCTCAACCTCATCTCAACCCCCATAACTAAAATTTAACCAGTTACTGGCCCCACTGTGTATTGTTAACAAATCTTTATCTTACTCCTCTGCTCCAAATGGTTCTCCTGCAGTGCTTGTCCAAAGTCCCAGAAAGTGAAGAGTAGGAGCTGTCTGTGTGTCACCCAGTCCCTGCATTTTCCTTGTTCTCCGGGAGGACACTGGCATGCGCAGGGAATCCCTTCATCCCTCCCACCCTACGGATTATTTCATTGATGCATTTTCTCTACCATTAAAAAACTTTTCTGTAGTGTAAGGTACCCCAGCCTGCCTCCAACCGCCCTGTTAGATTTGTAAGACAAGCCCCAGAAACAGACTTACACAACCCCATTCCCTCGGGTCTTCACACAACCGGCAGCTGTGTCTGTGATTAGCTGACTCTCAGCCAATCACAGACGTGGCTGGTGGTGCGGCCCCTGTTTGCAACTTTTAGAAAACAGGGAGCCGGGAGCAGAGCGCTGAGGGAACGATGGCTGGTAAATCTGTTTCTGGGGCTTGTTTTAAAAATCTAACTCAGTGGTTAGACTACAGAAAAGTTTTGTATATGGGGTGTTTCTGTTTAAAAGTAATTAATCAGTGTTTTACCTACTATACAAACCTGTGTTTTTGTGACTGATACATTTTTTTAACATTAAAAATGAATGTAAAAACATATACCTGTTTTGTCTGTCCTGGATATCTTTCTTTAGATTGGTAACTTCTGTCCTCAAAGATTCTACATCACTAGCTGTTCTATCAACAATTCCTTTCAGAGAATCCAGCTGTCAATCATGAGAAACACAGCATGTCAAAGTAATAGTCATCCACCACACATTTTTTTAAATCAATTGTAGGACTTCTATTTAAACCTTCAACATTTTTTATACACACAATCTTGCATAACACTGTTACCATCATATGACAGCCAGCAACACATTTTAATGACCAAATGTCTATTCTAGAACAACTTTATTTCTAGAATTCACATCTTTAGTAAATGGACATCTGGTACCTCATCTTGTAGTCGTCCTCTAATAACCTCTTGTTCCTGTTTCTCCAATGCAAGTTTGGCAGCCTGACGTTCTGCAGCGGAAATTTTTTTCTCAAACTCCATGTTATTGTTAATTTCACTCATTAGAAACTGATTTTTCTCTTTGATTATATTTTCTTTCTCTCTTAGTTCCTGTTTTACCTGGGCTAATGACTAGAATAAAAGAAAAATTAGTACATGACCACATATACACCTTTTTAGTTTCATAAATGTTTTAAAAAGTTTATACCAATGCACATTGATCAATCTCGCTATCTCTTTTCTGCATCTGATCTATAGTGTTCTCCCATTGTGTTATCATTTGCTGTCTTTCAGCATGAGCTTTTCGGAAGTCTTCAGCCGCTCTATCCAGTTCTATCTGTAAAACAAAATAGTTAATTTCACTGCAGTTCTTTTGGACAGTCTAGCATTATCTAAACCTATGTTTTTGTTTGGGGGTAGGCATACCCTTTAATAAAATAAATAAAAATAAAAGGAAATTTTATAAATCTAAAAATGTATCAGAACACACCTGTGCAGTGATTGTCTCTGTTAATTCATTGTCCATTAGTTTACGTTTATGACCAGCTTCAAATGTACATTTTTCAATTTGCAGGAAAAGCTCCTGAAGGGGTAAAAAAAAGGAGCATATTATCTTTTATATCTTTAATCACTCATTAAATTATTAAAGTGCATAGTTTATACAATATAACAGATAGATCAATAAATAAATATATCTATAAATAGTTTTTTTTAAATGCACTCAATATTCATCCCAGGGTGTCACTCTTTGGAGGAACCCCTAGCAACCTAAGAAGAACCAGAAGAAAGCGATTCCCTCACAACGAGCAGAGCAGGTTCAAATACTAGGCATATTTAAAACATAACTTTTACACATTTTTTAACACAATATATGAAAGTTTTAAAATTAACAAATCCTCAGTCTGTCATGAAGGAAAATGAAGTAGCAGGAAAAAGACCTATAGTTTTCCCCATTTTATATATATATCCCTGTGGATCTTATAAGATGCACTATAGCACTCCTAATACTGTATATTGGAGTGAACCCCTGAGAATTTCCAGACTAGGATGCATTGGTCCACCTCTTTTTTAAAAAAAATTCTGTAGTGTAGGGCACCCTCTCCCACCCCCAACCACTGTATTAATGTCAATATGGTTATACCACAGGGACCAAACACTGACAAAGTTTCTTTCCATTTTTAATTTTAAGGGGCTGGGGTGCCATCCAATTTAGCATAAAAGAATAGCATCTGCGGTTAGAGCTATGCTGGTTAAGTTGCTGTGGAGGACAGAATCATCCCAAGTCTAGATCATCCAAAGTATAAATATCCTAAGTACATTGGAGTTTAACAAGGGAATCTTCTGATCTGACATTTTCCCTCTCTCTCTCTTCCAACAATGATTTGTGTTAAAATCATATCTGGTACGCATTCCATTGCCTTTCCTAAGTGCAAAATTCTATTAAGTGGGTGAAAGTAGTTTTCTTTATTTCCTTACAAACTTCATATTGCCCTGACTCCTGAGATGGTATCTTCCCTGTTTCAGCCCTTGCATCGCAGCTGGAGATCACTTTGTTGGGCCATGTAATATCTCGGTCTGTCATTGTTCATGCCCTGTCTCACCTTCTCTCACCCCCTGTTGTGGTTCAGTTCCCGCCAACCTTCTATCTATTCCTCTGACTTCGCCATCTTTTCTGCCTTTCTCCTGTGCTCTGCTTAATGTTGGCTCGCTAGTTAACAAATCCACCTTCATCCATAATCTCTTATTCTCTAACAATTTTCACCTTCTTGCCCTTACCGAAACCTGGCTTTCCCAACATGACTCTGCTATCGAGGCCTCACTTACTCTTGGTGGGCTCAGCTTCTCCCATTCACCTCGATCCTCAGGTCATGGTGGGGGTGTTGGTCTTTTACTTTCCCACTTTTGTCGATTCACTAACATTACCCCCCTGCTTGACCTTTCATTCACATCTTTTGAGGCTCATTCAATCCAGCTCTCCCACCCTTTCTCACTACAAGTAGCTGTGGTGTACAGACTGCCGTCTACAGCATCTCCGATTGCATTCCTCTCTGACTTTAAAACTTGGCTTACTTTCTTCCTCTCTGCTGACTGTCCTGTTCTGATTCTGGGGGACTTCAACTGTCACACTGACGACTCCTCCCTCTCCTGGCCCTCTCGCTTCCTACACGTAACATCCTCGTTCGATCTTCAGCAATGGACTAACGCTAGTACTCACAAGGATGGCCATGTCCTGGATCTAGTGTTCACTAAAAACCTCTCTGTCTCATCTTTTCAATCTAACACCTTCCCACTTTCTTATCACCATCTGATCACTTTTCAGGCTCAACACATTCTCCTCTATCTTGGTGTGTCTGTTCATAATACTAGATCCATAGATCTCCTGGCACTTGTCTCATCCCTGTCCTGTAGTCTCTCCTCCCTTTTGACAGTTGATGACCCTGACTCGCTTGCTAATTCCTAGAATTCTATCCTGACTAACATGATAGACTCTTTTGCCCCCTTGCATTCCCTTAGACGAGGAACCTCTAATACTCGTCCTTGGCTCAACCCCACTTCCTTTATACACAGGTGCACGTGTGCTGCTAAACGTGCATGGAGAAAGTCCCAAACAAAGGCTTACTTTCTCAATTACAAGTTCATGCTGCATTGTCTCTGCTCTGGGCTCCTGCTGACAAAACAGAACTATTACCGGAAACTTGTAAATAACAACAAATCTAACTCACGTCGCCTGTTCTCAATCCTCAACTACCTTCTTCACACCCTCAGCCCCTGACCCTCTCCTTTCTCCGCACTCTCCCCAGGACTTTGTGCATTAGTTTCAACATTAAGTGGAGTCCATCTGCGTGCAGATCTCTGGTCCTCGGGATGATTATCAGATTATGTTGCCCTCTCCTACCTTAGCTATTCTTGGATCTTTTGCTCCTGTGACCCATTCAGAAGTCTCTCGCCTGCTTCTATCATGTATGCTCATGACCTGTCCACTTGATCCCATGCCCTCTGGATTACTGAAGCACTGTATTCATGTGCTTACCCCTATACTCACCCACATATTAAATGCATCCCTTACATCTTGAATTTTCCCTTCCATCTTTAAGCATGCCCATGTTAAGCCCATACTAAAAAAGCCCTCGCTAGACCCCTCTTGTTTAGCCAACTACTGCTGGTCTCTCTCTCTTACCTCTACACTGCTAGAACGATTAGTCTTCTCTGGTATTGCTAATTACATTCATGCTTATAACCTATTGGATCCTTTGCAATCTGGATTCCACCGAGATGGCTCTTTGTAAGGTTGTGAATGATCTGTAGGTTGCAAAGGCCAATGGTCACTTTTCTATTCTTATCCTCCTTGACCTCTCCTCTGCTTTCGACACAGTTGATCATTCCCTCCTAATGCAGATACTTCACTCTTTGGGCATTTGGAATTAAGTGGCATCTTGGTTTCTATCCTATCTCTCTGACCAAACCTATTCTGTATCTTATGCTAACAACACCTCTTCTCCGTTTCCGGTGTGGGGGCGCCGCAGGTAGTCTGTTCTTGGACCCTTAATTTTTTCCCACTCTACACTATTTCCTTGGAAAAACCTGGTCCTGTCCCATCTTTATCTCTGTTGACAGTACACCCATTTTACCTATCCAATCGGCATGCTGTCTAGGGGTAATTATTGACTCCTCTCTCTCTCTCCTTTTCTAACCACATTAACTATGTTGCGAAAAACCTGCCGCTTTTTCCTACACAATATAGCCAAAATCCGCAGTTTCCTTTCTCTCCCAACCATCACTATGCTTATGCATGCTCTCTTCCTAAAGCGCCTGGACTATTGCAACCTACTACTTTCTGCTTCCAACCTCTCTCCCCTGCAGTCTATACTTAACTCTGCCACATGTATTGTTTTGCTCTTTAATAAATCCGATCCCAAATCTCCTCTGTACCGGACAACAACCTGGCTCCCTGTTAAACAGCGCATTGCATAAAAAATCCTTATCCTCACATTTAAACCCCTTCACTCTGCTGCTCCTCCTTATATTTCCTCTCTATTCTCCCCATATGTTCCTGCTCATACCCTCTGCTCATCTAAGAACCAGCTCCTGTGCAGACCCCCCACTCGTAATGCTTCCTCTCGCCTTAAACCTTTTTTCTCTTGTGGCTCCCATCCTCTGGAACTCTATTCTCCTTTCTCTGAGTCGAGAAACCTCAATTAGCAGGTTTAAATCTAGTCTTACATCCTACCTATCTGGAAACCAGCCCAGCACAGTATATGATTGTTTTATTTGTACTGCATTCGTCTCACTCCAGCACTTATACCCATTCCATTGTATCTGTATGTTATCCACCTAACTAGATTGTAAGCTCACCAAACTAGATTGTAAGCTTTGGTTCCAATAGGACCTGTTAACCCAGTATCCTGAACAACATTGTAACCCAAAAACCTGGCAACTGGGGGGAAAAGCCCAAAAAATGCTAGAAATCAGCTAGGGGTGCATCTAGAAAAGTCAACCGTGTGAGGTTGGGACATTTAAGCTAGTCTATGTGGAGTCAAATAAACCTGATGAAGAATATAGAATTGCTACTTGCAACCCCCTGAAATGTGACTCATCCTCCCAATCTTCCATCATCGCTTAAGGAATACATCTAATCCAGGATATTGGAAGTTCCTGTAGCTAAATTTTCCCATACGAGACATGAGTATATCCTGGAAACTTTTCCTCCCCCCAATTTCAATATTTGGAGAATTGGGTGAGAGGCCTGGAATTCAGAAAAGTAACAGTATCTCAACTTTATATAAAGGAAAACACAGCAATTGTTTTAGGTCTGAGAAAGGCATCAGTTTGTCATCAGCTACAATTTTAGAGAACTAACAAATGACTCTGCAGTATGACACCTCTAATGTAGCAGAAGATGCTAGCATGGAATATTCTGTGGGAAGTTACCAAGGACACCATCACCTTTAACAGCTTAGAAACTATCTACCAGATTTTATGATGTTGGATATGAAGCAATACTATTATTGTATTGCGTGTTTCTTCCAGAAATACAATCGGTTTGGTAGGCAACTATGCATGTAGCATAAATTCAACATCATACATCGAGGGTGGTTTAGCAAGCAGATATTACTTACTTTAATCTTTCCATCATCTTTCTGAGCATATTTTTGTATAGCCACAGAATCTTCATCTTTGCGTGCAGATTCTTCAAGCCAGGCTTCCAAAGCTTGCTGATTCCAGTTACACTGTCTCTTAAGGTTTTCCAGCTTTTGAGTAGTTTTAAATATACTGTTCTAATGTATATAAAGAAAAAAAGATAAAAAGCACTTGAGATGACAGAAAAACAACAATTAAAACATTTTTTACTAGACCAAATTCATTATCCTAATTTAAAAAAAGTGGAAGCCATAAATCTTTGTATATATTTTAAAGAGCAACTAAATTGAGAAAAATAAATTTGGCTAGAAATTAGACCACAGTCTCCAAAAGCACATACATACATAGGAGCTTGCTTTGGTTGCCCTAATTGTTGTGCCACTTTGCTGGCTGAACAGATAAATCATACACTCTTTTAATTCAGAAAAAAAGGTTTACAACCGCAAACCCTACAGTCAATTCCACAACCATCTGCCATTTGGTACTGACATGATCAATGCACTTTTTTAAGGCAGAGAGGAAGAAAAGCTAGATATACAATCGGCTACTCCATGTCTTCTTGTTGTAAGGGGTGGGGAAAATGAAGAAGCAAGGCTGTAATGGCTGTTAATAACAGAAGTGTACCTTTGGTTAGATGTATAGAAATGCAAATCGTCTGTTGTAAATATCAACACTCAGACTCACTTTACAGAAACCTATAGTCACAAAAATTTTAAAACTTAATATCAACAGTATCAATTTAAATACATACTTCTTGACTATTTTTCTTTTCTCTTAGGGACACCAAGTCATTTTCAAGTCGTTGAATCTCTTGCTTAAGGCGTCCAATTTCTCTGTCAGACAGTGTCTTAAAGTGTTCTTCACTCTCAGTTTCATTGGTCCTGGCCCTACACAGGGACTGAGAAAATACACAAAACCTTGTTTTTCTCTTTTCCACAGGGTATATAAAGCAATCTAGAAACACAAAGCTCAGCAAATAACGGTAATTTCTCTGAAAAAGATGGGCAGCATGGAGGCTCAGTGGTTAGCACTGAATCCTCCCTTAGACACATCTGCAAGGAGTTTGTATGTTTTACCCGTGCTTGCACGGGTTTCCGCTGGGCACTCCGGTTTCACCCTCAATCATAGGGACATACTGATAGGTTGTATGTGTCAAATAAATGTGCTAAGATTGTAAGCTCTTCAGGGCAGGGCCTGATGTGAATGTATACATGTAATTGTAAAGCGCTACAGAAGATGTTGGCACTATATAAATCCACAATAATATTAATAATAATGATGATGAATGTATAATTTCTGTTTGTTATAAGGAAAGTTATACTCAATTAAAAGAATTGTAAAGCCTCATTTCAATCTATAAATTAATACATGTAAGAAGAATGTTAAGGGACAGATGAGTATACTTAACTATACCAGGTTATATTTGGTAGCACCTATAGGATAATTATGTCTGGGTACTCTTGGTCACTGTACCATAATATGCACTTCATACATGCTGCTTTCCCTATGATGCTGCGAATTGAAGAGTAGGAGATGTCTGTGTATAATGCGGTGCCTGCTACTTGTCCTCCTTGAGGACTCTAGCATGCACAGGGGAGCCCCCCCTCCAGATCCCTCAGTCCTGCATTCAACTTAATACACCTTGCTATAATGTAGGGAACCCCCCCCAACCCTAAACACTAGGGTTATAACTTTAAAATGAGCCCAGAAATAGACTTACCTGACCTTGTTCCCTCATCTCCATCTTATTTACCTGCCCCCAACCCCAACGGATATATTCAGCATATTAGTAGGTGTATGATTGACTGCTGATTCCCCTGCTGGTTCCTCTGCACGTGCTCAAGCTTACAAAAGCTAATTGAGCAGAGAAAGGAGGCAGATACTTTTGCCAGAACAAAAGAGAACTTATTGTTAGATATCTGGTTACAAATGCATGCAATAAACCCATAAAAATAGCAGTTGGGGTTGCGGACAGGTAACTGACAAGTCACCAGTTTTTTGTGTTAACTGTGGACATGCCCTTTAATAACATTCTAATCAGATATTGCCCATAAAAACATAAAACTAGTTCCTAAGTTCAAAAGGGCTGTAACTAACTTGAGCTAACTTTGGTATTTTATAAAAAAAATTTGATGGAAAATATCAAAACATTTTAGACAGGACTAGGCCACACTTTCTTATATGCTTCTGTTTGTATTTCCGAGTGAGAATTGCATGCGAGTGCACTAAGATGTGGGTGGCCATATTGTATGCACTGTGATCTGTTTTCGGAGTGCATACGATCACCATTTTTTTGTGGATCGTGTAATATTGTCAAAATTGCAGCGCAAATGGATGGTAATGCAATGTAATGCAATGTGAAACGTGCTGCATTGTAATTACATTTTCACGTGTTACCGTCTGTTGTAGTGTAGCCACAGATTTAACTAGTACAAAATCTTATTGTATCCCCTGATTTCCTGCTCTCAGTAGATTCTAGGTTAAGAATACAATAAAGTTACAGTACCTTACCTGAGTGTATGTCAGTTCTTGCCTCACATTTCTGAGATGGTCAGACATTGCCTGGATGCGGTCGTAATATTCTTTTATTTGGTTTGACAAATTAAACTTTTCTTTATGTTTCTTTTGCATCTAAAATTAATTGATTAAAGTTTAGTTTTAGTTTTTAACTCAGCAGCATCATACACATTGCTATGAAAACTGAGGTGTTGGGCTGGGTACATATGAGCAGATTGTTCATGCCGACCGACCAATATTTTCATGTTTTGGTCAATGTTCCCTCTGTGCGCAAACAAAATGAAATTGTTTGTGCTACATACCACAGCACTTACATTCCAGCTGATTTTTGTTAGCACAAGCGCACAGCTTAGAGGGAACACTGTCTCAGTATGTCTCCCCAGTGCCCCTTTCCTCACAGGCTAAAGCCAGAGATGTGATTGTCGGCTTATTTTAAAGGAAATACTGCAGGCTTTCATTTAACCCTTATTTGTTTTGAGCACACAGTTGCCCTTTAATATACAGAACACATATCTATTGGCTTTAGGCTGTGTAAACAAATATTTTAACTGCTTTGACCGCCCTGTGTGGTATTTCAGTAGGTTGGGTTGAAATATTGTCCTAATCACATTTTTCAATTGGCCACACAAAATTTCAGCAGTACCGCTGTAATTCCTATCAAGCAAAAAGGGAAATTTCAGGCCTTATTATATTTTTCTATGTTGACAATGGGGGAAAAAAAAGAAATATGACAGACCCTTTACAAAAATAGATGGCACTCCAGGTGTTCAAAAACTACAACTCCCATATTGCTTGCATAAGGAAGTTGTAGCTTCCAAACTTCAGGAGTGCCCCGATTTGACAGTAGCAGTGCACATTCTATCACATAGTAGTGGTAGTAATAATAGTTATACATCAGTGCAGCTGGGTTCTATTCATCCCCATGATACACACAGTGAGGACCATAGAAGTGTTGGGATAGTAACATGATAGAGATCCTTCTGGTTCGGGCCCCTGGTGGTTAATGTAAATGTGGTAATAATGATAGTTAACCCGTGGTTTGTTAGTAGGTATATCCCAGCCATATACACTGTATACCTTACCTTATCCTCCAGTGCGGTGTTTTCCGAATTGGCCATAGGAATGGCAACGCCATCGTTCCATTTTAGCTCATCTAAGACCGCGCGACTCATTTTAACACCAGTGCAGTGGTGACACCGCCAGGTCAGGGGGTTCCAGACGGTGCAGTGCGCTCTGTTTTCCGCTGTAGCAGTTCCAGCCGCCTGTTGTCTAAAGCAAGTGTTGTCATTGCCCCTAGCAACCGGTCTCGGCTGTAACCAGGAAGTTTAACGAATGGGGGTGGACCCTAAGGATCCCGCAGGCTGCAGGTAGTGAGAACTGAGACATGGCTGCGTCTGCGATCAGGGCCAGATTTATACTTTTTGCGATCTGGGCCAAATTTATACTTTTCCCCCTAGGCCACCTTCAGGGTGATTTACCCAGAACCACTATGACTCTTGGTAAATCTTGCAAACGCGATTCAATATATCATTTGTGCGTGTCGGTAAATCCCCCCAAAAATGATGTTCTAAAACCGTCGCAAATGCGATATTGAATCACTGGTGCCGAAGGCGCGGGTGACTTTCACGTAACTTACACTAATAAGGAGTTAAAGTTGCGCTAATCGGTAGCTTACTTAGCGTGACTTTAACTCCAAATCCCTGTCCAGCACAGCTGGGTAAATCGCCCCAACTGACTACTATCTAGTTTAACACGAGCGCCATGTTTCGTACAGGTGGTGTTTTCTTAACATTTACCAGGTGTGTTTAAAGTGGTTACCATTGTCATAACGCTACACATAGCATATTTCTGATGCTGTGGCCACACAAGGTACTGAAGCAAGCACATTATCACATGTGATTCTGATGCGTTGCCTCGCGTTTGCGCGTGTATTTTCGCTATTTTCCATAATGAAAATGCATGTGTTTGCACAAAAAATGGTGAGCGAAAAGCAGATGCGCAATCGCATGAAATTTTTGCATTCCCGCGATTTCCATTCTAACCAAAATGCGGGACAGTAAGAAATGCATTTTAATGAACAATAGGAGTCAGTAGGAGTAAGATAAATCATTGGGTTTGTAGGGCTGCTCGGTGGGACTGCTCACTGTTTACTGCTTCTTTCTTTGTACAGTCTGATGATTTTAGGGGGAATCACACCTTAAATATAATAGGCCAATAGCAGTTCCTTTTGCATTTTGATTTGCTGTAAAACTTTTGCATGTCCATATAGCCATTAGCTGACATTAAAAATCTTCCATTATTGTGTCTGTGGGCAGCACGTGGCTTAGTGCTTAGCACTGATGCCTTGCAGAGCTGAAGTCCTGAGTTCGATTCCACCCTTGGACACATCTGCACGGAGTTTGTATGTTCTCACTGTGCTTGCGTGGGTTTCCTCCTGGCACTCCGGTTTCCCCCAGAATTGTAAAGACACACAGATAGGCTGTATCTGTCAAATAAATGTGCTTAGATTGTAAGCTCTTCAGGGCCTGATGTGAATGTATACATGTAATTGTAAAGCTCTATGGAAGATCTGTTCACGCTATATAAATCCACAAAAATAGTAATAAAAAAATATTGTGTCTTTTGAGATACCTGTGCAGCCCCTGCAAAAATCCATCTTTAAGTCATGCAACATTTTTCATTATTAGCAGTAGTATAGGAGCCAGCAGTGCATTTTCCTGTAAGTACATTAAGCTTTTGTATTGCATTCTATATAGGATTGGGACCTCATGTCTGAAGGCCAGGCTTTTCATAAGGTGCATTACATGGCACAGTGCAAAACTAGAGTCTAGCACCATCCATCCTTACTCTGCTGGAGTTTTCCAGTATCAATCCCCCTATATACATGCCACTTTAAAGGGTATGTTGATATATCAACATATTTTAAAGAGGCCATTCTTTCTAAAAGATGTTTTTATGAGGGTGGAGTTGTCCTTTAAACTCCACTGCTGTGTCTTATTCAGGCACTGGATTGCCATGGATGCTACAAACTGCCATTTATAGTAAGCAAAGTAACAATAAGATTGGAAATCAGGCACTCCTTGTTAATTCTAAAATCAATAAAGGTTTTGTGCCTGGTAAGTAAGGCACTAGTTTTAGAATAAAGGTTTTGTAGGGGCTTCCTAAATATGTACCAAATGTTTATTCACATAAAATCTGACTACATAGATTGTTTATATTTATTAGCAAGGCAGCTCCCATTTATAGTAATGGACAAATATGGATTTAAAATAAAGTTGTAAAATACAATTCTCAGGAATGTAGGAAAGCCTCTGGTTGGCGAGCATGCATGCATCAGTGCTGACCTGTCTATACTCCCCTCATGCTGCAACTGACAATTCACCGCCCCAAGCGTGACAATCTTCCCATCTCTATCGTTTTGTAGGGACAGTCATTCATGGGTAAAGGTACGCAGGGGCTGAGCAGTGAGTTGTCAGTCGAGGCACAAGTGGATTTATGACAGCTCATTTTCAAATAGAAACAAACAATTTGAAGACACCAAGGACCTAACTATTTAACTATTTCCATAGTAAAGTCCTATAAAAAAAATAGGTCCAACAATAATGAGGAAAAAAAACAAAAAAAAGCCGGAACATGTTTATAATCGTAATTCCGATTGATAATCATAATATTGATCACAAGATTATTGGGAAAGGCAGTTGTCAGAATGTCACAGGAATGTCGGGTGTTACAGCGTGTGGCCAGTTTAAGGAATAAGAGAAACATTCATGATGGGGGCAACTGGCAAAATGAAGAGGTGCTAGGAAAAGGAGGTCAGAAGGCACAGTTTACACTATATTTTTTTTTTTTATTATTTGGGAATGTAATCTAGCTGCTTTTAACTAATGTATGTGATTTGATCTAAAAATCGTAAAGATTACAGATCTGTAATGGACATTAAAGGGGAACTGTGGTCCAAAAATGACTTTAGGTAAATTGATAGGAATTGCTCCCCTGAGAATTTTTGCAATTTATTTCCATTGTTTATTTTGCTTAGTTTTGAAGGTATTTACATGTTTGAGTGTGATATGGCAGCAGCATCACCAGGTCCCCTGCACTTCCTGCTTCCTGCTCTGAAACTGTCTGTCAATCTGGCCCATTATCTTACAGCCCTGTGTGGCCCCGCCCACTCGTGGGTGCTTAAGTCCCTTACCTTCTCTGTCAGGACTTGAAACAACAGAGAGGAGGAGGGACTTCCTGTCTCCCTCACACACTGAGGGAGTCTGGGGCTGTGCTCGCCGGCGGCACTGTGCAGAAGCCCCAGGAATGTCACATGTCAGCCTCCCACCCATTAACTTTCTGGTCAGTCATTTCCGTATCTCTTGGGCTGCGGAGCACGTAGAGAGGTGGTTGATGGCTTGTTTTAAAGGTAAGAAACTGGCCTTTCATTTAAACTTAACTTGTTTGGCGACCACAGTTCCCCTTTAAAATACTTTACTGTTACATCAAACAGATTTGCAAGGTTTTTTTGGGAAGACCAAGGCATTACATGTATTTAATGTATGGGTATATTAAAGGGCAAGTCCACACTCTGTCTTTCAACGAAAGGCCCTTTAAATATAAGTAGATCACGCTTCTCCTTTCAGACTCAAAATCTATTGCATGGTGCAGTCACCATTGCTTCCAGGAAAAGACAAGTTTAGGAAGCCGTAGCATCACCTAAAATACGTCCTATGGCTGGTACACGCATTCAAATCCCTGCCGAAATATTCTGATATTCTGCTTGAACGATAGTTTGGGGTATAGAATTTAACAGCACATCTAGTAGTCCACAAACTAACAATACTGGGTAAAGAAACGATTGGTCGTTTATAAATGTTTAGGTACATTGGCTACCTGGCTCCTGGGATTTGTTCAGCAGAATGCAGATAGATTGGTGCAGAAATAACTACCCAAAATCTGTTTTTCCACATAAAGTAGTGACTGGTCTTAAAAAACTGAAAATTCACATTCAATTTAATAAACACTTGGAATTTCAGTTCTCTGTGCTGCAAAATGTATATTAAGATGGAAACCTTTTCTGGGGTTTTTGTTCTTACAGCCTGGGCATAGACTAGACCTAGACGCTCACCTCACACTTCCTACCCTCACGAACAAGGGAAATAGAAGTACAGTAATACAGCCAACAACTTACAAAAACATAAGCAAAACTGTGGCAGAATTTTATTGGTACATTAACTGCCAAACAGCAATTTTACCATCCAATAAAAATAGTGATATCCCTCCCTGTTTTATCTGTGTAAGTATAAACCATTTGTTCACTGGCTAATTCATGGTCAATTGTTCAATTCTGTCGAGGATGATAATTTTCTGTACTTATAGTGCTATGTTCACACATACTGACAGACACGCACACACACAATACCCTAATACACAGACTCTCTCCAAAAGCGTCTTGTGAGATAATCAAAAAAGATTTATTGCAGTTTGAAAAACACGTAAACTCTGCAATAAATATGGGGAGGTGCAGTGGCAAGAATCTATATTACAGTCACTTAGTGATGTCACTGAGTGACTTCCTGTATTCCACTGCCCCTCCACATCTCTCCTCCTTCCTGTGTTAGTCGTTTATATAGAAAGCCCTATTGTTTACAGACGATGTTCGGTCCTTCTTAAGCTAGGTACACACAGTAACGATTTCTGAAAGATGACAGACAGGATCTGCAAGATCCTGTCTGCCATCTTTCAAAGATCTGCATACACACAGTCCCGAGCGTTCTCCCTATAGGGAAACGCTCGTGACGGTGTGTTTCCATCGGCCGCGCTAGACTCCCTATAGGAGTCTAGCGCGGCCGATGGAAATTTTCGGCCTTTCCCGAACGAGCGTACGGCCGACCCGATCGTTCGCGGCCGCGCGCTCGTTCGGGAAACGAACGTACACACAGTAACGATAAAGCCCCGATACCGTCGGATCCGACGGTATCGGGGCTTTATCGTTACTGTGTGTACCCAGCTTTACTCTTTTCAATAGGAATGGTAATTAACTATTTACACACTAAACAGGGATTCCCATACAAATGACTAATACAGGGAGAGACAGTGGAAGGGTAGGGGGAGAGTGTGTGTGTGCTTTTTTTTTTTTGGGCTGGCCTTATGTATTATAAGAAATAATACGCTACATACATTGTAATATACGGATTTACTTACTTTACCTTTACCAGCCATTAGCTGGTCTTAAATTGTGGAGTTAAAAGTGGTGCAAATCATTTTATTATTATGGATTTATATAGCGCCAACATCTTCCATAGCGCTTTACAATTACATAGTTATACAAAGTCATACATATTATATACAAAGGTAATACATGATATAAGTAAACAGAGTGATGAGTTTCTTACAGTAATACAATAGGAGAGAGAACCCTGCCCAAAGAGCTTAGAGTCTACAGGATATGGGGGTGAGACTTAAATAGATTGTGCCGGTTGCACAGGGTTTTTTGCAAATCTTGTGCAGCCGGTGCAATTATGGATTTAAACTGGCGCTAGCCTGTTCAATATTGATTAGCACGATTTTAACCCCTTTTTTTGCACAGCACACGTGAGTAAATTAGGCCCATAAAGAGAGAATTTATCAGTAATGAAGTATTTTTATTTTGTAAAAGGACTATTTTCTGGATGATGATGACTCAAAAAGAGGGGCATATTTATAAAGCTTTGTTAATATTTCACCACCTTTTCCGGCAAATTTTGGCAGACGATAACAGACATGTGTTGTATATATTTCAACATATACACAAGACTTAACACAATGAATACGTTGTTGTACATTACCGACACCACAGCCGCACATCGATGTGGCAATACTTTCTGCAGCAAAAAAAACCAGTTTTATTAATACAGGAAAAATACTGCTATTTGCCATTGCGATGTCATGCGTATGGAAAATGGCGATATTAGCGATCGTTTATAAATATGCCCCATAGTCTATGCATAATTTGCATTTTCACACAGGATATCTTTTTAATATATTTAATTTAATTTAAATAGAAAAATATTTATTTACGGAATACGGCTTTCAAAACAACTCTATACCACTATAGTGCTAATCTCTGCACTGCACAGGAATTTAATCATCAAGGTTACACAACTTTTCATGCATGGAACAAATATAGATGGCTTTGATATTTATTGACGCCAAAATCAGCACAATAGCCGGTACTTTAAATAAAACTTCTCTTCCATTAACATTAAACCCCTATGGACAAGGAAATAAAAATGAAATGTTTAAAGAAAAAATATACACAGGGATTTTGAATTTAGAGGCAGACACAGCGGGGAAAAGGTATGAACAAATGTATTCCCTTTTGCCTCCTTTCTGATGTGCTTGGTTGAAGTGTGTTGATGCATATAAATAGACGGGGATCTATTTCTGGAAATATTCACATGAATGTTAAAGGTAGAAAAACATGGTAAGTAAGATAATAAAAGATATCACAGCCAGGTGCACACTTCCCATTGATTGTTTAAAGTGTGGTGTAACTTGTAACTTGTGGTGTTGGGCATGGCCCGTGTCACTGCCGGTGTCAGTACTTGATGCTCCTAGTGTATACAGTTTACAGAAAATAATTTAATAATAAAGGTTTGAATAACTAAAGTATAGTGATTGGCAATTGGATTGTTGACATATTTTTGCCCAAGCAACTTAAGCTTTAGGTTATGTCCGAACAATGTACTTTATCTGTAATCTCGTTTTGGAACTTTTACTTTGACAAAATATTACAGAGAATTTTAAATGCAGCATTTTCATTCTGCTACATATATGAATATGGAGAATGAAATAAAACAATCACCAGCCCAACACCATAATTCCCCAAAGCTCTATATATTGCATAGGCTTACATTCTTCTCTGCACATGTTTTTAGATCCATCCTACATATAACCACCAAACTTCTGTATTCACCTGGTTAAAAAATGCCTCACATTGCAGGTGTTAAATTTGAAGTATTTCCCCCTGGTCTTGCAGAGGAGCTGTATCATTCTGCCCCTCTGTTAATCTTGTCCACCTCCTTTACACGTGCTTGAGCTCGTACAGGTTTTAGTTTTAAGATGCACTTTAAGGATTCCAGATGTATTATGACTGGGCCGGGGAGAGCTTGATAGCATAATACTCCAGCAGTCACATAATTTGCAGCAGGTTCAACTAATACGAAAAAATGTGATGTGCCTTAAGAACTATTATGATCTAGAGAATTACTCATGAGGCTTGTATTATTTTTTTAGTCACCTCCTTTAAGGAAAATACTATCTGTTTGTACATGTACTATTAGTTTAAACACATATTCTATGTGTGAGTAAGAAGTGTTCAACAGTTGTGTTCACTGTTGCACATACAAATGACTTTGACAGCACAAAGTTTTGTGATAAGTATACAGTTTCCTATTGTTCACTATTAAAAGGTAGAATTTCCTGACTGGCTGGATCTACTAATACTGAGTGCTAATTCTACTTGTACAAACAGCAAAGCATGCAGGATTTTTGCAATGCACTGCCATGCATTGCTATGTGCACTGTGCTCCAATAAATATCTGCGTATTGAAATGCATGTAATACATGTGAAAAATCGGATACATATGCGTTCCAATAACAGATTATAGTGCATGGTACATTGTGGGGCCACTCGATTGCATTGGCAATGCGAATCAGAAATGCGATCGGATTGCAAAAACGTGATACAAATCACTAAGTGGAACCTAGCTTATGTTAATAATATAAATTGATATATATATTCTATAAATAAAAAATGAAACATGACATTTTAACATTGTACTGTATGCATTTCATCTAGGAGCAAGTTTATTTTCCCTATTTCTTTATATAAACTATATATTTTCCTGCTTATCTATTTTCACCATATCTGGAATACAGTTTGCCTTCGCCGCAGCTCATAATTCAATGCACACGCACTTCTATAATTATGTCTTCAACCTGGCTTGCTATAATTATTTGAGGATGAGATGGAAATTGCTGTTATAACCCACACACAACAATATAAAATGTTCTTCCAGGAACTGTTGTCGAATGCTTTGATTTTACACGCTTTCGCCATTTCTGTTATTGCCATTAAAATTCACAGGATCCAGCAAGAAGATCCTGAATGCTTTAAAGCATTCCACCCTTCAAAAGAATTTTTTACCAAACATTCCCCCTGTCTCCCTAGCCCCAACCGCTATATTAGCATCATCAGAAAATGCCCAAAACTTTACTTACCTTTCCTCCGCCGCGCTGCCAGGCCCTCTGCTTGCGAGAAAATGCACGCAGAGGGGCGGGACCGGCAGTCGCGTCTGTGATTGGCTGAACGGCAGAGGGAAGGTAAGTAATGTTTTGGGCATTTTCTGATAATACTAATAGAGCGGTTGGGGCTGGGGGGACAGGGGGAATGTTTGGTAAAAAGGGTTTTATGGTAGAAGAGGGAATCCTAATCAGGAAGGAGAGGGAGAATGAGGGAGTGGGAGAAGGGCTGCAGTACGCATGCCAAACTTCTCCTGGAGGCCAGGTAGGAGGCAGAGTCCTATATGGACTCTGCTATCCTCCTGGTGGGCAGTTTTTGGGACTTTGGGAGGGACTACAGGAGAACCATATGGAGCTGGGATGTGAGGTAAGGATTTTATTACACTACACAATGGGGCCAGTAGTGGGGGGATTATAGTTTTGGGGGTGGACATGCCCTTTGAATGCATGCATTGTAAAAACAGACAGCATCGCCATGCACATAGCATGGACTAGAAACAAGTAGATTTGGGATTCAAATCATGCAACCTTGCTTACATTTATATTATATAAGCATTCAATGCCTAAATGTGATTGGACAGAAGTGTACAGAGGCAGGACTTACATCATCAATAACATATTAGTTTTCTCTATGGATGGTAAAAACCAGAGCATAACTATACTTAATTAAACCGTGTGAACTAGGCAAGCAAGTGGATTATATTTTTTATAGGACAAAAGTTTATTTTAAATTAAGGTGATTTCCTAAATTATAAGGAACTGAAATTCTAACATAAAAAGTTATATATATGACACTGCTTCACCTTTTTTTTCTTATTTGGCATCCTCTTTATAGAATGGGGCACATATCACTAGCAGTAGGGGACAGTGAGAATTGTTTTTATGTATTAGAAGGCCAGACAAGAAATTTATTTTAGGACAATAATAATTCCATGGGTTTTATTTTTGGAAATGCTTTGTTCAGTGCATGATACTCCTTTATCTGGGGTTAAGACTCATTTTGAGGCCCGCTCCAGAAAGTAGTTAGTCCTGAGTGAAACATGACCTTAATAAGGGTTCAATCAAAACCCAGATGGGAGCTGTAGTTCTGAAACCGCTAAAAGGATAAATTTGGAAAGCTCACGCTCATTCATCATTGTGGCGCACTGCCTGAGCTGTCGGCATATCCAAGCTTTATAAGGAAACTGGGTCATATACTATCGCTAAGGGAAGTTCTTGAAATGTGTCAACTCCATGATGAATTTTTGCTCCAGTAAAATGTGTATCCCCAAGGAGCATTTGACCAGTTTGATGTGCTCTATCAATCACTCAAGTGGTCTGTACAATTCCAGGCCAAATATTTTACTACTGTCCTCATGCAGATCTTCCCTTCTGAACAGCAGCCAAATTAAGTGTTCCATGACTTATGCCGTAAATTTGTATTTAAATAAAGTGTTAAACTTCTGATCTGAGGTGAATTATTTATGGCCAACAGCAAGGCTTTATACATTTGCAGAAACATTATTACGGTACCTCTAAACAGAATGGTCCTATAATGTATGTTGTTTTAAGTATGAAAAATGTCAACACATTCTGGGCTGAAATACATATATATTTTATAGGAAACATTTCCCAAGAAAGGAGCCTCATAAAAAAGCTGAGTTTAGAGCAGTTATGTCTCCGCATGTGGTTCTGTTCTGTACAGCTTGGCAGCCAAAGGAAAAACTTGTACATTTCCAAAATTACACTGGAATGGCAATGGAAAAATTAGACACGCAGGTGCTAAACAAACCACTGTTCAGGTTCACTGACAAGAAAATCCTAATGCTTATACAGTGACTATACATCACTGTAGGTTCTAGTTAAACTAAAGGGAAAATTCAACAATACACTGTAATTTTTTTTTTTTATAAAGCATGGATGGGCATGAGAAAAATTAACTAAGATTTTCTGTTAATAGAAGATTACTTGTGTTTATAGGTTTTACTAAAGCAATGGCAATACAGAAGAACTGAACAATTATCCAACAATACTAATAGTAAAATACAGTAATACAACTATTGAAAGTGTTTGTCCTCTCTCTACATAGTAACAATCCATAGTAAAAAGACATTATTAACATCAGAATCTTTGCAGATATTTCACAGCAGTATGCAGTCTATTATAATATTGAACCATTGAATATTAAAGGACGACCGTAGTTACAACCTTTAAACCCCCAATGTAATGCTTAAAGGGCATGTCCACCCCCAAAACTATAATCCCCCCAACTACTGGCCCCACCATGTAGTGTAGTTTAATCCTTACCTCACATCCCAACTCCATCTGGTTCTCCTGTAGTCCCCCCCCAAAGTTCCAAAAACTGCCCACCAGGAGGCTAGCAGGTCCTATATGGACCTGCCTTCTACCTGGCCTCCCGGAATTCCTGCCATGCGTGCTGCAGCCCTTCTCCCCCCTCCCTCCCCCTCCCTCTCCCTCCCGTTCTACTATCCCTCCCCCTAACATTAAACCCCCTTAATATTCTGCTCCCCCATGTCCCCCAGCCCCAACCGCATGTTTTTTTTTTTAAAAAGCTCCCCAAACTCTTACTTACCTCTCCGCTTTCCTCCCTGCACTGAATGACCGGCAGCCGCGTCCGTGATTGGCTGCCGCTCAGCCAATCACAGACGCGACTGCCGGTCCCGCCCCTCTGCTTGCATTCTCGCAAGCAGAGGCCGGCAGTGCGGCGGAGGATCGAGGGGAGGTAAGAGTTTGGGGGGCTTTCTGAAAAAAAAAACATGGCTGTTTGGGCTGGGGGACATGGGGGAGCATAATATTAAAAATTTATTTTCAGGGTGGACATAGCCTTTAAGTTCATGAAATCTGCATTTATTGTTCACAGGGAGGTGAGAACACCTATTCCCACCCCCTGTGAATAAGAGAAAGTCACTGTGCTCCAATCACGGCTCCTTGTCAGCTGTCAGACACACTGTCCCATGCCTATATTTTGCATTGGTGCCAAAGATAGGCACTAGATCGAGACAGCGCGACTGGAAGCTGAGAAGGAGCCGGGTGTAGATGGGAATAAGCATTCTCCCCTTCCTGTAAATAATAGATACAGATTTCATGGACTTAACAAAGTACATGAAATCTGTTTAGTATCCCATTAAGTTAGTGCAACCTAAACTGGACTATCGGCAATGTATGACACTTGTACAAGTCATTATGAATTGGTAAAGCCAGTCGGAAGACTAGCGAAACATCTTCAAGAAATAAACTTCAAGTCCAGTTGATCTTACTGAATACAGCAGATATACGATGGATGAATAAGAACTTTTACAATCCTCCAAATTACCTTATACATTTCTCCAATCTTTTAAGATACAAGCTTGGTTCTTCTGCCAGGTGCTGGTATATAGGGGCCACCTTCTTGAGCATTCCATCAATCCAGTATATTGTGAAATGCTCTAGAGAGCGACAGCATTTTGAATTGACTAGCTAGCAGGGGATACAAGTGTCAACCCACAGGCTGCAATACAGTATACATTATTTTAGGGGGACAGAATGTTTTTACCACAGCTCATCAGGTCAGATTTTCTAATTAAGTGTCAGTTTTAATAATTTTTACCACTATAGACAATTTTAAAGGGTATCTTTACTTGAATTTTCAAAAATTCAACCTATAGATACAGCAAGATCCCACTGCTCTAAAACTTTTTGCAGATTTTAAATCTGGGCTGTAGATTCTGAGAAATCCTCATTTGAAATCACAGCATTTACAGGGAAAGACCAGGCGCTCCAAAAGCAGAAATTATAAGTTCCCTTTCCCTGACCTCTTGCTAGGATCTTTGGCTGCCTGCCAGTACACTTTCTGCAACATTTAAAGGGTATGTCCACCCTAAAATTCAACTTTTAATAAAAGATAGATAACACCTACCCACCCCCTACACCCATGTTTTGTTTTTTTTTTAAATGAAAAGGACAGTACCGTATATACTTGAATATAAACCAACCCAAGTATATACCGAGGTACCTATTTTTACCAGAAAAAAACTAATTAACGTGATTGACTCGAGATTAAACCGAGGGTAGAAATTATGACCACTACAGCCTTCTGATTCTGTATTATTTTGAGGCTGGCAGTGACGTCAGCCGGAGTGCCAGTAAAGGGAGCATGGGAGCGAGCGAGCGGCTTCCGGATATCTGACTCAGGTATAAACCGAGGACTGTTTTTCACGCTGATTTTACTGCCTAAAAAACTTGATTTATACTCGAGTATATACGGTACTTACAGCAATTTCAATCCTCTGGGGCATTGATCCGGCTCCGTTTGCCGGAACTTGCAAGTAGGGGGCCGGACCGGCAGCCGCATCCGTGGTCTGGACAGGGGGTATCTATCCTCCACTTAAAGCATTTTATGCTAGGTGGAAGAAGAAGGTCGGATTGATCCGGGTGGTGGGAGGGGGGGGGTGCGCTAGGGAGGATGAAGGTTGCGTGGGAACGGAAAAGGCATGGACGTGGGTGACGTAAGAGAGCTTGGATTTACACAGAGATGCCCCTGGTCTGCAAATAGAAGGTAGTAAAATCCCATATATCTTAAAATTGGCGGAACAGATTTTAATGATTTTTAGCTTGTTTTAAAGCTAGGATAATGGCCAATAATATATTAAATTATTGTTTTGGAGGTGGACATTCCATTTAAGAGAATCAGCAGAGAGAAAAAAAGAAGGGGGAGGGAGGGTGAGATGTGTAAGCAGAGCAGTGTCCATGGTGAGGCTGTGATAAGTGTCACAGACACTACAAGAAGGCAGTGAGTAAGGGAGGGAGGGGCAATTAGTAGCACTCACTAAACGTTAATAAGTTGTTTCAGTGAGTATAGTGACCCTTTAAAGTGCTGTGTGAAAAGCTGGCATGTGAAATAAACATCAGTGTTACTAAGTTCTAACTGTTTTTATATATCGTATATACTCAAGTATAAACTGTCCCGAGTATAAACCGAGGTACCTAGTTTTAGGTAAAAAAAAAGGAAAACCACATTGACTCGAGCATAAACCGAGGGGGTAGTATTTGCCACTAAAGATGTTTGGAAACTACAACTCCCAGCAATAAAGCATACTGGGAGTTGTAGTTTTCAAACATCTTAAGTGGCAAATACTTGCAAATAGGGGTAAATCCTCCTTTATTTGTGCATACAGTATGCACAAATAAGGAAGGTTTTACTCTTATTTTTAAGTATTTGCCACTTGTGTCCCTGTGTAAAAAAAAGTTTCTCCTACCTTGTCCGGTGGCCGCACTATCCGCATCCTCGATCCACAGCCTCTGAGCATCCGGATGATGTCACTACCCGGCACCTCTCACTTTGCCGCGCCGGGTAGTGACATCATCCGGATGCACAGAGGCTGTGGAGCGAGGATGCGGATTGCGCGGCCGGCGGACAAGGTAGGAGATAGGCTGACTCGAGTATAAACCGAGGTAAGATTTTCAGGCTTTTTTATGTACAGAGTGAGATCCCTTTATTTTAAATATGGGACAGTCAAAATGGGAGGTTAAACCACACCCCTGTGTCTGCTCCATGTGAAAGAAATTGTAATCCAAAAAAAGTTTCTGTCTGCTACACAGGATGTGATGTGTATTGTAATGGATATATACACCAAGGCTCCTTATATACCACTATACCACTTCCACTTCCAGCCGGCAGGTGGTGTCAGTGAGTGATAAAAGACAAGACATCCCTGCTCTCTATGGCTAGGAGGAGAGAAAGTGAAAGTAGATTGTGGTATGTGCTTTGGAGAGATATTGACTGCAACACAAGTTGCTGTGTATAAGATCCTTTTACCACCTATTGTGAGGACAGATTATTGGACAGACAGGTTACCTTATTGGATACAAAGTTTGAGGCAACAGATAAGTGTACACCAACTCACAAGGGCACAAAATATCCAGGCCTGGTCAATATATTTAAAGTGGTGCACCATAGGCAGGGACACCAGACCACCAAAGTAACACACTGTGTTCCATGCTGCCCATAATCCTTCCATAAAGCAGTGATATGGTACAAATTGGTGGCAGCTGTGCTGGTAATACCATTTATTCTCCCTGTTTTCTTTGTATGTTTGTTCTTTGTATTAAGCTATGGAGGCTGCTACTGAAAGTATTGATTTAAATCCTCCCGTACCTGCAGATGAAATGCCCTAATTAGACTCAGTAGCTCTACCAGGCCCAATTGCCAAACCTATTTTTAAACCTGATGCATTTGTTAGGGTAACTAGGGAGTGGACTGATTGGGTAGAACAATTTGAATTGGCAGCCACTATTAATGGTTGGGATGAAGGTGCTCACTTGCAAGTCCTTAGCCTTTTGCTTAGTGGTAAAGCCAGGCAGGTATACCAAGGATTTACTGGAATACTGAAATAAAAAGCAGTTATCAGTTATTAAAAATTGCTCAATTAGATCTCTATAAAAGAGTATATAAAGGATAAATCCATTTCTTTAGGTAAACTGGGAATGAGAAATGTTTGTTCATACATAGATTATTAGGGCAATGCTATTATAATAACATGCTGTGAGGTACCTTCAGTTATAATATATGAGGTACCATCAACACATCACACTAATAAGTATTAACCTTGCATGTTTAGTTTCAACCACACAGTGTAGCAGGATTGCCTGAGTCTACTCTCAGACCTGCAGGATTATCCTATTTGGTTCCTCTGGAAGCTGGTGATTGTCTGGGTAACAGTTTAAAATATACCTGTGTAAAGATTCTATATCCACTATATCCACACATAGCAAAACATACACACGTAATTTCCATTGTGCACCAACGGGCACACTTTTGCTATAGTTCCATTTCAAGTATAATAGTGCACACTGGGTCTTTTGTGAATCTGTGTTTATTATCACATCAAATTAGTGAAGGCAATGTTCCTTTCTAGGAGCCTTTCTCAAGCCAAAAATTGGCCCAGTGTGCACTGTTATACTTGGAATGGAACTATGAATATGGATTAAATAGTAGCACCTGGGCATTGAAGGGTATGAGATTGGAGTACCTGTATTACTGCTTGGAGATTTTATATATATATATATATATATATATACATATATACACACATATATACACATACATACATACATACATACAGTATATATATATATATATATATATATATATATATATAAGTGAGCTTCAATTTTCAGTTTTTAAATCTTAACAGAGACACAAGAAAATAGTCTATAGTGTAGATAACAAAATCAAAAAAGAAGAAAGGGTTAATATGCAAAGGCTTAAGACAAAATATGTACTCAATCGAAATTATGGTGCCAATTTTCCTTTGCATTGTGCGATACTCGGAACTGTGATATGTTCTTTCTTTAAAGCATTTCCTCTGTCCATTCAAGTAGTCTTTTAATGTGAACAGAACATTCTGGCATTGTTTGTCAAGACTGTTAAACCTTAACTGTGGGCTGGCTATGACCTCTTCTACTGCATCTTTTAACAAACTGTACACCCAACGACTCCAACATGAGCCTTTAACAGGTGACTAATGAATATCTGTAAAATCATTAAAGCCCAATACTCCTACCTTAAAATAATTTCCACGGCCATCCAGAGGCGACACCTCCATGGTCATTTCCACTGTCTTATGCAGGAGCTTTCTTCTGCTTTTCCTGCAGCAAAGACATTTTAATGGTTAGTCCAGTCGATAGGAAATTCCTCTGTAAACCACAAAAACAGTCACAACATGAAAACTGCCAAGATCTTTTCCGTCAACAGTGCCCAGCTATTCAGTTCCAACAAGCACCTCTCCTTTAAGCTTCTAATTTCCCATCTGTATCCCACGATCTTAAGGTAAAGTGCAGTAAAATTCCATTTCCTTTAACTCTCTTTATTGCTCTTTTTGGCAGTAAACGCTTTGAAATTTTAAGAGTTTTAGAATGGGAAGCCTGTTTATTTTCCATCCTCCTTTAAAGAAAGATATGGAACTGTTCAGTGTCATATTCGCTATGACATGCTACTGTGTATAAACAATCCAGATAGAGGATGGCTCAAGACAGTAATTAAATCACAGTAACGAGTAACTCAATTAATACCGTGTTCTGTCTTTGTAATTAGTAACATTTAACAGGGAGATTCAATAAAAGTTCTTATCATTAAAAATGGTGCTAAATTTGCCCCAACCAATCAGATCTTATTTAACATTTGAAAGCTAACATCTTTGCCCCAACCAATCAGATCTTATTTAACATTTGAAAGCTAACATCTGATTGTTTGGGGCAAAATTAGCACCAATTATTTAGATAAATAAGGGGTTAGACAAAATTTAAAAAAAAGAGTTTCCAAACATCTACAGTGCCAAGGTTCGATATTGCCCCATGAGCTGTCACTTTACCACAAAACTGCATTTATTTTAATAAAATCCTTGTTTATAGAGACGTAGGCTCCGGTGAACATTCAACACCATAGACATGACAGTAAAGTCTGTAATGTTCTGTTTAATCATATGCTGGAATAGTAACCATTTACAATCAGTATTTACAACACGGGCTAAATGACCTAACGGAGAAGGATATTGCACAGTTTACTATTACGCTCATTCATTTCCTGTTAGAATGGAACATTATAGTGCAATCTTGTTAAATGCTTCATGACTATTGAACAACTTCCTTCTCTTGCTCTTCTGCCCTCCTCAACTCAATGCAGTAGGTGTCTAGCGCTGCTCAACACTTCATTGAAAGGGGCACCAAAATACTGAAAACAAAATCTTACAAAACAAGGATCATTTCAAGGGAGGTTGTAGGAGATACATATCCTATCCTAAGTTTCTGCCTGGAAGGAACAGAAGTAATGAGTTCATCCCCAGGTCAGGGTCTCAGAGCTGTCGGGATGGGGGTGGGGAGAGTATTAACACACTGTCCAATAAACCCCTAAGCTCTGTGTGTGGACAGTGGTGAGTACCTGCGGCTGCCTGTGCTAATTCATTTTTTACACTAGTGGGGCTTTTTATGCTGATTATCTTTTACCACTGCCAATTTGCCAACAATTTTATTAATATCTGTATGCCAACATTGATAAATCAAAATGGTTGTCGAATTGGCAGTGGCAAATGGTTGGCATTGACTGTGCGTCAAGTACCATTTACCACTGCCAACTTGCCTACCATTTACCAATGTCTGTATGCTAGTTCCAGATTTCCAACCAATTTATCAGTGCCTGTGTGCCAACTATTTTTCTAGTGTTCAAGCACTAAGCATTTTTACCAGTTTCTATGCTAACATTTTATCCGTGTCTGTGTACTGAGCATTTTACCAGTCTATGTCTCGACTATTTTACCAATGTCTGTGTTCCAAGCATTGTACCATTGTCTGCATGATATGCATTTTTACCAGTGTGTGTGTGTGCTAAGCATTTTACCACTGTCAGTGTGCCAAGCATTTTAACAGTGTCTGTGTGCCAAGCATTTTACCAGTGTCAGTGTGCCAACCTTTTACTAGTCTGTGCCAACTATTTTATCAGTTGTCTGTGTAATAAGCATTTTTGCCAATGTCTGTGTGCCAACCATTTTACCAGTTGTCTGTGTAATAAGCATTTTTGCCAATGTCTGTGTGCCAAGCATTTAAACAATGTCAATGTGCTAAGCATGTTACCAGTATCTATGTGCTAAGCATATTAACAGTATCTGTGTGCCAAGCATTTTACCAGTGTCTGTGTGCCAAACATTTCAACAGTCTGTGTGCCAAGCATTTTATCATTGTCTGTGTGTCAAGCATTTTACTAGTGTCTGATTGTCAGTTATTTCAGAAGTGTAAGATTTGAGGATCTAAGTTTAGAAATACTTTTGGAAACTGATTGAATAGTTTTGCTTGGTGTATGAGTGCACCAAAAAAAATGTTAAAAGATCCAGTTGAATTTTTTTTTATTGGAATGGTTATTTGGTTTGCGATGCTGATTTGTGTTTGTGGAGGTGTTGGGGAGGGGGCCATGCCCAAATTTTGCATCAGAGCCCCTAGGTCTGTAGCTATGCCACTGCATGGACAGATTTAAATATGCCAGTTGTATTGGTTCCCTCAATCTAAAGGGAGCCAATCTACTGATCAACAGACTTTTTCCATCAATCCAGAGGCATAACTACTGCGCCTGCCACCCCCGCAACCACCTGTGATCATCCCTTTGAAGTAGTTTTAGGCTTCCATTCTTTGCCAGTCTTTTCCCAAGAATTTTCCCAATAAATCGGCCATGTGTATAACTATTTAACTCTTTCCAGGTTTTCAGCTCAAGATAACCTAAGCTCCATCTGAGCACAGTTCACTACTGGTGATTTAGGCTATTGGAGAACTGCTGAAACATTCAACCAGTGAGTCAGCCAGGAACCATCAAATCTATTTAAGTCGGTTTTTAAACAAGACTTTATTTAAGGGGAAAAAAATGGTTCACCAAGTGTCTTCTAGGTCAGGCAGAATTGACTATAAATAAGTTAATATGTCATTTATTACACGTCCAACGATTGTGGAGTACAGTGTCTAATGATCTGTGGCATTAATCTAGTCCCAGTCCTCCTGAGCAATATAACACCTAGTTGACTTTCACAGAAGCAGTTTTCTAAATGGCTGTGGTTGGAAGACAACTGATTCCAGCAACGTTATTTACAGTTTCCCTGACAATGTCTTCCTCTAGATACAGCAATCCCACCTTATCCCTTCCAAGGTGACATCCAGTAGACCCACAGCTTGAATAATGTTTATGGGACATTTGGGTGATGGGAACGATTCACAGTTGTTCACAATTAATAAGGGTCCTTCAAGTTTAACTTTGAGAATTGGCATCTAGAGAAATGGAAATTGTCTCTGTTTGGATATTAGATCTGAGTTATTGTCACGTTTATTTTTTTGGAGACCCAGGCAATGACAGAATTTATCTCTCCCAATGGTTTTATTTGTGGGAGATTATTATCCTTCACCAATATATTTCTCCCTGTTGCAACGCAATGTATCTTCACCACCTCTATCAGACATTAATGTTTATTTATAATATAAACAGTAACTTTTATCTGAAAGAGCAACTAACTGATAAAGAAAACAGCACTGGCTGAGCCAATTTACCACCTAACGGAGACCTTAACTTCTATGTAGTAGTGCTACTGATCTGGATACACTAACCAGCTGGCCATACAATGTAAGCAATCACTATTGAAATGATAGAGATACAGCTCAGAAGAACAGCACTAGTACAAGATGGCTTTTGAGGAAGTGGAATTGTTCATTTAGATACAGAAAAATCTGAGCTGTAGATACTGAGAAATCATCATTTGAAATCACAGTATTTACAGGGAAAGACCGGTCACTCCAGAAGCAGAAATTATAATGTTCCCTATCCCTGTCCTCTAACTAGGATCTTTAGCTGCCTGCCAGCACACTTTTAGCAACATTTAAGAGAATCAGCAGAGAAAAGAAGGCAGGAGGAGGGGGAGATGTGTAATCAGAGCAGCGTCCATGGTGAGTCTGTGCAGAAATTATAAGTGTCGCAGATGCTACAAGGAGGCAGTGAGTAAGGGAGGGTGGGGGGAATTAGGAGCACACATATATATAAATATACAACTTCAAAGAGAAAAAAAGCATTGACAGCATGACAAAAAGTGGTTGAAATATTTAGGGAATAAAAAGTAGAAAGATCGAAATGCTACATTATTTCTGTTTCTTTTTCACTGCACACAATGGATAGCCATATAGCAACAAGAGACTGCAAATAAAAAGCTTTAGTGCTGCTATTTTACTATTGGGCAGTCAACACAGAGCTGAACCCACAGATGAGATTTGCAAACTAGATATATATTCATTATAGACTATGATCAGATTATAGCAAGGTCTCTTGAAAGGGAAAACTGAAAAAATGACAGCTGATGTTGTGGTAGACAAGGAATTTATTCGGAAATTCCTTATTTACAGTTCTATAAAGTTGATGGACCATACATTTACATAGTTGTAGGCTACAAGTTATGTAAATTGAGAGTAAAAAGTGAATACAGTACATTGAGCATTCTGTTGAGATCACATTGTCCAGAAAAAATTCAAACCAGGCAAATGGACAAAATTGTGTGTGGTTTCCGAAGACAAAGATTAAAATTCAGATGGGCTACTTTTTTTTTGTTGCCGCATTAGCAATAATTGCAAATGCAATAAAAGACAATTTTCTGCAGATTTGTATGCAGACAGGCTGCTTTGTGGAGAACCACAAACACCAAATCCCTTTTTAAAGTCACACTTAACCATTTAGCACAACTTTAAGAAGAGAAATGTGTTGGCTGCCCAGGGTATACCAAAATGGTATTTATCAGGGGTCACAAGCACGATAATGAATTTCTGTGAGGGGAGCACTTGGAGCACTTCCGCTGATCCACCAGCCTTTAGTGAATGTGGGTTTAAAGGTCAACTGTATTGTCCAAGTTCCCCCCATTAGTCTGGGATCTATATAATGGGAAAGGGGGATTCTTGCAGAGTGTATATTCTTACCATTAGGTAGGCCCTGGGCCAGAAGAGGGGTGGAGCTACAGTGTTTCTAAAACTCTGTTCTGTCTCGCCTGGATCACTTAATGATGTCATGCAGCAATGGGCAATGTTCTCCCTAGTCACAGAAAGTTCTTGTAGAAAGAAATATACACAGTAAATAGGAAAAAAAATTTCCACATAAAACAGCACTCTCTATGTTGAAAACAATTAAAAATATATGAATCTTAAAGTGCAAATTAGGCTAAATTCCCTCTGTGCCTCCTATCAGCAATTAAAATGTAAGGTGCAAACAAATACGATACTTAGCGGTCCACTAAAGTCACCCGTCTACAGTCAAGACACAGGTCAAGGGCTAGAGAACTCGGCATCAGTTAAGTATATAGCAGAGGGGGAACGCCAAACACAATGAAGCCGGACTCGTTTCGCCTCACCACAAGGCTTCTTTCGCCAGCTGCCTCTCCATAGTACAGAACGGGCTGCTCAGTTGGGAGTTGGCTTAGTATTAATAGCAGTTTGTTTTATCAGAAACAAAGTTATAGAAGGACAATGGGTGCCTCATATTGCCTTATAATGGTACACACCATGGTAATTTTTTGCATCATTAACAGGTTAAATAAATATTATAACCAAAGTAAATAATCACAATAAATGGTTCTGCATTGTTTTTAATGGCAATCCACCGATCCTTTTATAATGTTGTGCCTAAAGGTGCCCATATACTTCCTAGATATTAGATAGATTACACGTTTGTCTATAGACTAAAGCTAGCCATTGACAGGCAGATATTCTTATGATCGAGTGCAACAATCTGAAAACCGATTGGAAGAACCACTCGAAGCCTCCCAACATGAGCCTCTGATCCTTCCACAGATTTCCTCTTGAAATCTGCAGAGATGGGGGCCGGCGGAAAATTTTCTGTCTGGCCGATTTTCGTTTTTCCAATCAGAAAAAAGCTCTGATAGCTCAAAATGTCGACCCTGTGTATAGGAGGTCCTAGCCTAATCTATATAATATCTACTGTGCTGGCTTCCAAGTGTTGCAAGGTAAGTTCCAAATTTATGGGCACCTTTAATATGACCTCCAGCCTTTCAATCAATGGTGAATACTACAACAACAAATAACATTTGTAAAGCGCTTTTCTCCCGTAGGACTCAAAGCGATGGAAGCATGGTTCAGACCAATAATTGGTAAATTGTGGTATAGAGGAAGAACGTAAAATGACCGAGGAAGAGGCTTTTGCAAGAGAATTGTATCAGTAAGCAAAATGCAACTTGCTACATTTCTTATTCGGCGATCACACAATTAATTGCTCATTTCCTCTCTCGTGTGATTAAGACTGTACATGTTGAGACACCCAGTGACACAGCCATCAAATGTACAATCCACTTGATAGAGTGAAGATCTTCAGAACAAACCTACAAAACGTTTGCAGGGAATAAACAGATTTTCCTTTGTATTTTAAAGGATCTTGTTTTCCCTGATTAAAGGATAGACACACCTATCATTAAAGCCGAATTTAAAACATAAATAACACATGATTATCTATCATTATTAACAGATTTGTTTCTTGCCTATAAAGGAATCACCTTCATTTTGCAGCTTTCTGGCTTTGACAGACTAGGTCAAATACACACACATCTACTTTAAGCACAGAGCTGTAAAGCAAGTACAAGGTGACCTGTCCATGACCATGTAATCAGAACTGACCACTAAGGCCACACTGTGCGGGATGGTAACCCATGTGAAAACCTCATTGGCACGAGTTGCATGCTCGTTACTGTCCACCCCCCCTGCGTCGCCACTCCCCCGCTGGCGATGACCACACGCCACACATTCTCTTTCCAGCAGCCCCTCGCACCTCAAAGTTTGCCCACTTCTTACATCCCCCAAAGTTCGATTTTGCTGAAAATGTCGGCTATAAGGATACGGAAAGTTAACGCACCTTTATACATATGCCCCTAAATTTTATACATATGTTAAGGACTCCCTACTTCCCACACCCCATTTTCATTATACTAACTTATTCCAAAGCCCTCCTAAAGAGACTTACAGACCCTCACAGACACGGCAGCCAATCACAGACGCGGCTTCCGGCAGCTCACTTCGCCGGAGGAAAGAGGAGAGGTAAGTAAGAGTTTGGGGAGCTTTCTAAAAAAAAAAATATGCGGTTGGGGCTGGGAGACATGGGGGAAATCATTAATGAAGGGGTTTTATGCTAGGGGGAGGGATAGTAGAACGGGAGGGAGAGGGAGGGAGAGGGAGGGGGAGGGAGGGGGGAGAAGGGCTGCAGTACGCATGGCAAAAATCTACCTGAGGCCAGCTAGCAGGCAGTGTCCTATATGGACTCTGCTAGCCTCCTGGTAGTCATTTTTTGGGACTTTGGGGGGGGACTACAGGAGAACCCTATGGAGCTGGGATGTGAGGTAAGGATTAAACTACACTACATGGTGGGGCCAGTAGTTGGGGGGATTATAGTTTTGGGGGTGGACATGCCCTTTAAGAATAGGTAGGTATAATGAGATTTGGGGTGGACGTGCCCTTTGAATGTTCCTGTTTGGTCTTGGCCTTAGGAATAAGGCTTCATCAGTTATAATTATTCTTCAATTATATTTTTTCTACATGATTTACAGATAATACATTCCACGTTAAAATACTTCTGTTTTAATTTCCTTTTATTATGCTACAGTAATGAGAATGCAGTTTGATAACACGTGATCTAAAATTCTTGAGCAAAAAAAAAAAACATAAATGCCAAGGATGACAAATTAACCTAATTGCTGCAATATAGTTTTACTTCCAGAAAAGAAAGGCTAAATCTGTGCTGGAATATCTGCGGAAGTAGAAAATCAGGGGTGTTTCTTCGAGGGTACAGCTGCTGTCACACAAAGCCCCATTTCTGTTGCAGTGCCTATTCAGTCCTGGCACCAGCTAAATGTTTACTTATTTCCTAGCCTATTGAGATGTTATTGGGGACTTCGAAATAAAACAGAAGAAAAGTCTTCAATGCACTGCACTGTTCACTTTATCAATTTGTTGTGGCCTTGACCTTATATGAAAAGACAATTGAGTATAAAGAATAGGAATTGCGGTAATTATGATGGAACGGTCTACCATTTACCCAGTCCGAGACAATAACCTAGGACTGTTTTTTTTAAAGGGATCTCTATGTCATTTTTATTATTTAGGCAAAGTGGATGACAGAATTTCAGGCCAGTGTATGGTCAGCATAAAACGTTTTAAAGGGTTTTCTTTCTGATGTCTATGGAACTGGTCACCTAAAAAAGTTGTTCACCCTTACTTTATGGTTAAACAGAAAAAAAAAATCCATAGATTTTATTCCCTCATACATTGGAAGCATTCGGCTGTTTAAAACGATTCATTCTACAAGTGACGTTCCATGCTGCTGCCAATATTACATTCAAAACAATATCATTCATTTGCCACAGCAAAGCCAAAAATCTATAAAATCCCACAATGCACTGAAGATCCTTATTTGCATGAGAGCAGAACTAGACAGCAATTTTAAACGTTAATATGAGGCTTTAATGATCACCATATTATAAGTAAAATAAAGTACATATGCTTGACTTCATTGCTCTTATTATTTTTACAATAATAAATGTGACAATTACAAAGCATTCATTATTGTAAAAAGTGTCTTGCAAGATAAATTAGGTGGCAGCTCCTATTTCTTCTACACAATGTATCATATTCATTTATTAGCACATTCATTTCATACTGAAATATAATAAAAACATTGTGATATGTACACCTATATAGATGCGTAACAGAATACAAACATGGAATGCAGCTTTGCATTGTGAAAAAAATAAGTTTAGTGCCAATTAGGGTGCCCCCTGGCACAGGCTGTGAAATGCATATTACAGCGTGTTCCTCAGCTTCATAAAAAGTCTCATGTAGGATCACATATCTTAACATTACTCTAGATTTGTTAGCTGCATGGGCATTGCACTAAAATAACAGCTGTAATGAATCATGTAGCACATTTATACATATGAAGAATGGAACTTTATAATACAACTAGTAAATAGTCAACATGAAATCAGCAAAACTTGCTGGTGCAGTAACTAAAAGCATTAAGCACTTGATATACAAGAAGACCTTTCCTATATTTTTCACAATACTGTTCTAGTTACCCATTGCCTCTTTATTTTCTCAGACCTTAAAGGATGTGTTCACCCCCAGATTAACTTTTCAAAATCAGATGTAAAAAATGTAAATGGCTACCATGCTTGACTTTAGCGCATTCACTTTTTCCTGAAGCATTTTCAGCATACAAAAACATAAACATATGTAATTTGCAATCTCTGTTATTTTAAAGGGTATGTACACTGGAAAATTTGTTTTTTTAAATTGCCCATTAGTGGAAATGATAATTCATTCCAACTATCACTGTACGTTTTTTGTTGATCTGCCCCCTATTTCATTAGATATCCAATCTGAAACATCTTACGTTTTAGCATTTCTGTAAGCAATTTTGCTGTAGCTGGAAAGGTTTGACAGTTGGTGTGCTGTATACTGTATGCAGTATTGACAGTTAGTATGTGGGAAAATAGTCAGGTCAGCGGCCAGAGCCTGAGCAAAACAAGCATTGTATTGAAGTCATGCAGCAACACACACCTCAGAGTAAGTGCTACTTACATGTATTTATTTATAGATTAACATGACGCAAAGTAATTTTTTCAGTATACATACACTTTAAGGTTATTCATTCCCTTGCTTTCTAGTAACATATTCTCCTAAACAATTGATTGGTTCAGGGTCATAAAAGGTTTACAACTCCTAGATTCCTATAGATGTAAAAAAATAAGAGTACTGTGATACTTTTTCTATGGACTAACAGTTTATTTAGTAGACAAGCTTTCGAGCGCTAAACCCTCTTCATCAGGTCAGAGCAGTACTGATTTTAACAAAGGTTTAACAGTAAAAAGCCAGTTTTTACATCTATATATTGGACTAATACGGCACTACAATATTTTTCTATACTAGTTTCCTATAAATAGACTTCAAGGCTAAATCACATTTTATTGGTCTGTGTAACAGACTGTTACTGCTGATTGAAACAGTAAAGCTGGGTACACACATGAAAGTTCTTTAAAAGATGACAGATAGAATTTTTAAGATTTTTAAAAATCATGCCACTTTGTAATGCATAGGGAGAATGCTTGGGACTGCAAATTTTCCTCTGCAGTGGCTGGCTCCCAATCCGGATTTGGAGTGCATGCAATCCACAAAAAATAAAGCCATCAGAAGCGCGTGAGAAAAAGTATAAGTATCACTTTCTACTTTAAGAGGTTTATCAGACACTCAGCATAGCACATATAATGAAATATTTCATTGGATTTTAGTTTGTGTAAGGCTATGCACTCACATTCAGATCCTTTGTAGCCCCATCATGGGCTCTCTGGCTGTATTTCCCCAGCATATCTACATTCTTTTATCTTTGATATTTTGGGACTACTGATTGCCCAGTGTAATCTTTCAGATGGCCAGGTTGAAATAACTGGAAATTGTTTTTGACATTTTTTATCAGAAAACAAATGTTTAAAACATATTGATACATTTCAGCCATTTGCATGGTGTTCAATATTCCACAATATAGTGCCGGTATCTCTTTAATTCCCAACCAGTACTGATTGGTATATTGAACATTATGCATATAATCGTGTGTCCTACCTGATTACATCTACCATAGGGTCCAGCACTTCGGGAGACTCACAATCCCAAGAGGACCGGCACCTCCAATACGAATTCTGTTCTTTTGAGAGATATTGAACATTATGGCAGTAATATCAGGTCACAATTGATTTATGTGTACCAGGTCTAAGGCTGAGGCTAATAGCAAGCACTCTACCCAGCCCAAGGAATTGATGAAAGATTCTAATTCCAACCACTGGTTATTTGGGGGACCCATAGGAAGGCATTCTGCAGGATTCCTTTTTTGCATTACTCAGAAATTTGTTAAGACACAAATTTGCCCAACACTGCTGCAGATATCATTGGACCCAGTATTCTCCTAGAAACACTCTCCAACCGGTAGAGGAAAATCAATGAATTGTAGGAGTTGCTAATTAGCATAGAAAAAAAATAAAAATCTTGTTTTATTTTTTTAAGAGAGACCAGTAAAATTGCACAACTCTCTCTATTCTCATGTTTACACAGACACCTTCCAGGCTTCCGGAACAAATCAAAAATAACATTTTCTAAGGGGCCAAGTAAGTTTGGGCAAGAACACACTGCCCGCGCAAACGGATTTCCGTGCGTTGCAACGAATTTGCAATTCCCCAATTTCGATTATGGAAGCTCCTGCGTTTGCTATTAAAAATGGTAATCGCATGTGTTTCCAAAACAGAATTGGAATCGCAAACGCAACACATTGGAAATCACAGGAACGTTTTTCATTCCCACAATTTCCATTAAATCAAAATCACATGCGCATCGCCAAAATCGCAATCCTAGCCCTAAGGGCACAGCCACATTGCAACGCAATTGCGTGCGATTTCGTTGCGTTTGCGCTTTTTTCATTAAGTATTGAAAAACGCGGAATGCAAATCGCAATCGCAAAGCTTCGGTGTGTTGCCGCGTTTTTAATGATCTAAAAAAAAAAATGCAAGCGCAAACGCAAAAAAACCCCAAAAAACGCAGCAGTGTGGCCTAGCCCTAAGGGGGAGTTTTAACCACACCTCCTTTACTTGTGATGTAAATAAGGGAAGGGGAGACTTGTGGTTAAAAATAGGTGGGGTCAATAGCTTGACTCCTCTGCACATTTCAGAAAACTCTGAGCAGAACAGATAGAGGCAGAAACTAATCACACCAGGAAATCGTTCCTACTCTTCACTGTCTTGGACTTTAAACAGGCAATGCAGGAGAACCATAAGGAGCAGAAGAGAAAGGTAAGGCTTTTTTAACACTAAACAGTGGGACCAGTAGTGAGTTAAATTTTCGTTTTGGGGGTGGACATGCCCTTTAATGCTTGTTTCTGTTCACATAGATGTTAAACTAAAAGGATTATACCTTATAATCTAACAGACCAACCGAGAGATTGGTTATCATACAAATATAGGCAAACAAAGAAATCTGGAGCAACAAACTATGTAAGTTGTGTGTCTAAATAGAACATGTAAGCAGGGTACACACTTAAAAGATTTTTCTTGCAGATCCTGCCTGTCATTTTTCAAAGATCTGCATACACACAGTCCCGAGCATTCTCCCTATCTCGGGACTGTGTGTTTCCCTCGGCCGCGGCAGATTCCTCTATAGGGAGTGTACCGCGGCCGAGGAAAAAAGCACACGGCCAACCCGAACATTCGGAAAAGCAAGGTACACACAGTACGGATAAAGCCCTAATACCGTCGGATCTGATGGTATCGGGCTTTATCGGTACTGTGTGTAGCTTTAGCCTTTCTTTCCTATAGTGCCAGATCAGCCATAGAGATCAAACCTCTAAGATTTCAGCTAATATACTGCAGGGAAAAATCCTCCTACCCGTGTTACATGAACAATACAGTACAATAGATTTATGTTGCTGGATGAAATCGATACAAGGAATGGGGCAATATTATTGTTTAGAAATATCAACAAATACCGGTATTGAGAAAGTTGTGTAGTGTGAAACAAGTGGAAAAAATAAAAAGCTTGGCACGGTTACAAATAACTCTCCACACACAGAGCGTTAAGGGAGAAACAAGCCCTGCAGTGATCTTCACTAACAGCAGGAAATACCCAGAGAGACTTTAAACATATAAAAGGGACATTTTAAGTAGAAAAGTCCTGGGATAAAAGAGACACATACAAATAAGTCATTTGCAAAACAGACTCCAATAATAAATATTGTGTGTCTGGAGACTTAATTCTTAAATATTACACACACAGGAACAAGTGGACTTGTTAGGAGGATTTTGGTATTTAAAGTCGTATCGCTTATTTTTCAGCCTGACCAATCAAGTAGCCTATTGAAATCCTCAGGATCAGTTGCTCCTGTCCAATCGATGTTTTGATAAATCACAAATTAATTCTGGCCAATCTGACAGAAATACTAATCTGGGCTACTGATCAGTCCTTAATGCAGGCCCGTGGGTACCCAGTACGAGAGGCAACTAATGGATATGTACAGTATGTACTCGAAGTAAAAAGCCAGGGGAAAAAACTTTTTTCTTTTTTTCTTCTTCTTCTTTTAATTTGTTTTATTTATTGTCCAATGCACAAGTTGACACAAACAAACAATCAAGCTCCCGTTCACATTAATAACAAATTATTTTAAAACAATCAGCAAAAATGTAAATATACATAAAGTGTATTTGGTGTAATAGCATTGGTATATTCCAGTAGAATAAAATCATTTTATAACTACATTGCCATGTGGTCTGTTCATTTACCAGAGTTTCGTATATCTATCATTGTCTCTGTTCCCGGCCGGCCGGCGCTCGCACCCCAGATGCCCACAACATCCATTAGTACCATAGGGCCAACTATTTGATATATCTATGGAAGGATGGTGTCGGGAGAGTCCATCCAAGCTGCCCATATTTTCTTGAATTTAATCACACATCAATTTAAATATATCAAGTTAATTAGGGGGAGATCATTATTTACCAATTTAATCCAAGTCTTTGTTTTGGGTCTTTTGTGGGAAAGCCATCTTAGTACGATGGTCTATTTGGAATAAAATAGTGCTGCCTGCAGCACTTCATGGGTGGACCATATATCCTCCTCCAGTATTCAGAATATACATAGTAGTGGGGAAGATGACAAGTGGTGTGGTGAGAGTAGGTTAAGTATATGTATGACTCAGGACCAATAATTTGCCACTCTGGGACAATGCCAAATAAGGTGTGTGAAATCTACTTCTGGTTGGTGGCATTTGGGGCAAGAGGATGCTGAAGTGATGAATTTGTCTGGGGGAGTAGTATGCCTGATGTATTATATTGAATTGGATCATTTTGTTGTTGACCGCTGGTGACACCAGTGTGTGAGAAGTCAATATCTCTTGCCATTGTTCTTTGCAGACAAGTAGACCATTTGGCTTTAATATATGTCAGATTGTGTACTTTTTGGGTATTTACTTAAAGGGGAACTTCCTTTGTCGAGAAGTTAGAAATATCATGTAATGAAACACCCAAAATGTAAGTGCAGACTTCATCTCCCTCTCTCTACTACCCTGTCCTTGTGGTACACACAAGCAGTTAGATTGTTTTAATAGAAGTACTGTAGGAAGAGGACATTTATAAACTTTCCCCCCCACAGAGTCCCTTAAATTAACTTGTATGTTTTCTGAACTTAACTGAACTAAAACATTGCACCCACTTGTGTTTTGGGGAAAAAGCCTGACTTTATCCTTAACCATAGTATTTTAATCTGCATGATAGCTTCACTTCCCCTTTAAAAATGTAGTATTGCGTTTTCCTTTCCATTAGTAGTTCTGGATGTTTATCCAAACACTGCTTATAGTGATTTAACCTATAAAAAAGGGAAGGATACTCAATGTGCTTCCCACACTACATTCTACAAAGAGAAATCACTTCTAATTCCCCTTCTCTGCTCATTTATTACAATGTAAATCTGAGCATCTGGCACTTACAGCCCAGCTCATTTTCTCATTTAGCTGCATGGTATGCAGTATGTGCCAGAGGTATTGTATTCACCCAGAAGATTTCCTCCATCTGTGGATATATTTTGTTGTCTATGCCATCCAGGATCTCCTCTTTGTGGGCAGACAGTCAGCCAATGTCTGGCTCACACGTACACAAAAGTTAGTTACAGGCCAAGCCATTTACCAACCTCTATCATTAGCCTGTCAAGTTGGCAACAATTGCCTGCTGAAACCCACTGGCATCTCCTAATTAATATTTTTTAACATTTTTTAGCTTAAACCGAAACCTGTCAACTGCATGTTAGTATTTGGTATCCCAGATTACAATGCAACACTGTTCCTTTAAGGAACATTCTCACCCCTCAAAAAGGTTTGCCAGAAACTCCCTAACATATATATAGCAATAATCACAATCACATTTATTTAAAAAAATAATATACATATGAATTTGCCCTGTTGACCTCTATTTAAAATACCTCTCAAACAATCCTAGAATGCTGCCTTTGGCTTCTCTTGATCTATAAGCTTGTAAATTTACAGTTCCTTGTCTGTAATGTCTGTCTGAGTCATCTACGAGATCTGTCAGGAATGGTAAATTTCTATCGCCCTCTATACTTTAGCTATTACCTATTCTTTTACCTCTTTAGCCTCTTGCCCAGACACAATCTCCAAAGAGGCTAAAGACAGTCATAGCTGCCTGATACCGTCAAAGGGTATGTCCACCCCTAATAAAAACTTTTGATCAAAACAAAACCCCAGTTACATTTTGCTTAAAATGTGAAATAGTGCTCGCAGAGAGAGAGAAATTGTACTTACAACCTCCACGATCCACCGCAGCTTTCTCCATCTCCACTCAACCAATAGATGATGGCCATTACTGGAAACTGCTGCTGCTTGTGAAAGGAAAAGGCACGTAGCAGCAGCAGTGTCTAGTAATGGCCATCATCCATTGGCCGTGATGTCACCGAAGTGAAAGGGCGGCAGAAACTGGGGCCACACCACACAGAATTTAACCTTGCTCTCCCACCCTTCCTACTGTCGCTGATGGAGGTGGAAAGAAGGGACGGAGAAGTTGGAAATAGATTACAAATTGACAGGGGTGTAACTGCAGGGGCCCTCACCTCCCCCCCCCCCAAGATTGGAGGCCAGGATATCTGACCCCCCACGATCAGCTGTTTTTAAATAGCTGATCACGCGTATGAATGAAACATATGCATGATCAGCTGTTTAAAGGACCGGACCCAAACTTCTGGTTTGGACCTGGAAGTTCGGGTTTAAAAACAGCTGATCGGTGGCAAAGTACTGGGCTTGTGGCGGGCCCTACTACTGTACGGGCCCCCCGCCGTCGAGGGGGGTGGGGCGGTAGTTATGCCACAGCAAAAAATAAACCAGCTGCAGCCATTCTCCAACCCATAATAAATTTCTTGTGTTATTACTGGTATTGGGGGGGTTGTTATGTATGTAACAGTTGGTGCTGCCTATGATACCATGAGGAAGGTTACAATCTGAGTCCTACAATGACACATAGCACATAGTAAGTTCTAGTTACTGCTAAAATGTGAGACTGAATAAACTCTGCAGTTCCTTAACAGCGATGGCTGTCAGCACTGTGGTGAAATACCCTGTAATTCTGCAAGTTTATGGCATTTCCTGATCCAGCACACTTTGTAATAAGTAGAAACTGGCTTTCGGACTGATCCGTCTTCATTACAGAGTGGACAAAAGCAGGTCATCCAGCAGTTACTTTACAGCTCTGGCTGAGGGTAGGGGGGGGTGGGGTTAGAGAGTTCACTGAAAATGTGCAACTATTTATCTAGTTCCCTGCACCTGGTCCACTTTGAAGAAGCTAGATACCTGAAGAATTAAAGGGCATGTCCACATCAAACTCTATATTTTATATTATAGTATTTACCCCCCCAACCACCTTTTGGACAGACTGCAGTCACTCATAGGCACTTCTCATTTAATGCCACAGATTTTGGGTAATAGCCATCAGACAAAGTCATGACAATGAACATCATTCTGGGCTGGACATGCTGTTTAAAATAGATTAATTTTCCACTTTGGTGAGACATACAGCAAACCGTGAGTAATTAAATTAAGAACTCATACAGGGTTATTTTTATTTTAAACTTTACTTCTCCTATAAGACTGTGGGAGGTAGCGGGGGTGAAAGGGTATTTATTTATGTTTTTTAACTTTACATTTCTCTGTGTTTTACTGTTAAAGGGCATGTCTAGTCTAAATAAAACTTCTTATATTATGTAGGCTACCCCTGCCCACACCCAATCGCTATATTAGTTTCTTAAAAAAAACATTTAGAACTCTACTTACCGTACATGCCTTCAATCCCCCAGCGCTCTGATCTGGCTCCATGCTTGCCGGAAGTGCAAACAGGAGGCTGGACCGGCAGCCGTGTCTGTGATTGGCTGAGAGGCAGTCATTGGAAAGCGCCGCTGGAACGAAGGGCTGTAAGTAGAGTTCTAGTAAACTAATATAGCGGTTGGGGCAGGGTTAATCTACATTATATCCAAATGTTTTTATTCTAGGTGGAAGGGCTGCAACGGATGGATATGGATGGTGGGAGGGAGGGCTCCCCTGTGCATGTCACACTACCTCCTGGAGGCTACAGAAGAGGCAGAAAAGACAGTTATTACTCTTCAGTTTCCTGAACTTTGGGCAAGCACTGCAGGAGAACCATAATGAGCAGATATTTAAGGTAAGGATTCAAACCACACAATGGGGCCAGTAGTGGGTTTAAGTTTAGTTTGGGGGTGGACATGCCCTTTAAGAAGAACTTTAAGAAAGCAATGAATCATTTTTGTCATTAGTGCAGTGTTACCACCCCATAGACACGGAAAAAGCAAAAAAAAAGGGAAATGAGAAAACCACTAGTCACTGCGTGTACTATCCAAATATAAATTATGCAAGTACAACAATTTATTATTTGTGTATGTTACAGGTTCAAATTGTGAGGAACATTCTGTGTGTTGTAGTTACACAAATTAGCAACGGAACATGAAAATCTGGTTTTCCAGATCATGAAGTTTTGTGTTTTTTTTTAAATCCTAATGACATCATTCTGACTGGTATAATGTAGATATTTTACTTAATATTCCTACACAGAAAACATAATCAGTCAAACCAACCTTTGGCCAACATATCCACCAAGGTTTAAATTACAATTCATGTTCTGTGTCATAACATACAGAGCAATGACACAGTCACAGATTTATACTACCCTAAGTAATAAAGGCGGGTTTTACAGTGGCTACGTCTTTCTGAAAAGCAGAGCCCAGAATCAATGTAATAAAGAAATCGCGCCCAGTTTGGCACTGGAGAGTTGTTGCAGCTCCTTGTGCTTCACCCTGATAAGAGTTCAAAAAAATTTAACGATTTTTTAAAAAACTTAACTACATTTTTATTTCATATAAAAAATATCCTATAAACAGCACTAAAAATGAGTTTATACTGGCAGAAAAAGTTACCTTTGTTCCAGAAACCATCATGTACCTTTTAAGGTCCTACAAAAAGGATATTGTAATTTCCCCCTGTGCTCAATGTTATGTTGTGTAAGTACAGTATAATTTTGTATTTAGGCACAGGACCCACCAGTGTAGGTTCTGTCCTCACATCAAGGAGGAAATACCAAGCTACCATTTGTTAACAAAACGGTCCAATCTATCCAATCAGACAGTAGCTTTCCATAACGTATGACCTTATTTACCATTGTTTTACAGACTATCCTTACATCCATATAATTACAATGCTGGCCATTCACTACAAAACTTACCTCCCCACATTTTTGCAATGTTCAATGATCCGTTTTGCCCAAACATTTTGTGGTCAACATCCAATCACAAAATGAATGGTACAGGGTGGGAAACACCAGGATCTATCAAAGATCAACTATCAATCGTCTAAAGCTGGGTACACACTGTCAGGTCCTTCCTCCTGACTAACCGTTCAGCACTTTCGACAGTTTGCTGCAGCCAAGTGTGCGGTCCATAGAGGTCAGCATGATCGGCTGTGGGTTTTGGTAATGTCTGATTGTGTTTCATTCAGACGAAGGAACGATCGGTCGTGTCTGAATAACCATGCTATTATTTCGGGCCGATCAACCGATACACAGAACTATTGGTCAATCAGGACAAAATATTGCATGGTGTGTACCCAGCTTAATACACAAGGCATTGCAGCAAGGATTTTTACAATGCGCTGCCGTGTGTTATTTGCTATGTGTGCTATGCTCGAATGACGGATGTACCACAGTGATAGCTTAACATCTTGGGAACCGCATTGCAAACCACATCGCATACGCAGGGTAGTGCACATGAATCGTGCAACATTGCGATTTTGCTGCATAGTACGATTCTTGTGCACTGCCTAGTAGGGCCTTCCTCTTACCTCTAATAACATTGCTTTGTCAATGGTAGAGAGGGTAAGCTCGGCTGAGGCCACACTATGATGGATGTCAACGCAAGCCAAAAACACATGTGCATCTGCATATGTTTGCTAGCGTTACTGTCCGATTGCGCTGCAATCTACTCTATGTTGCGCAATCAATAAAACCCTGATCGCATGCGCACTGAAAACGGATCTCAGCGCTTGCAATCTTGCCACCCACATTGACATGCACTGCTCTGGAATTCCTATGTAAAAACGGGTTGCAAAAAGCAATCGTAAGCACGTAACAAACACGCTAGTGTGGCCTAGCCCTTAGAAAGGATACAAGTGTCGACACCAACAACAGCACTGAGGTGCCAGGATCTCAGCAGCAGCATAAAACTGGTTAAAAATGTTTTATACCAAAACACGTCTTAAGAAAGCCCCAGAATGAGCTTCTCTTGTTACATAACTGTCAGAGTAGTTTACATGAACGTATAAGGAATCACTGATCTATGGGTAATATAGAATATTAGCTGTTCCACCTGTTTCAAACCACAAGTGGCAAAGCAAATGACCATTTGAACAGAAAGCAGGTGTTTTAACTGTTTGCAATAGAAAGATTCAACTTGAAAAGGAATTGTACCCAGAAAAGGCAGATTTAAAGGGAGAGACTGTGTGCGACTGGATTGAAATGCCAGGGCCAATGGTCTATTCAAATGTTTTTTTTTTACTGTCAGCCCATCACAAAGAGCAACAAAAAATTTGTTAAAGAGCAAAAGAACCACAAATATTTTAAAACCACAACAATCCCATCAAATGTCAAATTCCCATCAACATCAAAACAAATATGAGCTCCTAGCTTACAATTCCTGTTTAAATAAGTCTAAATAAATTGTGTTGCAAAATAAACATACTATGCATTATCCTTATAAACATGTTTTATAATATGATAAACCAGGAAAGAACCGGAAATACAATACCTCACCTCAGTGCTTTCACAGGGGTGAGAACATATTTGGTGTCAATTGTTTTTTCTGGCTGTGATGTACAAGTTTGCAATATCAGAATATTATTGCAGCAGAATGCAGGAAAGACTAAAGAATTTCAATATTACTACTAGTAATCAATTCAACTGTCACCCCAGAATCTACACACATACACACATTTTACACAAAATACACTTAAACCCTTTAAGAACCCGTCACAGGAATCACAATTAAGCAGACAGCCAAGTGTTTCAGTATATTAATTGTGCACATTACAAGGGAGAGGTGAGTTTAATTGGCATTTAGGCCAAGGACACACTACATCGTGCCCAGTGCGTGTTGCCATTTGTGTGCGCAATGTTGCACAATCGGAGCGCAAAAATTGCATATCTAATGCGCTACAATTACTGGATCACAGCACAATGCACGGCAGGGCACCTAGTGTGGCCAGAGCAACTATCCAACACTAGTGTGCACTTTTTAATGCGCACTTGGAATGCGCGTTAAAACGATGTGGTGTGCCATTAGACAGTGATTATTGTTTCTGGCACTAGTGTACTATAAACAACCTGCTTCATTTTGTAGATTTGTGTTTCTTTTTTACCTTTTAGCCCTTTGCCACTGGCAAATTAGTATGATTAAATAAGCAGGTTAAGGGTCAGATCTCCTGAACTGATGTTGGGAGCACAATGCTGGTCTTAAAATGGCATAGCACACTGGGCTCAGCTAAAGGAAACTAAAGGGAAATGAGGATAAAGATTATATAAAAGGTCATGGTAAAAATGTTTCATATTTGGCATTAGATTAGTCTGGTTTATTGTTAATGGAAAAATATATTTTTAGGAATCCTAGTTATTTCCATGAGTAGAAATGCATGAAGTGTCAGGGATGATCCTAATACGGATAGCCTATTAAAGGGAACGTTGTTAGAATGTCGGGAGGTCTAACAGACAGATTTAACAATGGAATTAAATGTTGCTTTTTGAGTTTTGAAAAGTAATTAACATCTCTGCTGTTTTGATTTTGTTTTGTCCAGAAAGTTCAAAAGCAAGTGCAGTTTGGGCTATGAAAGTTAAAAGGTAATTACAATAGACATCATCTAGCAAATTCTCATGTTTACTTTAGATTAACATTGAACCGGATTGGTTTACACTAACAAACATTTTTCCAACACAAAGATGACCTACATAAAAAGCTTTCTTTCATCTTATGCCAGAAAAAATATACAAATCTTACATGTACAGTAAATTAATTCAGATAATTATAAATTATAATTCACACAAAACAGGAGAACAAAACCTAAATGGAAACTTAACTAAAGAGAAAATAGAATTGACACCCTGGATAGCTTCCTTACACTTTCTAAGGTTTGGGGAGCATGGGCATGAGAATCTGGCACATGGGCAGTCCATATCCCCATAAGGAGCCGAGTGATCCATAGATCTTGGAAGAGTCTTCAAAAACTTTAGATCCAGAATTCTGGATTACTGCCTTATCTTCTCTAAAATTTATAGAACACCTATTATTAAAAATCATTAGATTCTATAAGGGTTGAAAATTGGGTTGATCATTTGGCCCCTACAACTGTCATGGCTGATATTCTGGTAGATTGGGATTATTTTAGGTAAAATCATTCAGTCCGAATGATCAATCATGTTCTTAAAGGGCATGTCCACCCCCAAAACTATAATCCCCCCAACTACTGGCCCCACAATGTAGTGTAGTTTAATCCTTACCTAACATCCCAGCTCCATAGGGTTCTCCTGTAGTCCCCCCCCCAAGTTCCCAAAAACTGCCCACCAGGAGGCTAGCAGAGTCCATATAGGACTCTCAGTAGATTTTTTTTTCAGGTAGATTTTTGCCATGCGTACTGCAGCCCTTCTCCCCCTCCCTCCCCCTCCCTCTCCCGATTCCCTCCCCCTAGCATTAAACCCTTTTAGTATAGGCTTCCCACTGTCCCCCAGCCCCAACCGCATAATTTTTTATTTAAGAAAGCTCCCCAAACTCTTACTTACCTCTCCTCTTTCTCTTCGCTGAAGTGAGCTGCCGGCAGCCGCGTCCGTGATTGGCTGCAGCCACCAATCACAGACGCGGCTGCCGGTCCCGCCCCTCTGCTTGCATTCTCCGCAAGCAGAGGGCGGGAGCGCGGCGGAGGAAAGAGGGGAGGGTAAATAGTTTGGGGGCTTTCTTAAAATAAAACTATGCGGTTGGGGCTGGGGGACCAGGGGGAAGCCTATATTAAAAGTTTGATTTAAGGGTGGACATACCCTTTAAATCAAGGCTGATCCTGTAGTCTTCCCTGCAGGCTATAAAACCAGAGCAGTGGGTTAGTTTATCAGTAAGGAATATTCAGGGAGATTCAATAAAAGTTCTTATCGTTTAAATTGGTGCTAATTTTGCACCAACCAATCAGATCTTAGTTAACATTTGAAAGCTAACATCTGATTGGTTGGGGCAAAATAAGCACCATTTTAAACGATAACAACTTTTATTGAATAACCCTGATTGTGTCCTGGTCGACCTATGTGTAGCAGGCCAGAGGCTGCCTGTGAAAACTTTAAAATCTTCTACAAGCTCTGTTCCCTGCCGTGAGGAAGAAGGGAATGGTGAGCATAGGAAGTAATAGCTATCTTCAGGAATACCATTGCACAGTTTAAGATTGTGGTCTTGGGGAGTGCTTAACGTATATGCAAAGTCAGATTGGGATTAAACTTGCCCATTAAAGGGTATGTCCACCCTTAAACCTATTTTTTAATATAGCCTTCCCCCTGGTCCCCCAGCCCCAACCGCATTATTTTTATTTTTAGAAAGCCCCCCAAACTATACTTAACCTCCCTCTTTCCTCCGCCGGGCTCCTGGCCCTCTGCTTGCGAGGAAATGCAAGCAGAGGGGCGGGACCGGCAGTCGCGTCTGTGATTGGCTGAGCGGCAGCCAATCACGGACGCGGCTGCCGGCAGCTCACTTTGGGGAGGAAAGAGGAGAGTTAAGTAAGAGTTTGGGGAGCTTTCTAAAATAAAAATCATGCGGTTGGGGCTGGGGACCAGGGGATTACTATATTAAGGGGATTAACGCTAGGGGGAGGGAATCGGAGAGGGAGGGGGAGAAGGGCTGCAGTACGCATGCCAAACTTCTCCCGGAGGCCAGGGAGGAGGCAGAGTCCTATATGAACTCTGCGCCTCCTGGTGGGCGTTTTTGGGACTTGGGGGGGGGACTACAGGAGAACCCTATGGAGTTGGGATGTGAGGTAAGGATTAAACTACACTACATGGTGGGGCCAGTAGTTGGTGGGGGGGGGGGGATTATAGTTTTGGGGGTGGACATGCCCTTTAAAGGATGTTTTTAAACTATAACTCTATATGCAGGAACTTTGCATAAGATAGTAGAGTGAAGGTTAGGTCCCACTATGTGCATTACAATCCATTTTATGTGCATTTTGCAAATTGCAATGTAATTTAAAATACCTATATACTTGAGTATAAACGGAGGTTTTCAGGCTTTAAAAAAAGCCTGAAAATCAAACCTCGGTTTATACTCGAGTCAAATACTTCTCCTACCTTATCAAGGGGCCGCTCGCTCTGCATCCTCCGCGCTTCCGGATGACGTTACTTCACAGCGCCTCTCACTTCCCGGCGCCGTGTAGTGATGTCATCCAGAAGCGCAGATGATGTGGAGTGAGCGGCCGCCGGACAAAGTAGGAGAAGCCAACAAGACAGGAGGAGGAACACCAGTCCCCAATACTTTCAAGTAAGAGTAAAGCCTCCTTTATTTGTGCATACTGTAAGCACAAATAAAGGAGGATTTACCCCTATTTGCTATTAAGTATTGGAAACTACAACTCCCAGCAACTAAAGCATGCTGGGAATTGTAGTTTCCAAACATCTGGAGTGGCAAGAAATTGGGGGTGACTGAGTGGGATTTAATGGGCAACTAACCAATACAGAATCAGAAGGCAGTAGTGATCATATTTTCTAGAGTCCATCGCTTTTTCTCATTTTTACAGGTAAACTTAGGTACCTTGGATTATACTCAGGTCGGTTTATACTATATACGGTATATTGAAAATCGCAAGAATCAGTTCCCACTGTATAATTTGCGTTTCGAATCTATGAGGTCCATTTTTTATCTGCATGCGTACACAACTTTTGGACCGTACAACTTTTGGTCCGTGTGTGTCGCGCTTTAATAACATATGAGAACGCAAAAAAAATGCAGGCAAACTAATTTTTTGTGGGGTTTTTTTTTTATGTGTTTTCTCTGGAAATGCAGACACATGAATAAAAGTGGTATAGTGTTGAAAGGGAGGTATATGGCAAAGGACTGTTAAAAATGGCAGAGAAGTCACAGTTATGGTGAGAGGAAATTCATCGAAAGAATGGGCAACAAAGGGGAGGCAACTGAGAAGATGGATACAGGCTGCAGATTTGCCTGCAGCTCAGAAAGTACGCTGCAGGCAAAGAGGGTGGAACAGAGGAGGAACAAGTTGACGAGTTGGCACAGGTAAAAGAGTTGGTAGAGTTATAGGAATTGGCATAGGTATAGGAGTTGGCATAGGTAGAGGCGTTGGCATAGGTAGAGAGGTTGGCACAGGTTTAGGCGTTGCCACAGGTTTGAGTTAAAAAACGAAACGAGATTCTGTGGGAAGTTGGAAGAGGAGAAAATGATGAGAAAAAGCTTGATGATACCAACCAACAAATCTAGCAATAAACTCCTAAGAGCCCTACAGTAGGAAGGGTCAGTCACTAAGCACTGGGAGAGACTGTGGTTGGATTGCACCCGGCGATGGAAGGTACACTGGAATCCAGATTACCAGTCCATCATTGCTAATAATGATTTCGAAGTCTCAATATATCATTGCTTCCAAGTACAAATATATTGTTGCTTTTCATGGTTACCTTGGTGCTATTGCACAAAGGTATTTAAAAGTTACCATTGTGGCAGTGCAACAATGTATGTAAGGGATGTTGCCAGTGCATTAATGCTTTTCAGAGTTACCATGAGCCAGTGCATCAATGTTATTCAGTAGTTTGAGTGTGGCTTAAATGTGTTCTATTTTTTTTGTATCCGAAAAGTTTTCCTTAATTTTTTTTTTTCTTTTAGAAATGTTGGGAACTATAAAACATTATAAGGACATAATGAGACTCTTATATCACGCTTTTAGAAAACTGCAGCTGCTGCAAGTATCTGGCAAAATGTCACCCGTGCATGTGAAGCAGCCAATTTTAAATTGCGTTGGAGGTATTTGTTATGCGACTTTTTAACACTGCTGGGTAGACCAAAATGGAATTTACTTTTGCAATTTAATACTGTGTTTACATCTCTGGGTAAATACCTTTTTTATCTTATAAGCCGTCACACAAAAAAACAGCTAATGCTATATTAAATGTGTTGAGGTGGTTGCATGTGTGGCTTTTCTGATTCGAATGCTGCCGCTACAAATCTAAAAATAAAAGAAACGTGTGACTTTAACAGAGAAGTTGCGATAGCAAAATTTATTGCATTAAATGAGAGTAGCCCATCTGCCCACAGTCATAAGCAAAAAATATGCAACAGGTTTATAGCACAACATTTAAAATAATAAAAAAAACTTTCTTTCAGTTTATCTCACATTGCAGTTGTTTGGTTTGTGACCTGCTTTCTACTCATTATAAAAAATGTATTGATTTTTCTTCAAAGTTATGGAGATTTTTACGTTAAAAAAAAATCAGTATGCAGGAAGTACAAATTGAGAGCTAACTGGCGTAGGGAGCATCCTACAGTCTGAACCTTTAAAGGAGAACTGTGGTCTCCAAACAAGTTTATTTTAAATGAAAGACCAGGTTCCTTTGAAATGAACCATCAACCACCTCTCTATGTGCTGCACAGCCCAAAATATGAAGAAATCACTGATCAGAAAGTTAGGGGATGGGAGGTTTTGAATCTGTGGTCTGAAATACTACTCTAATCTGCACTTGGCACATGCTCAGTGCATGACTGAGGGGTGGGAGGGGGGAGAACAGCACAGCCTACAGCACTGTTTTTTTTAATGCCTCCCACTTGCTGACCCTTCTCACTTGCGGGCGCTGTGTCCCCTCCCCTTGCAGCCCCTTGTGGCCCCTCCCACTCACAGACTCTGTGGGGCCCACAAGTGGGAGGGGCCACAGAAGGCTGCAAGGGAAAGGCTCAAGGGGGCTGCAAGGGAAGGGACCACGTGGCCCACAAGTGGGAGGGGCCACATGACCCATGAGTGGGCAGGGCCACAGAGCACATGAGTGGGAGGGGTCACAGGAGGCTGCAAGGGAAAGGCCCAAGGGGTCTGCAAGGGGAGGGGCCATGGGGGCCCATAAGGAGGAGACACAGGGATGAGGGACTGTCACATGGTTTCAGAGCAGGAAGCAGGAAGTGCAGGGGATCTGGGGATGCTACTATCACACATATAAATCTAAATATCTTCCAAACGATGTAAAAAAAAAAAATGAAAGTAAATTGCAAAAATCCTCAGGAAAGCAATTCCTGCCCATTTACCTAAAGTCATTTTTGGACCAGTTACCCTTTAAGAAAATATTACACACTGATTAATGGGACTCTTACGATTTATAGTACCACAAAATCATTTTTAAGTCTTTATTTTCTTATAATTTTTGACAAATGTAATTTTGTTATACTGTATATACTTGAATATAAGCCGACCCGAGTATAAGCCAAGGTCCATATTTTTACCTAATAAACAAGTAAAACTGATTGACTCGAGTATAAGCCAAGGGTAGAAATTATGTCCACTATTGCAAACCTGTAATTAGTGATTGGTGTCAATATCCAGTAACCCCCAATTCCATGGCACTCCAGAAGGTTGGAAACTACAACTCCCAGCATGCTTTAGTTGCTGGGAGTTGTAGTTTCTAAACATCTGGAGTGGCAAGGTTCAACAAAACAAAAGAAGGATAAAAAATCTACCTGTCCACCTCTAAATCCCCCATAGAATCACTTGGTCTTAACTGCTCCACTGTATGACGAGTGAGGGCAGAGAAGAGGCACCCGCGCTTCCGTGCACGCTCGTGCCTATGAGCACTCTCTCCTTACTGCTCTGCTTTGCGTGGAAAGTAAGTAATGTCTGACCTGAGTATAAGCCAAAACCTCGCCTTACATTCGAGCATATACGGTAATTGTGTTCCCCCTACCCAAAGATCCATGAAATGAATTCTGTTCTCATGCGACTGTCAGACACTTATCATATTATATTGCTTTAACAAAACTATATCTCCATATGATGCCCCAAGGGTAGAAATAATAGTCTGCTCTTGCTTGATCAACAATTAGCTTAGTTATTAAGTTACATTGAAACTAATGTCCGATAGTGGCTTCACTGACAGCTATTTTAAAGGGCAACTATAGTGAAAAAAAAACTTTGTCTGTATACAATGTATAGATCACTTAGTATAAGCTGCCTTACTTTCATGTTTCTGTGTGGCTTCATTTCTTCACACTGGCAGAAGTTTGTACCAAGCTGTGTAGTCCCCCTCCCCTCTCTGTCTACTCCCCCTCAAGCAGTGACGGGCTGTATACAGAGTCCGAGCATTGTCAGTTGAAAGGACTTTAAATGAAGTGCTGACATCCTGTTGAACCCTCCCTTCCAGAGCTAGACTGCAAGCAATCAAAGTGTGGAATAAAGTAGCAATATGCTGAAGGGAGGGGCAGAGGGGGAGAGAGGACAAGTGGTGCTGAGATTCTTTACAAGTAAGTTACTGAACTCTCTAACTTTGCTAATTGTTATTTATTTTTTACCTAAAGTTCATATCTCTCCCCTGCTTAGCTGAGATCATAATCACTGAAGAGAGTCAGTGTAACAGCAGCTTGTAGTGAGAGACCTTCACAAACAAAGTGACACTGCTTGTTGTCCTGTTATATTTCAGTTGCTTTAGTCTATATATTTCATACATTGCACTGTGTGTCTTGTTTGGTATATAGTCTGTATTACTGTATTATATATACTGTATTAGTGTTCCATTTGAGTCATTGGTTTTGTATGTATATAAGATATTTTTTTTGGGGGGAGGGGCTGTTTTATAGTGTGTTATGCTCATATTACTCGGTTAATGGTTTATTGATTGTGTTTAGCACTACAGCATTTGACTATATGTTGCACATGGTACATATAGTGTGGGTGAGAGAGTGTGTGACAGTACTGCATGGGAGCTTTGGATTGTGTGGGTGTGTGCCTTTGAGTGACAGATGAGGTGTAGCAGCTCCTACAAATCACAGCATATTCAAAGGCTTATATCTCTGGGACTATGAAGAATTTAAAGAAACTAAAGGTACCGTGGTGGTTGGGATGACTTATAGGATACATTAGAAGAAATTTAAAAAAAACAATTTTCTCACTATAATTGCCCTTTAAAAGGCAAAGAACATTCGTGAACTGTCTGCAGTGACACATTTTAACATTAACAGTAACCCCAAACCCCTTATCAGATGCCGCCGGTACTGTACAGGAATAGGCTTTATGTGTATACTGCATTTCCTGAGCAACCACTATATATGCAGAACAAAAAGAGGAACCAGAACCCTACTGGGATGAACAGGTGATTAAAGGGGACAACCCCTATTGTTTATTCAGACAAAAAGCAATCCAACGTTTGAGGGACTTATTCACTCTTCCTCAGGGATATCAATCAACCAGTGAAGAAGCAGCTGTATAACAACAGTGGGAGGAGTCTAAACTCTCACAAATGTAAACATTCCATCCAGGAAAGTAATGTGTCTCAATTGTGCAAAAACACCATATAATTATAATATATCCATTGCTCGATTCACACAAATATACTAATATAAAAAAGTGCATATTTTATTTAAAAGATAAATTAGTGTAAAATAGCTCTACCCACCTTAAAAAAAACACTTTCATAGAGAAACCACATCTAATAGTAAAGCTTAGCAATACATAGCAGTGTAAAAAGATATATGTGTAAAATGTATAAATATGTAGAAAGTTAAAAAAAATACTTATACAGATAAATACCTATATGATACATTTCCTAAGGTAATCACAGCCTAAAAGGAACACAAAGCCAACAAATCCTTAAAAATGGAACACTACTGTAGCCCAATCAATGTAGCCACCCTAGTGAGCTACTGTGTGTTGAGCATGTGAGCCATTAATCAGAGCACATGTAATCTAAATTAATGTGAAATCGCATGTGCTCCGATTGCGCTATCGCAGCACATGCGCACTGGAAAAGTGACTGCACAAAAAAAAGCAGGTCGCATCTGATTAACGTATCGCATTACAATTGGGCCACACTAGCCCAATAGTGGTGGCCACACTGGTGCGCTGCACATATTATACATTAATCGGGCACATGGGACCCGCTTTTTCTCGCGCATTCACGTTTCCGACACGCTTGTGCTTTTTATAGCGCGATCTTAAAAGCGTACTAGTGTGGCCCAGCCCTAAGGGATTATTGATTTTAGATTCCAGATCCAACAACATTTGCGTCTGGATTTTTTTTTTTACCATATTACCTTGGTATTTTATTTCTATTTTTACCTTGGACACTATTTGTGGCCATTTGTTTGGCAAAAGAAAGTTATTACAACCTGTACAAATCACTGGTCCTGAAAATCCATAACTAATGATTTAAATGGTTCCAACACTCACAAAATTGACATTGAAATGATTCCCCTTAATTGAAGAGTGGGAGGTAAAGGAGTTATGTCTTACCTCTATTTCCTCAATTAATCCATCAGGAACAGGCAGGGAACCCAGAAAACTTACCAGCAAAAATCATCCAAGCTCTTGTTACATATACGCGCATGTAGATGTAGACCATTTGGAGGAGGCAACAGAAGAGCTTGATCGCAGGTAAGTTTGCGGAGTTCCCTGCCTGCTCCTAGTGGATTAATTCAGGAACAGGAGATAAGACATAGCTCCTTTACATCTAGTGAATAATGGCATGTCAGTTTGTGAGTGGAGATACCATTTATTTTACAACTAGGATGGACAAATCCTAGGAGCCAGGTAGCCAATACTGGGCAGCTGGCGACTGCCCAGGGTAAAGGTTCGTACACACCTTAAGATTTCCCACAGACCTCCGAGCCCCAATTGACCCCCTACCCCGACAAACACCTGTGACGGCCAGCTGTTTCGGGCAATAGTCGCACGCGTGTATGCGTTCAGTCAAGGGTCGTTTGTCGATCCGCCAGGATTGGGATTGTGTGAATTATCATGCATGCGCGCTATAGTGAATTAGAACCAGGAAGCAGTCAGAGATTTTCATCTAAATGAAATCTCTAAATATACTTACCTTCGTACCTGACTCCTGCTCAACTGATTGAAGAACGGCAGGTAAGGCATAGCTCCTTAACCTCCCGGGCTTCTATCAATATATTAGAATAGTTCACTTTTCAAGTGAACTATTCCTTTAAATGAGATTATTCCTGTTCTGCATGTTTTTCACCCCCATGTATTTTCTCCCCTGCTCTGCAAGTTAAAGTTTAAATAACTCCCTGCAGCAACTGCTCAAAAATCCCTCCCTGCAAACAATGGTGTTAACCTGCGTGAAGGTGGCAAGGTCAAAATAAACTAATTATGTTGAAGTTGCCAAGTTTTATATTTTTACATTTGTACTCCTATAATTATATTATTATGCTAAAATCAATCACAGTATATACGGTATAAGTCTAAAAGCCAGTTCTTAGTAGCCAATGCCACACAGCTTGGATCTGAACTTAATTTGCAGATGATAAATTGATATGGTAAGTCCAATAAAAACTGCACTGGTACTGGTCTCTAGACTTTAAACAGTAGCAAAGCTCCTTTACTGTAGCAGAGCCAGTATGAATAGCATATTACACATCTGAAATGTCATTTGACAACAGCACTGACAGAAATACACAGAAGCAGATTAAGGATCATACAGTGTTTAGAAAGCTTGCATTTTTAATCATTCTAGCCTGTCAGTAATAGGCATCAATTTAAATAAATTTAAATCCACAATGTAATTACAAATACACTGATACACCACAGATGCACACTACACTGATACAGGCACAATGTCAAACTCACATGAAGTGAAGGCAGACAGGCTTCTCATTTATCTTCTCTGTTTTCTGACACTTTTCTGTCTAAAGAGAAGCAGATGTTTTTCCATTCGTATTCTGGAAGAACTGATTGAAGCTCCCCACCTTGTGCTGCTGATCTGCTGATTTCACCTTGAAATCTGCTGAAGATGGGAATTTAAAGGTGGGATCGATGGAAAATGTTCTGCCCGGCCCGATCTTTGTTTTTTCGATAAACTGATCAAAATGAAAACAGCTATCGATATTTTGAGCAATTTGATCGAATTTGCCAAAACGCTCAAAATATTGATGCCGTGTATTTGGCAAATCACAATCTCATTGAGATAAAATAGCATGTCTGCCTTCTGTAAGAAATGTAGTCAAATTTACCGTAGCTCAATTGTAACTAACGATGACATATATGATAATTAAAAAAGCAACACCTCAGCACACTGCAAAACCATGTTACTTTTCTGTGTGAGTTTGTGTTTTATAGTGGGACTTCTGTCAATCTACAATCTACCAGTAAACCCCAGACTCCAAAATGAATCGCAAATCCAAGAAAAGCAACCACTTAAGCGCATCACCACTACCTGAAGCTTAAATGTCACCATGACAACTTTTTTGTGGTGGTGTTCTGATCTGCGGTGGCGTGCACGCATTGCACGTCACCAATATCTGAAGTTTCCATGTCGCCATGACAACTGTTTCACGGTGGCATTGTGGGCGGAGCTTGTGGTCTGCATGTGCAGGTTTTAGGTGACTGTGGTGTGTGCGCAGGTATGGTGCATCTGTGCAGTTCAAGTGGGATATAGAGTAGAGGAGCATACTACTTAGGTGAAAACTTAATTTATTGGTGCAAAAACATACCTTGACAGTGTGTCCCCGAAACGTTGTATGTTATGTTTTTGCATGTTGTATGTTATGCATGTTGTATGTTGTGTTTTTGCACCAATAAATGAAGATTTCACCTAAGTAGTGTGCTCCTCTACTCTATATCCCACTTGCATTGTGTAGCCCTGGAAGTAGGGGGCTAAGAGGATAGCACCTACCAACTTGTCTGGCTAATCAGCCAACAGCAGTGTGCCATCGTACACCTGGAACTTTTGCATCTGTGCAGTTACCTCCTTTGTTTAGTATATAGGATTTCCATTTACTAAGATCAACTCTTCTGTGTGTGTATTCCTAAACTCTAACACAAACATTCGCTTGCATGCAAAGTGTACACAATAGAAAGGTCTCTGGCATTCTATCACGAATTATGTGCATTGGTTAGGAAGGTATGGAATGCTCTCTGCTATTTATTAACACACATTAAAATGATTATTGGTTTTATTGGTTCCTTTACTAATTACTGTCAGTCTAATCAAAACAACAAATATCCAATAATAGATTTGGTGACAGTTTTTGCGCATGCCAATTAGATTAGAGCAGGGTGTAATCTGAATGGATAAACTAATAGGATATAATCAACCCAATACAAGAGTCTAAAATGCAATAAATCGAAGATCACAATGCGAACACTTATAGAACCACAGATGGTTTCTTTTCCAGGCGTGATATTTAATTTGCCAAGACTTACACATTTGAAAAAGGAAACCCTTGGATCTTTGTGATTTTCAGCATCCCAGCAGCCACCTAAGGCTAAGCCAAGAATTTGTACAGGAGAAGCCTGTGTAACCTGTTTCATGCCTCTCTATATAATTGGAATCTAGCTTCACATGCACTTGCATATACTTTGGAACACAGTGGTTTCTAATTTCTCATGCTCCATAAAAGTTATATTGTTCTTCAAAAGCATGTGGCTCTGGATCTGCTGCAGAACTACATAAAGCAAATAGTATGCTGGGATTTGTAATTTACAAAGATAAATATTTTATTCATAACCAAAAATGTTCATAGAAAAAAACCTACCATACAACTAAATGATATAGCAGGGGTCATCAACTTGCAGGCCAAATGTCTAAAAAATACATCTCCCAGCATTCTGATACTGTTATTGCTGTAGTGGAATGCTGGGAGTTATATTTTTATATTTATATATTTTTCAAAAAAAAATGTAGGCCCACAGGTAGGTGATCCCTGGTATAGAGTACAATGTACACTTTATATAATATATCCCTACTGTCCCCAACTACCTAACCATGGGTCTCTACTGTCCCCTACTATCTATCCATGGATATTTACTGGCTCCTACTTCCTACCCATGGGCCTCTTCTGTCCCTAACTTCTACCTACCCATGGGCCTCAGTTCATTTTAAATCTTTATCTGCAGCTATTTTCTTGTTGATCTGTGACAGTTATAAGTAACCAGTAGTTATCCAGATGGTTTAAAAACTACAACTCCCAGCATTCACTCTATAGCCAAGGAAGGCTGGGAGTTATAGTTTTAAAACGTCTGGAGATCTACTGGCTACCATTCTATGATTTTATTACTATGTCCTGCAGAATATACATTTTAATCTTCGCCCACTGTGTAAACTTGCATTATGGGAGACAGTTAAAGTTACAATGAGCAGGTTCCATAACAGAGGATTATGGGTAGGGAGCAGGTGGTGCTGCAGTAAAATATCTACACTTTATATGGGTGTAGATATTTATGCTGTTTTGAAGACTACAACTCCCAGCATTCCCTGTCAGCACTCTGCTGTTGTACAATGCTTGGGAGTTTTAAACGTCACCTGGAGGTCCACATACCTCTATGTGGTAGATTGTTATTATCATCACTAGAATCATCTACATCCCATAGATCATTACGGCCAGAAGGATTTACAAAGACCAATGAAATCACATGTGATCTGTTTCCATGCAGACACTTGCTCTGGTCTCATGCATAGGTGCAGGTGCAGATAGAAGTTTGTTACTTTCTTCTATGTTATTTTGCTGGCTCTGACCTCTGCTAGTAAAACCAAGGACAGAGGAGTTTAACCCCTGACTTTCAAGTCACTCCAGTATTAACTGCTTTTTTACCCAGTGATCTCTGCAAAACCTACCCAGGCACTACAACAGTAGTGTTCAACATAGCTGTCTGTATTCCTATCCTCTATGGCATTCAGTATAACATTCTAAGTACATTACAGCTGTTGATAATTCAATATTTACCTAGCCAAAAACATAGAAAGTATCTGTCATAGTGTGATTTAAGCTAGGTACACACAGTACCGATAAAGCCCCGATACCATCGGTATCGGGGCTTTATCGGTACTGTGTGTACAGTGCTTTTTCGAACAAGCGTACGCCCATCGAATGTTCGTGTCGGCAGACTCCCCTACAGGGAAACACACTGTCCCGAGCATTCTCACTACGTTCTCCTATAGTGAGAACGCTCGGGACTGTGTATATACAGATCTTTGAAAGATGACAGACAGCTTTAGTGTAAGGTACTATGCACACTGCACATTGTCTTCGATTGATAACAATGTGTTCTCAGTTTCAGTTTTTACAGACAGATCTCGCTTTATAGACAGGAGATTTTTTTTTTAAAGACTGGAATTCTTCTACCCGCGACCTGGCACGACCTGTGGTTCCCTTTACCCGAACCCGACCCACAACTAATTCAAACTCAATGCAGGTTACCAGAGCCCAACCATCAAATCGTGTAACCCGCGGGGGCCCGACCCGATGCAGGACTCTAAGGAACATTCTAGAATGTTCTTAGTTACTATCAGGATGGAATGTTAAGGTTTGGTCGTGGCCCAAGTTTCCAGGCACTTCCAAATAAAAAAGATAAACTGTAACTGACTATATTGTTAGGGTGTATTCTGAACAGATGTGCTGTCAAGTGCTGGACCCAGTTCTGATGATGCTACAGTCCCAATACAGTTGAGAATTGGGGGCTAGTTCTACTCCAAAAACACTAACTTTATTTACACAGTGCAAAACACCCTAATGGACACAGTTGCAGGGCTACAAAAGCAAAATATAGCTAGTTTAGTACAGTAATAATATAAAGTAGCAGCAATATGACCGATCTTGAAGCTGTGTAAATTATGGAATTCCGGGGGAATAATCTACAAGGGAAAATCCTACCAAGCTATAGTGACTCCGTTGTTTAAAAAAATACAACCTGTTTTGCAGTATAGTCATATGACCTAGTTCTCGTACACTATTCAAGTTTTAAGATGCTGGTATCATTGCATAAACAGTCTTGATCCATTGCATTGTTTATCCAAAGCACATGGGCACATTCCCTGCTAGTAGCTGGACTGGCTGTCAATAGTGGGAGCTCTAATAAGGAATGTGAATGTGTGTATATATATCTTTATTTCATATTCTGGAGGGAGATCTAATACAGAAATTAATGTGGGTGTGGGTGTATATATGCTTATATACTGGTGGGAGATCTAATAGAGGAATGTGAGTGTGTGTGTATCTTAACATTCTGATGGGAGATCTAATACAGGAATGTGAGTGTGTGTATATATCTTTATATTCTGTTGGGAGATCTAATACAGGAATGTGAGTGTGTGTGTATCTTTATATTCTGATGGAAGATCTAATACAGGAATGTGAGTATGTATCTTTATATTCTGATGGAAGATCTAATACAGGAATGTGAGTGAGTGTATGTATCTTTATATTCTGATGGAAGATCTAATACAGGAATGTGAGTGAGTGTATGTATCTTTATATTCTGATGGAAGATCTAATACAGGAATGTGAGTGAGTGTATGTATCTTTATATTCTGATTGGAGATCTAATACAGGAATGTGAGTGAGTGTACATATCTTTATATTCTGATCGGAGATTTAATACAGGAATGTGAGTGAGTGTGTGTGTGTCTATATCTTTATATTCTGATGGGAGATCTTACACAGGTGTGTGTGTGTCTTTATATTCTGATGACTGTGCTAGTTTCTAAAGCAAAATAAACTGTTGCATGATTTGCCATCAGCAGGTCTTCTAGAAAGGAGCTGGGGCCATTGCTAAGTAACCGAACTCCTACAGGGCATCAGTCATTCCCAGCTATTTCTCTAAATCTGCATCAAATCAAATGAAAAATGGTAACAAATCTGCTTTCCTGGGAATGAATGAGAATTACAATGGAAAGAAATAACCTGTGAGAGGGAAATGGATTTATTGGGAAATACCCTCATTGTCCCTGAGTCAGCAGGTCTCAGTGTGGACAGACCCACTGACAGAGAGGGATGTCATTAAAGGGGAAGCTAAACTGACCACATAGAAAAATAACAATTGTTTATTGGTGTCCCCGACAGGTGCTACACCCCAAAGACCTACATCAACTCTGGAACAGGCAATGTCAAACTCTCTTGCTGCAACTAAACTACACCTCCCAGCATGCTAGCCGATACATACTGGGGGCTGGGATTCCTTTACTGCAGTAATACCAGATTTCCCCAGTGAACAAATAAGTGAAAAGCCCCAATGGTGCCCCATGCACTCTGTCTGTATGTGCCCATGGATAACACCCTCTTACCTTACCAGCCTCCTGGTGAGGTGCCCCACTGCAGACAATGGCCTCCCCGTGTCCTGTGTGTCTGGTGAATCGCCCCGTTCGCCCATAAAATGCAAACTCCAATCTCCCTCCCCAAAACACATTCACAGACCAGCGGCTCTTTAAGTGTGGACCCCTGTCGCGCATGCGCAATGCTCCTCCCCGCAGCACTTGGCTCTTTACCCCCCCTCTTCCCAGGAGCCCGTAGGACAATGACAAGGAGGGCGGAAGACTCTAGACAAAAAGCAAACTTTGCCCTTCTTAAGTTTTCCCGTCACGTGTTCAGGGTTCCTTTATTCCTTATTGTGCCAGGAAGCACTGGAGGTTGGTCTGTCCCCAGTGGGGTTGGGTTACAATCAGATTTGCACTGACGCTGGGACATACTTAGCCTGCTGTGTGGGGTGTCAGTTTTTGTTGCTAGGGTATTGTATGGGGTGTCAGTACTTATTACTAGGCTATTGTATGGGGTGTCAGTATTTATTACTGGGTTATTGTATGGGGTGTCATGTCAGTATGTATTACTAGGTTATTGTATGGGGTGTCAGTATTTATTACTAGGCTATTGCATTGGGTGTCAGTATTTATTACTTGGCTATTACATAGGGTTTCAGTATTACTATGATATTGTATGGGGTGTCCATATTTATTACTAGGCTATTATATGGGCTGTCAGTACTTATTACTAGGCTATTGTATGGGGTGTCAGTATATATTACTAAGCTATTGTATGGGGTGTCAGTATTTATTACTAGGCTATTGTATGGGGTGTCAGTATTTATTACTAGGCTATTATATGGGGTGTCAGTATTTATTACTAGGATATTGTATGTGGTGTCAGTATTTATTACTAGGCTATTGTATGGGGTGTCAGTATTTATTACTAGGATATTGTATGGGGTGTCAGTATTTATTACTAGGCTATTGTGTGGGGTGTCAGTATTTATTACTAGGATATTGTATGGGGTGTCAGTATTTATTACTAGGCTATTGTATGGGGTGTCAGTATTTATTACTAGGATATTGTATGGGGTGTCAGTATTTATTACTAGGCAATTATATGGGGTGTCAGTATTTATTACGAGGATATTGTATTGGGTGTCAGTATTTATTACTAGGCTGTTATATGGGGTTTCTGTATTACTATGATATTGTATGGGGTGTCAGTATTTATTACTAGGCTATTATATGGGTGTCAGTATTTATTACTAGGCTATTGTGTGGTGTGTCAGTATTTATTACTAGGATATTATATGGGGTGTCAGTATTTATTACTAGGCTATTGTATGGGGTGTCAGTATTTATTACTAGGATATTATATGGGGTGTCAGTATTTATTACTAGGCTATTGTATTGGGTGTCAGTATGTATTACTTGGCTATTATATGGGGTTTCAGTATTACTATGATATTGTATGGGGTGTTAGTATTTATTACTAGGCTATTATATGGGGTGTCAGTATTTATTACTAGGCTATTATATGGGTTGTCAGTATTTATTACTAGGCTATTGTAAGGGATATCAGTATTTATTACTAGGCTATTGTATGGGGTAAAATTATTACCTTAAACACTTTTTGAGTGTCCCCCCTCAAAATTATATATATGGGATAAAAACTGATCAAATTACAAAATATTACCTTGTCTTGGCTCCTTTAACTAGGGCATGTCAACCCTTTTCATATATCTCCCTCACAAACTTACCTCCCCAGCATCCCTGAAATTCTTACCTCCACTCATCCTCTTTAGTGGTCTTCTGGCTTCTCCCCGTGCAGCAGTCAATCATAGCTGTGACAGGTTACATCACAGCTAGTGAATTACAGCTGCTTAAGTGGGAGCTCATAACAAGCTTGCACAGCTTTTAGAGGAAGCCAACTTTCGGCCTTATCTTAAAGAAGATCTGATTGGTTGGGGCAAAATTAGCACCATTTTAAACGATAAGAACGTTTATTGAATCTCCCTGTTTGTGTTTCATGCTTTCACGTCTGAAAAGCAATAGCTAAAGCTAAATCTAGATTTTACCTGAAATCTAACGTGTGCTTACCTTTTTATTAATTTGGCTTAAAGAGCCAAATTACTGTTCTTTCTATTACTTCTTTTTCTTCTGTTTTATTCTTCCGCTTTTTTGGACTGTATCTCCTCCCAGTTTTTGAGCTAGACACATGGAATTCGGTACAGATGTGCAGGGCATATAGGATAAGTGTGCTATTACCTAACTGAGGTACACCCACCTACTGACCTACCTTTCCATTCCCATGGGAGCAATACTTAAAAGGGTAACTAAAGTCAAAAAACTAATTTTGATCAATCATCAATAAAAGTTAGTTATATGCTCATACATGCAAAAACACATACCCCCAACCTCACACAAGTACACACACCTACTGAATTACCCTTCCATTTCTGTAGCAGCCATACTTAAAGGGTAAATAAAGTTAAAAAAAAATAATTTTGATATGTCCTCAAAAAATAGATAGTTTTATGGTTGTAAACACAAAAAAAGACATACACCCTCAACCAGACCCAGGTACACCCACCTAATGACCTAACCTCCCATTTCCGTGGCAGCCATACTTAAAGGGCATGTCCAGCCCTTTTTTGAACATTTTATATATCATACATATTCACTTTCTATGAATTCTGTTACGGCGGTTGGGGCTGGGGGATCAATATATATAATATATACTGGGGATTTTACAATAGGGGGAGGGAGAAGAAAACGGGAGGGGGGGGAGGACTCTCCTGCGCATGCCTCAGACCTTGTCAAAGTTGAGGCTGAGACAGGCGCAGGATGAGTCACCAGACCTTCTACACTACACTTTCCTGGACTTTGGAGGGGCACAGCATGGCAACCATAAGGAGCTGGGATGTAAGGTAAGGATATTTGTACACTACAGAGTGGTGCCAGTATGGGGTTAAATTTGAGTTTTGGGGGTGGACATGCCCTCGTAAATTTTTCGACTAATCATTACAAAAGTTTGTTTTTTTAACCCCCAACCTCACCACAGGTACACACGCCTACTGACCTACCCTTACATTTTCATGGCAGCCATATTTAAAGGGTAACTATAGTCAAAAAAACTATTTTGACTAATGATCAACAAACCCAACACAGGTACACACACCCACTTATCTACTTTGCATTACTGTGGCAGCCATACTTAAAGGGTAACTAAAGTAAAAAAAATAAGTTTTTGATCAATCAAAAAAGTTTTGTTTTTTTTTTACTTCCAGCCTGATCTAGGTACAAATGCCTACTGACACATACCCTTCTATTTTCATAGCAGCCATATTTAAATGGTAACTATAGTAAAAAAAACACACAACCCAACACAGGTACACACACCTACTGATCTACGTATCCATTACTGTGGCAGCCATACTTAAAGGGTAACTAAAGAAAAAAAACTAATTTTGATCAATAATCAAAAAAGTTTGCTTTTTTTAACCCCCAACATGACACAGGTACACACACCTACTGATCTACTTATCCATTACTGTGGCAGCCATACTTAAAAGGTAACTAAAGTCAAAAAAATAATTTTGATCAATAATCAAAAAAGGTTGTTTTTTTAACTCGATCCAGGTACACACGCCTACTGACCTACCCTTCAATTTTCGTGGCAGTCTTATTTAAAGGTTAATTATAGTAAAAAAAAACAATTTTGACTAATCATCAACAAAGTTTGTTTTTTTTAACCCCCAACCTGACACAGGAACACACACCTACTGACCTACCCTTCAATATCCGTGGCAGCATACTTAAAGGGTAACTATAGTCAAAAAACTAATTTTGATCAATAATCAAAACAGTTTGTTTTTTTTAACTTCCAACCTGACACAGGTACACACACCAAATGAGATACCCATTCATTCATGTGGCAACCATATTTAAAGGGTAAATATAGTTAAAAAAATAGTCGCAATAGTTTATTAAGAGAACCTAAGAAAAACATAGATAGAACAAAACATCACAATTACAAACAAAGTAATAACATAAATATTAATCAAGAAGACAAGAGTGACAAAATTTTCTTTACTACAAAGTTTAGCCCACAGTTTAGACAAATAGTAAACTGTATAAAAAGATACTTACCTGTCTTAGATCAGGATCCTGCACTCCATTCGGTTCTTAAAAAGGGCTGTAAATATGTCCCCAAGAGAGTGCGGTCTCTGGGAGACATAGTGTCACCTAGCCTATATGAGACTAAACTAGAACATAGGACCACCTGGCTATCCTGTAATGGTAGCTATATGTGTGGTGCTAATAGGTGTAAAACATGTTCTCACATGCATAAATCTTCTACGTTTATAAGTTCCGTTACAGGAAAGATATATGTAATAAGCATATAAATTGTAACAGTGATCATGTGGTATACCTTATTACATGCACAAATTGCAACATTCAATATGTTGGCTGTACATCTCTATCTCTGAAATCTAGAATCCGTGAGCATATTAGGGACATAACCCATTGCAATATTAATAGTCCAGTAGGACGTCATTTTGCAGACTGTAACCAGTCTAATTTAAAGTATCTTAGAGTACAGGGAATACAGAGAGTCTATCAAGATAAACGTAATAAGGATAGATTAGCTCAACTTAGAAAAACAGAAGTTCGTTGGATATTCAGCCTGGATACTAGAATACCATTTGGCTTGAACTCAAGATATATCATTTGCTATATAGACTGATTATTAGGTTATCGATGTTATAGCTATCTCCCAATACTGAGTTTTTCAATCACAGCAATGAGTATGAGGTGTATGACTTAATAGTGCTAAGAATTGGGAATCATTATAAATGGTATATATTGTAGATTTGAATACCTAATAATTCTGGATCCGTTATACTACATCGTGTACAGATTGTGTAGTTCTATGTTTATTTCAATGTTATTGTGATGTAGCAATTGTATGTCCATCATATTGCTTCATTCACTGAATACTGGCAACAAATGTTGATGGTTAATTTTTTGGTTTTTAACTGTTTTTAAATAATGTGATAGGCCCAGACATCCGAGGGGGGCGTTTCCTCCATGTGACGCAAGTAAGAGCCGGTGCTGGCTCGAAACGCGTAAGGCGGGATTTCTTCACGTTTGTAGTTGTATGGCGTAAGGCGCCTTAATAAAGTATTGTTTTTTACCTAACGAGTGAGTTTGGACTCTTGGAATTCCGGTGTGTGCCGACTTTGAAATAATTTCCATAACTAAGCACTTATTTTTCTTTTATGCATACAATTGTAACAAAAATCCCTGTTTTTATTGTTTGCACAAGCACAGATATATGTGGCCTAGGAATGTGTAATGATCATCTTTTTCTTTGTTCTAATGTTTTTATCAGATCAGTAGCACTTCTGCTATATGTAATAGTAATTTTGCCTAAGGTGTGCTCGCTCCCACAGCCCCCCTTTTGTGAACCTACTGCAATTCAGTTCAAACATTAATGATAAGGTTTTTCAACATAATCTAAATAAACTGACCACCTTGACTCTACATTAAAATTGCTGGAATAGAAAAACGTCAGATAGCGATGCTCCGAGAGCCGCTATAGGCAGATAGCATGGCCGAGCTGTTTGCACCTGGTTGCCAGTAGTGTCTCTCTCGCCCTGATTGTATGATAGAAATGACAGTTTATAGGGCCATATTTATAAACCTGCGATAATCGTGGGTGAGTTAATTTACGATCGTTAATTAACGAATGTTCGATCATAGAATACCATGCAGTAGTAAACTACCGCAATGGAATTCTATAGGGATCGTAAATCTACAATTTCATTTATCGCTAAAAAGTGATATATATATTTCTTTCTTACAATCCTTAATGGTTGAAATGGATTATTTACATTATTACCATATATATATAAGCAGCAAATCTATAGGTCACATTCCCATGTGATAGAGAGCATTTTCTTCTCCGTCATAGCTAACACATCCTCTGCTTTCTTATTTTTTTCTTTATAACTTTAAATGCCATAAGGTTAGATGTTGCCTTTACATTTGCCAATAGAACCTGTGGTCACATGATAATATTTTAATAGGAAATGTTAACAACCAATTTACCAATGTAATAATTCATAATAATGGACTGTACAATGAATTAGATGTCTAAGTTCTGGTAAACATACTTCTGCAATAGATTGACTGCAGTGTCCATGATAAATATCATACAAATCATCATTTACCTTTCCAAATCCCATTGTCCTAAAATATGCAGCACAGTGAAGCTGTCAGTGATAAGAGGGGGCTGGTTTTCTGTAAGGTTTGTATTGTATTTAGTGCCAGATGGTCCTGCACAGCCTTGACAGTTACATCATATGATTAGCTAAATAGGTGGACAATGTCAAATGGATCATTTATAAGTGTTACATATAAAATGTGAATTTTTGTTCCAAATTTGAAATTTAACTGAAAATAAAATACTAATTAATCAGTATTAAAGTTTCAAGCCCTTCAGTTGAGTTCAAGTCTGTTGATAAGGAAAATACAATATTTACGTCAGTAGAAATATTCACTTTAGTTCCTATACCCTTAAATATAACAGTACAATGTGTGTTTGCTCTCATTAAGGCTGGGTATACATGGTAAGATAAATACAATATTTCAGTATTTTGCTAGTGGCAATGGTCTGCCAGGACAAAGATCTTACTGTGTGTACCCAGCCTATGCAGCATCAGTAAAACCTATCTTGGTTGGAATACAACTGTCAGAGACAATTTTACCATAGGGGCAACCAGTGCTATTTCTCAGGGCCTTAATCCCTAACAGGGATAGGTTTTTAAATACAATGTTTTGCCCAGGGGCCCCACAGACCTTGCTCTGACCTTGATAACTGTCAATGCATCTGTATATTACATCTTATATAGTAAAATATATGCATAGAACAGGATTTTCAAATTCCAAAATAATTTAACCGGAATGTAATGTTGTGATACATGCTCCGGCTGAATTATTTTGGAATTGGAAAGTTTTTGGACCACAGGCAGAGTGTCCAGTAGGGGTGCAGGAGCAGTGAACCAAGGTATCAAAATTGGGTTTACCATTAAGAGGACATAGAACAGGATTTGTCATATAACATTCATCTTGCTGTGTTTCTCCTGGTCACAATAGCTCCATTTAGATTTCTAATATCTTCTAACAGCTCTCATTACTCTCCTCATGTTTCCTTTTCATTGGCCTCTCTTTGCTTTGCCCTATGACTTCTCTATCCTCTACCTCTTCCTTCCATTTTTATCTTTGATTGTCATCTACCAACTCTTCATATTCAGTCATGCTTCTTTTTCTTTTCATTTTGTTGTCTTCACTCTTTTTATTCTCCATTCTCTGTAATAAAATTTTCTTAAACATTCTTCTTGAAAAATAGCCAAAAAACCCCACCAGAAATCACCAAAAAACACCAAAAAAATGTAAATTGTCTAATGATAAGAGTGCCTTCCTCTACAAAATCAGAAAAGAAGTTGCTGTAACTTTTTATGTTGAAATATTGCTCATAAATATGTAACAACAGTAACCAAAATGGGTTATGGGTAAAAGAGGTCATGTGACAAAACCATTTCTGGTTATTTCTACATGTGTTATACAGATAACCCTTTCCAATTAATTCATTTTGTTTGTCTATGTTGGTTTGTCCAATCAGTAAAGGCAAAATTGAACCTTATATTTTATGGTTTAATTTTTCAGAAGCGCTATTAATTTGACCTATGCTTGTGAAGGTTCTCATTCATCCAGGTCATGGTATATCTGTTGTATTCAATTAGATCAACTGGACTTGAAGTTTAGTTCTTGAAGACGTTTCGCTAGTCATCCGACTGGCTTTCTCAATTCAGAATGACTTGTACAAGAATCTGTGGCAATGCAGCATACGTCTGTACCATGCAGCATACGTCTGGATTCCACAGTTAAAGGCATCAGAGCCAAACAGATACTGCAAAAAGCTCAAACACAGCTCCTAAATGAACGGGTACGACAGACACATTTTACAGTCGATGCTTTATTGCACAACATTAGTCAACTAGAACAGAACCTGGCCTCACAGCTACCTGTGGCCATCTGGGAAAGAGTGATGGAGTTCACCAAACAAGCACAGCTTTCTCAGCACAGTAAGGGCAAACAAAGGCAACAGAACAAGTTCTCCATTCTGTCATCCCAGAACACCCCCAAGAGAAAACAACTACCTTGGATACAAAAGGAGGGAAGTGTCACTTCATCAAACAAGGAGGAATGGGTGAGAAACTTGTCTAACAGTACTCTGACCCAGCCAGAAATGGAAGTCCTTGCTAAGGGCTTGAATTTTGCCATAACTCCTAAAGCCATCCCTGTGGTGGATATTATAGCAGCCACAGAAGCCTCAATCCACAATAATAAGGTACCACAGAGTGAGGCAGAACAACTTCGCCTTAAGGTATCTGCAGCCTTAGCCAGTGCAAAAACTCCTTCATCTAACCTGACCACACAGCAAAGAAGAGCCTTAACATCCCTCAAGAAAGATTCTAGTATCACCATTCTACCGACAGACAAGGGAAGATGCACAGTAGTACTTAACACCTCAGACTACCATGATAAGGTGACCATGCTCCTGGCCGATAACAACACATATGAGGCTTTAACAAGGGATCCCACCAGCCGGTACAAGAAAAGCGTCATAGACTTACTACAACAGCTGCAAAAGGATAAAGCCATTGATCGAGCAATGTATCATCGCCTCTACCCTGGTGAGGCACATCCATGCATATATGGACTCCCAAAGATACATAAGGAAGGGGCACCACTAAGACCTATAGTCAGCAGCATCAACTCTGTAACATACAAGGTGGCAAAATACCTAGCCAACATCTTAAGACCATTGGTGGGAAGTTCTAAGCATCACATCCAGAACTCTCAGGATTTCACCAGCAAGATTGAAGATATAGTACTCGGTGCAGAAGAAACTATGGTGTCCTATGATATGACATCTCTCTTCACCTGTATACCCACCAAGGAGGCTGTTGTCATGGTGAGAAAACGGCTAGACCAAGACAGCACTCTCACCAGCAGAACTGATCTCAACCCAGAACAAGTGTGTTCCTTACTGGACTTGTGCCTGAATACCACCTATTTCAAATACAGGGATAAGTTCTATAAGCAAAAACACGGATGTGCTATGGGATCTCCAGTTTCACCCATTGTGGCCAACCTTTACATGGAGGAGGTAGAAAAACTGACGCTTAATACCTTTATGGGCATAGCACCCAGCCACTGGTTCAGATATGTGGATGACACCTGGGCTAAAATCCACCAGAAGGAAGTACAAGCTTTCACAGAACACATTAATGCGGTAGACCAAAACATCAAATTTACAAGGGAAGAGGTACAAAACAACAAACTGGCTTTCTTGGACTGCTTGGTAGAAGTCAGGGAGAATGGTAAACTGGAAGTAGAGGTTTACAGAAAACCAACACACACAGATCAGTATTTGATGTTTGACTCCCACCACCCTTTAGATCACAAGCTGGGGGTCATCAGAACCCTGCAACACAGAGCTGAGAACATCCCCACTAGCACAGAGGCGAAGGCTAAAGAAATGAAACATCTCAGAGGAGCCCTTAAAACTTGTGGATATCCAGACTGGGCCTTTGTCAAAAGAAGCTGAAGGAAAGAAAAGAACATGAATACCAACATTGAAGGTGAAAAGCAAGACAGGAGAAAGAACATGGTAATCCCATATGTAGCTGGGGTCTCTGAGAAACTAAGAAGAGTTTTCAAAAAACACTGTATCTCTGTCTGCTTTAAACCGAGCAACACGCTGAGGCAGCAATTGGTACATCCGAAAGACCCAATACCGAAACACAAGAAAAGCGACATCGTATACGCAGTGCAGTGCAGTGAAGAATGCTCTGATTTGTATGTGGGGGAGACCAAACAACAACTGCATCAACGTATGGCCCAGCCACCAGACGAGCCAATTCTCGGGTCAGGACTCAGCCGTGTACCTGCATCTTAAGGATAAAGGACATACCTTTGAAGATTGTAATGTTAACATATTGGCAAAGGAACGTGACTGGTTCAAGAGAGGTGTTAAGGAGGCCATTTATGTGAAAATAAAGAAACCAAGCCAAAATAGGGATGGGGGGGTTCGACACCATCTGTCTGCCATGTACAATGCTGTTTTGACACCTTACTCAAGGCGTTCCTATAACACCTCTTAGCCACTGTCTAATCACGCCCTTAACACTTGGCTGTGATATGCTAATTGGGATTTTCCAGGGTACATAATTGCCACAGATTCTTGTACAAGTCATTCTGAATTGAGAAAGCCAATCGGATGACTAGCGAAACGTCTTCAAGAACTAAACTTCAAGTCCAGTTGATCTAATTGAATGCAGCAGATATTAATTTGACCAAAATATATAGAGAGAAATAAAAAACAATTTTTTTTAACCCTTTAAATGATCGTATTACTGTAAGATTATATTGTTATATTAATATATTACTGTACAAATGAATGCACCATTAATGTAATATGTGTGAAAATGCATTTATTACAAACATGATGGTTGTAATTACATTTTTATAATAAAAATTAAAAACACTCCATCTTTGGGCTATCTCACTCTGGAGGGCCCTGGTGCATTAGAAGCCAATATTGTCTGGCTAGCCAATTAATTTTTTAGGTAAATGGACCCTATTATAAATCCAGCAGGCTTGAACTCCCTGCATACAGGTTTTATCTTTCCTTGAATGTGATACAGTATGAGAAGAAAAGTGCAGCACCTGGAATCGAACACCCGCAGATTTCCTGCTTTTTGGGGTGCAAAAAAGTTACTTCCTTGGAGCAAACCTAACACATTTGAAACAACACTAGTCCATAATCACAGGTATAAACCCACTCACCCCCGCAAGACTTATATAGCCAGGCAGGTACAAACTTAAAGGCCCACCCCCTCTACAAAAATCTGATCTTGTAGAATAACATTACCAGATTAAATGTATCTCCTCCCACCAGCCAAGATACAAATCTGTGTAGGTGGGGAGAAATGTTGCACCCATCGCCATCCCACAGACTTGCAGAATCTTAGAAGGTAGCATACCCAACAATACATTGGATATTTACTATTTGTCCAAGTGATACTGGATGGACCACATCGAAACCCCAATAATGCAGAATACTTCAATATAGAGAAGCAATGTTAATTGTGATAGGTTCGTAAGTTGATAACCACTAAAAGGAATTTAAGAATTGTATAGGATCCTTCACATAGGATTGTAACCTGAGCACAAGAGGTTGCAACAAAATGTCATTAAGGTGAGAAAGACTCTTAATAAAAGAACCGATCCCAGCAACTATAAGTTACTCTCTAGGTTTTTTCCCACAATGTATGTCGCATACAGTGTTGCGCTACTCTTAAATTGCTTGCCTCATTCCTTTTTTCCACTGGTAATTTTCATAGTGAATTGTATGAGTATATTATTATTGCTTTTTAATATTGAGTACATCTAGGATTGCTACCTTTTGCTATAGAAAACCCAAACACGTGGGAGGGGCTATTTGCGGCACTGACAAAATTAGGTGTGGGTTAAAGTGGTTGTGAATATGTATAAATATATGCACCGAGAGCCACAATTGGCTCATTCGTGCAATGGCACCGTTATGTTGTATATTCACATATGCATACAGCAACAAACTGTGAGCTGTCATCCACTGAACGATTGGAACTTTGACTGCTCACTGCCCTCTGCTATCCAGAATGGTAGTTCTAGGATTTCCTACCTCTTTAGGAAATAGTGCAAGTCCACCACCAAAATTAAATAAAAATTTTTACACCCCAGAGTTTGTTTTATCTAAAATGATTCTAGCCTCTCCTAACCATTACCAGGTTTCTATTCATTTGTCCATGCTGATGATACATTTTGTTAACGTTTGAGAGCAACAGCAGAGGAGGCTTGACTGTTAATGGCAGTCTGTGATTGGCTGTGATATCAGTGTTAAACCTCTCACTGATGGCCACTATTAGTAAGTGAAAACAGTGAGGGATCAGGTGCAGGTATAGGAGCACCTGGGATCATTTTAAAAAGAACAATCTATGGGTTTTGGGGGGTAATAAGTTTAAATATAAAGTTTAAATCCTGGTGGTGGAGATGCCCTTTAAAATAAGATTTTTTTTTTCTACAAATGCCCTTTTAACACATATATACTCAAAAAGTGATAGTCAGAGTGAAAACAAACAGAGTGAGAGACAGACACACATACAAAGGCACCGGCAATGGTAAAATAATTGGCAACCCGGCACTGGTAACATGGTTGGCACAGACACTGGTACTATGCTCTGCAATCTAACACCAGAAGCATGGTTGGCATACAGATACTGGTTATATGCTTGGCAAACTGGCACTGGTACATTACATAACAAAAAGGGGGCTGTAGGAGCACTCCTATGGCAACATTATTATAACATATAGCAGAAATGCTACTGATCTGACCAAAACATTAGAACAAACAAGAAAAGAGATGATAAATGCACATTCCCGGGCCCCATATACTATCACATTATCTGTGCTAGTGCAAACAGTAAAAACATGGGGGTTTTAGTTACAATTTTATGCATAAAAGTGAAAAGCCTTCCAACCACGTCAAGGTAACCCCAGTATGGAAGGAATCCTGGCACTGGTAACATGATTGGCACACAGACACTGATACTATGCTTGGCACATTGAGTTTCGGGCCTAGGCACTCCTTTTTGGCAGTTTAGCCACAAACTTCAAAGGTGCTCCCTTCTCTGGTCCTCTACCATGGACCCACAGCTATAGCACAAGCATAAAAAGTCATGAGAGGGGCACTCTTCTGTGAATATACGTTTCTTTATTGGATCACATAACACGACGTTTCAGGGACACAACTGTCCCTTTCAGCAGGTGAGTTGAAAGGGACAGTGTGTCCCTGAAACGTCGTGTTATGTGATCCAATAAAGAAACGTATATTCACAGAAGAGTGCCCCTCTCATGACTTTTTATGCTTGTGCTATTACTATGCTTGGCAACCTGACCCTGGTAAAATGATTGGCACACAGACACGACACTGGTACTATGCTTGGCATCCTGGCACTGGTAACATGATTGGCAAACAGACACAGTAAATATGCTTGGCAAAAGTGAATTATAATAGCAAATAATATAGCAAGAAAAAGAAACCCCCGAAAAAGAGACAGGGATGGGGGGAGATTCACGGATTGTCCAGGTAAAAAACACACAGGTAGCAACGGTAAGTATATCAGCTTATCCTAATTACAATTCATTTTCATATAATAGACATAACTAGAAGGGGAAAGTTTAAATTTCAGAAGGGAATGTATATCTGTGTGCTGCAGTTTTTAAAACTCAATAGGAAAATGGGCATTATTGTGTGTATGGTTGCCGTCAAAACAAAAGGATAGGGTGGGTGCTGGAATGCATCAGTAGGTGTTTGTACTTGTGTTTGTGGTGTTTGGCCATGGTTTTGTGTTTATGACCATAAAACTAACTTTTTGATGATTAAGTATTTCTGGCATAGAAACAGAAGAGTGGGTGGGTTGTTGTGTATCAGTAGGTATGTACACTTCTGCCTGTCTAGGATTACAGTAGCCTTGGAACCAGGTGCAGTTCATTAAGAATAGTGATATTTGAGCTTCGATTACAAACCTCAGAATGTTCCCATTTGAAGGTTCTGCCCATTAAAGTTTATGTCGAAAAATGTCTGTTAGTTCGCCAAGAAATGCTTTTACTGATTCCTTAGCTAGAAGATAACTTGAAGACTTCTTCAATATGTCCTGCAAGTTTGTACCTGATTTTGTATCTCTATATGAAAACTGTGGAGAGACAGAAAGTTCAGAATGTCTTAAAATGTCCACCCTTAAAGGGCATGTCCACCCCCAAAACTGTAATTTAACCCACTACTGGCCCCACTGTGTAGTGCATAAAAATCCTTACCTTACATCCCAGCTCCAAATGGTTCTCCTGTAATGTCCCTCCAAAGTCCAGAAAACTGGCCACCAAGAGCCTGGCAGGGCAGCCGGCAGCCTTGTCCGTGATTGGCTGCCTCTCATGCAGTTTCATGCAAGCAGAGGGCTGGACAGTGCGTCGGAGGAAAGAGGGAAGGTAAGTAACGATCAGTAGAGTCTCTGGAAAATCTATTATAGCGGTTGGGGCTGGGGGAGGGAGCCCTATTATATATCAACATTTTTTTAAAGGGGTGGACATGCCCTTTAAAACAAAAAGCTCGTCAATTGTCAACTGATATACTGATACTGATATTCTGCTTTTTATTACCTGACCAGATATTTAAGGATCATTATTGTTCCCATTCTGACAGAGTAAGCTGGCCCCTCCCTCCATGCAGTCAATCAAGGCTGTGGAAACTGACATCAAAGCCTATTGAGCACATGCTCAAACTTGGGAAGAGGCAGATAAATATGACTAAATTAGAGAAGTAATTTGAATGTAATATGGTTCCTAGAGGCTTAAGAATTAGTGTATTGTGACCCAGGCCCTCATTTCCATTCAGATTGTAAAATCACTTTGAAAGTTTGAAACTGACTTAAGAAGGGCACCATGGCAGTTAAAAGGAAAATGTTTTCTAGAGATTGCTCTGATTATGACAAAGAGCATATGATAGGCCATATTTTAGGCCAAGTGTGGTGTGCCTTGATACATTAGGCATGAAATCCCTGCCCGAAGAGCTTACAATCTAATTTTTAGGGGCTTATTGAATATTTACTATTTCTCCACAACTAAATATGAAATATATTTGTATATATGTATAAAATATATATATTTTTCTTCAGATATTAGTGTGGATGAGGTAGGCTGGCTACACAAGGGCGAACTTTTTACCCCGACCAACCGTTCGTCACTAGCGAGCAGTCGGCTGGGGCAAATCACTGTTCGCTTCGGCTAATCGTGTGGTCCATAGGAGGCTGCACAATCGACGGTGGTTTTCCGACATGTGCGATCGACTGTTCACTCAATCCGACATCAGTTGCCGCTGCCGGGGAAATCACCTGTTTTTTTTCCGTCTCCGACCGGCCGATACATGGAAATATCGGTTGGTGGGGCCGAAAAATATTCTTGTGTGTACCCAGCCATATGGTCAGATACTGCTTCTCCCTTGTTGACATCTGTATCTTCTACTGAATCTTCATGTGATAAAAGAACTGTGGAAATGTTTTCGAAACCCTTCATCTCCAGACACTCTACTTTAACTCCTCGATATAAAAAGAAGCATTCTGGACCCATACGCTATGTACCATATCACCAAAAGGGTTAAATTGCTGGTATCCAGGTTACTGACCATGAGAAATGTGTGAAATTGTTTTATACATACACAGCTTATATTGACTTAAACGGTATGTCCACCCTTTAAACTAACTTTTCCCATAATATAAATATTGGTCCCCCAGCCCCAACTACATTACTATTAGAGCAAGAAAGTCCTCCGATCTTTACTTACCGTACATCTCTCCTTCACCGCACAATCCCGGCCCGCTGCTTGCATAGAACTGCAAGCGGAGCGGGACCGGCAGCCACTCAGCCAATCACGGACACGGCTGCTGGTAGTGTAGAACGGCGAAGGAGAGAGGTAAGGTAAGTAAAGATCGGGGGACTTTCTTGCTCTAATAGTAATGCGGTTGGGGCTGGGGGACCAATATCTATATTATGGGAAAGGGGTTTAATGCTAGGGAGAAGGAGACCAAATTGGGAGGGAGGGGGGGAGGGCTCTTCTGCGCATGGCAAAATTCTCCCAGAGGGGACAGGAGGCAGAGTCCTATATGGACTCTGCAGTACTCCTGGTGGCCAGTTTTTGTGATTTTTGAAGTGATTACAGGGCATCCATTTGAATCTTGGATGTAAGGATTTTTATACACTACAGATTGGGGCCAGTAGTGGGGGGTATTATAGTTTTGGGGTGGACATGCCCTTTAATTTGTATAGGGTTAATTGAAGAGAGGAAAATGTGGCACATTTCAAGGCCCTGAGGAAGTGGACTTAGTTCCCTGTAACGAGTAAGAAAGACTCTTACTGGTCTCCATCTTGTCTATGTGTGATGTTACACATGATTTTAATTATGTTCTTATAAATTTTGACTTTTTAACTACATTGATGGATATTGGTAGCCTGCCTGATTGAGTAGGGCCACTTAATAATTAATTCTTAATAGAATTTCTATTGAAACTGTTGCGGCACTGGAGGCAATCTGCTCCCCATAGCTGCGCTTCTGACTGGGCGTCCCAATGGCATGAATTCTGTTTTAGATTTCATTAGATATATATGGATATTAGATATATGTCATGTTATGATGAATGAATTCTATTTTGGTAGTAACTTCTGTATTATCTCTTTACATTCAGGGCCATATTTAAAAACCATGGTTTCGCAAGGGGGTTTTGTTATTGTATGATTGCAGCTGTAAATTTTCGGACATTTATGGCAAGTGGTTGTAAATGTACAATGGCTCGATTGCAGAATACCATGCTTTAGTAAATTACCGCAATGTTATTCTATGGCTAATTGTATTTACCATAGCGCCTGTAAATTTACTGTAGTAATAGCAATCGTTAAAAGTGCAGTATCGATAAAAAGCGATACAGCGCCTTTATAAATATGGCCCTTATATAGTTGTTTAAATGAAATTTTCCCTTGTGATTGTATTACCCCTAATTTACTATCTTGTTAGGAGATTAATCTATAAAATGAATACTTTATTAATGAATCATTAGGAATGTAAAAGATATTCCTGAATAATGGGTATTTAGTAATTATGGATTGTATATAGCTGTATGCTCCACAGGTATAAATGAGATTTCCCTCTGTTTTTGACAAATGAGTTTATTTGCATAATAATAGTAACAATGTATTGCTATTAGGTAATTTTACATTTAGTATAGTAGAGCATCTTATTTAGTTCTGGCAGGTTTAAGAGCTTACCTTCCCTCTTTTAATGTTACAGCGAGGATTTTTTTATTATAATATGCATTTAAAAAAATGTTACTATGGGACATATTTATAAAAGTGTGTCAACTTTCAGCTGCCGTTATAGCCACCATTTTCGGCAAAATCAGACTTGACAAAGCGTCAATATCGCATTTCACCACGTATTGTCGCCATTCACTCGGTTATATTTACCAATTTGTGCTTGCTTTGAATATTAGTTTTGCACATATTGGGCTATATAAGTTTAATATGCATTTCTAATTCTTAGTTTTGCTTTTCTCATGGCATTTTATATATACAGGTCAGTGTGTGTTTCTGGACATGGCATTTTATATATACAGGTCAGTGTGTGTTTCTGGACATGGCATTTTACATATATACAGTCAGTCTTTGTTTCTGACATGGCATTTTATTATACAGGTCAGTGTGTGTTTTCTGGACATGGAATTTTTATATACAGGTCAGTGTGTGTTTCTGGACATGCATTTTATATACACGGTCAGTGTGTGTTTCGTACATGCCATTTTATATATACAGGTCAGTGTGTTTTTCTGGACATGGCATTTTTATATATACAGGTCAGTGTGTGTTTCTGGAACATGGTCATTTTTATAATACAGGTCAGTGTGTTTTCTGGACATGGCATTTTTATATATACTGGCAGTGTGTGTTTCTGTACATCCATTTTATATATACAGGTCAGTGTGTTTTTTCTGACATGGCATTTTATATATACAGGTCAGTGTGTGTTTCTGGACATGGCATTTATATATACAGGCCGTGGTGTGTTTCTGGACATGGCATTTTATATATACAGGTCAGTTGTGTTTCTGGACATGCATTTATATATACAGGTCAGTGTGTGTTTCTGACATGCATTTATATATACAGGTCAGTTTGTGTTTCTGGACATGACATTTTATATATACAGGTCATGTGTGTGTTTCTGGACATGACATTTTATATATATTCAGGTCAGTGTGTGTTTTCTGACATGTCATTTTATATATACAGTCAGTGTGTGTTTCTGTACATGTCCATTTTTATATATACAGGTCAGTGTGTGTTTCTGGACATGGCATTTTATATAACAGTCAGTGTTGTTTCTGGACATGGCATTTTATATATACAGGTCAGTTGTGTTTCTGGACATGGCATTTTATATATACAGGTCAGTGTGTGTTTCTGGACATGGCATTTTATTATACAGGTCAGTGTGTGTTTCGTACATGCATTTTATATATACAGTTCAGTGTGTGTTTCTGGACATGGCATTTTATATATACGGTCAGTGTGTGGTTTCTGTACATGCCATTTTAAAATATCCAGGTCAGTGTGTGTTTCTGTACATGCATTTTATATATACAGGTCATGGTGTGGTTTCTGGACATGGCATTTTATACGTTCTATATACAGGTCATTTGTGTTCTTACATGGCATTTTATATATACAGGTCGTGTGTGTTTTCTGGACATGGCATTTTATATACAGTGTCAGTGTGTGTTTCTGGACATGCCATTTTATATATACAGGTCCGTGTGTTTTTTCTGCATGCATTTTATATATAAGGTCAGTGTGTGTTTCTGGACATGGCATTTTATCATATACAGGTCTATATACAGGTCAGTGTGGTGTTCTATACATGGCATTTTATATACATGTCAGTGTGTGTTTCTGGACATGGCATTTTATATATACAGGTCAGTGGTGTTGCTGTACATGGCATTTATATATACAGGTCAGTGTGTGTTTCTGGACATGCATTTTATTTATACAGGTCAGTGTGTGTGTTTGGACATGGCATTTTATATAACAGGTCAGTGTGTGTTTTTGGACATGGATTTTATATATACAGGTCGTGTGTGTTCTGGACATGGCATTTTTATATCAGGTCAGTTTGTGTTTTGGACATGGCATTTTATATATACAGGTCAGTGTGTGTTTCTGGACATGGCATTTTATATATACAAGTCTTGTATGTTTCGGACATGGCATTTTATTATACAGGTCAGTGTGTGTGTTTCTGGACAGGGCATTTTATATATAATTCATTGGTGGTTTCTGGACATGGCATTTTAATATACAGGTCAGTGTGTGTTTCTGGCTGGCATTTTATATATACAAGTCAGTGTATGTTTCTGGACATGGCATTTTATATATACAGGTCAGTGTGTTTTCTGGACATGTATTTAGTATATACAGGTCAGTGTGTGTTTCGGACATGGCATTTTATATTAAAGGTCAGTGTGTGTTTTCTGGACATGGCATTTTATATATAACAGTCGTGTGTGTGTTCTGACATGGCATTTTATATATACAGTCAGTGTGTGTTTCTGGACATGGCATTTTATATATAAGGTCAGTGTGTGTTTCTGGACATGGCATTTTATATATACGGTCATGTGTGTTTCTGGACATGGCATTTTATATATACGGGTCAGTGTGTGTTTCTGGACATGGCATTTTATATATACAGTCAGTTGTGTGTTTTCTGGACATGGCATTTTAATATACAGGTCGTGTGTGTTTTCTGGACATGGCATTTATATATACAGGTCAGTGTGTGTTTCTGGACATGGCATTTAATATATACAGGTCAGTGTGTGTTTCTGGACATGGCATTTTATATAATACAGGTCAGTGTTGTTTCTGGACATGGCATTTTATATATACAGGTCATGTGTGTTTTCTGGACTGTCATTTTATTATACAGGTCAGGTGTGTTTCTGGACATGCATTTTATATATACGGTCTATATACGGTCAGTGTTTGTTCTATACATGGCATTTTATATTACAGGTCAGTGTTGTTGTGTCGGACATGGCATTTTATATATACAGGTCAGTGTGGTTTCTGTCATGGCATTTTATATATACAGGTCATGGGTGTTCTGACAGGGCATTTCTAGTATATACAGGTCAGTGTGTGTGTTTTGGACATGGCATTTTATATAAACAGTCAGTGTGTGTTGTTGGACATGGAATTTATATATAAATACAGGTCAGTGTGTGTTTCTGGACATGCATTTTATATATACAGGGTCAGTGTGGTGTTTCTGGACATGGCATTTTATATATACAGGTCAGTGTGGTGTTTTCTGGACTGGGCATTTTATATATACAGGTCAGTTTGTGTTTCTGGACATGGCATTTATATATACATGGTCAGTGTGTGTTTCTGACATGGCATTTTATATATACAGTCAGAGTGTGTTTCTGGACATGGCATTTAATATATACAGGTCAGTGTGTGTTTCTGGACATGGCATTTTATATATACAGGTCAGTGTATGTTTCTGGACATGGCATTTTATATATACAGGTCAGTGTGTGTTTCTGGACATGGCATTTTATATATACAGGTCAGTGTGTGTTTCTGGACATGGCATTTTATTATACAGTCAGTGTTTTCTTCTGGACATGGCATTTTATATACAGGGTCAGTGTGTGTCTGGACATGGCATTTTATATATACAGGTCAGTTTGTGTTTCTGGCATGGCATTTTATAATACGGTCAGTTGTGTTTCTGGACATGGCATTTTATATATACAGGTCGAGTGTGTTTCTGGACATGGCATTTAATATATACAGGTCAGTGGTGTGTTTCTGGACATGGCAATTTTATATATACAGGTCAGTGTGTGTTTCTGGACATGGCATTTTATATATACAGGTCAGTTTGTGTTTCTGGACATGACATTTTATATATACAGGTCAGTGTGTGTTTCTGGACATGACATTGTATATATACAGGTCAGTTTGTGTTTCTGGACATGACATTTTATATATACAGGTCAGTGTGTGTTTCTGGACATGACATTTTATATATATTCAGGTCAGTGTGTGTTTCTGTACATGTCATTTTATATATACAGGTCAGTGTGTGTTTCTGTACATGTCATTTTATATATACAGGTCAGTGTGTGTTTCTGGACATGGCATTTTATATATACAGGTCAGTGTGTGTTTCTGGACATGGCATTTTATATATACAGGTCAGTGTGTGTTTCTGGACATGGCATTTTATATATACGGGTCAGTGTGTGTTTCTGGACATGGCATTTTATATATACAGGTCAGTGTGTGGTTTTTCTGTACATGTCATTTTATTATATACAGGTCGTGTGTGTTTCTGACATGCATTTATATATACAGGTCAGTGTGTGTTTCTGACATGGCATTATATATACAGGTCAGTGTGTGTTTCTGGACATGGCATTTTATATATACAGGTCAGTGTGTGTTTCTGGACATGGCATTTATATATACAGGTCAGGGTGTGTTTCTGGACATGCATTTTATATATACAGGTCAGTGTGTGTTTCTGTACATGGCATTTATATATACAGGTCAGTGTGTGTTTCGGGACATGGCATTTTTATATATACAGGTCAGTGTGTGTTTTCTGGACATGCCATTATATATACAGGTCAGTGTGTGTTTTGCTGTAACTGTCATTTTATATATACAGGTCAGTGTGTGTTTCTGACATGGCCATTTTATATATATACAGGTCAGTGTGTGTTACTTAACATGGCATTTTATATATACGGTCATGTGTGTTTCTGGACATGGCATTATATAACATGTCAGTGTGTGTTCTGGACATGCATTTATATATACAGGTCAGTGTGTGTTTCTGACATGTCATTTTATATATACAGGTCAGTGTGTTTTTCTGGACATGGCTTTTTATATATACAGGTCTATATACGTCAGTGGTGTTCTCTGACATGGCATTTTATATATACAGGTCAGTGTGTGTTTCTGGACATGGCATTTTATATATACAGGTCATGTGTGTTTTCTGTACATGGCATTTTATATATACAGGTCAGTGTGTGTTTCTGTACATGGCATTTATATGTATACAGGTCTGTGTGCTGTGGACATGGCATTTTATATAAACAGGTCAGTGTGTGTTGTTGGACATGGATTTATATATACAGGTCAGTGTGTGTTTCTGGAACTGGCATTTTATATATACAGGTCAGTGTGTGTTTCTGACATGGCATTTTATATATACAGGTCAGTGTGTGTTTCTGGACATGGCATTTTATATATACAAGTCAGTGTGTTTCTGGACATGGCATTTTATATATACAGGTCAGTGTGTGTTTTCTGACATGGCATTTTATATATAACGGTCATGGTGTGTTTCTGGACATGCATTTTATATATACAGGTCAGTGTGTGTTTCTGGACATGGCATTTTATATATACATCTCAGTGGTATGTTTTCTGGACATGGCATTTATATATAAGGTCAGTGTGTTGTTTCTGGACATGGTTTATATATACAGGTCAGTGTGTTTCTGGACATGGCTTTTTATATATAAAGGTCAGTGTGTGTTTCTGGACATGGCATTTTATATATACAGGTCAGTGTGTGTTTCTGACATGGCATTTTATATATACAGGTCAGTGTGGTTTCTTCTGGACATGGCATTTTATATATAAGGTCAGTGTGTGTTTTCTGGACATGGCATTTTTATATATACGGGTCAGTGTGTGTTTCTGGACATGGCATTTTAATATAACGGGTCAGTGTGTGTTTCTGGACATGGCATTTTATATTACAGGTCAGTTTGTGTTTTCTGGACATGCATTTTATTATACAGTCAGTGTGTTGTTTCTGGACATGCATTTTATATATACAGGTCAGTGTGTGTTTCTGGACATGGCATTTATATTACAGGTCAGTGTGTGTTTCTGGACATGGCATTTTATATATACAGGTCAGTGTGTGTTTCTGGACATGGCATTTTATATATACAGGTCAGTGTGTGTTTCTGTACATGTCATTTTATATATACAGGTCAGTGTGTGTTTCTGGACATGGCATTTATATACAGGTCTATATACAGGTCAGTGTGTGTTACTATACATGGCATTTTATATATACAGGTCAGTGTGTGTTTTCTGGACATGGCATTTATATATACAGGTCAGTGTGTGTTTCTGTACATGGCATTTTATATATACAGGTCAGTGTGTGTTTCTGACATGGCATTTCATATGTATTACAGGTCATGTGTGCTGTTGGACATGGCATTTTATATAAACAGGTCAGGTGTGTTGTTTTGGACATGGAATTTTATATATACAGGTCAGTGTGTGTTTCTGGACATGGCATTTTATATATACAGGTCAGTGTGTGTTTCTGGACATGGCATTTTATATATACGGGTCAGTGTGTGTTTCTGGACATGGCATTTTATATATACAGGTCAGTTTGTGTTTCTGGACATGGCATTTTATATATACAGGTCAGTGTGTGTTTCTGGACATGGCATTTTATATATACAGGTCAGTGTGTGTTTCTGGACATGGCATTTAATATATACAGGTCAGTGTGTTTGTTCTGGACATGGCATTTTATATATACAGGTCAGTGTATGTTTCTGGACATGGCATTTTATATATACAGGTCAGTGTGTGTTTCTGGACATGGCATTTTATATATAAAGGTCAGTGTGTGTTTCTGGACATGGCATTTTATATATACGGGTCAGTGTGTGTTTCTGGACATGGCATTTTATATATACGGGTCAGTGTGTGTTTCTGGACATGGCATTTTATATATACAGGTCAGTTTGTGTTTCTGGACATGGCATTTTATATATACAGGTCAGTTTGTGTTTCTGGACATGGCATTTTATATATACAGGTCAGAGTGTGTTTCTGGACATGGCATTTAATATATACAGGTCAGTGTGTGTTTCTGGACATGGCATTTTATATTACAGGTCAGTGTTGTTTCTGGACATGGCATTTTATATATACAGGTCAGTGTGTTTTTCTGGACATGGCATTTTATATAAAGGTCAGTGTGTGTTTCTGGACATGGCTTTTATATATACGGGTCAGTTGTGTGTTTTGGACATGGCATTTTATATATACGGGTCAGTGTGTGTTTCTGGACATGGCATTTTATATATACAGGTCAGTTTGTGGTTTCTGGACATGGCATTTTATATATACAGGTCAGTGTGTGTTTCTGGACATGGCATTTTTATATACAGGTCAGTGTGTGTTTCTGACATGGCATTTAATATACACAGGTCATGTGGTGTTTTCTGGACATGGCATTTTATATATACGGTCAGTCTGTGTTTCTGAACATGGCATTTTATATATACGGGTCAGTGTGTGTTTCTGGACATGGCATTTTATATATACAGGTCAGTGTGTGTTTCTGGACATGGCATTTTATATATACAGGTCAGTGTGTGTTTCTGGACATGGCATTTTATATATACAGGTCAGTGTGTGTTTAACATGACATTTTATGTATACAAGTATATATACAGGTCAGTGTGCTTATATACACCTTTAAACATGCAATCCTTTTAGTTCTTTTTTTGGACTTTTAGGATATATTGAACTGATAGTAAATTGGCCCATAAGAGGCAACGGTAAAGATGTTTTCTAGCCATATGAAAAAAACAGAAAAAGGTGACTGATCGAACCTTCTCAAAGAAAATATAATGCCCTTTTTATAACAAAATGTTTTAGTTCAATTCCGGTAGCTGCGCTGTCCTCCTCTCACTCCAAGGCACATATAAGACCAAAATATATATTATCAATACCTTATCAGATCAATGCCCAAACACATACAAACCACATACTAAATGTATAAAAGAAAAAGACTTACGTGTTCCAGATGTATATTAAAACACACCTTTATTTTCCGTTTTTTTAAAATAAAAAGTAAAAATCAGATAAGATAAAACCGTGATGAGCACACCGCAAGTGCTATATAAATATAGGGAAATCCTAATATTTATCCTTCTCCTATTGTGCTGCAATTAAGTAGCCTTCTAGGGTAAAGAGGTCTATATCCAGGATCTTGTCCTATTAGTAATTAGAGTTCCCAACGCGTTTCGCTATAATCTATAGCTTTCTCAAGGGTATAATATCGTTCTCCTATTCCTCGTTTAAATAGTGACTATTTCGCGGGGTTTTCCTGACTTCCGGGTTCCCTCATGCGTCACATGCGTCAACCGCGCATGCGCGAAAAACGCGCATGCGTGGTAATTACTTTTTACAATCCGCTCCCGTATTTACGTGATGACGTTTCGCTATTCTGGTTTCTTTGTACTGTCCTAGGGGACACGTATGCGCCGTGAGTAACTACCTGGCACGGCTTGCCAGTACCTCCGGATTAAAAACTAAAAAGTGGCTCTTTTTTCATCCGGATTTGTCTCCCATGAAGGCAAGGGGCTCTCTAGACAATCATGCAGATATAAAAAATGTGAATACAGAAAATACATAAAAATACATAAAAAACGCAAGTATATATGGATGTGATTAATCTTCAAAATCATTATGACTCTAGAAACAGTTTGAGAGGTACACATATTATGACTCTAGAAACAGTTTGAGAGGTACACATATTAGGGGATTGGGGGTGGGGGGCAGGAAAAGGGAGCAACAAGAGGGCTTATCTATCGAGTTTTATAGGAAGCTCCAAAGATCAATATCTTTATTTAATCCTTCAGGGATCATTGTCTGCAATTTGTATATCCATTTGGTTTCTAGTCTCGATAAACCTGCTTGTAAGTTCCCACTTCTGTCTGGTGGTTTGTATACGTCTATTCCAAAGGCTTTTAGTTCCTGTGTTTTAAAATGTATACATTTATTGAAATGATTGTAGAGATTCAGATCTCTCTTCTTTTCAATGTTATATATGTGTTCCCTTATACGAGTTTTTAATTTGCGTCCCGTTCTCCCCACATATTGTTTTCCACATGGGCATACCATTAAATAAATAACGTTAATAGTATTACACGTGATTAAGTGTTTAATTCCAAATTCTTCTAAAGTAGTGTTACTTTTGAATTGTGTCAGTTTTTGTTTTTTAGTTATTCTGCATGCGACACAAGTTCCACATCCAAAAAATCCTTTCATATCTGTAATCCCATTTGTATTTTTCCTTTCACTTTTTAGATGGCTCGGAGCTAATATTTCTTTTATGTTTTTGCTTTTTCGAAAAATGATATCTGGTATAGGGGCAAGGATCAGATTTAAGTATTCATCATTTAGTAGGAGGTGCCAGTGTTTCTTGATTATCTTTCTAATTTCCTTATTATTTCGGTTAAAGTTAGTGATGAATGGTATTCTATGTTCGTTCGTCTTTGTTTTGGACTTAAGTTCAAGTAGATTTTCCCTATTGATTTCTTTTATGTTTGATTGTATCTTTTTTAGCTTTTCTTTGTTATATCCTTTTGTTTCAAATTTCTTTATTAGATTTTCTGATTGTTTTTCATAAGTATTTATGTCCGTACAGTTGCGTCTGATTCTTTGGAATTGGTTAGGTGGAATGTTTTCCAACCAGTGTTTTTGATGGCAGCTATTGTGAAGAATGAATGTATTGCATTTATCGTCTTTTGAGTAGGTCTCTGTTTTAATTTTATTCTCCTCTACAAAAATACGTAGGTCTAGGAATATTACTTCACTCCTACTGAATGTATGAGTGAATTTGAGGTTTCTATCATTGTCATTTATCCGTTGGAGAAATTCGTTGAGTTTTGCCTCAGTTCCTTTCCATATTATTAGAATGTCATCGATAAATCTTTTCCATAGGGATATGTTATGATGATATTCTCCGCTGTAGATGCATTCTGTTTCCCATTCTGCCATAAATAGATTGGCGTAGCTGGGTGCAAATTTGGTCCCCATTGCAGTTCCCTGTATTTGCAGAAAATAATCTCCTTTGAATAGAAAGTAGTTATGTTTCAAAGTAAATTCTATGCTTTTCTCTATAAACTCAATTTGTGTTTCTTTTAGATTTTTTTCTTTGCGTAAGGTGTTTACCGTTGCTGCTATTCCTTTTTGATGTTGAATACATGTATATTTTTATAACAGGCATTGACAACACGCCCGTAAATGACCAATCGGTACTCTATGGCTGCACCGTTATTTTATGTTCCGCTTTTGTTTTTGCCAGATTCTATTTTCTTTTTCCTAAATATATTCATTTGCAATCTGAGTTAAGGGTATAGAAATGAAAGAACAGGATGTGTATCTCACTGGTGAGTAAGAATTATTTACATTGCTCATTGAATATGTATTTTACAAACACAGAATAATCTTCACACTGTTTCTTTGTAAGCCATCTGCTTTGCTGAACGAGCCAGGCAAAACAAACGAAAGACTTTGATTTGGTTTGGGACATTTTCAGAGCAAGTCAATGAATTACATAATCATGATGAAATTATGAAATAACAAGAGCGTACATCTGTATTTATTCAGAGGGGAGCTATGAAATGTTCATTCCAGTGAAAACATTCTTGTTAGCAGAGTTAATGAGTTGTCCTTGAGTGATATTATTCTTAGTAAAACAATGATATTCAGATTTGAACAAATCCAGCCTGTGACTGCCCCAAGAATAGCAATATTCAGCGATAATCTGCAGAGGGAAACTGCATGAGATTCCACCAAGAGAATATTTTGGCTATAGATGCAGGAAGAATGGGTGTATTTGGGATATGCATCTTTTTACAAATAAATGTGCCCCTTTGCAGGCTGTTTAGTTATTATTATATATAAAACTTTCACACTGACCTTATATTTAGTTAGAAAGCTGAAAATGAAAGATTTTTATTGGATTCATTCTCTTTCTCCTGCTTGCACAGCCAGCACATACATTAGTGGATTTATCCCAACTGCTGTAAACTGTAATCTGAAAAACTGCTCCCTTCCACTTTACGATACTCAACCATACAGTGATTGAACTCAGCAAATATGGACGTTAACAATCAATCAACTGGCCACCTTTTTATCTAATCGGAGATTGATTGATCACAAGGAAGACATGGGTTTGAGTTATCAAACTGTTACAATACTGAAAAGTCAGATAGTCTGTTCTTATTGAAAAGTAAGAAGTATGGCCAAAAGCACTAGTAAATAGTCTTATAGGGTTATCGGAAAACTGGATCACATCTCTAGGTGATAAGTTATATTGGGCCATATTTAAAAACCCGCGGTATAGCAAATTTGCAGCGGGTTTTCATTATTGTACGACCATGGCTGTAAATGTACATCTGTGATCGTACGTTTACAGCAAATTGTACATATATGGCAATCAGTGGTAAATGTACGACCGCTCTATTGTAGAAAACCATACAGTAGTAAACTACTACTACGGTAAATTGTATCTTACTGCGGCAGATGTGATGACATGCAGGCAGAGGCCGGATCAGATCACAGCTACTATTGGCTGACAGCCATTGCAGTGTTGACTGTGAATCAATATCCAGTATTTTTTTTATTCTTTAACATTAAGTTATTTAACCAACTGCACATTAGATAATCCAATTTAAAATAGTAAGGTTGAATTTCAAGCATGAAGTACGGTATTGATTATGCTACTGTCATTTTCCTTTACATTAATAATCTTATTTTTACCCATATCCCTTATAGACATCTCACAAATCCCTATTGATTGTATGTCTATAATCAGTCTAGAGAGTATCTGCTCTCTAGGCTGATACTAAAGCTAGGTATACACAGTACAGATTTCTGAAAGATCTGCATACACACAGTCCCAAGCGTTCTCCCTATGAACATCATAGGGAGAACGCTCGGAACTGTGTGTTTCCATCGGCCGTGCTAGACTCCTCTATAGGGAGTCTAGAGCGGCCGATGGAAATTTTCGGTCTTTCCCGAACGAGCTTTCGGCCGACCCGATCGGTCGTCGGCCACGTGCAAGTTCAGGAAACGAAGGTACACACATAACGATAAAGCCCCGATACTGTCGGATCCGACGCTATCGGGGCTTTATCGTTACTGTGTGTACCCAGCTTAATGTACTTCAATGATGTGTGTATTGACATAGGTATTCAGGACTGCACTTGGTATTTTATGATGTAGTGTAAAAGTACTAACTTGGTTGAGTAATATCAATACGGCTTTATAAATAAATGCCCCATTCATGATCCTAATATCAAAATAAAAGACAAATACATTACGTAAAGAGAATAATTAGGTCTCTCTAAAATTTATTGCACTATGTACATACACTGCATATTTATAAATGTATATATTTCTAAATAGAGACTTTTCAAAGTAATAAACAAAGAAAACACCGTAGTAGCACACATTTAAGGTAACTTTGGACATTATTTTTCTTTTTTACATAACATTCTAATACATAGTATCAAAAACAATTTGTTTCTAGATTTTTTCCCCACAATTAGATTATTTTCTTAATAATACTTTGTACATATTACTGTTCATTGTTTGAACCTCATTTTATTTCCAGCATTCATTCAAACTGAGTTTACACACCTTTTTATAAATATATGGACATTTTTATTACCAATAATGAATGAAATATACATAAAACAGGCCCCGTTGAGGCTGTAACTGATGTATTGCATTGCAGTTCAATGTATACAATACACATAATTTAAATGTCTTTATTAAAATTCTAAAAACAAGTAATCCATTGAAAGACCGGGTCTCCGTGTTCCGACAGAGTACTGAGGAGAGTTCCTTTAAACTTTTGTAAGTTCAGATACCGTATGGCTGCCTCCGTCAGCCATGTTCTAAAAGATATGGCTGTATCTCTTCACTAGGACAAGGTTTACAAAATGTCCCTTAAATCACAGACTTTGTCATTGAATTATTGTGACTTTTTAGTAACAGTTGTGCCTCAGCCTTTAAAGAGTGTGTGTGTTAGCTTTAAAGTAAAATGCTATAAGCCTCAATAGCGTATTACAAAAAATAGTTTTAACCTAAACAAAATGTCTTCCTGCTTCTGCTTTCTCTCTGGTCTTCTGAACTTTCATCTACTTTGTGGCTTCAACAATTCTGCCGCAAGGAACTGCAGTCACTGCTGCCAAAGAGAACACTGACCCAGAAGACTACAGGGAGAATCAGAAATGACAAGAATCTTATTGGATGAACTGGGTTCTCTTTTAATTTTCCACAGGCAACTTAATTAAGTTAATTCAGTTCAAAGCTATTAATCTAAAGGGAAGATGTGGCTGCTAGACAGAAAACAATGGAATCAGTCGCAGGGAAGAGACCAAGCAGCTAGAAAAGGGAAAGTGACACTAATTGGTAACCAGTGCAGTTTGTGGGAATACTGGAAGTCTCTCTTTAAAATCCAGACTTTCTCTTTCTTAATAATTACTCTGACATTAGTCTTAAGGTTCGTACACACGCAAGATGTGTGGCCCAGCCAGGACCCCGACTGCTACCCGTGACAAATGGGCATTTCGGACGAGAATCGTCCATGTGTATGTGTTCAGTCGTGGGTCATTCGTCAATCCACCAGGTCATACATCGCATTTAACGATTGTAACCATAATCATACATTTATGATCACGGTCACGAATATAAATGTACGATGTATCAGACGGAATTGATGGTCTGTATAAAACCATTGCAGTAGTCTGCTAAAGCATGGTATTGAACGGCCAAACGATGATAAGTATACAATTGCGGCCGTAAATGTATGGCCGTGGACATTCTTTTACAAAACCCTGCAGTTTTCCGATACTGCGGGTTTTTAAATACCTCCATATGACATCTGCAACAAGATGCAGCAATCGTTTGACCAAGTGTTACATTGGAATTACAGCAGTAGAAGACAAGGGGTTTTGCATTTTCAGAAAGGTCTGAAACACTCCCTGAAGCACTGGAAACCATGTGACCCTATCTAGACAGTACATTTCCTATAGAATACAGCTATCAGGATTTTGATTGATTGATTGTGTCCAAGAAGACTGTCTAACAAAACACAGTTATAAACAAGGCCTTAGCCAGACTGCACATATTTTATGCACAAACAATTGTAATCTATAAAATGCTGAAATTATTTCTATAGTGGGCAGCTTGTTGCCTGCAAATTTTGCCCTCATTTTTCATCAGCAGTTATGAGCAACAAGAGAAGGCTTGTGAGTTTTTACCCCAAATGGGCAATCAAACCTACCGTACACCAATAAATCCTTAACTTAAACAGTCTAAACAATGAAAGTGCTACTACTGTTGTTTATTGTTTCATTAAAATCAGCGATGGTCATGAGTTTGTGAACCGCAGAGCATCCCTGATTGATAGACAGGAAGCTGCGCCAACGTTAGTAGAAAGATAGAGGATACTATTCACCATTCAATGCAGAGAACTATAAACAATTTCACATCACACTGGTCTATGGAAACACAAAATCAGAACAATATCGTTTCATTAGCATTGTGCAATATTATTACATAGATTTTAGATCATCCCTTACCCTCCACCTCATTATCTATTTACAGACATCAACAACATTAAATCATTTCTAAATCATTATGTTGATTCATAAATTACGTGAACAAAACCCATATAACAATTATATAAAACACAAAGTAAAAAAGTCATGGATGCAAGTCTTAACCAAACAGCAACAAAAAGGGAAAATGACTCAGCAACTCATTGTGTGAGTTTGTATGTGCAGCAGGGTAAATGCAATATCTAGATAGGCCCAGGCTGTTCAAATGCAATAAATGGGAACACAGAACATAATTGATTTAGTCTGACATGCAGACACATCCCTTTAATACATGGTGAACAAGTACATTATACCAGATTCCCTTAAGACGCATTTGTTGAGTTGAGAATAAAGAAGGACATGTACCTTGGTTACCCACAGTCCCCACTGTCAGTGTGTGTGTGTTGCTTTTCTCATTAGCACTTTTTATGTAGATCCATCGTGTTAATAACAAAAAGGGCCTTCAAATGTCTCCCTGCAACATTGGCTTGGATGAGTAAACATTAATATTTCTTTTTCCAGTGCAATATTTGTGTAACCCTTGGCATGAATGCTTTTTTATAAGGTAAAGGAAATAAAAGTCTATATAAGTGGTCAGGGATTTAAATGAATAGCTTTGATTCTGTTATTTATATTATAACAAAGGAATATTTATTTGGTAATGTTAATACTGTATTAATGTTTTGTATTTTATACAACCTATCATCTTCCATGCTTTAAGGGCATGTCCAGTCAAAAAATAACTTAAGTTAAATAAATGTTCTCCACCCCCCTCCCAAAAAAAAACCTGGTTGTGGCTGTCAGTGAAGGTGCCTGACAGCCATGACCAGGAAGAAAAGTGTCTGTCAGCGCAGAAGCCCTCTGCTCCTGTGTTTGACCGAAACGAGCTGTTAACAGGAGTGGAGGGCGGCATCTAAGCGGCAAGGGACCAGGTCAGGTAGGTCCCTTCAGGGGCATATTTGGAAATTATTGATAATGTAAAAGTGAGGTTTGCGGGGGTGGGGAGAACATTTCTAGCAAAACTTTTTCCCCCCCCTAGCACAGTATAATGAGAATTCCCGACTCAGTTTAATGTTTTCTGTCTGTAAAAGTTATCTGTTCCTCCACTGCCATTAATCATTCCACCAGTTCTGGTTACATCAACAATGATGTCAGAGCATTCTCCTGCTATCAGGCAGAAGAATGGTCTGAATAAGAGTCTTATGTCACCGCAAAAGAAGCTCAGACTGAGACACTGGAAGGAATTTGACAGAAAAAGAGCCACAACACTAAGAAACTCACCAATACAGATTAATAAATCTATATCTAATAAATCTATTTTTCTATTAAAATTCTTATAGATTTTGAGATTTATTTTAGTTGAAAATTTTGTTTAGTTTATACATATATTATTTTCATTATGTGGGTAAAACAACAGTTTTGTAGCTTTAAAGTAAAACTATATTGCTTGTAATAAAAAAACCTGTATAGAAAAAGAAGCTCGAAATACAGGAAGTAAGCAATGTATGGGTCTGCAAATCAATCATGATCCATTGACTGGGAAGAAACTGTGGACCATGGATAGTAAAAGCCTGATGTCATAAGTTTGCTATACTTGCAGTTTTCCATAGATTCAGTGGCTCACAGCTCTGTGCAAAAAGTGACTTTACAGGAAAGAGCTACAATTTTACTATAACCTTGGGTCTGCAATTCCACATACTTTTATAAGTCTTCTTTTAATTATGTTCTTTGTATGCATTAGTCAGTGTAAGGTAGACCTTATATTGTATGAGGAAAATATTGGTAGTTTTTGTGCCTTGTTATTGAACCTGCAGCTAATGTATGAATAAAGATTTGTGCTAGGGCTGTAAAATTAAGAAGGGCAGGAATGTTCTGGGTCAAGCTGCTTTCTTCTGCATAACCCCTTGTCCTGCCTCCTGCCACACAGAACACAACAGACATCTATGGGTGTGACGTCACTATACAGGAAAAAGCATCTCAGAAGGTAGGGAACGTCTTGCATTTTTACAAGGACTATGAAATAAGGTTTTAATACTTTCAACATTTTAACGTTATCTCTAATTATATGTATTATTGTACTTCACACATTTGTATATTTTCAGCTTCGACAATCTTCAGGATGAATTAGAGAGGGAATTTAAAAGGAAATGATAAAAGTACAATAGATATGTTAATACAATATGTAATGTGAGATATTTCTAGCATTACCATTACTACGTTAATGTTCATGCCAGATTAAAACTATAGGTGATGCTGCAGTTTAACAACTTGAAGGTTGAAAATTGGAAACCCCTTTTATACAATTGACAGGGTTATTCAATAAAAGTTCTTATCGTTTAAAATGATGCTAATTTTGCCCCAACCAATCAGATGTTAGCTTTCAAATGTTAAATAAGATCTGATTGGTTGAGGCAAAATTAGCACCATTTTAAATGATAAGAACTTTTATTAAATATCCCTGTAAGTGCAAAACATCGTGGAGGACATTCCCTTTTCCTGACCTATGGCTATACAAAGCACAGTATCACTGTTAGAGAAAGGGGCAAGGTCATGTGTGGTAGTGGGCGTACATTTGCGTTAAAAAAAAATCTAATATGATTATCAAGAGGCACTTTATATTAATGAAATTAAAGGATACAATGTCAATTCATATGGCAGTTTTCAGGAGGGTTTTAAGTTGAATGGCATTATCCCTTTAAATACAAATAAGCAGAAACTTAATTTATCATTTGACACTAAAGATGAATTGAAATTCCGCCTAACTTATTCCCATGGCAGAACTTTGGATTTTGCAATTTGGAGAACTTGTTGAATTTTTGACTGCCTGATAATTGCGCATCTCCACGCCAAAAACTCTGCTGGTAATTGTAGGACTAATCTCACTGCCTTTTCCAGCCCTAGGACCAGCAGGAATAACAGGGGAGGTGACCCAGAAAGCTCTTGTGCAGTCCACCAGCAAACAGGTGTGACTTGTGTGTATTTAGGCCAATTGCATTAAGTGTTCGGTTAGGGTTCTGCTGACACAAAGGGCAGGTGAGCTGTAATACTTCTCTTCCTAATACATAGCCCATTAATACCAGCACTGGTTACAAAATAATCTTTTATCTTTCCTTTCCCTATATTATGTATTATACAAATTGTATATGTTACTGGAGGATCTGTAATTCACAAGGAAGTTGCGACTCTGCAACACATGTAAAGGAAAATAAAAGTCTAAGAATAAACTAAGTTCAGCTCATAAGCCATTTAATAATAACCTGCTATCTCAAACCTAAATACTATCACTTGCCTAAAATGTGTTATTGTGGGATCTGCTTTCCCTTCTTCCTAAGCTCCTCTGCTTCTGGTAGCACCTCCCTGTGAGTCACATGTTACCATTTTCATAGACGTTTATGGGCTTTTATCGTCAGCAGCAAAGGACCATAGGAAATTAGATAAAAGGGAGCATGAATGACAGAAATAGTATTTTAGGTATTTGTTAGCATTAAAAATGGAAACAATAGCAGATAAGGTTCTCATTACTTAGGGAATCACCTAAACTTAGATCTTTATTAGATTTTAATTTTCTTTAAAAAAAGACAAACATTTTGAAATCCTGCTGGCTCCTCTTTTTCTACCGGAGGAATTGCTATATTCAAGCAAAGGGCATAAAGACTTTACCCAAGCTCACAGTCAGTTGCCGTCATTGCACTTCAGTAGGCCTTTCAAATAGTAACCAATGGTCCAAGGGTTAATACTAGGTGTCAAGGTGATAATCTGGAGTCATTTAGTCAAAAGGTTCATACACACGTGCGATGGCGGGTGCCGACCCGCGACACACGATGTGTACAAATGGCCATTTCAGCTGGTAATCGGCCCTTGCAGGGACTCTTTATTGGCCGAAACGGCCATTCTTTCGGAGATTGTTGCCCAATCGCCAGGTGGATCTCCGAACGAGCAGCCGTTTCCTCCGATAAAGTGCCCATATGCGTGCTGATTATCAGCTGAAACGGACATTTGTACTCAACGTGTGTCATGGGTCGACACGCGACTGCATGTGTGTACAAACCTTAAGGCTAGCTTTATTGACTTTATGCAGTCTAAATACAATACAACTCTAATGATAATGATTATGGAAAGATGGTTTGTGATTGGAGGATTCCAACTTATATAAGTATCATAAACTATAGCACCAACCTAATGCTTCTATGAACTCTATTTATACACATAAGGTTTATGCTCAGTGACATCACTCAAACACAAAATGATCTCATTTGAATATTCACTATGATCTAAGAGTTACTGTCTATATAACAAATGCTAAAGTTTAAATGCAAAGATTACTTTGTTAATTCTGGATACCAGAGGATCCAGTGTATGTGGGTAGAGTATGGCTTTTAGGAAGTATTTTTGGACACAGTAAGATCTAAATAATATTAATACAACCATTCAACCATGCAGACTTCAGAGAGAGGACGAGGTATTTTGTCAATACTGTTATCAGCAATAAAGTTTAAAAGGATGTATGTCATGGGAAGTTTTTTCAATCTCAGTTGTACTGTTTTCTGGATTTACAGGAGCAGCTGAAATGAAAAAAAAAATTTACACTACACAACTAAACATATCTTTGCATTCAGTGGTAAATTCTACAGTAATAACATTCAATAAACACACAGAAAGCCCCTTCTCTTCAAATTACTGTCAGCAACTTTCAGTTTAGAACCTGGATTATAGCAGGATTTATGGGGCATGCACATGTCAAGATCATATCTAAGTGTTCAGACCTCTAATGGATTCTACTATTTGCAACACCCTTGTATTAGGGTGTCAATTAAGAGTTCTAAAAGACAGTGAAAGTTATGTTGTCATATACAATATCACATTCATATTGGAAGAAGAAATATGGATATTGGAAATTGTATTTTTTTTCTCTGTGCTTTATAAAAAAAGGTATTTCAATAATCAATAAATCTTATTTCAGTTATATCTGTAAGTATGTAAAACACCGCACCACAATGAAAATGCTTATCCATATATATATATTATATTTTTTCACTTACAAAAATAAACATCGCAGTGCAGTTATCTTCCACTAATCCCTGAATATACTGGTAGCTTTCACGACTGGCAGAATTTAAGGACTGCTTGTATTGCCACTTCATCGCCTTTCTGCACATGCATAAAAAAATCCAAGCGGGGAGAGTTAACTCTCCTGCAAATGGTCACTCTCTGCATCTCTAGCCAGTAATATGCCTGGATCTGTAGAGACAGAGCAGGCTGAATGTCAAACAATGCCACAGTACAGTGATCTTTTAGTAGGCTGACATCCAGTTTCTAGTGCACAGTTGCTAATGGACTGAGTGGCAACAAACAAAATGCAAACCCAAGTTACGGTGCACCCATAATATAGGCAGTGGCAATCTGGCTATCCAAGTAAATTTAAACATTTATTGTTGACCCTGGAACCCACACCTAAAGCATAAACTTTTTTTTTACTCTTTTATATCCCATAATAAAAATATACTGTTAAAATGATCAAATAAAGTTAGCCCAATCCAGTGTACGCTTGATAAAAGTGGTATAATGTATCATTACCGAAAAGCATTTGTGCAAAATATGCCTCTTTTTTTTCTTTTATCTTAAAAAAACAAAAACAAAACAGTGTCCATAACTGTATTAAATAAAATGACCTGCTCACACAGAGGCAACTGCCATCTTTGAAACCATTTTTAAAAAAAGAGTACCAGGAAGATTGTGATAAGCTAGACCTAGAAAAGAACAAACCTATACTCATTCATTATGATAATTAAAAGCAAACTTTTACCAGCACTGCAACCCTTATAAACAAAATTTGGTTTAACAAAGCCATTAGATGCCTTTACGAGAAGAAAAGCTTATCACTGCCTCAAACGACCTAACTTCTTCCCATACGCAGAGAGCGGTTCATGTAAAAGGTTCCTTCTATAATCTCTGGATATAGAATGCATTAAACCTCTTAGAGATTCCCATGACACGGTGCACTCGAGGACCTTCTTGCTGGTATTGTTAACCAGTGGAATGATCACAAAGAGGTTTTTTTTTTTGTTGTCGTTGCTGTGAACAAGAAACAGTCCAAGAGCTTGATCACTCTATACTCCTCGCAATGAATCCTTTCAATTCTTCTGGAATATCTGAACAATCTCCAGTCATAAATTAGATTTGATGTCCAACAAATAACAGTTATTAAAAATAAGGAACTGTAGCAGAGACGGTTTGGGCTGGCTCTGGGCCAGTTAGCAGCCTTTTGATCTAGTATCCTGGTCACTGTTTGAAAGGACAAAATTTTAAGATTTAAAAGTGTAGGAATCACGAGAGAATGTGAGGGAAAATCAGTTTAATTCTTTTCTCTCTCTGTAACTGTAAAAAGGAAAAACCAGGAAGCAGGAGTTTCCCATAAAACAATGATGAAAAGGTACTCGACAAACTCAGGGCACACCGCTATGTTTTGATGGGAGCTTGGTCTTTGTATTGCACTATAACAGTAGGCGAGGTCCCGGACGCCTTGTATTCATCAGTTTCCCGTACACATAGGCAAGTTTACAAATGTGAACACATTGAACTCCGTCAAAATAGAAATACAAAGAAAGATGCCATACAAGAACAGGCATGCAAGACCGAGCTTCTTATCCAGTCTCCACTTGTTAAAGCGAATGCCACATACCTGCATTGGAAAAGGAACAGAAAACCATTAATCATGTACACTTTGTTAATGTTGGCGGTTTAGTGTTGATTTAACATATTAGCAAGAAAACAAAAATAGAAACATTCCCCGGGAGGACATACACACAATAACAATCGTAGTATAAAATCGATATTGTGTGATAATTGGATTATGGGTAATGCCCAATGGCAAAATCGGCCCAAAACAAATATTGTTCTCATATATTATTACATTATATTCTATATTGTTCTAATATACTATTATTACATTATATTCTATATTGTTTTAATATATTAGTACATTATATAACATATTATAATATATTATTATTACATTATAATATAGTTCTATTAGTATTATATTCTATATTGTTCTAACATATTATAATATATTATTGATACATTATATTATATATTGTTCTAATATAATATAATTATATAACCTACCGCCTTAATGGATCACTATGGGACCCAACTAACCGATAATATCCTTATATTCAGCGCGCTACTATGTAGTAGCATGCTGATTATAACCAGGAAGTACAAAAAACACCCAGCCTCACCCCTTAACTCCTGCCCACAGCTAACACATTTTTAGCTGAAGAGGAAGTCGACCTCACCTTTGCTATGTGAACTGGAGTTGAACTGCACTGGTAACTGTAAGTATACAAACGATAGCCGCATTCTGGTTGTCCAGTTTCACACTTCTCGCGCATTAATCAGCAGCCGCTATGACTGTGACCGCATCTCACACTTGATTAATGCACGAGGAGGGTGAGACTGGACAACTAGAATGCGGCTAGCGTTTGTATACTTACTGTTAACGGTGCAGCTCCATTCCGTTTCATACAGCAAAGGTGAGGTCGGCTTCCTCTTCAGCTAAAAATGTGTTATCTGTGGGCAGGAGTTAAGGGGTGAGGCTGGATTTATTGAGAGTGCTTTGCAAGGGGAAGGGTGACGGGGGAGGTTGTTGGACAGAGAGGGTGACCTGTCACAGTTGGTGCACATTACATTGTCAGGTCTTTGAATTAGGGTGAAGGGGTAGGTTATAATCGATAATCTACCTACTATATTATATATTGTTCTAATATGTTATTATTACATGATATTATATATTGTTCTAATAAATTATTATTACATGATATTATATATTATAATATATTATTATTACATTATATCATATTGATTGCTAGAGTTGAAGAAAGATTTCCCCAGATAATAAACATGGTAATGGTTTTCACATACCGTCACAAATAAGGAAGCGAGTAGTAAACCAACAGAATATATGAGCCCTCTGCTGTTAAGCTGGATCTGTTAAAGATAAAACAGTATATAACCAGTCATGAGGTCCATGCATATCGTTCAATACTGTTATACACAGAAATCCACCCTTATAAAATGGGACTATGCATTTCACTAGGTTCTCAAGAATCTTTTCTTTCTAAAACCATCAAAAATTGTTAGTTTTTTTTGTTTTTTTAATTATCCTTTAGTTCTCATTAATAGTTTACCTTTTTAACCTATTTAAATAAAAACTGAGCACTCCGGGTAAAATGCAAATGCAAACATGAGGAGGAAGCACTCCCAGTGATCAATACATTTATTTAAAGCATAGTCCTGACAGTGACACAACGTTTCTGGGGCTTACTATACTTCCTCTGGTGCCTGAAGATGGGAAATAAGCCCTTGAAACATTGTGTCACTGTCAGCCCTATGATTTAACTAAATGTATTGATCACTGAGAGTGCTTCCTCGTCATGTTTGCATTGAATTGCACCTCCTAAAATAACCTGCGGAACCTGCAAAACCTTATCCATTTGCCCACAACAAGACATACTTAAGAGAACTTATTTATGGCCACCAGAAGTAATGTTTTACATTACATAGAAGTATCACGCTCACTAATGTAACATATGAAATTCATTGAAAATTAAAGTAAACAAAAGTTTGTGAATATACTAAACAAATGATTCCTTGCAGTCTGTACATTGTGTACCTACTAATAATAAATCAATTTTTGAACTTTACAGTGGTCTCGATTTGGCAGATTGGGGTCTACCTTAGTTCACACCCTGCGAGAAGGGTATTGTTTTCCTACATGGTCTATATTGCTATTAGGTAGGATTTTTTATGTGTAAAGGATAGTGTATTGAAGTAGGAGGTATAATAAATATATATGTATTAGCGTGGGAAGTCAGTGTAATTTTATACAAATAAAGTTATTTATTTGGTGTAGCGAACATGGTAGGACCAGGGGCAAGCAAAAGATTTCCAAGAAGGGAATTGCTGAAAGGGTTATCATGAACAGTTGTGAGCTCACAGCACCACCACACTGGGGTGCAGCCTAACTGATTTAAATATCTCCATCTTGGTGCTGCGTGTGTGGGTTTCACAAAAGACACCCGTGCAATCGGCGCAAGAGATTTAATATTCGTTTTGCGCTACTATTAGCTCATCATTTTAACGCCAGCTAGTTGTAAATGCCGAAAGTCGCGAATCCATTGTGGGAGATTTACCCGGAGAGATAGTGGTTCCAGGTAAATCTCCCCTTTGTGTCCTCTGTCACTGTCTATATGATTAGTTTCACATCTGTCACCATATAAGTAGCACTTCATTTTCATGTCTGTATCTTAACTCCCATTGTTGTAATCCCCCATTTCTTGCACCAATGCCCTCAACTGTAACTATAAGATAGCAGAAAGGAGGGGGTTCTGCACAACTGTTATTGCCCATATATATTCTACATAGTAATCATATTTATTAAGGCTTGAAAATAGTAAGGCTTGTAGCTTTCAAGTTTTAAAGTACTTAGATTAGCATGCAAGCTGGGTTTGTCAATTCGAAATAGGCAAAAAAGTCAAAATCTCCTGTTACGTCTACTCAGCTGGCAGGGGAGCAACTGAGAGTAAAAGGGGTTACAGCTACGTTCCAATACTGTGTATTATGTATAACATCTAGGTAACCCCATGGCTTCTGGGCAACTGTAATTGCCCATATATATTGTACATAGTAATCTTATTTATAAAGGCTTGAAAATAGTCAGGCTTGTAGCTTTTGAGTTTTAAAGTAGTATCAGCATGCAAGCTGGGTTTGTCAATTCGAAATAAGCAAAAAAATAAGTGAAAGTCAAAATCTCCTATTAGGTCTAGTCAGCTGGCAGGGGAGCAACTGAGTGTACACAAAGAGGAGAGACTTCTGTCATTTTCACGTTCCATGGTAGCCCTTAAATAAATGCTAAACTAAATGCTATATAAGGATTTACAAGATTACAGCTGATTGGGGAACATAAAGTATATCCTCCCCAGGGGCGTAACTACCAGGAAGCAGGTGGAGCAACTGAAGGGGGGCCCAGGAGCCAAGGGGGCCTCATCTTCTAATTTTTTTTTAATTCCTAATTCCTAGTTACACCACTGCTCCTCCTCTTATTTGCATAATGGAAGAGGAGCACTAGACAAAACTCCCTCAAATTTACTTTACGTCTACACAAAGAGGTGAATATGTCCCCCACCCAAGAGCTTCATTAGAATACCTTATAGGCAATTTCTACCAACACTCTTAACTACATCTGGAATTTAGCAGAAGTTTAACAAAGACTTTGTTATATAACATCATTATAGACAGAGTCTGCTGCCAGATGGGACACAGCAAACAACACAATCATTACATTCTCCACCCAAGGAATGGTATGAGCCTGCAAGGGAGAAAGAGGCACTTAGTACTCTGTGTTCTAGGCAGTAAGAGACCCCAATGGTACCAGTACTTATGAACTGATTAGAAATATCTACAATTGATCTTATAAACATTTTATTTCAACAAATACAAAAATGTCATGACTTGTTAAAGTAGTTGGATTTTCTCTTTTAACACTGCAGAAATCGAATCATATTAAATGGGTAAATGGGATTTTTGTGGGCTGATGTAATGCAAACAAGTTAAAACAGATGAAATAATGCCATTTCTTCTAATGAGGTACTTTCTTTTCTGATATATTTACAGCTGCTTTTTAGCTAAAGGATGTTAAATACCAATAAAATAAATTGTCAGTAGTCAATGAATAAATACAATTTGTGATATCCAGGGGTGATGACTGAATCCAAGCATGTCATTGGTTGTATCCCTGTTCAATGTGGTGCACTGGGGGTTGTGGTTGGGTGAGTGGAGGAAGCTGTTTTTGTTGGGGTTGAACTTGATGGATAAATAAAGGGGCTTAACATGCTGTAGGTGACTTCTGCATTACAATGTTCATTTTTGTTTTTTTTTTTTTAAAACCAAATGGTTGTGTGGGGTTGTTCTGACAATGTCAGGGGTCTTGTGAAAATACCATCAATCACTGCATAGAAAACAATATGTAAAATATTTCCCAAAGGTTACAGTGTCTGATTCCCATTACTTTTCTACTTGTATGGTCACATAAAGTAGTTAAAGCTTTATCTGAACAACTTTCTGTTTAACATGTCTAGTTTGTACAAGATAAGACCAAGATTCTGTTCTTTTGGAAGCTTCAGGACTTTCCACAGGTGCCACTTCCTTCTTCCTTGTGTTAACTATGAATACAGCTATATCTAACAGTTTAGATATCCATAGAAAATAGTGTTGAGACAAAGTGATTGTGTTTAATTACCTGTGCAAATCCACTATAGACAAAGCATACACTATTACATAACTATTTTGTTCCGTTTTCGGATTTACAGATCTCGGGAAAATCCTGAAGATCCGAAAACAGAACATACTTTCCGGACTTCGGAGGCCATTTTCGAAAATCCTGGAATGTTCGGTAATTATATTAAATAGACCCGAAGTCCCAAAATCCGAATAATCCGTCCGAAACGTCGGCCGGGCCATTCAGATTTTGGAACCAAGGGGTTCCATGTCAGATTCGGGTCTGAAAAGGACCCAGATCCCATCTCTACAAATAAATTATTTTACCCAGAACAGTCAGATTGTCCTAAATGTCCTCAAATTGGGTACATCCTAAAAAATGGACACAAAAGCACCAAAAGGGGTTACAGCTATGTTCCAATACTATGTATTATGTATAACATCTAGGTAACCCCATGGCTTCTGGGCAACTGTAATTGCCCATATATATTGTACATAGTAATCTTATTTATAAAGGCTTGAAAATAGTCAGGCTTGTAGCTTTTGAGTTTTAAAGTAGTATCAGCATGCAAGCTGGGTTTGTCAATTCGAAATAAGCAAAAAAATAAGTGAAAGTAAAAATCACCTATTAGGTCTAGTCAGCTGGCAGGGCAGCAACTGAGTGTACACAAAGAGGAGAAACTTTCATGTTCCATGGTAGCCCTTAAATAAATGCTAAACTAAATGCTATATAAGGCTTTACAAGATTACAGCTGATTGGGGAACCCAAATTATCTCCTCCCCTTATTTGCATAATGAGAGAGGATCTCTAGACAACCCCCCTTAATTTACTTGATTCCTTGGTGACATCGATACAAAGAGGTGAATATGCCCCCCCCCCCCATCCAAGAGCTTCATTAGAATACCTTATTGGCAATTTCTACCAACACTCTTAACTACATCTGGAAATCTGGAATTTAGCAGAAGTTTAACAAAGACTTTGTTATATAACATTATTATACACAGAGTCTATATAACTGCCAGTCAGTAATGAGAATGTAAAAGCCAAATGATCAATAGGAATAGAAACTGTAATTTTCCAAGGACTGGCTGGATTCCTATGGGTGCCAGGCTTCCAGCCCAGTATTTTACACAGTGACCACTACCTCAGATGTAAAATTAAAATAATTTTTAGTTTATTCCCTTTGGTACAGTTATATAACATTGTTATATAACCTTTAAATATGTACTTTTTCAATAATAATATATACTGTAACAACCTTAACCTTCTGGAAAGACTAAACAAAATCCATAACACCAAAATATTGGCCTCCTAACAACATAAAGAAGAGCACATTTTAGTAGTCCTTAAAGTATGCAAATATCATCAGCGGCATATGAGTTTAATCTAGTGAATAAGAAGTGTGTGTGAGCTCCCTAGGGAAATAAAGTTAGCTGAGGAATTCACAGTGCCAGGAAGCAGAACTGACTCTAATAGATCTTGCAGCTGCTCTTGTTGGAATGAATTCTGTAATTTGTAGGCAGACACCATCCTGGCAAAACCCAAGGAATTTTTTAGACAGTCACAAATACACAATAAACCCAAGAGCTGTTCTTTGCATTTTAGCCGATATAACGCCATTTAAATATATACTATAAACACAATTATTACAGCTTGAAGATGTGATCACATATGTAATCTCAGAGGGAAGATGGATTTTACATCATCATTAAAATGGTATTTAAATCCATTTATTGAAGTTGATGCTTTCACCAGTAAGTTTGTCTAACACAGCAAGATAAACATTTATTTTAAAGTACAATATAGAAATAAATAGCTAACAAGTTACAGTGCTACTAGGGTTTGTTTTGTTAGGATTACTTACATATGAACCATAGTCCACTGCAAGAGTCTGTAAGGCCCAAGGAAGACCGAGCCCAATAAGAATGTCAAACACATTACTTCCGATCGAATTAGAAACTGCCATGTCTCCCATACCTACATCAACAATGTAATATATCAAAATATATCACTGTTATTACATTATCAAGTAAACATCTCACATTTAATTGAAAGTTATACTATATACAGTATACAGTATATATAATACAAGGATTGTGGAAGAAATCCAATTAGGCTAATTTACAACTACATTTAGCAGAAGTGTTACTGATCTGGTCAAACATTTATACAAACATAGAAAAGATAATCAATGCACATTCCTAGGCCCCATATATATATATATATATATATATATATATATATATATATATATATATATATCACTTTCTATCTCCCTCTATCTCTCTCTATCTCTCTATATCTATCTATCTATCTCTCTATCTCTCTCTCTCTCTCTCTATCTATTTCTTTCACTCTCTCTAGCTATCCATCTAATCTCTCTCTCTCTATCTATCTATCTATATCAATCTATCTATCTATCTATCTGTCTATCTATATCAATCAATTTATCTATATCTATCTATCTATCTATCTATCTATCTATCTATCTATCTATCTATCTATCTATCTATCTATCTATCTACCAATCTCTCTATCTCTCTCTATCTATCTATCTCTCTATATCTATCTATCTCTCTATCTCTCTCTCTATCTATCTCTCTCTCTCTCTATCTCTATCTATTTCTATCACTCTCTCTAGCTATCCATCTAATCTCTCTCTCTCTATCTATCTATCTATATCAATCTATCTATCTATCTATCTATCTATCTATCTATCTATCTATCTATCTATCTATCTATCAAATCTATCCATCTAATCTATCTATCTAATCTATCTATCTTTGTTTAACTCTCTATTTATCTATCTATATCTATCTATCTATCTATCTATCTATCTATCTATCATCATCTATCCATCTAATCTATCTATCTATCTATCTCTGTCTATCTTTCTATCTATTTATATCTATCAATCAATCAATCTATCTATCTATCTAATCTATCTATCTATGTCTATCTTTCTATTTATCTATTTATCTATCTATATCAATCAATCAATCTATCTTTATATCTATCTACCTCGTCTATCCATCTAATCTATCTATCTATCTCTGTCTATCTTTCTATTTATCTACCTATATTAATCTATCTCTGTCTATCTATCTTTCTATCTATCTATCTATCTATCTATCTATTTATCTATGTCTGTCTATCTTTCTATTTATATCTATATATCTATCTCTGTCTATCTTTCTATTTCTATCTATCTATCTATCTATCTATCTATCTATCTATCTTTCTATCTATCTATTCGGTCTCTCTCTCTCTATCTCTCTCTCCCTCTCTCTCCATCTAATCTCTCTCTCTATCTATCTATCTCTGTCTTTTTTTCTTTCTATTCATCTATCTATTTCAATCTATCTATCTCTATCTTTCTATTTATCTATCTATATCTATCTATCTATCTATGTATCTATCTATCTTTATCTATCTATATCTATATCTATCTATCTATCTATCTATCTATCTATCTATGTCTATCATTCTATTTATCTCTATCTATCTATCTATCTTTCCATCCATCCATCCACCCATCCACCCATCCACCCATCCACCCATCCATCCATCCACCCATCCACCCATCCATCCATCTATCTATCTTCCGGTCTATCTTTACTATCAACACACACACATACCACACAAACAAGTTGTTCATTTACATACATGAGCAATAACTCTTATGTGGAAAGATAAATAAAAAAAACAAGTGACATACAACTGCACTACTAGAAGGGTTAGTTAATATATTACCAGAGAAAGGATACAAAGAAGATATGGCTGTACATTGTAATTTGGAAAATAGCACATTTGTGCACAATTACAGTACTTCATAATTATAATATACACTTTAAAGGGTATCTCCATTCATGAAAAAACATTTTGGTTTTTTTTCCCCGTTTTTTTTTATCTGAAAGAACACCATCCCCCAACCATCCTCCTTTTTTTCTTAAAATTCCGTTAGTTACTTTGCAGCATGGGGAAGTTGTGGTAGTTACTGGGGGCGTGTCTTCCCTGTGCTGGGAGTGCTGTCAGTCAATGTGCATTATCATGCAAGCAGGCACATCCACTTGACCTTCGTGATGTCTGCAATAAAAAAGCCTTTTTCCCTATTCTTCGCATGGCAGTGGTCCCCCATGGGTTAATCCTTGTTGCCGGACGAAGGACAAGAAATGCAGCTTTTAAGCCCCTCCTACCTTCACTTTCAGGTCCTTCTTGTCCTTGTGAAAATTGGAAGTACAGCTCTCCTAAATCTTCTTGCCATGTCCCTCTTCTGTCAGAGTTTTGCTGTCACAGTCGGGTTGACTATACACATCTTCCCTTTCTGCCACAGCCTTTTGAGCTCTATGCGGGTTTGCAGCAGGTGAATGTGACGTCATGGTAGGTTTAAAAGTTGGCGCAAAAATGCACTTGTGGCTTTAGTTTGGCGTCTCAGACCAGTGGCTGCTCTGCTTACACCCCTTTTCTGGGATATTAGGTAGTTATACTGCTGTGGATCCCTCTTCTTGACTCATGAATGCAATGGATATTCAAGTTTCTGTGTTATTCTACCTAGGTCTCATCATGAGCTGCAGGGAGCATAGGTCACGTTCAAGTTCTAGATCCATGGAGTGAGTAAAGTTTATTCAAAGTAATTAGGTAAGTATACCTCATTCTTACATGTTGGTTTTATTTTTCAAGGAATCATCACACCACCACCATGCAGAATCCCACAAACAAAGAAAAAGGGAATGTACAACTTGTTCCAATCCAGCTTTACATAACAAAAAAAAGATTGTTTGGATACTGTTATTGGCCATGCAACTTAAAAAGAAGAAATTTTATCATGGGCAAAGGAATCCATGACTGAAACCTTTCAATCTATGATAACACAAGTCACTAATTCAGTATTAGCCCAAATAAAGGCTTCTGATAAGACTAACTCAGATAGGACATACTCATATGGCATCTGTACCTGAAACATCTCAGAACCACCAAAATGATTCTTAACATGAAACTGACACTGATCATGAACAGAGGATTCCATCAGAAGTTATCCAAGGCCCCATCAAGGCCATGAGTTCTATGTTAATTCAAGAAGAGGCTGTACCATCCACTTCCACGGATAGGATGTTCACTCTCCATTCACCCAAGGCTAATTTATCTCTTCACAAGAACATGCTAACAGCTATTTCCTGTGAATGGGAAATCCTAACAGGAAGATGGTATATTAATCTTCTCTCTAACAAATATCCACTGTCGGAAGAAGACAAAATATGGGAGCCTCCACCCAAATTAGACGCGGCAGTTTCTAGGTTATCCAAATTTACTTTATTACCTGTTGATTATGGAGCCTCTCTGAAAGACCCAATAGACAGGAAACAAGAATCCGTTCTCAAAAAGAATTACTCTGTAGCAGGGTCAGCTTTGAGACCTACCATTGCTATAACAGATATGTCTAAATCACCTGTGTGTTGACTGGATGATAGATAGGAAACATTACAGGCCCTCAAAGACATCAGAATTGCAGCTGAATACAACACTAATGCAGCTATGGAAACCCTTAAACTTTTATCCAAGAATATGGCTCTATCAGTGGTGGCCTGGAGAACTCTGTGCTCAAGCAATGGCAGGCTGATATGACATCAAAAACTGTTGTTTGGGAAAAAGCAAAAAGAAGTCATATCCCATAATACAGCTGTAAAAGGTACCTTTTTGCCCCAAAATAAAAGCTAAAAAACTGTTCAATGATTCCAGACCCTTTAAAGACCTTAGATTATATCAGCCAGACAAGAACATTCATGTCAGGCCATGGAGATCCTCTTAGAATCAGTCCTTTTGTGAAGGTCCCAACAAAAAAAAGGTGTCCCTCTTTACAAAGATCTGAGCTCAAAACATACCAGATTGATTGGCAATAAGAACAATCACAGAGGGATACAAGTTTCAATTCCTTTTCTTTCCTCGTTTCAGTACATTTACAACATCAAGAAGCCAAAATTCTCAGATAGCTCATCTTCCATCTGTTGTATCAAATTTGCTGACCATGGAAGTATAGAACCAGTTCCTGTCAATCAGAGAGGAGAAGGATGTTATTCTCCAATCTTCCTTCGGAGAAAAACATCAGGGGAGTTCAGAGCCATCTTGGATCCTCAAAAACAGAACACCTTGCTAAGTGTGAGACCCTTCAAGATGGAAACCCTAAATAGGGTAATCTGTCACCTCAGGAAAGGAGACTGGCTCATAAAAATAGATATAAAGGATGCATACCTCCACATTCCTATTTAGCAAAATTAAAGGAAATTCTTTCGGTTCCATGTATTATAACATCCCCTTCAATATTAGTGAAGCACTACTGTTTGGTCTGGCTTCAGCAACTCAAGTCTTTACAAAAATATTGACCCCAATCTCAGAATAAAAGGGGTGTTTCTTTTCACATATTTAAACAATATCTTAATAAAGGCTCCAGATCCAGTCATTCTGTCAAAACACAGAGACATCACTTTGGAATATCTGCAGAATATGGGCTGGGTAATCAACTGTCAGAAGTCAGTTTTCATACCCACTCAAAAGCTGGAATATCCTGGAGTAGTAATGGACATGCTTTTGGACTTTGGAAATAATCTCTCAAATAACAACACTCCAGTCAAGACAATTAAGCATTGCATTAGTCTGCCAACAAATAATAGGCAAACTAATTTCAACTCTTCAAACAGTAAAATCATGTAAGACCACTACAATTGGAATTCTTACGTCAATAGAGCAAGAATTACCAGAATCCAATGCAACTAATATTCATCAGCAAACACACTATACAAAGTCTAAACTGGTAGACAATCCCATTCAATTATTGGCCCAAACATTGAAAGAGACAAAATTGATTATAATTGATACAGATTCCAGCAACAGGAGCTGTGGTCTCATTGCCAAGGTCTTTGAGTTAAAAAAAAAACATTCTCTGGGGAAGAAATCTATCATTTTCAAGGGGTTGAAGGCTATTCATCTAGCTCTCCTAGCATTTCTGTTAGAAATCAATGGTCCAGCAGTCCTGATGTATGCAGATAGCATCACAACTGTCTCAAATATCAACAAGAAAGGGGGGACTTGCAGCAGTCTTTTAGCTTCTCTAAAAAAACAGATATTTTTATGGGCAGAACAGAATCTGCTGGATCTCAAAGCGGCCTGTTTTCCAGGTGTCCTGAATTTCAAAGCCAACTTCCTAAGCAGAGATAATATTCACCCAGGGGAATGGTCTCTGAGCCACAAGGCATTCAACCTACTAATCAGCAAGTGGGGTCTCCCTACAGTAGATCTGATGGCCATGAGCAAGAACCACAAGCAAACAATGGTTTGCTTCAGATTTCTGGACCCCAAAGCCACTTTGGTGGATGCATTCTCCCTGAAATGGAGCTTCAAAATGTCCTACGTTTTTCCTCCTTTTCCGATAATTCAGAGACTACTAGAGAGCCACAGCTATAGCAGTACTTATGCTATGGCCAAGGAGACATTTGTTCCCTCTTCTTCAGGAGTTGGCACTGGATCTACCTCTCAAACTCCCTCAGTCCAAACATCTATTATCCCAAGGTCCTATTTACCATCAGGACCCAGTCAGCCTGCATTTGATGGCCAGGGCTTCTTAAACGGCAGTACTTTGACTTGAAGGAAAACATCCCCTTCTAAATATTACAAGATTTGAGATTTATTTTTAATTGGTGTTTTGTTCAAATTCCACCCATCTCAGAGGTATTAGAAATCCACATAGTTGAATTTTTACAGGCCAGATTGGAAAAGGGATTATCTGTATCCACTCTTAAAGTTCATACTTCGGCTCTTTCAACTCTCTGGAACACCAGGCTTTAAAACATATTAACCCCCAGTTCCCAACAGATTACCTACTTGGGATTTGACTTTGGTCCTTAGAGCTTTATCCTGTCACCCGTTTGAACCATTAGAACAGATTCCTTTAACATTATTAACTTGAAAAACTTCTATTCTTTTGGCTATCACAAGAGTAGCAGAATTATTGGAATTCAGAGAATCAGAGCCTTTCTTACTATTCTTTCCTGACAGGCTAGTTATCAGAAATTCAGAAAATTTCCTGCCCAAAGTGGTTTAAGCATATTTAGCTCCGACCAAGTTCCCCCTGGCACCAAACACATTCTAGAAGAGCTATTACGACTTCCTGGGCTTTCCAAGCAGGAGTATGTACATAAGAAATTGCAAAGCAGCCACTTGGAGCTCCGCTCACACTTTCTTGAAGCATTACAAATTAGATGTGTTATTGAATCTGTAATCAAAAAATAATTGCATTTATTCCCCTCCCTTTGATGTTGTGCTTGGGTTATTCCCATGGGTGACCACTGCCAATATGAAGGATAGGGAAAACGGAAAATTTTTCATACTTATCGTCATTTTTGTTTCCTAGTAGCATTGCAGTGGTCACATAGCTCCAACCCTTTCTGTGTAGTAATATCTTCGCTCAGTCATCAAGGACTGGAGAGTAAAGGTAGAAGGGGGAAAAAATCTGCATTTCCTGTCCTTTGTCTGGCAACAGGGATTAACTCATGATTGACCACTGCCATGCTACAGTCTAGGAAACAGAGATTTCAGTAGTTATGACAAATTTTCCATTTTCCTCACTGTCTCTGCCTGATCTTGTCCACAGCTGACCGTGCAGGAAGAGACAGGGGAGGAAAGTTAGAATCTTGTGCCACATTACTCTAAGAAGAAAAGCCAGGGGGAAATTATGTTTATTATATACATTTGTGTAACTAACTTGGGGAGTGACACAGGCAGTTTTGCGAGGGGATGTTGGGAGAGGGACATGGTCTGAATTTTAGAGGGGGCGCTGGAAGTTAGAAACAGGCTGATTTGGGGGGGTTGGGAGGGAGACAAACATTGATTTGGGAGGGGGTGTTGGGAGAAAGAAAAATTAGAAGATGAATTAATAATATGTTTTTATTTAATAAACATTTAATAAATGTGCAGTAATTCATGTGTAAATGTATAGGCATATACACCATGAGTTTTCATATAGTAAATATATTAATTAAAAGTAGTGGTTGCCTACTAGCAACCACTATGGGAACATAATGCTTACGTTCCCATTGGCTATTGTTGCGAGCAGTTGGTCAAGTCTACCTGACTGAGCAGTGGAGTTTTTGCGCATGTGTGAAGGGAACGCGCGTGTCGGCCAGTGTAACAGCAGGCGGGCACGAGAAATGGGCAGACAAAACCTCTGCACTGCTTTATGGTAAAAGGAAGATTTGCAACTTAGAAAGAACAACATAACAACGGATGACTGCAGTTACATGTTAATCTTAATAAGAGGCATCATTTTAACCTATGTTATTTTAAAGAGAGGAGATACCCTTTAACAATCTTTACTGTGCTGTGGCATTTCGAAAGTTCACTAGTAAATTTTTTCAATAGTAAATTTTTAGTATTCCTATATATAAATACATGGCTCATAGCAAAGAGTATATGGTATGGTGGTTTCTCTCATCTGTGGAGTACAAACTGGTGTTATTCCCATTTGTTTGATATGGCTCTCTGGATTGTGGAGCTATGTTACAAGGGACTATTTGATACTTATTCACTTTATTTGTATCAAGATGGATTATCCAAGTGCTTGGATGTAACATTGGATTAGCAGTACAGTAGCTTACTATATTTTCACACTAAGGGTTCTATCTGCTATGTGTGTGAACAGTTATTTTTAGTCTGGTCTATGTTCTTATTGTATATAATTAAGGGGGTAGGGGGTTTAGGACATTTCTATACATGGTAATGGACGTGTATCGCAAATAAACACTTTTTATATGCAGCAAAACATTGTTCAGTCCCAGTGCTCTGAAGGTTGAGAGACATATATAAAGGGATGCTGTAAGTGTTTTAAAGTTTGGCCTGTCTAAGTATTTATAAATGGTAATAATATATTAATATCCCCAGCACTGCCTTGAATTGGAGTAGCTGGTTTACGGGAACCTATTTATGTGTTTTTTTAGTTCAAACTGATGCCTTATAATGATGTAATAAGGTAAAATTCAATGCAAAGAACCACTTTTATTTCCAGTAACCTCAAAAATATTAACATACATCTTTGTTTTTTAACAAGTGCAAAACTGTCATTATGCTTTATAAGTTTAGCACAGATTTAAAAGAATTTTCCAGTTTTCTTTTTGCTCGTTTGGTAAACCAGTCAACTCGTGCTTCCCTAAGCTGGCCAAGTGTAAGTTCTATAATATTAATTGTTTGGGTATAACTGATTTTTAATTAAACCTTCATCAAATAGTATCTTCAGCTAAATGTGCTGTAAGGACTAGTGTAATGATGCTGTGAATTGCAATTTCTTCTGCAATAACCTCTTTTAAAGCAACTTTCATTGAAAGACTTCTCTGCAGCAGGTACCATTATTTTACAACAGTTAAACACCAATGTTTCCATTTAAATATGCTTTAAAGAAAGAAATTCAGCTATTATTGATAAACTTACTGCCCTATTGTTTGGATAATTTGATCTTCATTTTTTAAAAAAATTTACAATCTTTTTTGAGTGTATTTGTCATTTATTATTAACATAACTTTTTTTAGTTTTTATTTTAAACTATTGCCCAATTATAGTAACCAGTGATGAAAGAAAATTGTTCTGACAGCAGTTCCGCAGAACGTATTTAAAGGGGAAGTTTAGTGGAAATACATAAGATTTTAAGAAAAAAGAAAGAGCAGTATTTTTCCATCCCAATGACCTTAACCTGCCCATTCAGCATTTTGTCTCTGTATAAATAAATACTTCCGAAATACTAACTTCCTGTTTGTAGGACCCCTAATAGAGACTGTTATGGTTTGGCCCTTGACCCAGTGCCTGGGTTGATTCAGCTGCTCAGAAGCGATCTGAGCATGTTTGACCCATCCAACAGCCAATCAGTAGAAATTACTGTTAGGCACATTCCAAGGAAGTGGTGCAACCTGGGAAGAAGAAGGACCATTAGAACCTGAAATGGCAGCTCACTGATATCAACAGCAGGGAACAACAAGGGGTAGAAATTCAAATGATTTTTCAAAATGGGAAAGAATATCTAGAACAACTAGGTATGTATAATATAAACTAATACTTTTTAAAATATTGATAATTTCCACTGAACATTCCCTTTAAGTTCTAAAAATCCAATTGAAACAGAATTTTTAACACTTTTAATTAGAATTTTCAAACATTAATTTTCCCCAATTGTATTCTAATCTAATTTTCGTTTTTTTAATATTTTGATTTTTTGATGATAAATTCCAATTTTAGAAAATTTTGAAAATTCTGACAGATCCACAGACTTTCAAAACTGTCAGTTCCAAATTGAAACCAGGTTTATTCTTAATATAAAAGAATCCTAGGAATGCTGATTTATTTTTCCTTGGGCATTCAATGCTGAACACTGTGTTACAGGCTTTTCACTTTTTGCCCCCATGAAAACTTGCAGATGTAGGGCAGCAAAATTATGTTCTCCCCTTTTCTCTGCCTCTCAAAAGTTTCCGCCTCTTCTTCAAGCTCTCCAAGCTTTTTTACAAGCGTCTACATGCTTAAAGGAGGCAGCGGTGGATCAAGCGAAAGGTAAGTTTCTTGAATCTTTGTTCCCGGATCCTGAGCTATTGATTGAAGAACTGGAAGTAAGGCATAGCTCCTTAACATCCCGGGCTTTAATCAATACATTAAAGGAATAATTCACTTTGGGAGTGAACTATTCTTTTAACTCCAGGTAGCCTAAATGAATCTGAAATGTTTTCTGTAATGCAGTCTGATTATATTTGTTCCAATTTAGAAAATGCCATAGAATAAACTAAATTATATGCGGCAGACAAGTTTTTTGTTTCTTTTTTTTATGCTATACCTTTTGTTGCAAAACATGTGGTAGCTCAAGACCTCCCCCCTCCCCACTGCAGTAGACAGTAACGGTTTTAAGTCTTTTGTAGTACTTTACCCGAACTTGCTTTCTGCTCTTCCATAGTGGTCCACTATGGCATCCGGTTCACGCTGTTGCTAATTGGTACTCCCCGGGGTGTGCTCCAGCTGGAAGCTTGTCTCCACCGCCAAATAACAGCCAGTTTTTCAATAGCTGTGCACCGTTCCCTCCGGTTCCCCACTTTCAGTCACGGTACTGACAGCAATTTAGCTACATTTAAAAACTCTATGCATCAGAGGAATACAGGTAAGTCTGATGCGTTTTGGGTCAGGTGACCCCTACTCATAGACGCTCATGTGTCTATGAGTAAGGGTCACCTGACCTTAAATTTTTTTTATAAAAGTAAAGCACCTCCTCAAACCCTAAGATCGTTAAGCATCTGATTGAAGTTATAAATCCAATGTTCAATGCCTCCTCTAAGAACTATGCAAACTTAAAGAGCTACACACATACTTAGAGGAGGAACTCCTTGTTTAGACCTGGTGATATGCAGGAAGGATGGCAGAATAAAGTTTTTAAAATGCTCTTGGGGGAGGTGTCAACATTACTATCTTAGGGTTTGAGGAGGTGCTTTACTTTAATAAAAAATTTAAGTTGGAGGTTGGACATGCCATTTAATGTGTACGTAACCATAAAGGGTTAACCATAAAAGTTTTGGACTATTACATTTGGTCCTTTCCTCACTTCCCACTTTTACTTTTTATTAGTATACTGGTACCTTTAATATGTTACACTTGGGGAAGACCCTTTGAGGTTAAAACATGTAGGGCTTTACCCAGAACCACAATTTGTGCCTAGGGTAAATCCCAAAAGGTTGCAAGGCCCCGTAAATGCCAACGCCAAGGGGACTTCTTAGTGCCGGGTATGTGGGGCTCAGATTCAAGCTGCGGGACATCTTAAGCTCCAAAAGGCACTTATCAGTGCTAGGGAGAGGAGGTCGAGCTGCGGGATCCCCTTAAGCCCCAAAAGGCTCTTTTAAGGGCCCCTGTGGGTTGTGAGGTCCCTCCCTGTGGAGGTGGGGGGCGGCCATTTTGCTACCTCAGACTTGGCAATTTGAAATGGCTGAACTTAATGCAATAATGCCCTTAACATCGCTGTAGTAAATGACAGCTATCTGAAAGATCTCTGGTTCCTCCTCCAGTCTGCCTCTGGATGGGGGGTGCCAGGGAGCAGTCAGTTACTGCATGAATATGTTGTCACTTTAAATTCAGATGATTTAGTAAGGGAATACGCCCTACTATACTTTTAAAGGACAAGACCAGCCCTCCAGTATAATATTTTATACAAGTACATGCTCCCCCAATCCCAAACCACAAACAAATATATCCTCCAGGTTCTCATTACCTTATACTAAATCACGGGTTACTGCTAAAGTTTATTTATTTTTTAAATAATTTGCAGATAAGGTATGATGGCTTAATACATTGGTGGACTTCTAATTTCTAAATAATGAACAATAATAAATTGACTCTGAGAGTCAATGTCAAATAGCTATGTTAAAATGCATTTTATGGATAAAAAAAAGTAAGTAGGAGGTGTTCAGAAGACTCTCCATAAAACCTTATTACAAATAATACATGTGACTCCCCAGAAATCACGTGATCAAAGAAGCAGCATCCCCATTCTAGAACTTGTACCACCTGTGGAGACTTCCCCCCAATGCAATTCAACCCCCATGTCTAAAAAATTGCATTGCATTAGAGAAAAACAATATGTATTTATATAGTACTTATATATACTGTAAGCAAACCAGGTGTATTTCATTCTGTCATCAGGTTTGTTACAGCTGAGTAAATTTCTACAATGTATTATTCGGGAGCAAAATTTTATCAAAACCTAAATTCAGCTTTGAAATTGTTGTTTCATCGCAAAATATTGACTATGACAATGGCACTTTTGTGGTGTGATTTTGGGGTTTGACTATGAAACATTGCCAGGTATATTATTTACATCTCTATTTATAAATTGTAATGTATATAATTAGAAACTGAGGGTGAAATTTATAAAAGTTTTTATAATAAAATAACAATTGTTAGCATTATTAAGATAATGCCGGTGTACTTTACTGCCGGCGTTATCTTAATCTATAGGGTTGCAGGCATTGTCGTAAATGCTATCGATCATAATTATACAATAAGTCCCACAGTAATCGTAAGTCGATCACCGTTATCGTAAAATATGGAACGGCAACGATTGTTATTTTACCATAACAAAAATTTTATGAATGCACTGATTTAATTGCCCCTGGAACAACTTGCTGGTGTTTTATTTTTGCAAATATCTGGCACAAATCTACTATTAAATTGGCTTGCACGGGTTGCAAAGTTCACCCCTGAAAAAACTGCTGCAGCCAGAGCAAATTCCTTCTGAAACTTACACTTATTTACAGTATATTAAATTGGTTAGATTGACATTTAAAATATATCTGTGCCCCTTTGTATAAACCCCTGTCCATAAAAAAATGGAAGGTCCAAAACCTTTGGCCTCTTGTCCTTAAAAAACTAGAAATGATTATGCCAACCCTGAGTGAGAAAGGGTAACGTATATAATTCAACCCAATTTTTAAATAATGACCCAATTTATGTTAAAAATCGTATAAATATATTTTTTTATCATATTATTTATGCACACTTAAAAATATGCTTGTAAAGTAAATATTTTTTATATCAAACCGTTTTTCATTTTTTTTCCACAAAACACTTGTTATATGTGCTATTCCTTATACACCACCATCTGTCCAAACTCTGCATTACTCCTCTAATATCATGGAACTTAATCCTTGTGGGGTTTGCATAAAATAAGATCACTCACACACCAAACATTTTCTTATTATTTGTCATTTTTTATTATTATTGCAATCTAACATATCTGCAAATCTTTGTCTTTTTTTATGGTCTCCTGCTATATCAATAATGTACAATATCAATATTAAATGTATAATCATATATTTCAAAGACACACAGCACATGATAAATCTCATTCAACTAAACATTACAATGACCCTTAAAGAATAAAGAAACTGATGCATCTACCAGGCAAATAATTCAATAGAAAATGATCCTTCCTTATTTTGGTGGGGTTTTCTATTTTCTTTTGGACTAAAACATATGCAAAGTATAACACTTATCTTGTAGGATTTGCTAATAGTCTTTACTAACCTAAAAACATTTCATTATAGCAGATCGGCCATTAATGAATATTTTTTTTAACCCTGCACTGTGTATTTTTTTATACATGCTTACTGATCACATTTGTTTAATATGTTTAATATGACTACATCAATACATTTAATGGGAGCGGAAACTGATAACAGACTACTGTATAATCTTATAATATATATAAGATTATTATTTTAGGTAATGAACTGTATATATTTCCTTTTTTTTTAAGATTTTCATTCACAGCCATTGAATTCTTATTAACAACATAGCGTGTCCTTTGTGATTTATGACATGGGCGTTTATCTCACACATGACAATTAATACACTGCTGAATGCAGGATGTAAATTTAAAGACAAGCGGCAATGTGCAGCCTAATAACCATTCTCTGTGACACGGCAACAAAAAAGTTTGTTGTGCAAGTTGGATCTGTCATAACCTTACACATTTTCACTGTTCAACTGTAGCTTTTTCTAGGAGTAATTATCAGTCAAACACATATATTGCAATGCTTTGCTGGTGTCTTAATTTAATGCTGTAGAATTACTGTGTCCGTATTATCTTTCTAAAGACAAATGAGTGAGGGGGGGGGAATCAGGGTAAGACAGCTTTTACATTGAGTTTTAGGCCCGCGTTGTGGCCTGTCCTCTTAGTGTCCTTCCACAGGCCTGGAGTCATGCATCACTCATCTTGTCACATTGAACTCCAGATGCTCCTACCCTGGAGAATGCTCTGACTCTGGCAATTTTTCTTCATTCTCACTAACAATTTGGTAATGAAATATTGATTTTTAGTTAGATTCATATTGATGCTATTAGGTTTGCATTGATAAATCATGCTGGTCTCCTATCTGAGGGGCTAGAAAGTGCTACACTGAACCCTGGAGATTACAATCAACTCATTGATGTGTTAATTTGATGGATTTTTTGTTCTCTAAGAAGGAGAGGGAGGGAAAAAGAAGATTTCTTTTCTCCCTGGCTTTTCTAAAGTTTTCTCAGGGAAAATGTGAACTGTAATTGCAACAACACGATTTAAAGAACATTGTGGCTTACCAAGACAGCATTTTACAGAAAGGGTTAAAAGGATTTCTCTCTGTGTCCCTGACGTAATTTCAGTCTAATATCTTGGTATATAAGGGATATTCCTGCAGCTGAATCCTGTATTTTATTAGTCAAATGGAGACACACAGTATAAATATCATTATTACAATAGCGTAAAGGAACGTATTATATTATGACTTGATTTGTTTTCTTTTAATCACCCCTAGGTGGAAAAACTGTTTGTATCCTTTATTGATTTACAAGAGAAATCCAATTTACACTAGCATATTAATACAAAATAACTACACATGTAGTTTTACACTGAATATAGATATGTAAATAAATATGTATAGATAAATGTATTACTGCAGAGAAATTATTGGGGGGTTTTCATGGAGACAGGCATGCAACAGGCATTGTTTATATGTTCAGTGGAGATGTTTACAGTCGTGTAAAATGTTTAACTGACAGGTTCTCATTTAAACAAAGCAGATGGAAATACCATAAAGATTATATCAGTATTTAGTAAATAAAAGAAAAATAAGTTTTAAAATCTTAACTTTTAAAAGCTACAAAACTTTAAAAAGTATATATAGTATGGTTTTGTTTAAGATGTACAGTAGGCATTAAGTTTATTCAGGGGCGCTCAACCTATTTCATGTTAGGGGCCAGAGAAATTCTGGGGATTTCTGGTTTTTTTTGTTGACTGTTATTACAGTGCCAACCAAAATGGTGATCACATACAATGGAAAAAATAAACTTCACTGCAAAGTGCAAATCGGGGATCAGATATCAAATTTTTATTAATAATAAAAATAAAAAAGATAATACAAAATAAGCACTGAACTTCATAAAGTGGGACACCGGACTAATGGAACTAAATACAAACAGGGAGATTCAATAAAAGTTCTAATCATTAAAAATGGTGCTTATTTTGCCCCAACCAATCAAATCTTATTTAACATTTGAAAGCTAACATCTGGTTGGGGCAGAATTAATTTTTAACGATAAGAACTTTTATTGAATAACCCTATAAATGTTTTAAATTCATTTTAATTTTTTTTTAATTATTATTATTTCAGGTTTCAGGCTGTTCCACAAAGTCTTGAAATTCTACCAGGTCAATTGTACAGCTCCCCACCTCCACATAGAAATCCTTATATTTTGAAAACTATAAAAAGGAATTCTATAAAGTTGTGGTGCTTATGTAGGGAGATGTAAAGAAAAGAGTAACACTGACATATTTTATGAAGGATGGTTTTTCTATAATTATTTTTACAAAGTATAGACCTATTGTATCAGGAGTGTCTCTCTCCCAGAATAGACAATCAGGTTAGAAATATAAATATGATTACCACAGTACTAGACTTCATACAGCATGAAATTCTTTGACATTAAAGAATCTGGAAATGCAGAATTCCAGATACTTTAAAAAGTACAAAATAAAGCAAAATTCACAAGTTTGTGATACTATTCATAAACTGCCACCAGTGCTTCTTATAGATATGCTTGTCTCTAACTTAGGCAAAAGAACATTTTGCTCCTGCAGCCCTAAATTAGCTACAGAGCACTGTTCTTTATGGTTAAGTCCTCACGCATGAAATAAATAAAAGGTAATAAGAAGAGAAAACAATCCCCACAGCATACACACCAAACACATTTAACAGAAATATATCTATTAATGAAAAGGGATGTATCTAATACCATATAAACCTAGATTGCCCAGGAAACCCAGCAAATTGGCTATAGGTGTTTTGTTGGTTCAATGACAATTTTATTAAATACATTTTATGAGCATCCACAAATGTATTTTATAAAGAATTACTGGGATTTTTATTTGATCAACACCAGCTTACTAAGCTTTGATGGCAATAAATAGCTATCACAGTATCAAAAAAATTAAAAAAAGAAAAACAAATGGAAACATTGTCCCAATAGACACAGAGCACATTCAAAAACATACAACAAGCTGTGTCTCACCTCTCCCTTTGCTGTGACTGCGGGATGATTTATGAAAATAACCTGTGGGTACTAGGTGTCAGCTCCCACAATCTACCTTAGCTGGGTAATTCCAGCTTAACTTACAAAGTACGTGCACATGCTCTGTAGTTCAAACTTAATCTTTTGCATGCAACATAATGAATCAAATAAAATAAGCCTGGGTTGAACCTGTGAACTTTGGGAGTGTTTGTTTCTTAAACATGCACTCTTACAGACAAGCCACCGCTGCAGATGCATAGAATGTAGGTACATTTAGAAGCTTTATCTTAGCTAGGAACAGAATAATAATTAAAAAAAATGTTAGTAAATTAGTTAACTATTTTGTATTGCCCCAGCAAAGCTGTATGTAAGTCACACTGACTGGAAATTAAACTGCAAGGTAACCAGCAGATTTCAAACTTTTCCATATGCTGCTTCCATATTGGTGTGTTGACATCTGTATAGAAAATACTCTCTGCATAGAGACAAACATAGAAAAGATAATCAATGCACATTCCTAGGCCCCATACAATATCATATTATCTGCTCACTGGCATACTTTATAAACAAAGGGGTTTTAGTATACATTACTGTGATCACATGAATGAAAAGCCTTCCAACCACGTCAAGGCATAGAGGCATAGAGACAGTGAATATTGCGGTCAGTAGGTGTGGATATTCGATTACTAAATGGGCTGTGGGCTTTTCTGGCAACAATATCGAAACCTTCATAGCTACAAAATCTATTTCTCATATATACTAAATAGAGATGTTCGAACCTGTTGAGTTTCATTCCGTTTTTGAATTTTTGAAATTTTCGGAAAGTTTGAAAATTCCAGTTTTGATTTTCAAAAATAGTCTATTTTCGGAAATTGGCTACTTTCAATTTTCTAAAATCGTCTACTTTCGATTTTCTAAAATCGTCTACTTTCGATTTTCGAAAATCGTCTACTTTCGATTTTCAAAAATCGTTTACTTTTGAATTTCGAAAATTGTCTACTTTAGGTTTTCGAAAATCGTCTATTTCTATTTTCGATTCAAATCGAAAATTTTAAAAATCCGGGTTCCGTGAAATTCGGGAGTTCCGAAACTTTCGTCGGAACTTCGAAACCCTCAGTTTGATTCAAAACCGGGTTCTATTCGAACCTACATTACATCTCTAATACTAAATGGTGAGAAAAGAATCTTACAGTCTTATGTATAGGTATTCTGGGGAGAAAAGCTTTCACATAAGGATTAAAAAAAATAAGTTTAGTTCTCCCTTAAACTCTATTGTACACAACATACTAGTTACTGTATATTCTTGCCCTAATCATTTACTATATTTCGTCAACAAACTTCTGTCCAATGAGGTAATGTACTGCATTGGCAGAATAATAAACTTGTATAGTTTAAATGTATAGATGTACACAAATTCTACTATAACAGATTTTACTAAATATGTTTTCTGTGACTTTCAAAACTCAAAAGTATTCATTATCAAAATGGACTAAATCAAACACATTAACCGGTGCCCTGGGGTCTAATAATTGAAATATGTGTTGTTGTGTGTATTTAATGTGAAAAGATAAAAACAAAATTTGTGCCGGAAGTAACAGCAAGATAGCAGGTTAAAATGCAGAATACTGTAGATATGCTATATGCTATGCTAAATACATGCAGTTAAGAAATATGCAGAACAAATGCCAAGTACTAAAACTTCCCGCTTCAATAATGGCCATTGCAAAGACTATCCTAAAATACTGTATTTTAAGCATTTTGCATCTATTAGCATTATTCCTACAAAGGTTTCAATTTGAATTACAGTTTAAGAGTTTAAGAACAGAGGTGAACAAAAGGATAAAAAGGAGTGAAATTTTTGTGTAGTATAAACTTTTGTCCAAAAAATTGGTTTTGATTTTAAGATTGGATAAAATGATGAAAAATGGGAAAATCTAAATTTTACACTGCTTTATAATGTTTTATATTAAATATGGTTCTTTACATAAAGGTGCAGGTTCCTAGTATATGTGAATAATTGTAATTTAAAAGATAGCCCCCGCAGAGTTTCTTGCTGGGTTTAAAGTGTATTAAGATCAATTCAAGTTTAAAGTATAAAAGTAGATAATACTATATTGATAACTAGCAGTTGTACCCGGCATTGCCCATTTACACTTGTGGGTAAAGTATTTTTTACGTGCAGGCGTGTCTTTGACTTAGATGGAAGAGACAGGCGGAAAAAGAAGTGCACAGTTGGTAATGTACGTCATGTATTTAATAGTTATGAGTTGAGGAGGTGACATTGCTTGAGGGACGTATAGCACATATGTTTATTGCAAAACTTTATATACAACGTTATCAGTTTTTCCACTTGGAGTGTAAATATACAAATGTTGTAGTGAACCTACTCGTGAACATGCTACATGGAATTTGCCGTTGGGAAAACATGTTGAGTGCAACTGAATATCACAGCACTTGAGCGACTGACAGGCGTCAGTGTCTCTGAAGCAAGTGACGTGTGGGCTCTTTATCGGTGTTGTTAAAGCCGGGCTTCATTCTGTTGCACTGTCTGAGTGTTGTGTGTTTTTATTAAGCGTGCTCAATTTTTGTGCACATTTGTTAGCAGGATGTCACTTTGTTTGCACTTTAACACTTTATCCTTGCACAAGGATCACTTTATATTGTCTATTAGATCCCAATCAATAAAGTTACTTTCTGGTCCGAACTAAAAGTGATGCGGTGGGTGGGGGAATGGCATTCTAGTGTGTGGGCAGTCTGGGTTGTGTCTATGATGTTGTGGTGTCCAGGAGGCTTGGACGTGACATTTGGTGGTCATGATATTTGGGGGCAGGGCCACGCTGTTTCAAAGCATGGGCATGGCCGTGCCATTTAGGGGTGTGGGAGTGATGTTTGGGGCTGTGCCTGTGATGTTTGGGGGCATGGACAGGATGTTTGTGTATGTGGGTATGATTCGGGAACAGTCCTGGGATGTTTGGGGGTGTGGCCATGATGTATGGGGAGGACCATAATGTTTTGGGGGTTTGGGGGGGTTACTACAATATCTGGTAGTTTGGTCACAACATTTGGGGGCATGGTTGCAATGCATGGCAGTTATCTTTGGGGGCATGGCCTTGATGGTTGGGGTATGAGCGTGACCATAATATTTGGGGGTGCGGCTGTGACAGAAATATCTGGGGGCATGGTTACATTCCAGGAGACTCTGCTTTAAATTTCTTAGCATGACAATAACCGTAAATGTGATTCATATCACCAATAGTAACATAGTCTTTCCAGGGTTTATATTTGTATATAAATGTCATTCATATCACCAATAGTAACATAGTCTTTCCAGGGTTTATATTTGTATATAAATGTCATTCATATCACCAATAGTAACATGGTCTTTCCAGGGCTCATATTTGTATATAAATGTCGTTCATATCACCAATAGTAACATAGTCTTTCCAAGACTCATATTCTAAAACCTTCCAGGAGCAAATTGTATTGTGTTACAGACCTTAAGGGAAATGTCTGGTACCAGCAAAGGAATTGTGAGGGGCACACTTAAGCTGTGAATCACAAAGTCTTTATTTCATTACGCATGCACAACGTTTCGAGGATTGTTGTATTTGGGTTACAGCTGAGGAAGAGGATATAGCGATCCTTGAAACGTTGTGCGTGCGTGATGAAATAAAGACTTTGTGATTCACAGTTTAAGTGTGCCCCCACAATTCCTTTACTTGTGCTATATCTTAGGGTCTTTGGTAGAGGACCCAGTGAGGGAGCACCTTGTAAGCCACTGGCTAATAGCCACAGAGGTAGTACCTAGGCCCTAAAACAATATTGCTTTAAATGGCTGGTTCCCTCTGGTATAGAAGCTGTTGGTCTGTGTGTGCAGCTCTCTGAGTTGTGTAGCTGTACATTACACTGTTGTTGTGTCACTGAGGTGGACTCTGTGTTTGTGTTGTCTGTTGGGCAGCACACAGAGCCCAGGCCCTTCATCTGAGTTACTGAATTGGGGAATCACACTCTGCAAGTGACGTACAGGCTTTTTATTGGTCAAACTGGACTTCATGGGCGTCGGCCCTTTCAGAGCTCGTCGCCGTTATGTTGAAGTCATTCAGGGATGTGGCTGTGTGGTGAGCACATACATACAAGATTTCTGCTTTATATAGTAGATAGTGCTAAAATTGATTGTTAAAATTGTTAAAAAGTGTTAGTGTCATATGTTAAGGTGCTATGAATGCTTAAAATTATTAGGAATTAAAATATCTGGACACAATACTTTTTATACAATTAATAATATCAGAAAATATGAAGAGGATTATACACCTATGTTTAAGTGACGTTTGTCTGAAAAAGGTACCACATGGAACCGAAACGTCACTGATAAATTACTTGTTTTTTTCAAGTCTGGTGTGCCCAGCTCTTTACATCTTTCTTCTTATGTTTCAGTATTGGGTCTTTTGCGCCAGTTGCTGCCTCAGTGTGTTGTTTTGTTAAAAGCAGACAAGGATACGGTGTTTATTGAAAATCCTTCTTTAATTCTCGGACACCCCTGCTTCATATGGCATGACCATGGTCTTTCTTCTGTCTTGCTTTTCCCCTTCACTGTTGGTATTCGTTTTCTTTTCTTTCCTTCTACCCCTTTTGACATAAACCCAGTCTGGATATCCACAACTTTTAAGGCTCCTCTGAGACAGGGCCAGCCTTAGGATAAATAGCACCCTGTGCAAGATTTGTTACTGACGCCTAGCAACCAACCCACCCACCCCCCTGGGCATACACAATACTCTGTTGAATGCCGCTTGCCTTCAAATCAAGTACCCCACCTGCGCTTACTGTCTTTCAGTATCTTCAGTGCATGCTTGTATATATGGTGCGTACATCATTATGTAACAAGCAACGTACTAAATGCACAGACAGAACAGCACAGCACACAGACAGATATAAGTAAAGCTTATATGTATACTAAGTTTATAAAATGAGTAGGCGTCCACTCAGCTATTATCTGCTGATAATTTTATTGCGACATGTTTCGGGTCTACACTGACCCTTTCTCAAGCCTTGACGTGCCATTTATTAAAAGCTTAAATGTGTTGGGGCTTAGTATGTGGTGAGGTGCTGATACATATATTTGATCTGGAGGACCGTAACTAGAGGGGCTGTGGCACTGATGCACAACTACAGGTCCGTGACCTAAGACTCCCAGCTATCACCCCCCTGGAAATGCAACCCATGCGGTCGCACAGGTCGCCCATATCAAAGACCGGCCCTGCATTGAGATGTTTAATTTTTTTCGCATTCACCTCTGTACTAGTGGGGATGTTCTCTGCTCTGTGTTGCAGGGCTCTGATGACACCCAACTTGTGATCTAAAGGGTGGTGGGAGTCAAACATCAAATACTGGTCTGTGTGGGTTGGTTTTCTGTAAACCTCTACTTCAGTTTACCATTCTCCCTGACTTCTATCAAAAACCTTCTGGTGGATTTTAACCCAGGCTTCATCCATGTATCTGAACAAGTGACTGGGCGCAATGCCATTGAAGGTATTAAGAGCCTGTATCTCCTCCACATAAAAGTTTGTCCCAATGGGTGAAACTGAGATCCCATAGCACATCCATGTTTTTGCTTGTAGAACTTATCCTTATATTTGAAATATGTGGTATTCAGGCACAAGTCCAGTAGGGAACACACTGGTTTTGGGTTAAGATCTGTTCTGCTGGTAAGGGTGAAAAAGGGCATAGCCATTTCTCACCATTTCAACAGACTCTGTGGTGGGTATACAGGTGAAGAGAGATGTCACATCATAGTATACCATAGTTTCTTCTGCACCGAGTACTACATCTTTATTCATGTTAGTGAAATCCTGGGAGTTCTGGATGTGATGCTTAAAACTTCTAACCAAATGCCCCAGGAAGTTGGCAAGGCATTTCACCACCTTGTATGTTACGAAGTTGATGCTGCTGGCTATTAGAGATGTCCGAACTTCGCAAAATCCGGTCCGCTCGAGGATCCGTGAATTTTCGAAAAAACGCGAAAATTCGAAAATCCGCGAGCGAACCCATTAAAATGGAAAATACCCTTGAAATTACGAGATTCTTCGTATTTTTGAAAATTCTCGAAAATACGAGAAAACTAGTATTTTCGAAAATTTGTATTTTCGAAAATACGAGTAATCCTCGTAATTTCGAAAAATTTCGAAAATACGTATTTATGAAAATAAGATAAATCCTTGCATTTTCGTAAATTTTCGAAAATACGCGAAAACCCGTAATTTCGAAAATTTCGAAAATACGAAAAATCCGCGAATCGGAAGTTCGGAAGGCGGAAAATCCAGAAAAATCCGCAGTTCGCGAACGGGATAAATCCGCGGCGGATGCGGGTTCGGATCCGCGAACCGGCCATCCCTACTGGCTATAGGTCATACTGGGGCCTCTTCCTTTTGTATCTTCGGGACTCCATATATACATGGATGTGCCTCACCAGGGTAGATGATACATTGCTTGACCAATGTCTTTCTTCTTTTGAAGCCGTTGTAGTAAGTATATGACCTGTTTCTTATAGCATTCTGAGGACTGAGAATGTGGGACCATTAAATAATGGGATTGAGATGGTTGTAGAGAATGCTAATGTGCTAAACCATTTTTTTTTTCATCTGTATTCACTATAGAGAATCCTAGACCTTATAGCAGGGACTGTAATTATATGAATGGTATAAATGAAGAATATTCACTCTGGCTGACAGAGGATATGGTACAGAAACAATTAGACAAAGTTAATATTAATAAATCCCCAGGACCAGCGGATAAAGCTTACGGTAGTCCAGTTTTATCTAGACAACTGTTTCTGATCTTTTCAGATTCCTTTCTGTCTGGAGATGTCCCTCTGGATTCTAAAAAATCCAATGTAATACCAATATTCAAAAAAGGTAGTTGTTCCCAGGTAACTATAGACCTGTAAGCCTAACAACAGTGGTAAAGAAGGTGCTGGAAACTTTGTTGCGGGACCATATCCTTGAGTTTGTCTCCAGAACTCATCTTATTAGTAGTAGTCAGCATGGATTTTTGAGAAATAGATTGTGCCAGACAAATTTGCTTGGTTTTTATGAAGAAGTTAGTAAGAATTTAGATTCAGGAACAGCAGTGGATGTAAACAGATACAATGGATACTCATGCTGCGTCACTCTCAGTAATCCGCCTGTCCGGTGCAGCTATGTTCCAGAGGGCAGCCCCCCAGGTACGGGTCTAGGTAAGTGTACAAAATAGATATGGAACAGTGCAATACTCACAGTGAAGGCTATAATAAAAATTAGTCTTTATTGAATGGCATCTTAAAAGCACGGAGACATTCTCTGAATTACTCCACTTGCCTGACGCGTTTCGTGCACTGTTCCATATCTATTTTGTATAGCAGTGGATGTAGTATACTTGGATTTTGCTAAAGCTTTTGATACTCTGCAACATAGGCGACTAATGTGTAAACTGAGGACTGTTGGACTAGAAAAAAAACATTTGTAAATGGATAGAGAATTTGGCTAAAAATGGAGCTACATCTATGTGGGCTAAAGTTCTAAGTGGAGTGCCTCAGGGTTCTGTACTGGGGCCACTTCTGTTTGATCTGTTTATAAATGACTTAGAAGGGGGCATTGAGAGCAAGGTCCCAGTGTTTAATGATGACACTAAACTATACAGAGCTTTAAAAACTTCTAATGATGTGCAAGATAGATTATCAAAATGGGCAGCAGAATGGCAGATGGCAATGTTGATAAATGTAAGGTGATGCATTTGGGATTTAATAATCCCTGTGCCACCTACACCATAAATAACTCTGTGTTAAATGAATCTGTAATGGAAAAAGATTTGGGGGTTCTGGTAGATAACAGACTTAGCTTTAGCAAAAAATGCCAGGTAGCAACGGCTAGAGCTAGCAATAAAGAGTGAATGTATAAAGAGTGAAATAGATTAAAGAGAGATCTCCCTCTGTTCTCCCTCTTTACAAGGCACTGGTAAGGCATCATTTGGAATATGCAGTGCAGTTTTGGAATCCCATATACAAAAGGGACATCTTGTAAAAGCAATCAGTTCAGAGAAGGGCAACTAAAATAATAAAGGGAATGGAGGGGCTTGGCTATGCAGGCAGATTAGACAAGTTAGGGCTTTTTACATCGGAAGAAGCAATGTTTGTGTGGGTACATGATAACCTTATACAAATATATTAATGGGCCATACAATGAACTCTCTGGTGAACTGTTTACTAATAGGTCATATCAGAGGACTCATGGACATCCTTTAATATTGGAAGAAAAGAAGTTTCATCTTCAGGTTAGGAAAGGTTTAATTACAGTGAGAACGGTGAAACTGTGGAACTGTCTTCCAGCAGATGTGGTAATGGCAAGTTCATTGAATAGCTTTAAAAGTGGCCTAGATACGTTTCTACAACTAAAAAAAACAAGAATTACTGGTATTAATGCATATACTTTAGTTCTGGTTGATACAGGGATACTTTCCAATTGTCGTTCGGAGTCAGGATGTCCTGCCTCACTCTGTGGAACCATATTATTTTGGATTGAGGCTTCTGTGGTTGTTATAATATCCACCACAGGGATGGCTTTAGGAATGATGGCAAAGTTCAAGCTTCTAGCCAGGACTTCTATTTCTGGCTGGGTCAGGGTTCTATTAGACAAGTTTCTCACCCATTCCTCCTTGTTGGATAAAGTGACAATTTCCTCCTTTTGTCTCCAGGATAGTTAGTTTCCTTTCGGGGTCTTCTGGGACAGAATAGATAACTTGTTCTGTTGCCTTTGCTTGCCCTTCCAGTGCTGAGATAGCTGTGTTTGTTTAGTGAATTCCATTAACAGATAGCCACAGGTAGCTATGTGGTCAGGTTCTGTTCTAGATGGCTGATGTTGTATATTAAAGACTCAACTCTCTGCCATGTTCAAAGCCATGTACAATGCTGTTTTAACATCTTACCCTGGACAATATCGATAACACCTCTTAAGCTGGGAACACACAATGCAATCCTTTTTCCTGACCGGACATTCACCCCAGAGGATGGACTGTTGGTTGTGGCAAAAGCAGCTGCATCCGTAAGCCGCGACTGAGCGTGTGGTCCATAGAATCGATCATGGGTCTCTGACGTCAGATCGCATGTTCACCAGATTTAGAAGAATGAACGGGGACCAAAAGAAGAAAAAAATCATAAAAATGAATAGTCCCCATAAAAATTCAAAAACGGTTAACTTTATTCATAAGAACCTAAAAAATTATCTTCAGAATGACATCCGCTATTCAAAACAACAATATATTGATGGCTGGCCAGCAACACCAGATCAAGTGTCAGACTGGTTATGTGAATAAAACCGCTCCTGGGCGCTTTACCCCAGAATCAGCGGAGTCACAACTTGGAGCAAGAAATTGACTTTGCTCAGTAATACTATAACTCAAGAGTTGAGAGATAGATACAATCACCACGGAGGCACTTCTATATCTCCCAGAAAAATACGGAAATTGTCATTTGCTATTGATGATCATATTGGAATATAGAAAGTGTCAAAGACCCATCTAGGGTTGGAAATTATAGACTATAATCTATTACTTGAATGCTAATGTTCCAACATTAATCATAAGAACACAACAACACTTTTTAAATACAATTAATATACTATTAGATCATTTTGTATGGACTTAAAAGTTCTTTTTATGGAATTTTACTCTAATTAATGATTATAATATTAGGCTAGCCAGCCATCAATATATTGTTGTATTGAATAGCGGATGTCATTCTGAAGATCATTTTTTAGGTTCTTATGAATAAAGTTAACCATTTTTGAATTTTTATGGGGACAACTCATTTTTATGATTTACATATTTTGGACTGTCTATATTAGGCAGTTGTTAACTACCGTGGAGGGACCCAGGTGGTTGTTTTCCCCACATACTGTTTAATTGGAAGGAGGGTGTTTATATTGCTACCAAAAGAAGAAACCATCCAATATATCAGCCTGACCAACCAAAACACTGAAATGTCAGTTGCTCGTGCTGAATAATTGTATGTGCAGCTTTAGCCACAATGCAATCACACCTTGCATTCAAAAGGTCCCTAACACCTGGCTGTGATATGCTAATTGGGACTTTCCACAGTACATAATTGCCAACAGATTCTTGTACAAGTCATTCTGAATTGAGAAAGCTAGTCGGATGACTAGCGAAACGTCTTCAAGAACTAAACTTCAAGTCCAATTGATCTAACTGAATACAACAGATATACCATGACCTGGATGGATGAATATTACAGGTATACCCTGACCTGGATGAATGAATATTACAGATATACCATGACCTGGATGAATGAGAACCTTCACAAGCATTTAGAGGTGTTGTGTGGCTTAACCTTCAGTATATAAATTCTGCAAATGAGAGCAGTTCATCTGTTTCTAGCCTAAACATAATACAGTTTTACCAAAAAAAAACTGCTGAAAGTCTTTTTAAAGTTTGCCTTTGCCCTCTGGATTTGTTAACAAAATGCAGACAGGGTTGTGGAGCTAATTACATTCAACCCCATCAGCATTGCCACTCCCTTCCTGCTAATTTGAGGAAAAGATGTTAAAGTTCTTCACACACACACACACACACTTCCTAATGGCAGAAACGTTAACGTTCCAAATGACTGTGTTAAACACACTAATAATACTGCTCTTGTTAGCTTTACAATTAGTTTTGGATTTTATCCCAGCTGAGATGTAACATCTGTAGATGATTATCTAAAACTACATATCTGCAACAACCTTTCAGCAAATCAAATAAACATCAATATGACAGTTATTGTTCTGTAGGCATAAAGAAAGTGAATGCACCATATGACTATAGAACAGACACAATAAAAATTTGCTGGAAATTTTATAAGCTCTTGCATATATCTAAATGTTAGATACTGTACAATCTCTATGGTGTATTTATTGTACTGGAGTTTACTGTTTGCTTCAGTATGTCACTTTTCCAACAAATCTCAATACTGACATATTGTCAGGAACTTACCTGCCACTCCCGTTCCACACTGCTCTGCACTTCCGGGTGGGGGCATCAGACAAGTCATGACATGACGGCGTTGGTGCGCCAGGCGGCACAAGGATTCAAATGACGGCGTCCTCCTGGACCCGGCGCCCGATCGTAGCTTATTGCTTCCCCAGGCTCAGTTACTCACCTCTCCTGTATCCAGCGTATTTCTTCCAGTTCCTGAGACTTACTTACCTTGCCAGTTTCTGTCAGTTACTTACCTTGCCAGTTCCAGTGGAGTCACTCCAGAGTGGTTCACTTTTTCAACTGAATGTTAAAAATATTCCCATTTACAGTATACCTGCTGGAGTACATATTCATTTTCCAAGTTACATGAGATGTTCCAAAGAATTGCAATAAATCTAGTCACCGAGAGGTTCAGGAGGTTCCTAACACCTGTTATTTGCTGATTGGGACAGCCCAGGGTAATTATTGCCAACAGATTTTTGTACAAGTCATTCTGAACTGAGAAAGCCAGTCGGATAACTTGCAAAACGCCTTTAAACTAACTAGCTACCCCCCGCCCACCCCAACTGCCAAAAAAAGAAGCCAAATCATACTTACTGCCCTTCTCTCCCTCAGCATATCCATTGCCAGCAGCTGCGGCTGTGATTGACTGCCTCTCAGCCAATCACAGACACGGATGCCGGCCCCTGTTTGCGAATTCCTCCAGGGAGCCGGGAGGAGACGCTGTGGGAGGGGTGGGCTGTAAGTATGATTCGGCATCTTTTTTCAAAGAACTAATGCGGCGTTTGGGGGTGGGCAGGGGTTAGCAACACCATATTAAAAGTAAAAATTTAGGGTGGACATGCCCTATATCCCTCTGTTTAAAAGTAAGCACACAAATTTAATTTCCAATAATAGGTATACTGTATTGTATGGCTGCACAGTCCAATTAAGTTTGCATTAGAACAAGACTGGTAACATTCACGATTATAAATTAACCACTATGGTAAAACTATAAAGACAGAATCTTAAGATATTGTAGGTTGCCACCCTAAAGGCAATAAGAGGCTTGTAGTAGAAGGATCATTTACAGGGGGGTTGCTCCCATGTTTTATTGTGCTGGAAAGACACAACATTTCAGCAATGGAAACCTTTGTCAAGTGCTCCTATCTTAACAATTTATCAGACTGGCCATTCAGATTTTTCAGATCTGCTAAAAATCAATTCCTTCCAACATGCCTGATCACTCACTTTCATTTTCTGGTATGTTATCGATCAATAGCCTAATCAGGCAATGTGGAAAATGCCTGTGTCATGGGAGTCAGGAATTCACTGATTATTTTTACTTCTACCATACATTTTTATGTGTATGGCTAACTTAAGGATTGCTGTCTAAGGGGCATATTTCTAAAGGTGTGTTAACTCTCATTTTAAATTGGCAAGCCTGAAGTATCGAAAATGGCTAGGTGTGGAGCACTGTACGTGGGGGGGCTGCTTGGGGCTTCTCCCCCATGGGAGGGGGAGATGTGCGAAGGACTGCTGGGAAAGTGGTGGTGTGTCCTACTAGTGCCATCCCAATGGGGGGTGCACATTGGAGGGGGCCTCCTCCACCCCCACAGACAGGAACCCTGCACCCTACAAGGGGCCATTAAAAGAGCCTTCTGGGGCTTAAGGGGGTCCCACAGTTCGAAACCAGGACTCCCCTCCATGGCACTTATTAGTGCCTTTGTGGCACTGACAAGTGCCTTTTGGGTTAAAGGATCCTGTGGCTCGAAATGAGGATGCCTCTTCCTGGCACTGAGAAGTGCCATTGGGGCTTAAGAGATCCTGTAGTACAAAAGTGCACTGAGAAATGCATTTGTTGCAAAGTGCCTTTGGGGCTTAAGGGTCCCACAGCTCAAAATGGGGATGTCCCACCCCCGCAATAATAAGTGTCCTTGTGGTACTGAGACATGGCTTTGGGGCTTAAGAGGGGGGTCCTGGTTTCGAGCTGCGGGACCCTGGATTGGGACGCAACATTCGGATTTTAGATTTAAGGGGTTCCGTGTTGGATCCAGGTTCCGAGTCGGACCCGGATCCCATCTCTAAAATCAAGCGGACTAGTAATTCATGCAGAAATAATGAAGGAATACTAAAACGGCACAGAGATATTTATACTTCAGTCGTCAGTCAAAGAACCAGGATAAAGGGCGTTTTAGTGTGTTCTACAGCTGGTATTAGGCTTTCACACCATCCCACCAGATGGACTCCATTCGCAGGTAAAAAATATGAGTCTGACATCTGCTTCCATGTTCTCCTGCACAGTCCTCCGGTACATCGAGCAAACAAACGATCCAGATCAGACACACATACATACATACATTTTTACAAGGATATTTGCATGTAAAGTGGTCTCCCAATAGTCTCTCAATGTATATCTTTAAAAGCTTTTATTAACAACAGCTGTCATACCGCCAGGCTGGCTCCAGTGATGTAACTTCCTGTAAAACCACCCTTAATAAACAGATTAAATTAAAAGTGCCATAAGTTTTTTCTTCACCACTTGATAATCACAGCCACATAACCCCATTCTATCCACTCTGTACCCCTAACTTTATATTATCTCATATTAAAGGGTAACTCCAGCTCCAAAATAACTAAAGCATTTTTGAAAGATTTCCCCTAAAAGCCTACTTTTGTTATAAACTTACCTTTGTAAGATGCTCCCATGGTGAGATATAGCTAATTACATAGAGCCAATCCCTTGCCGAACGTCCCTCCTCCTCTGCTTCTGTTGCAAGCATGCTCAGGAGCAGAGCACGCTTATAACTGCTTTGTTCTGTAATACATACAATACAAGGATTGTGGAAGCACTCCAATTAGGCTAATTTACAACTACACTTACTGGAAGTGCTACTGATCTCGTCAAACATTTATACACACATAAAAAAGATAATCAATGCACATTCCTAAGCCCCATACAATATCATATTATCTGCACACTGGCATACTTTATTAAAGGGGTTTTAGTAAACATTACTGTGATCTCATGAATGAAAAGCCTTCCAACCACATCAAGGTAACCCTAGTCTGGAAGGTCCTAACTTCTAACCTTTTTAAATTTCTTTTACTTCAATTACCATTAGCAAACTTTTACATTTCTCATAGTTGTGCACTGGATCCATATAACAGGCTTTCTCACTTCCCCCCAGCCCTTTGGCTTTTTAAAATGAAGGAAGAGGCCATCCATCCAGTGGTTTATATAAAGGCATAGGACCTCCCATAAAAGGGGCGTGTTGGGGTTGCTATAACCACATGGAAGCTTGACCTGGCTTCCCAATAAATACATACAATACAAGGATTGTGGAAGCACTCCAATTAGGCTAATTTACAACTAAATTTAGCAGAAGTGCTACTGATACTTATACTTATACAAACATAGAAAAGATAACCAATGCACCTCCCTAGGCTGTAATGGCTGTCAGCCGTTGGCCATGACATCACCGCCTTGGCCATGACTGACAGTCATTACCCAGAAAACAAGGAGGACGCGGTGAGGGATCGGCTGTGTGTAAGTAGCTATATCTCAGCATGGGAGCATCTGACAAAATCTAGATTATTAAAAAAGTGGACTTTTGGGGGGTAATCTTTCAAAAAAGCTTAAGTTATTTTGGGGCTGGAGTTACCCTTTTATGTTCCTTGTATTTGTGTGTGAATGCAGAGTGGGATTTCTTGTATGCTTGCATAATTTACAATGCTGTATATTCCTGCTTTGGTGTTATTACTTAAACCCACATTAAGATGACCTTAATCGCATATCAGCTGACCCAATGCAATAATGCATCAATAACAATAATAATCTAATACGGTATAAGAATGCGCGTTCAGTACAAGCTCCTTCGGGACCTGTCAGAGGAACAGCAGAGGAGCGCGATTAAGGGTAAGTACTTTAACTGCCCTGCCTGCTCCTGACTGTTTCATTGGGGAATGGGACGTAATACATTACGTAATCCCTTATTTCCTGTTCTTCAATTAAACAAAAAAAAAAGCAGTGGAGATACCCTTTAAGATCAATAGCGCAAGAAGGTGAATTTTAACCAATCGATCGAATGGATTGAAAATAGTTGTTTTACATCATTGGCAATCATTGAAAATGAATCACAGAACGATGCACATGAATTGAATCAAATTGATGTTCGATTGGTTATGTTCGATTTTTTTTTTTTGCTGATCTGATTCCTCACATATTATATAGTGTGCATGTTTGCAGATATGATCAAATAGGAAATTATAGAAATGTTCTTAAACCCGTGAAATACTTGACCTGACTGATTATGGTTCAGTTGATATTGTTTGAATGCAAAAAAAGATAAAGAAGCCAATTTTGAAACAATCGAAAGAATGAATGTGTTGACTGACTGAATGGAGCCGTGTATGGTTAGTCTTATACCACACATGAAATAACTTTCATTCTTTTATCAAAGAAGTTATTTTTGCTTGTGTCATTCTTAATATGCAAGTCAAAGCCAGCAAGCATCATGTATGGGTTTTGTTTTGTTTTTTACAAGCAGATAGATGTTATTTTATTATTTATACCAAGCAGGCTTACTGTATACATTAGTGCTTCATTTAACTACAGAAATGACATGCTAATTTCAGTTCTACCTCAGCTGGGTCATTTTTAGGTCAACAGATTAGACACATCAGCACAAGAAGCAAGACAGTGTGCTTCAACTGCAGGGCAAAATAACCTGACTATTAATCAACATGATGGCAGCAGTCGAACAATGACAGTCATCTGTCAGAAAGCAGGAGGTGGCGTCCCATTAACACAATACCCACCTGCCCTGAGCTACAACTGTCTTATAATAATATCGATCAGTCACATCCAAGGTGCTGCTTCTGCTTCCGTGTAATAGATGTAATAGAGAACGGTTTGTTGTACATTTCTGGGCCATTTTTCTTCATAGTTTCTAGATTTTAATTTTTAATGTGCCCCTTTTATCCCCGTATTAGAATATTAAAAAACATTTAAGTTGCCCCAGAACACACAAAGCGTAACAAGAGAAAGAGAGCAGAAACCAGTGCAGATAAGTATTTCAAGAACGCTATTGTGAGCTAATGGCGCATGGCCGTACAATATACCTGTGCAACATTTGATAAAGATGAGCTGACATGCCAGTCCAAATAGGTTCTTTTGTGTGTCTGCATATGTCTATCCATCACTGCTTTGAGCTGAAAGCAAGAAGGTAGAAATAACAGCAGCAGCTGGCAGGAACCATAAGGAGAACTACAGCTCTCACAATTAAACTCCGTTTACCTCTGGCCTTTATTTCACTCCTTCCCTGGTCTAATTTATTATGTTTTCTTTCTCTGCATGCACAAAACATGAAGCTGATTTTTCTTACATTCTTTGGCTATCTACCGGTAATTCTTTTTAGGGAGATACTCGGTGGTACAATGAACTAAATTCTCCTGATACTGTTGCATTGATTCTGTGGACAAAAATATTGTTTTGTGTTTTGTCTCGTACGGCAGATTGATTAACGGAAGTCAGATCTAGGCCTGCACCTTCATTATACTGCTGAGCCAGAACTATGATTTACTACTGAAACATTTAGCAGTGTTTTGAAATGCACTGAAAACAAAAAGGCTTTTTCTTCCCCTGCAGAATGATTCAAATCCCCATGAAATCAACAACTAATGAAGAAAGCAAGGCGTAACAGACAATACACAGAATCTGAATGCAAACAAACAGGTTATGTTTACAAATGTTTAAATTTTACTACTTTTAAAGGGAATGTCCAATTGGTGGCTATTACAGGTTAATATGCTAGGATTTTTATTTCGTTTTGTAATTCATTTATTTCATTTTGATCCCATCATGCACATTAGATGGTAAGTGGATGTGTCATTTAAACTTGTGTTTGTAATACTGAACAGGTATCTTTTTATAGTTGCACAACACTAAATATTTTTATTTACAGAAACATTTGTACTTGTGTGTATGGGGGGTATTTATGTAGGTATGTGTACAGCCTTTATAAATATTATTACTGGAGACAATCATTTGTATTTGTATTATTAAACAGGACTCGGTATCCAATTACATACATTACATACAGTCCCTTCGCTCCTGTGGCTGTCTTCTACTCCTCTCAGCAAACCAGAAGCTGCAGAGAGGGGCTGGACCAGCAGCCGCATCTGTGGTTGGCTGCCGGTCAGCCAATCACAGACGTGCCTGCCGGCTAAGAAGACAGCCACGGGATCAAAGGGATGTAAGTATGATTGGGAAAGTTTTATTACAGAACTAATACGGTGGTTTGGGTGGGTAGGGGACAGGGACATTATGGCCAAACCATTTTGCACTACATGAATGGCAGGCATTATTGGCATAAATATGGGTCAAAGAACGGCCCCAGTATCTACACTAGCACTGGTGAAGTCCCTCATAAATTTAAAATTATTGTCCAAGAAAATGGACACTTAATTTAATATTCTTCACATGTGTATGACATTATTGCACATACCCCATCACAAAAAAAATCCAAAAAAATGGACCACAACTTATACCTTTTCCTATATACATACACCAACATTTAAGTATATCGATAAAAACCAAGTTGAAACAATGTAGCAGGTTTAAAAGTATCAAACACATGTGGGAATAAATTAATCAAAAATTCATCTGAGTGGGTTAGTCAGATCCAATGCACAGTTTTTGTATATACCAACCAAGAATACAGTCTTACAATCTAGAACAACCATCCTTTCAGATGCAGAATTAAGCAAAATTAAGCAAAGCACTTGAATTGTCGGCGTAACATCGTCAGTGTGAGGCTCCCAGGAACAAATATGGCTGGGCTTGCTCCGGACTCCTTAATCTTCTCCTCCTCACTTTGCACGGACGTTCATAACCAGGTTATCTGGTCCTCATCCTAGTGTCCTCGGGTCTGGTCTTTTAAGACGGCTCTCGGTCCCTCTTTAACCTGCATAAATGGCAGGCAGAGAGGGATTCAGATGGTGGGAGGAGGGGAAAAGGGCTCCCCTGCGCAGGACACAAGCAACTGAGAGGACAGATCAGAGGCAGAAACCTTTTGGGTGGGAAAATGGCTCCAACTCTCCTGGACTTTAAACAAACATAACAGGAGAACCATGAGGAGCAGAGATGTAAGTTAAGTATTTTTTTAAACTACACAGTGGGACCAGTAGTGGGTAAAATTATAGTAACATACAGTAGTAACATAGTAATTGAGGTTGAATAAAGACATGTGTCCATTAAGTCCAACCTATTTACCCTGCTTTTTAAACCCTACTTTTAATAGTTGATCCAGAGGAAGGGGAAAAAATATCTAAAAAAGGGGGGGAAATTCTTCCTGACTCCAAATGGCAATCAGAAGCTATCCCTGGATCAACCAGAACTGCAGTATGTGTATTAATACCAGTAATTCCCAATATTTGTTAGTTTTAGAAATGTATGCAGCCCACTTTTAAAGCTATTTAATGAACTTGCCATTACCACATCTGCTGGAAGGCAGTTCCACAGTTTCACCGTTCTCACTCTAAAGAAACCTTTCCTAACCTTAAAGGATGTGCACATGTCCTCTGATATGACCTATTAAGTAAACTATGCACCAGAGAGTTTATTCTATGGCCCATTAATATATTTGTATAAAGTGTAAAAACTAATAATAGTTTTGGTGGTGGACCTTCCCTTTAAAGCAATGTATAATTTGCTTTTTTGCAAAATTAGCATGCAATTATTCTTTCACTACTTTCACTTTCTATCTCCTTTCTTAGGCACAGAGTGATACAAAGTAGTTAATTGGACAGCTCCGGCTGGGTAACGATCATCGAACATGCCTAAGCCAGTGGCTTAAAAAGGAAAAGGGGCTAGAAGCATGGTAATTGCTACATTATTTTAATAAGCAGCTAATGTAGCTTTAAAGTCACTAAATTGATCTCCCTACTCACACTAAAAATTTACTAATATTTTATAAACCAAACAGCAGATCTGTTAAATCAATCAGCAGGCAGAAACAGAATGACAATTAAACCGTGTTGCATAAATGTACTGTAAAAGTGTGACATTTCACTTTCAAGTTGCCCTATGCACCTAATTGTTGTGACTAGATTAGATTTTCATATCATTCATAATAACAATGCAGGAACTCCAAAAATGGCAAGCAAGTTAGAAATAAAGACTAAATAGACTGGCTTGATTGATACATGTTTGACCATCTAAACCATGTAGCTTCAGAGATGCTATTATTCACTCACACATACTTATCTAGCTATAACAATGATGAATGCTTACTGCTTTAACACATGGTTGCCTGCAACTGCTAACTTCAAGGCATTCCAGAGGCTTCCTTGATGATGTAGGGAAAAAGTGTGTAGTGTAGTTTATCTGGTGAATTCATATCTGTAGTGCATTACAAGAAGCATGGGAGTTTGCCATTATTACCGGTATGTCTCCAAAAACTAACAACAAACACTGGCATAAATACAAATGTTCCGCATTGATAATATGAGCATTTTTTTCCACTTCCCATCTTTTTCTCTGAAGATGGAAAATTGCTACTGTTAACCTTTTTCTCAACTATATTTGTGTTTATAAAAGATGTCAAACTTGTGCGTTTTTGTTCCACCAGTAGGTACCTGATCTGTTAATTCTGTTGTTGAAATTTTGACAACAAAATAACCAAACACATTCCAAGAAAGATGCTTCAGGATATCTATGTAAGTCCTTATTTTTAAATTTAATTTTCTTTTTTAATAATCCCCTAGGTGCTGTGAGCAGTGGCATAACTAGGAGTCACTAGAAATTAAATGGAGAATTTCTGCATCAGGCGTGTTGTGATAACTTTACGTGCTGTCTCTGTGCTGGCACTGGAACAACCATATGGACCCAAAAACTATAAGGACCACTCCTTACACCTTTGTGTTCTAACACCTTTTGTGTTTTTAACTTGTTTTATTTATTGTGATATAATAAACATTGGGCCATATTCATAAAGGTGTGGTATCACTTTTTATCGGTACCGCACCTTTAACGTTCAGTTTACCGATTGTTAATTTCCAATCGGTTTAGTGATCATTAATTTATGATTGTTATCATAAATTAACAATAACGATCGTAAATTAACAATAACGATCATAAATCTACAATAATGAAATCATAGCTGTACGATCCCCATAGAATACCATTGCGGTAGTTTACGTCCATGGCATTTCTTTTACGTCTGCGGTCATACCGGTATTGCTAAATTGTGATAGTGCACGTTTTTAGATATGGCCCAATGATACAATAATAAGACATGCCTTGGATTCACTATATCAGTGTACATACATCTACATCACAATTATATTATTTGAACATAAACATTTAATTAAACTTATTCTAAAGAAAAGGGAGGCAAGGAAAGGAACTTGAATTGGAATGAGGAAGGAGGGGTGGGAAAGAAAGGAGAGCCACTCCCAAGGTGATCAGCCATATATAAATACATACAGTACGTGTATTTAATTCGATATCCTAAAACTAAGGTGGAACAACCTAGGGTGTCCAAATCTTCTGAAATTTACCTGGGAATCCTCTATTTTTATATATTTTTTGGATATAAGGATGTGCAGCATCAATCATACCCCTCTATTGTTTTGTTTCATTATATAAGGTGGTGATTGGGCCATCCAGTTAAGGATTATTGTATTCTGCTTGTGAAGGTTCTCATTCATCCAGGTCATGGTATATCTGTTGTATTCAATTAGATCAATTGGATTTGAAATTTAGTTCTTGAAGACCTTTCGCTGGTCATCCGACTGGCTTTCTCAATTCAGAATGACTTGTACAAGAATCTGTGGCAATTATGTACCCTGGAAAATCCCAATTAGCATATCACAGCCAGGGTGTGATTGCATACAATCTAATGTGTGTATGGGAAAAAACTCGATCAATTAAGGTCCGAATCTTTCCTCTATAAGGAGTGCATCTTCCCATACGCCAAGTTCTGGACTCAGGGGAAGCAGCCTGTTAGGGACATTCAGCACAACAAGACAGAGATACAGGAGCTCAATGCAAATTCCAGGGGTGGGTTCTTTAACCTGGTAGATGTTGGTGGGTTTTTCAACGGTGTAATTAAAGAAAACGGGATGTTAATGTTAAATATATGTTGGTATTTTGGATGCTCCAAGTTGAATAAGTTAGTTTTACAATAAAGATGATTAAGGTTGATTTATTTATGCTTTTCTATGTTGTAGGGTGGTTATGAACTTCATTGAGAATGTCTATAATTGAATATCATAATAAGCTGTTTGCCCGATAAGCAAGACTGTGCTCCTTGAACCATCAAACATTTACAGCTGATGTAAAATAAATGTATTTATGATTTTGAATCATAGAGCAGATAGTTTGTTATTTTCTGCAACTAGAGAAATGAAAACATTTTGTTGACTATTTTTATTGACTGGATATTAAAGGAGAACTAGAAAGGGAAAGTTTAAGTATAAACTTTGAATTTGGCTTGAAAGACGGCATTTTGGAAGGGAATTTGTGTGTTTGTGCTGCAGATTTTAAAACTCAATAATGTCAATGATGAGGACATTGTTGTTTTTTACTTACCCTTTAAATATGTCACATGCATTAAAGGTAGGTCAGTTAGTGTGTGTGTATTCATATCAGGTTGGGGGATAAAATACTAACTTTTTTGATGATTGGTCAAAATGAGTTTTTTTTACTTTAGTTACCCTTTACGTATGGCTGCCATAATAATGGATAAGTAGATCAGTAGATGTGTGTACCCGTGTCAGGTTGAGAGTTAAAAAAAAAAATACTTTTTTGATAAGTGGTCAAAATTAGTTTTTTTTTACTTTAGTTACCCTTTAAGTATGGCTGCAACAGTAATGGAGGGATAGGTCAGTAGCTGTGTATACCTGTATCACGTTGTGGGTTAAAAAAACAAAGTTTTTTTTATTATTGATCAAAATTAGCTTTTTTGACTTTAGTTACCCTTTAAAGTATGGCTGCCACAGTAATGGATAAGTAGATCAGTAGGTGTGTGTACCCGTGTCTGCTTGAGAGTTAAAAAAAACTTTTTTGATGATTGGTCAAAATTTGTTTTTTTTTTACTTTAGTTACCCTTTAAGTATGACTACAACAGTAATGGAGGGGTAGGTCAGTAGCTGTGTATAAATAGATAATAAAAAAGAAGACAGAAAAACAAAGAACAGAAACAGCCAGAAAAAACAGCAGAAAGGTCAAGCTAGGTAGTACAAGGGCACAGAACCCAAGAGCACCCCAACTGCATATAAATACCATCCAATAATATACAAAAAATGGAGGGCTAATACGCACCTCATCAATAAATAACGGTCTGGAGGTGGACACCACACTATATATTAAAAATATCAAATAGTTTTTATTATAATTTTCCCCCTATCCATTTAAATGCACACACAGCAAAACACCATTAAAATAAAAACATATAGGCACATCAGTTCCATAGGGAACAAGAAATGAGTATCGGCAGAATAACCCCTAGCAGGAATTTACAGGGAACAGTTACTATGAATCGATTGGCAGCCCATAAGTATAAATATGGAACATACCCAGTCCTGATTGTATACCCAACACAAAGGCCCAAAAAAATAGACGGCTTGTCCTCAAAAAAACTTTATGCTGATCAAAATAACAAAAAGCTTGAAGGTTGTGATTTGAATTTTTTTGATAACTTGGCTCTGGACAATTTGTTAGAGCTAGAGCGGGATGGAGCTGGGATGGTAAGTGATGATAATGGAGATTTGGACCCGAAAAATGATCTTTCTATATCTTTCTATATCTCCAAGTCTGATTAACCATCTGGGTTTGCGCCTGAAGTCTAAATTCTTTCCATCCTTGTCCGCCGTTCCATGCGTTCGCACATGATGTGATTGAACGAGAAATGGAGGGATTGAGGCAGAATAAGACCTCTTCTAATCTCAATTATGAGGAATTGAGAGCTCTACGAGAACTCCAATCCAATGATGACATTGTGATTAAAGCGGTGGACAAGGGTGGGAAGATAGTAATTATGGATAAGGATTACTATCGTTCTGAGGCACTCAGACAGCTCAGTGACCGATCCCAGTATAATCAGGTCTCCAAGAACCCGCTACCAGATATAAACATCAAAATTAAAAGAGGCTATTTGTTCAACCAACATCCCGTGTTACCATGTCTCTATTGGCTACCCAAGCTACATAAGAATAGCAGACGACCTCCGGGCCGCCCAATAATATTTCACGCTTTGTGGATCGGGCATTACGTCCATTTTTGGACACTGTCCCCTCTTACCTGAAGGACACGTTGGATGTTCTCAGGAGGTTGGACAATATCCATATTAAAGATGACACGATCCTGGTTTGCTTGGACGTTGAAGCCCTATATCCCTCCATACACCATCATTTGGGCATTGAGGCGATCAGGAATTTCCTATCAAAACGCAGCAGTAAATACAAGGAACACTCCATGTTGGTACTGCAGTTACTAGAGATCGTTCTGACCAATACTTTTTTCACTTTTGAAAACAGATACTACCACCAGGTACGAGGGACCGCTATGGGTACGGCTTGTGCTCCGACCTATGCGGGCCTCTACCTGGCGGCTTGGGAGCGTTCAATTTTCTCTGACGAGGAATTAACTCCAGACATCAATCATGTTCTGTTCTGGGGTCGCTATATAGACGATGTCCTCATATTGTGGGACTCGTCAATTGAGGCTTTACGTAAATTTGTTGAACGCCTAAATTCCAACAATTGGAACCTACATTTCACTTTACAATACGATATGTCTCATATACCATTCTTGGACCTCAGTATTAAGAAAGTGGGTAGTAGACTACATACGGAGTTATTTCGGAAAGAATCGTCAGGGAACAGTATGCTTCGTGCCCAGAGCATGCACCCCACACCCCTACTCAAGGGGATCCTTGTGGGACAATACCTAAGGGCACAACGGAACTGTACCTCCCTAAGTGATTTTGAGAAGGCAGTCTCGGAACTCTTTGTCAGGTTCTCCGACGGGGTATCATGCGAGTTGGCTAAGAAAGGCCTATAAAAGAGCCAAGTTCTCCAAAAGGGAGAATCTGATATTTGGTAATAAGTCTAAAGCCAATAATGAGGTCCTAAGTGTTGTAACTGAATATAATAATGACTGGGTTTGGGTGAAACAATTGTTGAAGAAACATTGGCCCATTCTCTTGTCGGATTAATCCATCTCTAGTTTTGTAGTTCAAACACCAAGAATAACACCCCGCAGGGCTCCTACATTGGGTCAATCATTAGTCTTGAGTTATTTCTCACCCACAAAAGAACCCTCTTGGCTTACGGAGGGTCGCATTAAGGGCAGCCACAAATGTGGCAGATGTAAGATCTGTCAGTTTATGGTAAAGCGATGTAGCTTTTCTAATATGGATGGCAAAGATTTTAAAATCCAAAGCTTTATTAATTGTAGATCAAAAGGTGTGATATATGCCTTTCAATGCAGCTGCCCTTTATTATATGTAGGGAAAACAATCAGAGAGTTATGCCTCAGGGTGTTGGAACATATTCGGGATATTAAGCACAATAAGGAGGAAAGCAGTGTTGCAAGACATTTTAGGTTGCAGCATGCCTCCAATCCAGACTGCTTGTCCGTCTGGGGGATTGAAAAGGTGCTACCACCCATACGGGGTGGAGACTGGGATAGAAAGATCCTCCAGAGGGAAAGCAGATGGATTTATGTTATGAAGAGTAGATCTCCAAAGGGGATGAATGAAGAACTGCAGTACCACATGTTTCTATGAGCTGTGTTCCTTCCCCAAGGTGTTCTCTGGGTATTACTCCAATGTTTTCCTTGAAGTTTGTTATTTTCAATATTATCATTATTTTTAGTTTTAATTTTATGTTCACTTGCCCTTTAACCTTGGCGATATTGAATGCCAAACTCTCTTATATGACCTATCAGCTATAATTCAGTATCTGACCTTACTGGGTTTGTTCTCTTATTGTATGATAATATCTGTAATAGATTTCATATTATTCCCCCCTATATAAATTACTTGACCGCATTGTATAGCTTGTATGTGGACATAGAAAAGATAATCAATGCACATTCCTAGGCCCCATACAATATCACACTATCTGCACACTGGCATACCCCATAAACAAAGGGGTTTTAGTATACATTACTGTGATCACATGAATGAAAAGCCTTCCAACCAACTCAAGTATAAGCCGAGGTAAGGTTTTTAGGTTTATTTTAAAAACCTAAAAACCTCGGCTTATACTCGAGTATATACGGTATACAGTGTCATTCCTCAAAACCTTATTTAAAACGTTGACTAGTCTCTTGCATTGGGTACAATATTTTAAAAAAAATTGCTAAATTACAAATAAATACTATAGACTTGCTCAGTCTTAATATATTATGAAAAGTTCTGTAAGGGCTTGTACCATCTGCATGGTATTATTTCCTTACTAACTGAAAAGGGGAAAGTGTTGTGTAATTGTCTCTTTATGTGTGTATGACCATTTTTGCACTCCCACTGGATCACTGCCATCCTTTTTTAGTGGGTAAAATAATATCTTCCTATATGTCATGCACATACCTTGTCTTGCTACAATCAAGCTTGCCATACAGTCAGGTACACTAGTCCCAGCAGCTAAGAAGGTTATACCCATGATCACATCTGGTATCCCCAATGTAAACCCAATTATGGTGACCTGCAAAGAAGAAAAATGACAAATTCATTAAGTCCCTTACTGATATAAAAAGGAAACTAAATTCAATTATCACACAACCTTCCTTGAATTTCTGCATTAGCCCTTCAATGATAGTTATAGTTAATGTTATATTCAAATTCTATTCTACCTATATACATTGTATTGATAATACACGTGGGCCACTACATTAGTACATTGTGCTATAACGCTGTTAGTGAGGACTTTCCGGGATGTGACCGTGTATATGGGGTTCACAAACATAAAAAATAGCATTGAATGTTTGGATTTTCAATTTTGATTGGTCTAAGCATAAACAGTGCATGTCAGGTGATTAAAGGAAGGCTGCTGGTCTACAAATGCACTGTACAGTATGAATCACAACATAACCATAAGAACTGTTTACAAAGCTCAGCCTTGCTATATTAAGCTTCCTTGCATATGAGCAATACAAGAAACAGTATATCTTCTATATAAATATATAAATAGGAGATCTCTATTACCAAGCCTGTAACTAACATATTAATGTATAATTTCCTTTAACTCACCATCCAGACCATCACATAAGAGAGCGCAGCTATCCAGATAGAGGATGAGCCGAATGTCACCATAAACCATTTCTCCCAGCGCGGTTTAGCACAGTTGGGTACCGTGAAGTAAAGAAGGAAGGTTAACGGCCATGTGACCACCCATTTTACTTTGTTGATTTTTCCAGCTGTCAATGAACAAGACAATCATTTTGCTTAGATATGAGAAGTATAGTTACATACAGTTATATATTAACCTAGAGTATTATTATAAGGAAAAACACTTAACATTTGAAAGCTAACATCTCATTGGTTGGGGCAAAATTAGCACCATTTTTAAGAACTTTTACTGAATCTCCCTTGTATAACACAAGGAGAATCTGTAGAGAATTGGCTTTAAAGGGTATCTTTACTCTAAAAAAATAAAATTTTAAAAAATAGAACCTTTAGATACATATATTCCACTCCTCCAAAACTTTTTCAGATTTTAAATCTGAGCAGTTTATTCTGAGAAATCGTCATTTTAATCACAGCATTTACAGGGAAAGACCTGTCACTCCAGAAGCAGAAGTTATAATATGTAACCCATGCCTGACCTCTTTGCCTGCCTGCCAGCACGCTTTCTGCAACATTTAAGAGAATCAGCAGAGGAAAGACAGCAGAGGGGGGGGGGGGGGGGAGATGTGTAAGCAGAGCAGTATCCATGGTGAGGCTGTGCAGAACCCATAAGTGTCGCAGACACTAAAAGAAGGCAGTGAGTAAGGGAGGGTGGGGGGAATTAGGAGCACTCACTAAACATTAATAATTTAATGACAAAGCAAGCACAGATAAATATGTGAGTACCATCATTTTACTTGTAGTTTCAGAAAATGTAAAGTTGTTTCAGTGAGTATAGTGACCCTTTAATGTGGCCATAGTTGCACTGATACAATCACAAACCATGTGATCTCCTGTTAGCTCTAGCCCACCGGCTCACTGGAACAGTCCAAAAGAATAATTTATAAAGTGACGCAGAACTACACTGCAATCATATTTATTTAAAGCAATGCCATGTTTGGAGTGTGCAAAAAATATTTCCCATAGATATAGTGGTACTTTAATTGGTATGGTATTATAATAATCAATCAATCATCTTATAATATTTCTACACCTATGGCCTCCTATAAACATGTGTGTGGTCCTTGCTATTTACTCACTTGAAAAGTAAATTTCCCCCCCCTAATCTTTTAGCTACTCTGCCTCTCTCCCTAACATTGTTTATATACACGTTATTAACACTTACGGTATGTACAAAACATCATCGCATTTAACTACTGCTGTCATTGGAAACCATTAACCCCAAATGTCATGTAAATACCAATAAGTAGAAGTTGACAATTCACATTTATTATTAGCCTTTAATACTAATCCAATGCAAGGTCAGGGAGACAAACTTCCCAAGAAAATGCAACCAAGCAGGGAGTGTCAGCCCAGATAAATGACCCAAGGTAAATTGTTAGGACTTTCCATACTGGGGTTACCTTGACGTGGTTGGAAGGCTTTTCATTTTTATGCATAAAATTGTATATTGTATTGTATTGTATTGTATTGTAACTTAAAATTGTAAGTTTGCACTAGCACAGATATTATGATATATGGGGCCCAGGAATGTGCATTGATCATCTCTTTTCTTGTTTGTTCTAATGTTTTGGTCAGATCAGTAGCACTTCCACTATTTGTTATAAAGTAATTTTGCCACAGGAGTGCTCCCACAGCTCCCCTTTTTTGTATATATTGTAGCAGAGTTTCTCTGAAGGAAAATTGACCAAGCTTCCATGTGGTAGTGGCACCCCCAACACGTCCCTTTAATTGGAGGTCTTATGCCTTGAATACTAAGCATTGGATAAAAGGCCTCTTCCCTCCTTGTTAAAAGCCAGTAGGCGGGGAGAAGTGATAGCCTGTAATACTAACCCAATGCAAGGTCAGGGAGATAACCTTCCCACGAAAATGCAACCAAGCAGGGAGTGTCAGCCCAGATAAATTACCCAAGGTAAACTGTTAGGACCTTCCATACTGGGGTTACCTTGACGTGGTTGGAAGGCTTTTCACTTTTATGCATAAAATTGTAACTAAAAACCCCCATGTTTTTACTGTTTGCACTAGCATAGATATTATGATATGTGGGGCCCAGGAATGTGCATTGATCATCTCTTTTCTTGTTTGTTCTAATGTTTTGGTCAGATCATTAGCACTTCCACTATTTGTTTTAAAGTAATTTAGCCACAGGAGTGCTCCCACAGCCCCCTTTTGTGTACACATTTATTATTATAACTGATACATTTACTTTTAGCTTTAGACAAAATAATATTTCAAAGTTCCAATATTTATAAACCTGACTGCACCTTTACCTCTAACCAGGTGAAATCACAGACAACTGTCAGCAATGGTGAAAATGTACCATAAAGGGGAACAGTGCTATAGAAGTTTACTCACATTTTAGAGCAATATTACACATTCCCAAATAGTATCTGTTGTTTGGATCTCGTTTGCAATTGTAATTTCAATAGATATTATTATTGTCATATTTTATATATATTTGATCTGGCGGTTGTTGGAACGTTGAGAGGTAAATTTGCAGGGCATGGCCAGTTTCAGATTCAGTGAATTCATTCATATGGCATCCAGACTAGACTGTGTTCAGTTAAATAACAGTAACAATATAGCCACTAATAGCCATTGGATAAAATGTCAAACCTTACACCAGAATGAGATCCAGGAAACTCTGGGTGGTGTTTTGGAAAACTAGATTTTTTTTTCCGTGAGTGAACAAATATCTGAATTATGCCCAAGGGCGTTGGCCTGCAACAATTTTACAATTTTTTTTTTTACTTTGGGCAAAAACGATATTCAAACATGGCACAGACACAACAATACTACATTTCTAGTGGCCATTACTACATGGTTTCTAAATGCATCAGGAGATTATAAAGGGTCAGAAACACAAACAAAAACCGTAGAATATCAAAAAAACTGCATTGTTTGGACATTACAGTTTCAATGGTCACATACAGGAATATTACATTCGGCTACATGCTTCTTTTTTTTTTTTTGAAACGTAATAAAATTGTGTATACAGGAAGACTGGAAATAATTTAGTTGTCGCGTGGAGCAAAATGTGTAAACTAAGAACTGAAAACCATACAACTGCTTTCAGCTAATAGGTGAGAGTTCCATTCCACAGATCGTGCTGCTACTAGAATGTGATATATCACACACAGGAAACCTCCTTAGCCTGCAGTCACTGGGCCAACAACAAATGAAGATGAACTTTCTTCAATGCAAAAAGAAGATGAAATCCCACAAAAGTAATTACATTAATAAAACAAACACAATGTTGTGCTTAGCCAATGACAAAGACCCGAAGGCTTTCTGTAGTACAAATAGAACTGCAAAATGTTCTACTGCATAGACTTTCTACAGCTGCATTCAATGATTATGAAAAATGACAGACGGTATATTTACTGGCTTTAAAGTCACAAAGTTGCGTGTGTTTCTTTATGAGAACCACCACGATTATAGTCTTAAAAGCTGGGGTACCAAAACTGCACTGGGTTAGAGGCTGCAGCACCCCAGGCACTGACTGAGTCGTTTGCTAAGCCCCGCCCCATAATCACCTAGGAACCCTACAAACCGCTCAGACTGCACCCCCACTCAGTACATACCCCGTCCCTAGCCCAACCCACCCATAGGGTTTTCACAAGAGGGCCACATGCAGCCCACAGGCTACGGGTTGGGCACATAAAGTCACACTTTTCATCAGTACATTACTGGCAAATAACTAATAAACAATTTAAAATCTTATGGTTCTAATAATTCACAACCCCCCTTCCCCCCAAGTAATTAACAGCCTTCTAATTGTAATTGTAGAATATAGATGCATCCAATGTTAGCAATATACTTTTTTGTAGTGACATCTACTGGTACTATTTAATAATACAATGTATTCCAATCATTATTTTTGTACTTTGGGTTTGATTCTCACCGGGCCTGTTCTGATGACTTAATAACCAAACTATCTCACCACAACTGTCATAAAGACCTTACAACCGATCCAGAAGCTCAACCACTAAGCCTCTGTTCTGCACATTATTGTATAAACTGTAATGTAATTTTGGTTCCATTGCTCCCTTTCATCATATCTCCTTATATTTCTTTAGCCAACTCCTAAGGGCACATTTATAAAGGTTTGTTAACTTTTCACAGCCGTTTTTCCTGGCATTTTCGCAAAAATCGTGTTTTCCGCGATTTATAAATGGACGGTAAACGGGTGCGAAAAGTTAACGAAGAGTTAACTTTTCACGGCTATGTGAACAGTTACCGCCGCTTCTATTTATAAAGCGGCGGTAACTGTTACGCACCGCTAATCTCGGCCGTATTACTTTGCCACCTTGAAGGTGGCGAAACCAGCTGAGATGCCCCCCTAGATCGCGGCGTGTTGTCGCACCCGCCGCGGAAGGCACGCCCACCTCGCCACGGGTGGTCGCCGCTGCGAAGGGGTGTGGCGGGGCATAAACCAACCCCGCCCACGATCCCCGGCGACCACCCGCCGCCGCCGCTTCCCAGCAGCCCCTCCCAACCCCATCCCCGCTTGCGGCAAACATACGGAGCGGGAGGCTAGGAGAGGGGCTGCTGGGAAGGGGCCGCAGCGCACCCTCCAGCGGGGGTGGAGGCACCCTCCAGCGGGGGCCCTGAGAAGGGCCTTTTGGGGCTTAAGGGGTCATGCAGCTCGAACCGGGACCCCCCTCCCCGGCCCTATCAGGGCCTTTGCGGCACTTTCAAGTGCCCTTGCGGCTCTGACAAGAGCCCTTTGGGGCTTAGGGGTCCCGCAACTCGAACCGGGACCCCCCTCCCCGGCCCTTATAAGGACCACTTAAGCCCCAAAAGGCTATTCTCAGGGCCCCTGCTGGAGGGTGACTCCACCCCTCCCAGCGGGTCCTTCCCCTCCTCGCCAGCGCCAGGGGGCTTGGAGGGGCTGCTGGGGAGGGGGTGCGCGACGGGTGCGTATGTTTGCCGCGAGCGGGGATGGGGTTGGCGTATGCCCCGCCCCTATAGTGGAGGCGTCGGGAAGGGATTTAAGTCCCTTCGCGGCGATATTGTACTAAGTGCAGTATAGCCGCGAAGGGAGCGTTACTGGAGCTCGCAGTTAAAAATACGGCAATATCGCTATTTTTGCGGCCGCGATGTGCGGCGGTAATTTTTGGCCACTATTTTCGCCCCTTTATAAATATGCCCCCTAGTTAGTATACCTCCCCATCTTTTTGTGCTGTGCCCAAGAATCTGAGACACAGCTAAAGTGGGGGAGCATGTGCAGTGGTGACTAGCTGTGTCTGAAACACATTAAGCTACAGCTTTCAGCTTTATGAATTATGTATAGGGGGGGTTACTATGGAATTATTTTTTTTAGGTGCAGTGCAGAACAGAAATTGGCTAACTGCAAGGCTTTTTTTTTTCTAAGCTTTTTTTTCTCTACAGGATCAAAATGCTAAATTAATTAGCCATACAGTTATTAACTGCCTGGCTGTGCCCTGCGCCCTTGAACAAGTAAAACTCCAAGAGCTGAAAAGAAGGGTCAGAGAAGAAAAAAAGATTGGGGTCAATAACTTGCTGTGTGATTAGTTTGGAAATGATTTAGCATGGTTAACTTACCCTTTAATAAATGGTTATGGTTCTGTAAAACTATAGAATCACTCTAGCTGCAGCCCACCAAGATTGCAAATTGCTCCAAACACCCTTCCCTGATAGTTAATGATGTCTAACAGCAAATAGACAAAAAACATATGAAGTTTCAGTGATCCACCTGCCCCAAGAGGAAGGAGCATGCCCTTCACGGGGGGAGAGGCCAGGTGGCTCCCTGAAACGGTGTATATTTTTTGCACAATAAATATTGATACAGTACTGTAGTGTGCTCTCTATATGTTGCTGTAAACAAATACTTACGGGGGATTTCAAAGGGGGTAAAAGGTCCATCACCATCATCATCATCTTCTTCCTCCTCTTCATCATTCTCATTATTCTCATTGTCTTCATTCTCATTCTCAGTCTCATGACCGGCCTCAGCCACTTCTTCCTCCCTTCTTTTTCCATTTCCATTTCTCTCTGTAGAGTTTCCGGGACCCGTTCCATTCTCAACCACATGTTTTACTGGGATTTTTATAGCCACTTCTGACTCCCCATTGGCATATGCTCTGCTGTTTATTAATCTCTGCCTCTGGGGAGACACAGATGTATAAGTGAGAAGGTAAATCACATAATGCTGCCTAGACAATGCATAGCAACTTATGTTGAGTGATAGGATTAAAGAAATTAATTGTTAAATTATTTTTTGCTCCATGATCAGAAAATAATAATCTGGGATTTGGAAACACACTTTACATAAAGAATGTCAGATATTATCTGGTAATTTATTATACAGATTGTTTAGAGCTATTGTGCTCTAAGCAGGTCTGTGCGGTAAGTGATACTGGGATTATATAATTTTTAAATTAAAAATGAATGTGCTCATTTTGCCTGCAGTAACAACCACTCTAACCATCTAAGTTACAAGGATGTCTTATAAATAACCCTACTGGAAGGGGAGATGTTTGGGTGATGTGCACATTTCTGTACCAGTTCCTCAGTGTTGGGATTTTAGAGCATTAACCAAACTGGATACAACACCATCTGTGGCCATTGTCGGCTTCATTGCGCCTCTTTAACTTTGGGTAGGCAAGTCTGTGTTTCATATTAATCTAAAAACATAAAAAGAACAATTTATTTTCAGGCAAATGGAAACCCACCTCATTTATTAACATGCGACTGGCCATAGAGAGTCTTGTTTTTGGGGGGAAGTGACTTGTTATCATGATTCTCAGTCCAGCCTCGGAGAATGACAGCTGATGTGGGCACGCAGAGAGCAGCTCGTCTACCATTATTACAGATGTTTTACGATTAAATTTACCTACAAATGAAAGTAAAGAATAAACAAATCTAATGTATTTGTCCCACCCCAAACCATTATAAAAAATAACTCTACTAGGTTGCAGAAAATGAATATTAAATGGTGTATGACCTTCTTTTCTATGTGATCCAGTGATAAATGTAGTGTTAATTATAATTTTAATTGTGAACTAATAATGTAGAGAGAACTGCCAAAACAAACAGAAACACTCAAAGCACAAGATGTTCTTAGTGGACTGTGGTTGATTACAACAGCTGCTCCTGTGCCACAGTGATTTTACAGGTAATTGATTCATAGTGGGTCATCTGTTTGCCTTTCATGTGGAACCAATGAGCAGACATTGCAGTTGAGAGGTGAGTGCTTTCGTCCATTTTGACTCATGATCACTTACACATGACCTCCCTATAGACTCCGTTAACCATAAGCCAGCTGGATAATACCAAGCATGACTCAATTTATCTCAAAACCAATTAGATCTCTTTTTCATAGTCATTATAATTACTGTATGCAACCAATCGTTATTCTTTATGACTCTCTCAATCAGAGATTCATATATTTGTAATACGGCATTGCACAATAACTTTGCTTATTGCACATCTTTCTTACTCTGGAATCAATACTACAATGATCAGTAATAGTAAGGGCTTGGACACGAGAAAGGGAAGTAAAACTAGCTGGAGGTCCATATGCTCCATCCATGGAATTAGAATATTTACCTTTTTTAAGCAAAACCACAGTTGCATCACAGTTGACATTGTCATCGATTTCTGTGTTAGTGGCCAGTCCATTTGCCAGGTTTCCCCCACCTTTTTTCCTCCTTTCAAAGAACTGGTGTATAGATGAGTTGTACCTGCATGAGAGGAAAGTAGTTAACAGAAACCAAGACACCTACAGGATAATCAGGTGAAAGTTTATTACAGGAAAGGAAAAGAGACAATACCCTTTAGTTTAACATGGAACTAAATCACACCTGTCTGTCAGCAAATTGAATTCCCCTGGTTACATTTGGGTTGTATTGAAATATCAATAAAACTTTGAGCAATTACAAAATGACATAACATGGCCTTAGTTGTATTTCTATGTGTGCCTGTTATATAAATGAGTGGTAGGTGACCGTTCTATATTGCTATGTGTGCCTGTGCACTAAATTCATCCTCCTCCCCTCACTTTCTCTCCTATTGGAATCCCTGTCCTATTGGAACATATTTAAATCACAAGTGTGTTTGCACAAAGAAGCCCCTTTCTTCAAAGTTGTGTCCTGGTGAGTGCGTTAATTTATTCAACCCCATGATTGTTCTGGGTCCCAATGATCTGGGTCCCTCAAGATCTGCATCGGGGCCCTAAGGTTTGTAGCTGCTCACTGGCTGTCCTAGAAAACATCCCATTCACCATCATAATGTAAGCAGTTGTCTTTTTACTTACTTCATTATAATAATGTAAACAGCATACATTACGACTAGAATCAGAGATTCCCACCTAGATGGAAGAAAATAAGGTTAGCAAATAATACTCAGCAAGAAGGAAATAGTCTTGGTATTTGTAATCACCATACAACAGATATGGAGTAACTGGCATGTAATCTATATTTAAATGATCAAACTGCACCTGGAATATGACTGACAAAGACTGAGCTCAGAATATCTCCAGGTATTAAAGGGCATCTATAGTGTGAAAATTAATTTTAAATTAATTCCCCTTCTTTCTATGTGTTCTATAAATCCCCCCAACCCCCAGAGTACCTTTATTTTCTTCAGATTCCCCCTCTGTCCTGAGATATACAAGTTAAAATAAGTGAAGGTTTAAATACACCACTCCTGCTTGAGCTGTCAATCAAATCCCCTATCAGCATGCCGGTATAGTGTGTAGGCTTACACAGGATTTACAGTAAGTCTCCCAATGATTCCTTCCTTCTCAAAAATGCTTGGCAAATACTGGGTTAAAAACAGAAGTAAAGGGAACAAGTCCCCCTCCTCCGCAAGCTTTCACCAATTTATTGCCTGTAAAAAGGAGACCGGGTGCAGTGATTCAGGACTCGGTCTCTCCAAACTCCCCCCTTCCCCCTCCCATTCCTTACGTAGCACTATCTTAAGAACAATGAGAAACTTCCTCTCTACAGGCTTACATACCGAGGTTTTTTTTTTTTTTGTTTACAAAGGATAGAGTGATGTGTTATGTGTAGGAGGATTAATGCGCATGAGCGGCTTGTTTCACAGGCTTAATTTACAGCTGGACTACACGAACGGGGGAATGACCAGAGATGGGAGGGGGAGTGGGGAGCCCTGCAGTAAATCAGACTGTGTGCAAACATGGAGCCACAGAGGAAGGTAAGAATAAGGCAAAATACACTAACATTTTATTATGTCTGGATTGGAGCAATGTATACATTTCACTATAGATGCCCTTTAATGCTAGGATGGTGTCCAATTTACATTCAGATGACTTTGGTTTCTGTTGCCATAAAATAACCTAATCTGCAAATGTGTTGGGTACCAAATTACAAGGTTTTGACACAACTGCACCTCATCCAATCTATGTCCTGCTCTTACTTTTATACAGTGAACACTATGAAACTCAAAACCCCAACACATATCACAAATAAAAAATGAGGAAACACTGCACACCAGCTTTCAGGATGTTCAGGTATTTTTGCAACCAGTGTGACCATTCTGCAACCAGAATTACCCCGTGACTCTTTTCAAGTAAACCTTTTCATTTTGTCTCACTAACGTGCAGTTTTTAAACTCTTTTAATAAGGGTTACAGCAAATCTCTCTGGATACAGTACAAGTGTGTCAATTCTTATACATTGCTTTTGACCTTTTGCTGGAGCTTGGGCAGGTATAACACCTCAGATTTTCGATTGGGAGATACGGTATGTTTTGATAGGCTGAGCTTCGAACCAATGATACAAAATCTCAAAAATGCAAAGTAAAATGATGCCACCAAAAAGAGTCCATGAAGCAAAATAATGTATGTGTTAACCTGCATATTATTTGTATATTTATTATGGTAAAAACTACTAGATAAACTATGGTTAGCATAAATAAAAAGAATTATAGAATAAATTACATTATGTTTTCCATACTTATCTACAACCATAGAACATCCATAGTCGTAATTATTTCTGCTGCATACAGCAACTACAAAAAATATAATGTCCAAAGACACTAAAACCAACAACATTTTCCAAAGCTTTAACTAAACTATATCCCAAAAGTAAAGTAATAGAAATATAACCTGCTGCACCAACTGCAACTATTCCACGGTTAAATATGCAGACTTGTCACCATACTGGAATATACTTTGGAATATGTTCAGAATTATATAAGATGTACAGTAGAATGTAATAGACTGGCCAGGCCATTACTTTATGTAAGTGCACTTAACATTGATTAAAGGATAAGTGCACTGTAAAATCAAGTTATGTTTATTTGGAAGCTGCAGCTTTAAAAATACCGTTGCCATATATTTTTTTTACCTATGTCCCTCCAGAGCCTAGCTTTGTGCCATGAAAGCTGCATCTTGTTACTGGTTTGCTGAATGTTAAGCTCCACCCCTCTGAGATTTCCTCTGCTTTCTCCTGCTTGAGCCTCAAACAGTAATGCCTGTGAGTTCCGTGCATGTGCGTGTGCACGGAACTCACAGGCATTTCTGTTTGAGGCTCAAGCAGGAGAGTGCATGGAACTCACAGGCATTACTGTTTGAGGCTCAAGCAGGAGAAAGCAGAGGGAATCTCAGAGGGGCGGAGCTTAACATTCAGCAAACCTGTAACAAGATGTCAGCAACTTTAAGGCACAAAGCTAGGCTCTGGAGGGGCACAGGTAAAAAAAAAATATGGCAACAGTATTTTTAAAGCTGCAGCTTCCAAATGAATATAACTTGATTTTACAGTGCACTTATCCTTTAAATAATTTCTGCCTATCGGGATATGTTCCTAATAATAAATAAAATCTGTTCATTTTAGAGAAGATCCAAATAGTTGTGGTGAAACTAGGATTGGTTCCCGATTCCATAAAACCACCACGTACAAAACCTGTGCAAGGCTAATCCGATTAGATCCAACTACATTGTGACTCTGGGACTAAATGCATTAAATCTTCACCCTAAGAATAATATTAATTCCAAAGAAAGAGCACAAGGAGCTAATGTAGTGGGGGATCTAGCCCTAGCATCACACTAGTGACTGTCCCTTCTTATATTGCAGACTGGCTTTCAAAAGAGATAAAGACCTCATTGATTGTTACAATGTGTCATACTGTGAAAACAAACTAGGATCTGACCTCTATGACTGTAACATAAAGCTGCAGGTATCTTCTAGATAGGACCATACATAGAGGCAAGATTGGGCTTGTCTTTATCGTCATATCTTATGGGTAAGATTTCCTGCAAATTCAATTTCTATCCATTATTTCATATTACTTTAAGAACTTGCTTTAGTCGCTATAGTACAGCTTTCAGCATCTGTTTGTAGAGTCTGGGTATTAAGACTGCCAAACCCCCAAAAGAACAGCTAAAACCGGCAGCTATGAATTCTTGGGAGCACCATGAACATTTAAAGTATACATTGGATCTAATTAGTCAAGACATTTTGAGGAGAACAGTAATATAAACATTTCAGGAAATGTTCCTGTAGGCGTTGCCCATGTAATTATTCTTTCACTGAGAGCCTAGAAGAACATCCTGTCCTAGGCATAAATGCCAGTTACTCTGTCTTCATACCTTTTAACCCCTCAGGGGGCACAGTGATGTTTGTGTTGTTTTTGTTTTGAAAAGAATGTGAACATACCTGATTAATAGATATCAATAACAATATTGTCCAATGCAGATGTTAGATCATTGCTGCCTGAAAAACCTTTAGTAATTGAGGCAAAAATTTAATGAACAACCTTATACAAACAGACTGCTCGCCTACTGCCCACTAGCCTGGTTTCTTCTGGGGATGGGGAGAACACCAGTGATCTGAACCCCTGTACAGATGCTAGATTTTTGCCTGAAGGTGTTGGGTAACCAATATTCATCATTTGCATGTGCTTTAGTGGTTAAAGACAATTTATAAAGTTGTTCCTACTAGCTTTATTTATGTAGTTGTTACAACTAGCTATACCATATGAAACTTTCATTTTTGGTTAATTTTAAAGGAAACACAGAGTTTCCAGCTATCATTTAAAGGCATAAACCTTAGTAGGAAGAAAATGCATTAATTTCTCACCATGGACTACTCAATTCTACTTCTCAAATTTCTATTATAGTTACAGAGCACCTAAAATGTCTGGGGTTGGGAAGCTGATGTTACGCGGCCCTGTCAATAGTTCCTTTATCCCCTGCAGCTGGCAATTGGCGGAGCTGGCACGTGTGCAGTTGAGATTTTCCAAACAGAGCACAGCAATACTGATAGGACTGGGTGACATTACCTTGTCTAAATACCTAGTCTAATTGGCATATTTTGTGATTATAACTGTACAAATATAAGATTCACAGAAGTATAAAGCAGCAATCTAGGGTGATGGATTGTAATTATATCTATATAAATTAGATTTATTCCTGTATTCTCATTAATGTTTGGGATTTACTACTTAATACACTGGTGATGCTGCAGACTGCGATACAGTTTAACAACTCGACATCTAACTATATAACTTTCTGTGTCTTTCACCTGCTTTCAGGACACACACAATCATCAGATTGGAAAAAACCAAACAGGGACGAAAAAGGGAATGTGATAGTAAGGAATCTGTCATTGTGATTTAGGACTCTGGTCCAGGAAGGTGACTAGCAAGGCAGCAATCACTTTGCATTAATAGCAAGTAAATAGGATCCGTAAATCACAAACAGGATTCAGACTACTAAATAGCTGAAAGTGCAACGTCATTCTGCCAGGAGGAAATAAGTGGAACCTGCTAACATTCATAAATAAAGACACCGATAGGGATGAATTAAAACGAATGTTAAGTGAATAGATCATTCACTGGTCTTAATATATCAAAGACTGAGGAACGATACAGAACCAGCATAATAGGATAATATTGGATACTGAGCACAATCATGTACCATATTTATAGAATGTTCAGGACATGTGTCAGATAAACACTGTACCAACCTTGGTACTGTATGTCCAAAATAAAACATTATGAACTGCAACATAGATGCCCAGTATTTGGTCCACATGCAGATTAATGAATCTTACAACTTCCACAAAATCAGGTAGGAAAAATTTACAGTGTGAAAACACAGTAACGGAGCCAAATAAAAAAAAAAGAATCAAAACAAATATCATTTACCGTCTATATCATTCACTCTCTATATCATTTACCGTCTATATCATTCACTGTCTATATCATTCACTGTCTATATCATTCACTGTCTATATCATTCACTGTCTATATCATTTACTGTCTATATCATTCACTGTCTATATCATTCACTGTCTATATCATTCACTGTCTATATCATTTACTGCCTTTATCATTCACTGCCTATATCATTCACTGTCTATATCATTCACTGTCTATATCATTCACTGTCTATATCATTCACTGCCTATATCATTCACTGTCTATATCATTCACTGTCTATATCATTCACTGCCTATATCATTCACTGTCTATATCATTCACTGCCTATATCATTTACTGCCTATATCATTTACTGCCTATATCATTCACTGCCTATATTATTCACTGCCTATATCATTCACTGCCTATATCATTTACTGCCTATATCATCCACTGCCTATATCATTCACTGCCTTTATCTTTCACTGTCTATATCATTCACTGCCTATATCATTCACTGCCTATATCATTCACTGTCTATATCATTTACTGTCTATATCATTCAATGTCTATATCATTTACTGTCTATACCATTCACTGTCTATATCATTTACTGTCTATATCATTCACTGTCTATATCATTCACTGCCTATATCATTCACTGTCTATATCATTCACTGTCTATATCATTCACTGTCTATATCATTCAATGTCTATATCATTTACTGTCTATATCATTCACTGTCTATATCATTTCTGGCTATATCATTCACTGCCTTTATCATTCACTGCCTTTATCATTCACTGCCTAAATCATTCACTGCCTATATCATTCACTGCCTAATATCATTCACTGTCTATACCATCCACTGCCTATATCATTCACTGCCTTTATCTTTCACTGCCTATATCATTCACTGCCTATATCATTCACTGTCTATGTCATTCACTGTCTATGTCATTCACTGCCTATATCATTTACTGCCTATCTTATTTATATTAATACAAGGATTGTGGAAGAAATCCATTAGGCTAATTTACAACTACATTTAGCAGAAGTGTTACTGATCTGGTCAAACATTTATACAAACATAGAAAAGATAATCAATGCACATTCCTAGGCCCATATATATCATATTATCTGCACACTGGCATACTTTATAAACAAAGGGGTTTAGTATACATACTGTGATCACATGAATGAAAAGCCTTCCAACCACGTCAAGGTAACCCCAGTCTGGAAGGTCCTAACTTCTATAGCACAAGCAGAAAAGGGTTGAAGGAAGCGCACACTCTTGTCAGAAAACTTCTGTTTTATGCATCACACAAACACACAACGTTTCGGAGAACGATATGTCTCTTCATCAGGTGATGAAGGAGACATAGCGTTCTCCGAAACGTTGTGTGTTTGTGTGATGCAATAAACAGAAGTTTTCTGACAAAGAGTGTGCGCTTCCTTCAACCCTTTTCTGCTTGTGCTATAGCGTGGAGTCCTTGAGGTAGAGGACAGAGGGAAGCAGCACCTGGAATACACTGGCACATTGCCTGAAGGAGTGCCTAGGCCCACATTTATGCTATACGGTCCTAACTTCTAACCTTTTTTACTTTACCATTAGCAAACGTTTGCATTTCTCATAGTTGTGCACTGGATCCATATAACAGGCTTTCTCACTTCCCCCCAGCCCTTTGGCTTTTTAAAATGAAGGAAGAGGCTATCCATCCAGTGCTTTATATTAAAGGCATAGGACCTCCCATAAAAAGGGCGTGTTGGGGATGCTATAACCACATGGAAGATTCATTCATGTGATCACAGTAATGTATACTAAAACCCCTGTTTGTATGCCAGTGTGCAGATAATATGATATTGTATGGGGCCTAGGAATGTGCATTGATTATCTTTTCTATGTCAGTATAGAGTATATATATTTTTTATTTTAGCCTGAGTAATTATGGCGCCTAATATTATTTTGTGGAAAAGCACATACAGTTTTCACCTGCAAGGTTAGTGTCCTGGGCTCTACTCTATGAATAATAGTGCTGAAACACTGAGGAACCCTGGCAGAAGCAGTTTTCTTTATGCAGGTGCTCCTCACTGAAATGATATTGGTACTGGAGGTAAGAATACCCATTCCTTCATGTATGCCCCAGGTACTGTTTGTTAACTATACTTCTCCTTTAAAGTACATAAACATACATGTCATGCAGAAGAAAGTACCGTATATACTCGAGTATAAGCCGACCCAAGTATAAGCCGAGGTACCTGTTTTACCTGAAAAATTAGGATAAATTGATTGACTCGAGTATAAGCCGAGGGTAGAAATTCTGACCACTACTGCCTTCTGATTCAGTATTATTTTGATGCTTAAGTTGCCCTTTAAATAGACAGCAGAATTCCCATACAGATGTTTTGGAAACTACAACTCCCAGCGGCGCTTATGGCTGGGAGTTGTAGTTTCCAAACAACTGTATGGGAATTCTGCAGTTAAAGGCAACTGCAGTGTAGAGGCCCCTCCCTCCCTCCCTCCCCCCTGGAGATTCCTCCCAGAATAACCGCGATCAATGTTGCTGAGGCTTCAATGTTGCTGAGGCTGAGGCTCCAAATCCGGCTGCCGCACGCTCTGTAAGTCCTGTGGATTGCCGGCTGACGTCACTACTCGGCGCCTCTCACTACCCGGGGCCGAGTACTGACGTCAGCCGGCAAACCCACAGGACTTACAGAGCGTGCGGCAGCCGGATTTGGAGAGCTCAGCAACATCGATCGCAGTAAGGAAGATCTTGACTCAAGTATAAGCCGAGGTAAGGTTTTTAGGTTTATTTTAAAAACCTAAAAACTCGGTGCTTATACTCGAGTATATACGGTATACAGTGTCATTCCTCAAAACCTTATTTTAAAACGTTGACTAGTCTCTTGCATTGGGTACAATATTTTAAAAAAATTGCTAAATTACAAATAATACTATAGACTTGCTCAGTCTTAATATATTATGAAAAGTCTGTAAGGGCTTGTACCATCTGCATGGTATTATTCCTTACTAAATGAAAAAGGGAAAGTGTGTGTAATTGTCTCTTTATGTGTGTTATGACCATTTTTGCACTCCCACTGGATCACTGCCATCCTTTTTTAGTGGGTAAAATAATATCTTCCTATATGTCATGCACATACCTTGTCTGTACAATCAAGCTTGCCATACAGTCAGGTACACTAGTCCCAGCAGCTAAGAAGGTTATACCCATGATCACATCTGGTATCCCCAATGTAAACCCATTATGGTGACCTGCAAAGAAGAAAAATGACAAATTCATTAAGTCCCTTACTGATATAAAAGGAAACTAAATTCAATTATCACACAACCTTCCTTGAATTTCTGCATTAGCCCTTCAATGATAGTTATAGTAAGTTATATTCAAATTTCATTTACCTATATACATTGTATTGATAATACACGTGGGCCACTAATATAGTACATTGTGCTATAACGCTGTTAGTGAGGACTTTCCGGGATGTGACCGTGTATATGGGGTTCACAACATAAAAAATAGCATTGAATGTTTGGATTTTCAATTTTGATTGGTCTAAGCATAAACAGTGCATGTCAGGTGATTAAAGGAAGGCTGCTGGTTACAAATGCACTGTACAGTATGAATCACAACATAACCATAAGAACTGTTACAAAGCTCAGCCTTGCTATATTAAGCTTCCTTGCATATGAGCAATACAAGAAACAGTATATCTTCTAATAAATATATAATAGGAGATCTCTATTACCAAGCCTGTAACTAAACATATTAATGTATAATTTCCTTTAACTCACCATCCAGACCATCACATAAGAGAGCGCAGCTATCCAGATAGAGGATGAGCGAATGTCACCATAAACCATTTCTCCCAGCGCGTGTTAGCACAGTTGGGTACCGTGAAGTAAAGAAGGAAGGTAACGGCCATGTGACCACCCATTTTACTTTGTTGATTTTCCAGCTGTCAATGAACAAGACAATCATTTTGCTTAGATATGAGAAGTATAGTTAACATACAGTTATATATTAACCTAGAGTATTATTATAAGGAAAAACACTTAACATTTGAAAGTAACATCTCATTGGTTGGGGCAAAATTAGCACCATTTTTAAGAACTTTTACTGAATCTCCCTTGTATAACACAAGGAGAATCTGTTAGAGAATTGGCTTTAAAGGGTACTTTACTCTAAAAAAATAAAATTTAAAAATAGAACCTTTAGATACAATATCCACTCCTCCAAAACTTTTTTCAGATTTTAAATCTGAGCAGTTTATTCTGAGGAAATCGTCATTTTAATCACAGCATTTACAGGAAAGACCTGTCACTCCAGAAGCAGAAGTTATAATATGTAACCCATGCCTGACCTCTTGCCTGCCTGCCAGCACGCTTTCTGCAACATTTAAGAGAATCAGCAGAGGAAAGACAGAGCAGGGGGGGGGGGGGGAGGGGGAGATGTGGAAGCAGAGCAGTATCCATGGTGAGGGTGTGCAGAACCCATAAGTGTCGAAAGACCTAAGAAGGCAGTGAGTAAGGGAGGGTGGGGGGGAATTGGAGCACTCACTAAACATTAATAATTTAATGACAAAGCAAGCACAGATAAATATGTGAGTACCATCATTTTACTTGTAGTTTCAGAAATGTAAAGTTGTTTCAGTGAGTATTGACCCTTTAATGTGGCCATAGTTGCACTGATACAATCACAAACCATGTGATCTCCTGTAGCTCTAGCCCACCGGCTCACTGGAACAGTCCAAAAGAATAATTTATAAAGTGACGCAGAACTACACTGCAATCATATTTATTTAAAGCAATGCCATGTTTGGAGTGTGCAAAAATATTTCCCATAGATATAGTGGTACTTTAATTGGTATGGTATTATAATAATCAATCAATCATCTTATAATATTTCTACACCTATGGCCTCCTATAAACATGTGTGTGGTCCTTGCTATTTACTCACTTGAAAAGTAAATTTCCCCCCCCTAATTTTTAGCTACTTGCCTCTCTCCCAACATTGTTTTATACAGTTATTAACACTTACGGTATGTACAAAACATCATCCATTTAACTACTGCTGTCATTGGAAAACCATTAACCCCAAATGTCATGTAAATACCAATAAGTAGAAGTTGACAATTCACATTTATTATTAGCCTTTAATACTAATCCAATGCAAGGTCAGGGGACAAACTTCCCAAGAAAATGCAACCAAGCAGGGAGTGTCAGCCCAGATAAATGACCCAAGGTAAATTGTTAGGAACTTTCCATACTGGGGTTACCTTGACGTGGTTGGAAGGCTTTTCATTTTTATGCATAAAATTGTATATTGTATTGTATTTTATTGTATTGTAACTTAAAATTGTAAGTTTGCACTAGCACAGATATATTATGATATATGGGGCCAGGATGTGCATTGATCATCTCTTTTCTTGTTTGTTCTAATGTTTTGGTCAGATCAGTAGCACTTCCACTATTTGTTATAAAGTAATTTTGCCACAGGAGTGCTCCCACCGCTCCCCTTTTTTGTATATATTGTAAGCAGAGTTCTCTGAAGGAAAATTGACCAAGCTTCCATGTGGTAGTGGCACCCCCAACACGTCCCTTTAATTGGAGGTCTAGCCTTGATACTAAGCATTGGATAAAAGGCCTCTTCCCTCCTTGTTAAAAGCCAGTAGGCGGGGAGAAGTGATAGCCTGTAATACTAACCCAATGCAAGGTCAGGGAGATAAACTTCCCACGAAAATGCAACCAAGCAGGGAGTGTCAGCCCAGATAAATTACCCAAGGTAAAATGTTAGGACCTTCCATACTGGGGTTACCTTGACGTGGTTGGAAGGCTTTTCATTTTATGCATAAATTGTAACTAAAAACCCCCATGTTTTTACTGTTTGCACAGCATAGATATTATGATATGTGGGGCCCAGGAATGTGCATTGATCATCTCTTTTCTGTTTGTTCTAATGTTTTGGTCAGATCATTAGCACTTCCACTATTTGTTTTAAAGTAATTTAGCCACAGGAGTGCTCCCACAGCCCCCTTTGTGTACACATTATTATTATAACTGATACATTTACTTTTAGCTTTAGACAAAATAATATTTCAAAGTTCCAATATTTAAAACCTGACTGCACCTTTACCTCTAACCAGGTGAAATCACAGACAACTGTCAGCAATGGTGAAAATGTACCATAAAGGGGAACAGTGCTATAGAAGTTTACTCACATTTTAGAGCAATATTACACATTCCCAAATAGTATCTGTTGTTTGGATCTCGTTTGCAATTGTAATTTCAATAGATATTATTATTGTCATATTTATATATATTTGATCTGGCGGTTGTTGGAACGTTGAGAGGTAAATTGCAGGGCATGGCCAGTTTCAGATTCAGTGAATTCATTCATATGGCATCCAGACTAGACTGTGTTCAGTTAAATAACAGTAACAATATAGCCACTAATAGCCATTGGATAAAATGTCAAACCTTCACCAGAATGAGATCCAGGAAACTCTGGGTGGTGTTTGGAAAACTAGATTTTTTTTTCCGTGATGAACAAATATCTGAATTATGCCCAGGGCGTTGGCCTGCAACAATTTACAATTTTTTTTTTACTTTGGGCAAAAACGATTTCAAACATGGCACAGACACAACAATACTACATTTCTAGTGGCCATTACTAATGGTTTCTAAATGCATCAGGAGATTATAAAGGGTCAGAAACACAAACAAAAACCGTAGAATATCAAAAAAACTGCATTGTTTGGACATTACAGTTTCAATGGTCACATACAGGAATATTACAATTCGGCTACATGCTTCTTTTTTTTTTTTGAAACGTAATAAAATTGTGTATACAGGAAGACTGGAAATAATTTAGTTGTCGCGTGGAGCAAAAATGTGTAAACTAAGAACTGAAAACCATACAACTGCTTTCAGCTAATAGGTGAGAGTTCCATTCCACAGATGTGCTGCTACTAGAATGTGATATTCACACACAGGAAACCTCCTTAGCCTGCAGTCACTGGGCCAACAACAAATGAAGATAAACTTTCTTCAATGCAAAAAGAAGATGAAATCCCACAAAATATAAACATTAATAAAACAAACACAATGTTGTGCTTAGCCAATGACAAAGACCCGAAGGCTTTCTGTAGTACAAATGAACTGAAAATGTTCTACTGCATAGACTTTCTACAGCTGCATTCAATGATTATGAAAAATGACAGACGGGAATTTACTGGCTTTAAAGTCACAAAGTTGCGTGTGTTTCTTTATGAGAACCACCACGATTATATCTTAAAAGCTGGGGTACCAAAACTGCACTGGGTTAGAGGCTGCAGCACCCCAGGCACTGACTGAGTCGTTTGCTAAGCCCCCCCCATAATCACCTAGGAACCCTACAAACCGCTCAGACTGCACCCCCACTCAGTACATACCCCGTCCCTAGCCAACCCACCCATAGGGTTTTCACAAGAGGGCCACATGCAGCCCACAGGCTACGGGTTGGGCACATAAAGTCACACTTTCATCAGTACATTACTGGCAAATAACTAATAAACAATTTAAAATCTTATGGTTCTAATAATTCACAACCCCCCTCCCCCAAGTAATTAAAAAGCTTCTAATTGTAATTGTAGAATATAGATGCATCCAATGTTAGCAATATACTTTTTGTAGTGACATCTATGGTACTATTTAATAATACAATGTATTCCAATCATTATTTTTGACTTTGGGTTTGATTCTCACCGGGCCTGTTCTGATGACTTAATAACCAAACTATCTCACCACAACTGTCATAAAGACCTTACAACGTCTCAGAAGCTCAACCACTAAGCCTCTGTTCTGCACATTATTGTAAACTGTAATGTAATTTTGGTTCCATTGCTCCCTTTCATCATATCTCCTTATATTTCTTTAGCCAACTCCTAAGGGCACATTTATAAAGTTTGTAACTTTTCACAGCCGTTTCCTGGCATTTTCGCAAAAATCGTGTTTCCGCGATTTATAAATGGACGGTAAACGGGTGCGAAAAGTTAACGAAGAGTTAACTTTTCACGGCTATGGAACAGTTACCGCCGCTTCTATTATAAAGCGGCGGTAACTGTTCGCACCGCTAATCTCGGCCGTATTACTTTGCCACCTTGAAGGTGGCGAAACCAGCTGAGATGCCCCCCTAGATCGCGGCGTGTTGTCGCACCCGCCGCGGAAGGCACGCCCACCTCGCCACGGGTGGTCGCCGCTGCGAAGGGGTGTGGCGGGGCATAAAACAACCCCGCCCACGATCCCCGGCGACCACACGCCGCCGCCGCTCCCAGCGCCCCTCCCAACCCATCCCCGCTTGCGGCAAACATACGGAGCGGGAGGCTAGGAGAGGGGCTGCTGGGAAGGGGCCGCAGCGCACCCTCCAGCGGGGGTGGAGGCACCCTCCAGCGGGGGCCTAGAGGGCCTTTTGGGGCTTAAGGGGTCATGCAGCTCGAACCGGGACCCCCCTCCCCGGCCCTACAGGGCCTTTGCGGCACTTCAAGTGCCCTTGCGGCTGACAAGAGCCCTTTGGGGCTTAGGGGTCCCGCAACTCGAACGGGACCCCCCTCGGCCCTTATAAGGACACTTAAGCCCCAAAAGGCTATTCTCAGGGCCCCTGCTGGAGGGTGACTCCACCCCTCCCAGCGGGTCCTTCCCCTCCTCGCCAAGCGCCAGGGGGTTGGAGGGGCTGCTGGGGAGGGGGTGCGCGACGGGTGCGTATGTTTGCCGCGGGCGGGGATGGGGTTGGCGTATGCCGCCCTATAGTGGAGGCGTCGGGAAGGGATTTAAGTCCCTTCGCGGCGGATTGTACTAAGTGCAGTATAGCCGCGGAGACAGTAGCTCGCATAAAAATACGGCAATATCGCTATTTTTGCGGGCCGCGATGTGCGGCGGTAATTTTTGGCCACTATTTTCGCCCCTTTATAATATGCCCCCTAGTTAGTATACCTCCCCATCTTTGTGCTGTGCCCAAGAATCTGAGACAAGCTAAAGTGGGGGAGCATGTGCAGTGGTGACTAGCTGTGTCTGAAACACATTAAGCTACAGCTTTCAGCTTTATGAATATGTATAGGGGGGTTACTATGGAATTATTTTTTTTAGGTGCAGTGCAGAACAGAAATTGGCTAACTGCAAGGCTTTTTTTTTTCTAAGCTTTTTTTTCTCTACAGGATCAAAATGCTAAATTAATAGCCATACAGTTATTAACTGCCTGGGTGTGCCCTGCGCCCTTGAACAAGTAAAACTCCAAGAGCTGAAAAGAGGGTCAGAGAAGAAAAAAAAGATTGGGGTCAATAACTTGCGTGTTGATTAGTTTGGAAATGATTTAGCATGGTTAACTTACCCTTTAATAAATGGTTATGGTTCTGTAAAACTATAGAATCAATCTAGCTGCAGCCCACCAAGATTTCAAATTGCTCCAAACACCCTTCCCTGATAGTTAATGATGTCTAACAGCAAATAGACAAAAAACATATGAAGTTTCAGTGATCCACGCCCCAAGAGGAAGGAGCATGCCCTTCACGGGGGAGAGGCCAGGTGGCTCCCTGAAACGGTGTATATTTTTTGCACAATAAATATGATACAGTAGTAGTGTGCTCTCTATATGTTGCTGTAAACAAATACTTACGGGGGATTTCAAAGGGGGTAAAAGGTCCATCACCATCATCATCATCTTCTTCCTCCTTTCATCATTCTCATTATTCTCATTGTTTCATTTATCTTCTCAGTCTCATGACCGGCCTCAGCCACTTCTTCCTCCTCTTTTTCCATTTCCATTTCTCTCTGTAGAGTTTCCGGGACCCGTTCCATTCTCAACCACATGTTTTACTGGGATTTTTATAGCCACTTCTGACTCCCCATTGGCATATGCTCTGCTGTTATTAATCTCTGCCTCTGGGGAGACACAGATGTATAAGTGAGAAGGTAAATCACATAATGCTGCCTAGACAATGCATAGCAACTTATGTTGAGTGATAGGTTAAAGAAATTAATTGTTTAAATTATTTTGCTCCATGATCAGAAAATAATAATCTGGGATTTGGAAACACACTTTACATAAAGAATGTCAGATATTATCTGGTAATTTATTATACAGATTGTTTAGAGCTATTGTGCTCTAAGCAGGTCTGTGCGGTAAGTGATACTGGGATATATTATTTTTAAATTAAAAATGAATGTGCTCATTTTGCCTGCAGTAACAACCACTCTAACCATCTAAGTTACAAGGATGTCTTATAAAAACCCTACTGGAAGGGGAGATGTTTGGGTGATGTGCACATTTCTGTACCAGTTCCTCAGTGTTGGGATTTAGAGCATTAAACAACTGGATACAACACCATCTGTGGCCATTGTCGGCTCATTGCGCCTCTTAACTTTGGGTAGGCAAGTCTGTGTTTCATATTAATCTAAAAACATAAAAAGAACAATTTATTTTCAGGCAAATGGAAACCCACCTCATTTATAACATGCGACTGGCCATAGAGAGTCTTGTTTTTGGGGGGAAGTGACTTGTTATCATGATTCTCAGTCCAGCCTCGGAGAATGACAGCTGATGTGGGCACGCAGAGAGCAGCTCGTCTACCATTATTACAGATGTTTTACGATTAAATTTACCTACAAATGAAAGTAAAGAATAAACAAATCTAATGTATTTGTCCCACCCCAAACCATTATAAAAATAACTCTACTAGGTTGCAGAAAATGAATATTAAATGTGTATGACCTTCTTTTCTATGTGATCCAGTGATAAATGTAGTGTTAATTATAATTTTAATTGTGAACTAATAATGAGAGAGAACTGCCAAAAACAAACAGAAAACTCAAAGCACAAGATGGTCTTAGTGGACTGTGGTTGATTACAACAGCTGCTCCTGTGCCACAGTGATTTTACAGGTAATTGATTCATAGTGGGTCATCTGTTTGCCTTTCATGTGGAACCAATGAGCAGACATTGCAGTTGAGAGGTGAGTGCTTTCGTCCATTTTGACTCATGATCACTTACACATGACCTCCCTATAGACTCGTTAACCATAAGCCAGCTGGATAATACCAAGCATGACTCAATTATCTCAAAACCAATTAGATCTCTTTTTCATAGTCATTATAATTACTGTATGCAACCAACGTATTCTTTATGACTCTCTCAATCAGAGATTCATATATTTGTATACGGCATTGCACAATAACTTTGCTTATTGCCATCTTTCTTACTCTGGAATCAATACTACAATGATCAGTAATGTAAGGCTTGGACACGAGAAAGGGAAGTAAAACTAGCTGGAGGTCCATATGCTCCATCATGGAATTAGAATATTACCTTTTTAAGCAAAACCACAGTTGCATCACAGTTGACATTGTCATCGATTTCTGTGTTAGTGGCCAGTCCATTTGCCGGTTTCCCCCACCTTTTTTCCCCTTTCAAAGAAATGGTGTATAGATGAGTTGTGACCTGCATGAGAGGAAAGTAGTTAACAGAAACCAGACACCTACAGGATAATCAGGTGAAAGTTTATTACAGGAAAGGAAAGAGACATACCCTTTAGTTAACATGGAACTAAATCACACCTGTCTGTCAGCAAATTGAATTCCCCTGGTTACATTTGGGTGTATTGAAATATCATAAAAACTTTGAGCAATTACAAAATGACATAACAGGCTTGTTGTATTTCTAGTGTGCCTGTTATATAAATGAGGGGTAGGTGACCGTTCTATATTGCTATGTGTTGCCTGTGCACTAAATCATCCTCCTCCCCTCACTTTCTCTCCTATTGGAATCCCTGTCCTATTGGAACATATTTAAATCACAAGTGTGTTTGCACAAAGAACCCCTTTCTTCAAAGTTGTGTCCTGGTGAGTGCGTTAATTATTCAACCCCATGATTTGTCTGGGTCCCAATGATCTGGGTCCCTCAAGATCTGCATCGGGGCCCTAAGGTTTGTAGCTGCTCCATGGCTGTCGAGAAAACATCCCATTCACCATCATAATGTAAGCAGTGTCTTTTACTTACTTCATTTATATAATGTAAACAGCATACATTACGACTAGAATCAGAGATTCCCACCTAGATGGAAGAAAATAAGGTTAGCAAATAATACTCAGCAAGAAGGAAATAGTCTGGTATTTGTAATCACCATACAAAGATATGGAGTAACTGGATGTATCTATATTTAAATGATCAACTGCACCTGGAATATGACTGACAAAGACTGAGCTCAGAATATCTCAGGTATTAAAGGGCATCTATAGTGTGAAAATTAATTTAAATTAATTCCCCCTTCTCTATGTGTTCTATAAATCCCCCCAACCCCAGAGTACCTTTATTTTCTTCAGATTCCCCCTCTGTCCTGAGATATACAAGTTAAAATAAGTGAAGTTTAAATACACCACTCCTGCTGAGCTGTCAATCAAATCCCCTATCAGCATGCCGGTATAGTGTGTAGGCTTACACAGGATTTACAGTAAGTCTCCCAATGATTCCTTCCTTCTCAAAAATGCTTGGCAAATACTGGGTTAAAAACAGAAGTAAAGGGAACAAGTCCCCCTCCTCCGCAAGCTTTCACCAATTTATTGCCTGTAAAAAGGAGACCGGGTGCAGTGATTCAGGACTCGGTCTCTCCAAACTCCCCCTTCCCCTCCCATTCCTTACGTAGCACATCTTAAGAACAATGAGAAACTTCCTCTCTACAGGCTACATACCGAGGTTTTTTTTTTTTTGTTACAAAGGATAGAGTGATGTGTTATGTGTAGGAGATTAATGCGCATGAGCGGCTGTTTCACAGGCTTAATTTACAGCTGGACTACACGAACGGGGAATGACCAGAGATGGGAGGGGGAGTGGGGAGCCCTGCAGTAAATCAGACTGTGTGCAAACATGGAGCCACAGAGGAAGGTAAGAATAAGGCAAAATACCATAACATTTTATTATGTCTGGATTGGAGCAATGTATACATTCACTATAGATGCCCTTTAAGCTAGGATGGGGTCCAATTACATTCAGATGACTTTTGTTTCTGTTGCCAAAAATAACCTAATCTGCAAATGTGTTGGGTACCAAATTACAAGGTTTTGACACAACGCACCTCATCCAATCTATGTCCTGCTCTTATTTATACAGTGAACACTATGAAACTCAAAACCCCAACACAATCACAAAATAAAAAATGAGGAAACAATGCACACCAGCTTTCAGGATGTTCAGGTATTTTTGCAACCAGTGTGACCATTCTGAACCAGAATTACCCCGTGACTCTTTTCAAGTAAACCTTTTCATTTTGTCTCACTAACGTGAGTTTTTAAACTCTTTTAATAAGGGTTACAGCAAAATCTCTCTGGATACAGTACAGTGTGTCAATTCTTATACATGCTTTTGACCTTTTGCTGGAGCTTGGGCAGGTATAACACCTCAGATTTTCGATTGGAGATACGGTATGTTTTGATAGGCTGAGCTTCGAACAATGATACAAAATCTCAAAAATGCAAAGTAAAATGATGCCACCAAAAGAGTCCATGAAGCAAAATAATGTATGTGTTAACCTGCATATTATTTGTATATTTATTATGGTAAAACTACTAGATAAACTATGGTTAGCATAAATAAAAAGAATATAGAATAAATTACATTATGTTTTCCAACTTATCTACAACCATAGAACACCATAGTCGTAATTATCTGCTGCCTACAGCAACTACAAAAAATATAATGTCCAAAGACACTAAAACCAACAACATTTTCCAAAGCTTTAACTAAACTATATCCAAAAGTAAAGTAATAGAAATATAACCTGCTGCACCAACTGCAACTATCCACGGTTAAATATGCAGACTTGTCACCATACTGGATATACTTTGGAATATGTTCAGAATTATATAAGATGTACATAGAATGTAATAGACTGGCCAGGCCATTACTTATGTAAGTGCACTTAACATTGATTAAAGGATAAGTGCACTTTAAAATCAAGTTATGTTATTTGGAAGCTGCAGCTTAAAAATACCGTTGCCATATTTTTTTTTACCTATGTCCCTCCAGAGCCTAGCTTGTGCCATGAAAGCTGCATCTTGTACATGGTTTGCTGAATGTTAAGCTCCACCCCTCTGAGATTTCCTTGCTTTCTCCTGCTTGAGCTCAAACAGTAATGCCTGTGAGTTCCGTGCATGTGCGTGTGCACGGAACTCACAGGCAATTTGTTTGAGGCTCAAGCAGGAGAGTGCATGGAACTCACAGGCATTACTGTTTGAGGCTCAAGCAGGAGAAAGCAGAGGGAATCTCAGAGGGGCGGAGCTTAACATTCAGCAAACCTGTAACAAGATGTCAGCAACTTTAAGGCCAAAGCTAGGCTCTGGAGGGGCACGGTAAAAAAAAAAATATGGCAACAGTATTTTTAAAGCTGCAGCTTCCAAATGAATATAACTTGATTTACAGTGCACTTATCCTTTAAATAATTTTGCCTATCGGGATATGTTCCTATAATAAATAAATCTGTTCATTTAGAGAAGATCCAAATAGTTTGTGGTGAAACTAGGATGGTTCCCGATTCCATAAAACCACCACGTACAAAACCTGTGCAAGGCTAATCCGATTAGATCCAACTACATTGTGACTCTGGGAACTAAATGCATTAAATCTTCACCCTAAGAATAATATTAATTCCAAAGAAAGAGCACAAGGAGCTAATGTAGTGGGGGATCTAGCCCTAGCATCACACTAGTGACTGTCCCTTCTTATATTGCAGACTGGCTTTCAAAAGAGATAAAGACCTCATTGATGTTTACAATGTGTCATACTGTGAAAAAAACTAGGATCTGACACCTCATGACTGTAACATAAAGCTGCAGGTATCTTCTAGATAGGACCATACATAGAGGCAAGATTGGGCTTGTCTATAGTCATATCTTATGGGTAAGATTTCCTGCAAATTCAATTTCTATCCATTATTTCATATTACTTTAAGAACTTGCTTTAGTCGCTATAGTACAGCTTTCAGCATCTGTTTGTAGAGTCTGGGTATTAAGACTGCCAAACCCCAAAAGAACAGCTAAAACCGGCAGCTATGAATTTTGGGAGCACCATGAACATTTAAAGTATACATTGGATAATTAGTCAAGACATTTTGAGGAGAACAGTAATATAAACATTTCGGAAATGTTCCTGTAGGCGTTGCATGGATTATTCTTTCACTGAGAGCCTAGAAGAACATCTGTCCTAGGCATAAATGCCAGTTACTCTGTTTCATACCTTTAACCCTCAGGGGGCACAGTGATGTTTGTGTTGTTTTTGTTTGAAAAGAATGTGAACATACCTGATTAATAGATATCAATAACAATATTGTCCAATGCAGATGTTAGATCATTGCTGCCTGAAAAACCTTAGTAATTGAGGCAAAAATTTAATGAACAACCTTATACAAACAGACTGCTCGCCTACTGCCCACTAGCCTGGTTTCTTCTGGGGATGGGGAGAACACCAGTGTCTGAACCCCTGTACAGATGCTAGATTTTTGCCTGAAGGTGTTGGGTAACCAATATTCATCATTTGCATGTGCTTTAGTGGTTAAAGACAATTTATAAAGTTGTTCCTACTAGCTTTATTTAGTAGTTGTTACAACTAGCTATACCATATGAAACTTTCATTTTTGGTTAATTTTAAAGGAAACACAGAGTTTCCAGTATCATTTAAAGGCATAAACCTTAGTAGGAAGAAAAATGCATTAATTTCTCACCATGGACTACTCAATTCTAATTCTCAAATTTCTATTATAGTTCAGAGCACCTAAAATGTCTGGGGTTGGGAAGCTGATGTTACGGGGCCCTGTCAATAGTTCCTTTATCCCCTGCAGCTGGCAATTGGCGGAGCTGGCACGTGTGCAGTTGAGATTTTCCAAACAGAGCACAGCAATACTGATAGGACTGGGTGACATTACCTTGTCTAAATACCTAGTCTAATTGGCATATTTGTGATTATAACTGTACAAATATAGATTCACAGAAGTATAAAGCAGCAATCTAGGGTGATGGATTGTAATTATATCTATATAAATTAGATTTATTCGTATTCTCATTAATGTTGTGGGATTTACTACTTAATACACTGGTGATGCTGCAGACTGCGATACAGTTTAACAACTCGACATCTAACTATATAACTTTCTGTGTCTTTCACTGCTTTCAGGACACACACAATCATCAGATTGGAAAAAAAAAAAAACAACAGGGACGAAAAAGGGAATGTGTGTAAGGAATCTGTCATTGTGATTTAGGACTCTGGTCCAGGAAGGTGACTAGCAAGGCAGCAATCACTTTGCATTAATAGCAAGTAAATAGGATCCGTAAATCACAAACAGGATTCAGACTACTAAATAGTGAAAGTGCAACGTCATTCTGCCAGGAGGAAATAAGTGGAACCTGCTACATTCATAAATAAAGACACCGATAGGGATGAATTAAAACGAATGTTAAGTGAATAGATCATTCACTGGTCTTAATATATCAAAGACTGAGGAACGATACAGAACCAGCATAATAGGATAATATTGGATACTGAGCACAATCATGTACCAATTATAGAATGTTCAGGACATGTGTCAGATAAACACGTACCAACCTTGGTACTGTATGTCCAAAATAAAAACATGATGAACTGCAACATAGATGCCCAGTATTTGGTCCACATGCAGATTAATGAATCTTACAACTCCACAAAATGGTAGGAAAAATTTACAGTGTGAAAACACAGTAACGGAGCCAAATAAAAAAAAAAGAATCAAAACAATATTCATTTACCGTCTATATCATTCACTCTCTAATCATTTACCGTCTATATCATTCACTGTCATTATCATTCACTGTATAATCATTCACTGTCTATATCATTCACTGTCTATATCATTTACTGTCTATATCATTTACTGTCTATATCATTCACTGTCTATATCATTCCTGTCTATATCATTTACTGTCTATAACATTCACTGTCTATATCATCACAGTCTATATCATTACTGTCTATATCATTATGTCTAATCATTTACTGTCTATATCATCACTGTCTATATAATTTACGGTCTATCATTCACTGTCTATATCATTCACTGTCTATATCATTCACTGTTAATCATTTACTGTCTATATCATTCACGGTCTATATCATTACTGTCTATATAATTCACTGTCTATATCATTCACTGTCTATATCATTTACTGTCTATATCATCACTGTCTATATCATTCACAGTCTATATCATTTACTGTCTAATCATTCACTGTCTATCATTCACTGTCTATATCATTTACTGTCTATATCATTCACGGTCTATATCATTTACTGTCTATATCATCACGTCTATATCATTCACTGTCTATATCATTCACTGTCTAATCATTTACGCCTTTTATCATTCACTGCCTATATCATTCACGTCTATATCATTCACTGTTCTATATCATTCACTGTCTATATCATTCACTGCTATATCATTCACTGTCTATATCATTCACTGTCTATATCATTCATGCCTATATCATTCAGTCTATATCATTCACTGCCTATATCATTTACTGCCTATATCATTTACTGCCTATATCATTCACTGCCTATATATTCACTGCCTATTCATTCACTGCCTATATCATTTACTGCATATTCATCCACTGCCTATATCATTCACTGCCTTTATCTTCACTGTTCATGTCATTCACTGCCTTATCATTTCACTGCCTATATCATTCATGTCTATATCATTTACTGTCTATATCATTCAATGTCATATATCATTTACTGTCTATATCATTCACTGTCTATATCATTTACTGTCTATATCATTCACTGTCTATATCATTCACTGCCTATATCATTCACTGTCTATATCATTCACTGTCTATATCATTCATGTCTATCATTCAATGTCTATATCATTTAATGTCTATATCATTCACTGTCTATATCATTTACTGTCTATATCATTCACTCAATGCCTTTATCATTCACTGCCTTATCATTCACTGCCAAATCATTCACTGACTATTATCATTCACTGCCTATATCATTCACTGTCTATATCATTCACGTCTATATATCACTGTCTATACCATCCACTGCCTATATCATTCACTGCCTTTATCTTTCACTGCCTATATCATTCACTGCCTATATCATTCACTGTCTATGTCATTCACTGTCTATGTCATTCACTGCCTATATCATTTACTGCCTATGTCATTCACTGTCTATATCATTCACTATCTATATCAGTCACTGTCTATATCATTCACTGCCTATATTATTCTCTGCCTATATCATTCACTGTCTATATAAATTACTGCCTATATAATTCACTGTCTATATCATTCACTGCCCTATATCATTCACTGCCTACATCATTCACTGTCTATGTCATTCACTGCCTATATCATTCACTGCCTAAGTCATTCACTGTCTATATCATTCACTGCCTATGTCATTCACTGCCTATGTCATTCACTGTCTATATCATTCACTGCCTATATCATTCACTGTCTATATAAATTACTGCCTATATCATTCACTGCCTATATCATTCACTGCCTATAACATTCATTGCTTATATCATTCACTGCCTATATCATTCACTGCATTGTGTTGGTATTTCACCATTTAACAAACAGAGCAACATATTGAGTATGTTCCCTTTTCTCACATTAAAAATACAAAATTTACACTTACCAGGAAACTGTCTCATCATAAATGAACTGTTCAGGAAAGGAAAATAAAGATATTAGCAATGGGTAGAAATTGGTGTATCCCTTATATTATATAAATAAATGTATATTTTTACGGAGATTGAATTGAGTTTTTAGGAGCAACTAACTAGGTGGGGGTATATAGCATTATTACACATAGGAAAGGTCCATATGTATGTGTGTAATTATCACTATTTAATTAAAATCACCATAAGAAATAACACCATACAAAGTATAGTACTACTACCTACTACTGAATTACAAAACAATTTATATACAATTAATAAACTAAACTTACTTTACTGGACACCCCTAAGTTTGAATGGAAAACTCAAAATGATAGGTTAAGACACACACCCAGGATTTCTACAGGGTCTCCATGTAGACACTAAAAGGAAGTGGAATTTTACTAACATCCAATGAGAGTTTCATATCTTCCACTGTTAGCAAATCAAAAAAATCTCTTAGGCACTGTCCATGACAAGACAGGAAGTATAAGGAAGTTCCTGTATTACACCCAGTTATGTGCTGTTTGTAAAACATGTGACAGTCTTAGCCAATTAGAAAATTCTTCAGACTCTCACATTTACTCCCCCTCCCCTCTCCATAGAAAGTAATGAGACAATCCAGTTTCTTTAGTAATAAGAAGGCTCTACTTCATTTTATACCCCGTGGGGAGCTTTTAGTTCCTTTATCCAAACCTCTTCATAATTTGTCAAGGTAATCAAAATCCTGTGTTTCCTAACCCGATAGTAAATGTATGTCACTATAAATCTGGAACTTGCTGTGGTAATTACCAATAAGTATGAACCTAGCATGTTATTCTGGATCCTGTATAGGGTCTCAGGATTTCCAATGCAGCTGTTCAGATTGAATTGCACATTGTGGAAGGATTGCCTGGATCTGTGTTCAGATTTGCAGGTTAATACCATTTTGTCTGGATACATATAATACATGTGTCCCAACTGAGCATCTGCTTTGTGTGAGAGCCCTGCCAGGACAGATGACTGTTGGTCACAGTAACAGTGGCTGCAGCCAGCAGCGCATGTGTCAGACTGATCATGTGGTCCCATAGGGAACTGCATGATTGGCCGTGATTTACTAACTAACCCATTTGTCTGATACGGACGACCGAACTCGGTCGCGGCTGGCCGCCCCACACCATCACATATTTCCAGCCAACTAATCCGTGGTTTGTTACTGGTGTTTGCCCAGCCTTAAGGTTCGTACACACATGCGATCGCGGGTGCCAACCCGTGACACACGATGTGTACGAACGGCCAATAATCGTGCCATGTATGGGCACTTTATCGGCTAAAATGGCCGTTCTGTCGATACACGGCACAAATATAATCCGAAACGGCTGTTCGCATACGTCATGCGTAGGCACCAGCGATCGCATGTGTGCACAAACCTTTAGACTTTATAGATTATAACTATCAGGTAGGTGGTATTTGGAAGTAAGTACAAATATGGTAAAGTTTATGATTCTAACAGGGAGATTCACAAGCTTTCTGGGCAAATCTCCCGTACGGGATTTACCAGAGGCTGTGCGATTTTGGGTGAATCTCACCCGCACATAAGTATTTATCACCAGCTATTAGTTGGTGTTTAATACTTATGTGTAGAGTGGCGCGCAACCTCTGGTAAATTACTTTGAAACGGCCGCACGAGTGCCTCTTCTGGAACTCACGCTGCTGCCGCAAAGCGGGCATTAACGTTGCGCGAACCAATAGACCCATATAATGCTTCCCTAATCCAATAGTCTAATAGTTATGGATGTAAGGGAAGGGCAGGTGAATCACTTGCATGTTCAAACCCTTTGGTAGGAAGTGATAAAGCATGACTGTGGGCTTTTAATGTCTGTAAGTCAGGAAAATGTCTTTATTCCAGGATGTATGAAAACTAACAGGGAGATACAATATGGCACTTTTTCATCTAAAACCCAAGTTAACCCAAAAACATTTCGGGTTAACGTGGGTTTTAGACGGAATTTAGAGCACAGCGCCATTTCCAAATGTTTTTGGAAACAGCGCTGTGCTAAAGATTCAAAACCCCTGCTGTTAAGGTTTGTGCTACCTCGTAGCGCGAAACTTAACGGTAAAGGTTTGGGAGCGTTAAGGTCGCGCTCCTTACCTTAGCCCGATCAAGCGATGCAATAACTGACGTAATCTCGCTTACGTCAGTTATTGTATCGCGGGATCGGGCTAAGGTAAGTAACTCGGCGTGGGGTATTGGATCTCCCCGTAAGTTTTCCAGAATTCTGTGCAGTTAGGGAATGCTGGGAGTTGTAGTTTTAAACATGTGAAAAGTTCATTAAGAAGACACTAACTGCAAAACAGAGAATGCTGGGATTTGTAGTTTTCAAACATGAAAGGTCACAAGCTTAGGCTGTATTAGATCTAGACAGACGCCTCAGCTACAGGATATTAAGAAAAAACTTACTGCAAACAGAGAATGCTGGGAATTGTGGTTTTCAAACACGTAAAAGGTCACAAGTTAAACTCTATACCATTAGGCTGTATTATATCTAGACACATGCCTTTGCCAATAAATAAGATACTTTGCATGTCCCCACCCATTTCTTTAAGTGAGAAATATGTGTTTATATGTTAGATTATTAAGGTAATGCTATTATAATAACATGATTCTATGAGGTACCTTCTGTTATAAGAAGGCTCTATTTCATTTTATACTCTAATGGCTTCCTACAGTATTTCTATTATTTCTTATTCAGAAAGCACGAATTAGCACCTGTTACAGTGAATATTATATTGGATAACACACACAGCAAAATTAATTGGGTCACTTAACGCAAATACATAGTGAAGGACTATGGGTAACCACCTAGTTCGGTCAGTGGTGAATTTCCCATGTATGCTGTTTTCAATTCAATTCCACAGATTTTTGTCCACGACATGCTTTAATTAATTACCGTATGGGTAAAATCAGTGATTATTCTTGCCAGGAATTGTGATCACCAAGGGAGTGTGCGTCAAAGTAAGCTTTCCATCCAGACAACCTGCTAACGCAATCTTCACCACCACATTTCATTTAAAAGCATTGACTGTGAACATCAGGGATCATGTTTGCCTATCTTTATTTGTAAATAAGAAAAAAACATTTCTGACTATGACCCCAATGTACTCAACCCAAGTACAGACTCTCTAGATCCATTTCACACCCAATGTTCTCAACATCCCATTAACATTGGGACAGGAAAATACAGTTTGCAAATACTGCTCACCACACAACTGATTTAAGTGACATGGACTCACATTAAAGTAACTTTCAAGTCAATTTCATTTTGTCACCACCTATTCAGCTTATTAACCTCATTGACCTTATTTTGTGTGAATCCTTTATTTCCTGTAATTGACAGCCACCCAGTAACTACACAGGGCTGAGGATTGGAAAATGTATCTTTCCCCCCAATGTGGAGAGAATAATACTAAATATAGCAGATCCAGGGAAGTTCCAGTGGCCAGGCAAATGTTTACTTCTATTTACTAATGTTTTACAGGGTTTTCTATTGATTTCTATGGAACATTATATACCATGGAAATTAGATTTCCCAAACATTTTTTTAAGTGGTCTGAAAACTTCTAAAAACACAATTTATCTCCCACAGAATTGTGTTATTGGGGTAATAGGGTTATACGTCACTACAGAGTGGGATTGTTCTGAACGATCGCATGACGAGCTGTATTTGGCTGTATTTTACTTCTAAGCCTATTTCCAATTGAATAGTGATTTTTGTAGCACCAGTTGGATAGAAACTGTTATAAATATGATCTGCTGTATTCTTTTGCATGCATTGCTAACTTATAAAATGGCCCTACTCCTTTTATAAATGGATTAGGACTACATACAAGACCCCACAAGATGGCGCCACAGTTCTACTTGTCATGCACATTAATATACAGCTAGTGCCAAATGTGAAGTAAACTTGTTTCTTAATAGGCGACCCTAGTACAGACAGATTGATAGAAATCTGTATATTAATTCACCCTGTAATTCAAGTTTCACATTCTGGGCACCTCATGATTGCAGATGAAGTAAAATGTATCTCTACAAGCAAAGGTAGATTTATCAATGTGATCAAAGGAAATATTTGATAGGACTGACTTGTAGCTAATTTTCTTTTCAGAGATTATCAGTTTCACGTCCAGCATAAAAGGTGATTTAACATATAAAGGAATAGAAATGAATAGATGGATTTTATCAGATGATCTGGGCTGTTTCTAAACTTGGTACATTTATTGTGGTAACTTCTAACACTGCCTTTAGCTTTAAGATAGACAAGATAGACAGATCTGTAGAGAAGGAAGCAATCTAATTATCACTGGACACAAATTAATGCGGGAGTCAAACTTTTATGGTTTGACGTTTGGATGGCAGATACCTAGGCAAACGTATGTGGAAGTGCCAACAATGTCTTCTCATGGCAATGGTAAAGTTTCATACACACACATGCAATCACAGGTGTCGACCCGCGATATGTATGCATGGCCGTTTCAGATGATAATCGTGCTAGACTCGCCAGTTGGATCTTCAACAAGCCCTGACAGAACGTCTATTTTGCCCAACAAAGTGCCCATACACGGCACGATTATCGTCCGAAGCGGCCATGCATACATATCATGTGATCACACGTGTGTATTGTGCTTTTAGAATAAGGACAGTCTGGACTACATAATAAACAATTACTAGTTTAGAATTCTCCCTTTAACTTACGGGGTCTAACTACCAGGGGAGCAGACCCTGCAACTTCAGGGGAGCCAGGGGGGCATCTTTTTATTTACCCTATGACAGATAAATCTTCCTTCCAGGAAACTTTAGACAAAGTAAGGAGAACGGCCCCATCATAGTTTTGCTGGGGGGGCAGTAATTCCTATTTATGTCACTGGAGGTCACTGTCAGTCCTGCACACTGAACAAACAGGTTAATTCTCGTATTGTTACTAATAGTTCAGGAACATGCATCTCCAAGCATATCTCTTGGGTTCACTGTATATATTCTAATACATTGTGTACACCTGTCGTAAAGCTCCACATGTTATGTCTCTTGCAGGGACTCCAAAACGTAGTATCCATTATACCTACAAAGCTGAATTCTCCTTCTAAAATAAGATAAGCTGGGTCATTCCTATCCCCCTTTAAACACTGTGAAAGCTCAAAGCTTTCATGCAGGCTCACTGAGCTTTCACAGCATTCAGAAAATAAAGCTCAAAGAAAACGTTGCAGTAACTGGCCCTGACATCACCAGTCACGGCCATGACGGCAGCGGATACCCAGAAGAGCTGGGAGCTGTAGAAGAGGAGTAAGGAGAGATCGAGCAGCCTATCTCATTTTAGAAGTTTTTTCCAGCTTTGTAATTATAATGGTTTCTAGGTTTTGGGGAGTGTTCTGGCTGCATACAAAATTAGATTTTGAGGGTGAACATGTCCTTTAATAAGATCCCATATGTTTTCTTCTAATTACCCTTCATCTTAATGCTCTGGTCTATTAAACTAGTGCAGTGTAAAGCAGGAGAAAAATGAATCCGCATGGACATTTCATGGTAGAGGCAGGCTATAGTTAATGTAGCACCATACCAGCTTTCTTATCGTTAATTCTCACATAAAACCATTCTACTGCAAATACCAATGCACGCATACTACTGTTATATCCTAGATCGGATGGCTTGAAACACCTGAAGGTGACTTTGAGGTACTGTATAGGCTCATTAAATAACCTTCTCTTAGATTCTTACAATTAATTCTTTGCAATAAAGACAAATATAACTGATATAAGTAGAATAGAAAAGAGAAATCTCTAAAGTGGTAAGTACGGCTGGCAGGAGACTTTCTGACACTGGATGAACCACTCACTCAATGCTTCTACATACACTCCCCAATGGAAACATTCAGATAATGCAGCACAGTTGGAACACCGAATCAATAAACGTATTTAATAGGCTTATTCAATAGGAGGTGCATGTGCCGTTAATTTGCATAAACCAATGAGATGATACTTTTTTACTGGTATACTACAGTTAAAAAACATTTGATTACATCTGATTGGTTAACGGAGATTAACATCTATATTATATATATATATATATATATTTATACATACAAAAGACCGCACACCTCTTCAACTAAACAAGTGCCCTGGTGCTATCCCAAAATTCAGTTCAACGCGTTTCTGCCCACAGGGCCGTCGTCAGGTTCGTTGTCAGGTGGAATATATATATATTTATATATATAATATATATATTATATATTAATATACATTATGTATTTATTTTCAATCTTGAACATTTTGCAAAAATCTAATCTGGTACAATAAATGTGTGTGAAAGATGGCGGGCTCAAACTGATGCATACAATTAAATATTTGTAATCTGAAGAAATGTTTTCTTTGCTCCCTGTAGATAAAGCCAGGTTGATTCACAGTTGTAACCCAGATTGTCTAATGTAGCATGGCCATCCCTCCCACAGTGCGCCATCCTTGATCCTCGCTATCAGCACAACTGCATAGTGGGAAATCTCATTAAGTCATTGGCCATGACATCAGCATCCCTACCATTGTAGCTTCAGAAGGCTGGTGCAGACTACAGGAGACAATTTGGTTTACACCAGTGAATTTGTCCAGTTTTATCTACAGGGAGGTAAAGGTGGTTAAATTATTATTTGGGGGTGGACATGCCTTTTCCTTCTTCCCAATGTATTAAAATTCTTGAAGCTACTATTTTGGTGACACCAATTGTTTGATTCTTCTTCTTCTTAGTTTTGATTGGTGAATAATGGGTTTTACTGATGTCACTGAGGTGATTATCATTTCCACAATACCCACGTACCACATGAGCTCTGTTCATAGCGAGAATTCCGCTGTAGAACTGTAGAACAGTTTTTCATTGTCATTTCTCTGGATCATTAAGATACATACCTACATACCCCCCCACCCCCCCAAAAAACCCTTGAAAAAAATAAAAAGAATAACGAATGTGACCTCACTGCTGATGTCACAACGAGAAATAAAGGACAAGCTATTTCATTTATGATTACAGAAAAAAAAAATCCCAGACAAGTTAATTTCTCCTCTCTAACCCTCTTGAAATACAAAGGCATTGAACTCCATTAGCTATCTGCAAGGCTGACAATGACTAATCTGAACATGATCTCTTCAGTGCAACACACGCCATTATGGATCTTCCATATAAACCCTTCCATCCATATCTTTATCCCTGGAAATGTTGCTGGCTGGCTGCCAGATCATTTCAGCTGCAACTGCACGATAAGAATATTTTGTAGACAATTTCCCTATCGAACAGACAGACCAAATGCCAGAAAATGAATCTTTTTTTTTTTTTAATATAATGCAGCTGCTGGATTGACTACGTAATGAGCCTGAGATTATGTTAATTATGATAATGCAAAGCGCACTTCCATTTCAATCAACTGCACAGGTGAAGATGCCTTCCGCAGATATAGGATGCGAACTGTCATATAGACGATGCACAGTACGGCTTTAGATTATTTGATGTAATTTATGTACTGTACACACGATTGTCTGACTTGCACGTGGCGCATCATTATACAAGGAAATTAAATAAAATGTAAGGGTCTTTGTGCACCTTTAATTGAAAGCCCACTGATATGTGCATCAAACATGGTTTTCCTTTTCAGTAGCAGCTGTTTGTCATGTGTATAGCATGCTAATTTCTATACATTGCATGCAGATGGCAGCGCTAAAATAGAGAAGAATCCCAAAACGTGGGGGGGAAAAGGAGGTTTAAAGGGAAACTGTGTCCTATTATGTTTTTATTTGAACATTTTACAGACCGTTTTTTTATCAGTATATTTGTATTTGGTGGCCTATGGAGAAACTGCTGTAGGTTTTGATGAGCAGTAATGAATAACCATCTGAATTGTCCATTTAAACAATACAGCTAGGGGCAACTTATCATGCAATGCTTGCTTGGTTTAAAAGGGCAATATCTTTTGAATGCATCAAAGTCTCAAATATCATTGTACTTCTAGGTCAGTCAACATCAAACATATTAAAGGGTAACTAAACTGTAAAAAAAACCCAACAACTTAGTTTAGAAGAAATAATGTACTCTATGCAAAATGTTTGTGTCCTACCTGCAGAAAATGTGCAGCCGCAGTTTGAAAGAGAAGATATTTCCATTTGAAGGGATACATACAGGGGAACTCAATTATTATAGACATATCCAGTAGATATTCCTTTACCCACTTCTGTAAACTGTATATAATTAAGTCACCCATTGCAGACTGCATTGGTTTCCATAGAGGGATTTAGCCTTAAAGGGGAAGTAAATTCTCCAAATAACATTGCGCCAACAGAAAGAGCACATTCACAAAGATCCAAAAAGCTGTGTCTCACCTCTCCCTTTGCAGTGATTTATGAAAATAACCTGTGGGTAATAGGGGTCAGCTCCCATAATTCACCTTAGCTGGGAACACCCAGCTAAGTGTACACAGCACACTTCACAGGAAGCTGCAGTATTACTGACAGCCAATCATGTTATAGCCAGAGATTATCCCTGTCTCTGACACAGAACACAGATTTCAGTGCACATTACATTACAAAAGCTTCTGTCTCTAACAATGATAAAGTCTGTGGAATTGAACCCGTGCCATAAATGGTCTGTGCCAAAACCAGCACTTTAGCAGTGTGCCATCACTGCACATGCAAAAAAGCAAGTACTTTTCCATAATTGTCAGTAAAATCAGTTGACTAATTTGTATTGCTCCAGGAAGGCTGTCAGTAATTCACGCTGGTTGATAAATAAAAAAGAGAGCTGCTTTATATAAAGGGGGTTTTTCAATAAAAGTTCTTATCGTTTAAAATGGTGCTAATTTTGCCCCAACCAATTAGACGTTAGCAAATGTTACATAAGTTCTGATTGGTTCTGAATTATCACAATTTTAAATGATAAGAACTTTTATTGAATCTCCCTGGTAGTTTGTAAATATGTAGAATCTTTAGATTTTTCCAGAAACATAATGGAAGCAAACAAAATAAAGCAATAAACTCAGACAGTAGACTGTTGTATTGTTTTAAAAGTAAACTAGATGCTTCGAACTTGTGACTTCTTGAGCTGTGTGTTGCTAAAAACACAGGGCATTTACATGGTGCACCACCAGCAACTCTACAATTAATACAGATACATTTAGACAGTGAATCCTGAGGTCAGGGGGTGTGGCTCTTTGAAGCCAACACATGTTCTAAATGCAACATACTAGAGAAGAATCTTACAATGTATAGGTGTTCAGGGGAGAAAAGTTTTCATATTAGGATTAAAAAAAATGTAAGTTTAGTTCTCCCTTAAGGTGGCCATACACTTAGATGATAAAGTCGTTTGATCTTCCTCAGTACCTAAAGCAGTACCCTACTGGACCATTCTATAACCATAAATTTGTTGTGTATGCAGTCCCTGGGCTGCACCACACCCATGTTACTTCTAGCTCAGTTTATTTTTTACTCCAGGTACTCCTATTATTTTCAAATACCTATAATCAGTATAATTTAGAAATAATACACTTAAATCTAAAATACAAACTGGTTCTAGCTCTCTGAATTTTCGTTTATTACAATTTGGTGTTTCCCTTCAAGCAGCATCCAACCTTTGCCTTTAGAGCATGCTCAAAGAGGTGCAAACCTTGCTCATGCTATTAGTTTGCAATAATCTATAAGATTTTTTTTCAAGCCCACTGCAGTTAGATAGCATCTGACTGGTTGCAGCAGATTGAAAGGGGGATGCAAACGTATGCACTTTATATTGCAACAGCTCCTGGATACTTTAATGTGACCCGTCTGTAAACCATGATGGACTAACTGAGCCAAATATCAACCATTAACACTGTGGACTAAAACAAAATGAGGGTAAAATAAATCAGGTTATATTCTGTGAAGCTACTGGTACTTTTCTACTTCATTTTCCCTACATTATCCTTTTTATACCTTATTAAATGAATAGATTGATAGGGAGTCACAGAGGGCAACTTACATACCCTACTGTGGGATTTCACTATGAGAATTATTCCTCAGCAGAACTACTAATGACATAAACATTGTTATTCAGCCATAACAAATCCATGTCTCAAGACTGCAGTTATTGAACCGGAATCTCCCCATGTCAGAGTTCTTATTTCTTCTCTATATTAGAATGTAGGTTTAGAACACACATTCAGTTTATTTATGCAACATCTTCACTTTACATGAATAGACTGGTACTACAAAGCCTGCATTGTTAGCAGAGTGTTTCATTGAGTGAGATTTTATAGCTACACATATATTGACTGTGGAAATACGGTTATTACAATGTGACTAGTTTGCCAATTGGTTTCTCAAGATCTTTGACACTTTACATTATTAGATATTGAACTACAGTAATCATAGCATAGGTGTACTACGTGAGTGGCTTAGGACCATAGACATTTGCCAATAAAACTCACTATAGGGAAGTTCAAATGAGTCTCCTAGGCAGAACCATTTCAACAATAATATAAGGAATAAATCACAAAGGGACTGATGCAATAAGAGGTACAGAGGTTTTACCCAGCTATTCATTTCCAGCAGCCAATTAACTGTTAGCAGTGTTGGACTGGACTGTTGGGGCCCACCAGGAAATCAGGGACTAGGGGCCCACCAGGATGAGTTTCATATCTCTTTTATCACTCATTTACACATCCATCTTACTCCTAATGACTCCTATTGTTTATTAAAATACATTTCTTTCTGTCCCTTTGGCTCTGTATTTAAATTCTAGCAGTATTCTCTGTTTCTTAGGGTAAATGGGCTGTGGGTCCACCAGAGGATTCCCCCTGTAACCTTTTAGGCTAGTCCTACACGGGATGTTAGCTTTTTACTGGGTTACCGCAGTTAGGTAACATCTAATTGTGTCTGAAGATTGATTGCATTGGGAAAACTTTTACATCTTTTATTTCATCTGCCCCAAATTGTTTAGTGACTAGTGAGAAATATTTATTTGATATACTTTATATAGCAAGTACTTACCACAATGAGAGCAATAACAGAGAGGGTATAGTACGAGGCATCTCTCAACAAACACCAGGATGACAAGACTACAACCTGCCATGGAAAGAATACAGAAATACATAAAAAATTGTTCCATAATACAAAGTAACACAAATACTGTTTATTTGAAGAGCCAATGCATGACTTCTCCCTACATAATTATGAAGCCTTAGTGGCAGCTAAAAGGAACCATTTAGGTACCACATTTACAGTATATGTAATTTTCAATGCTATTGTGTCTATGAACCTTTTATTGTTACATGCACGCATGGTTTTTTGGTTCGTTTATGTTCCTTCCTGCCCATTTGCACTTCAATTCAAGTCTATGGAAATACAGAAAAAGCATGGACAAACGCAGACACAAGTGCACTACTAATGCGTTGTACCCATAGTACCGTAGTAAATATGTGCGTTGGTACTTATATATCTACAGTTGCAAGTTATCCCCCGCAAAGTGTAGTCATTTCCAACACTCTTTCAACAAATGCTGGGGATTTGCTTGTAGAAAAGCAGTTGAGTAAACATGCAACATTACCGATTGTATAAAACCATTATTGGTCAAACATAAGTTTTTCCTCTTGTCCAATAGGAGTTAAAATGTACAGCTGTATTCTTATGAATCACCATACACCACCCAACGATTGTATGATATCATAGTATCCTAACAATGTATGATTGGAATTGTTGCATGTATGGCTCCATTATTCATTTAAATCAGACAATATTCACTTTATTCCAGTGCACTATCCTTCTCCTATAGCAAGGCCAATGTTAACATACAGATTTTGATTAAAAGCTATGGCACATAAAAATAATCATTCTTACTACAGAATTCCTCCACTGGCAAATTAATGCACATTTTAGGGGACATCTTAATTTCAAATAAAAACAAAGCATGTCTCTTGGACCTGAAAATAATGTGCAATCTTGAGTACAGGAGTGTTAGAAAAAAACATTCAGCTTTGCAATTGCAAGTCTAAATTACAGTATTTAAGACATACAATATTGTTTTTACTCAGTCAAGACACAGGATAAGCAGAACAGTCTTGATTGTTCCATTTACTGTTCCTTGGTCAGGTGTATAAAGATCCAACTGTTATAGAAAAAAAATAACGTCAAACATGTTCCTAAAGATTAGGGTCAGACGAGGCCAACTAGGCCATAGCCTAGGACATCAGGATCTATACGGGCCGCATGTCTTAAGTCTACGGTTTTTACTAAAACATAAATTTCTTCCTGCAGAGAGACAATGCATCTCTTAAATGTATTTCTTAAGGTTCATACGAAAAGGACGTTTGGTCGGGGATCAATAAAGGCCCTACACACGGGCCGATTATCGGCTGAAATGAACGTTTGTACACATCGTGCGTCGCAGGTCAGGAACCGCAATTGCACGTGTGTACGAACCTTTAGTCTGGACAGCAGCCAAGAACAAGCTAAAGGGTAAAATGTAACAACTGGTAAAGGCTAAACATACCAAGGAATTAAAAAAAAAACAAAAGTAACTTTTCCCCTCCACATATGCCAGCTAGCTTGTGCTACTTTTACTTGACACCTTCTAAAAAATAAAGCATGGCTAAAAAAATTCAAGTTGGATCTTATGTCTGAAGGACAGGTTTGCCCTAAGATTAATTAAATGGCACACAGTGCAATATGTGTGTCCAGCACCCCCTAGCATTTCTCTGCTGGTATTTGCCAGTAACAATCCATCCACATGCATGACCACTTTAGGTGGCAGGGGGAATCAGGATCTCTCCCTGCTTGCTCACTGGAACAAAAAATAGGACTAATATGTATACAATATAGATTTATAAGAATATGGTTCAGACCAAATTAAATCTACTTATTTATGTACCGTTTGCCATATTTGCAGATTTAAATTGCAACTGTGACCTCAAAACAAGTTAGGGTTAAATGAAAGCCTGCAGTATTTCCTTTAAAATAAGCTGACATTCACATCTCTGCCTGGACACTGTGAGAAATTACATTGGGGTGAATGTTCAAACTTCCTGATTCCAGTAGGTTGAGTGACATCACCTGACCTCTGCCCCGCCCGTTCGCTCCGGGGGAGAAGCATGTTCAGTTAAGACTTAAAGGGACAGTTTAGTGGAAATGATCAATATTTGTTAAATTGTTAGTTGTGTAACGCCTTCTTAGTTATTCTACATACTGTATTCTCTCCCATTTTGAAAAATCAGTTGATTTCAAACCCTTTGCTGTTCCCTGCTGTTGACATTAGTGAGCTGTCATTTCAGGTTCTAATGGTCCTTCTTCTTCCCAGGATGCACCACATCCTTGGAATGTTTCTAAAAGTAATTTCTACTGATTAGCTGTTGGATGGGTCAAAGATGCTCAGATCTCTACTGAGCGACTGAATCAACCCAGGGGCTGGGTCAAGGGCAAGACTATAATGGTCTCTACTAGGGGTCCTGCAAACTGGAAGTCAGTATTTCGGTTGCATTTATTTATACACAAACAAAATGCTGAATGGGCAGATTAAGGTCATTGGGATAAAAAAATACTGCTCTTTTTTCTGAAAAGCATATGTATTTGCACTGAACTTCCCCTTTAAGGCTGGGGAAATTTAGGAAGTACCTGGGGAAAAAATTGACAGTTGAGAAGTGGAGCCTATTAATGCAGGCTGGTCACATGACAACAAGCTGGTCACATGGCTGAAAACAGGAAGTGTTCAAGCAGGAAGTAATATTTCTGAACCTTTCCAGCAATAACTTCTCCCAAATTTTATCTAGAGATGTGATTTAGGTTTTATTTTGAAGGTGTGATGGAAGGATTTTTATATAATTCTTACTAGTTTGGAAGAATTTGAGACCACAGTTATCCTTTAATTGGCAATCAGCGCATTTTTACACAGTCCAATATGGGGCTATATTTATTATAACTCTATTTTCTTAATGTTATGCAGGTAATTTACTTCTCCTTTATGATAAAAATATCTTCACTAAGATTCAAGTGGCTTGCAAGTGCAGTGTTCCAATTACTGGAGCTGACATGAAAAACTTCTATAAAAATTGCTTTTTGGAAAGGACAGATTACACTATATCAAGCTTTAAAGAAACAGAATTATTTATTTGGTCTTAGCAATCTTGAATACCTACACATGTGCAAAGTTCTACGGCACTTCACAAAATGACATAACAGACCCAGCTGCTAAGTCATATCTGCAGGGCTTTGCATTCTGATCTGGTTTTCATACAGAAGACATACATTTGAATAGAACTCTGTGAAGTTAAAGAAATGTACTACTGAAAGATTTGGAGATATGTCGGAGTTTGTTGCCCAAATGAGTTTCAACCCATGTTATCTAACGTAATGTAGGTTTTTCACTCATTTTGTGGGGCTTGCGCATTGCCAATAGTTTTGAATGTATTACTATTTAGGGAAAAACTTAATCAGGGCGATGCACCAAGCGCCAGCAACCCGGTGCAAACAGCCCAGTGATGGTATATGCCGATAGCGGCGATCGGAACACCACTACCTGTCGCTTTTCTGTTCCGGCACTTTTAGCGCCAGCTATTAGCTGGCGTTTAAAGTTTGACTCCCACCACCCTTTAGATCACAAGCTGGGTGTCATCAAAACCCTGCAACACAGAGCTGAGAACATCCCCACTAGCACAGAGGCGAAGGCTAAAGAAATGAAACATCTCAGAGGAGCCCTTAAAACTTGTGGATATCTAGACTGAGCCTTTGTCAAAAGAAGTAGAAGGAAAGAAAAGAACATAAATACCAACAGTGAAGGGGAAAAGCAAGACAGGAGAAAGAACATGGTCATCCCATATGTAGCAGGGGTCTCCGAGAAATTAAGAAGAATTTTCAAAAAACACTGTATCCCTGTCTGCTTTAAACCGAACAACACACTGAGGCAGCAATTGGTACATCCGAAAGACCCAATACCGAAACACAAGAGAAGCGACATCATATACGCAGTGCAGTGCAGTGAAGAATGCTCTGATTTGTATGTGGGGACAACAGCAACTGCATCAACGTATGGCCCAGCAGAGAAGAGCCAATTCCTCGGGTCAGGACTCAGCCGTGTACCTGTCTTAAGGATAAAGCCATACCTTTGAAGATTGTAATGTTACATATTGGCAAAGGGTGACTGGTTCAAGAGAGGTGTTAAGGAGGCCATTTATGTGAAAATAAAGAAACCAAGCCTAAATAGAGGTGGGGGGGTTTGACACCAACTGTCTGCCATGTACAATGCGGTTTTGACACCTTGCTCTGGGCTTCCTATAACACCTCTTAGCCACTATCCAATCACGCCCCCTTAACACTTGGCTGTTATATGCTTATTGAGATTTTCCAGGGTACATAATTGCCACAGATTCTTGTACAAGTCATTCTGAATTGAGAAAGCCAGTCGGATGACTAGCGAAACGTCTTCAAGAACTAAACTTCAAGTCCACTTGATCTAATTGAATACAGCAGATATACCATGACCTGGATGAATCCTTCACAAACATTAAAGGAATAGTTCACTTTTACAGTGAACTATTCATTTAGCAGAAATGTAAGGGTGAGCCGCCATTGGCTATTATCATTTTAAAGCATGTTAAACCCTTTGTATGTAGAGTCCATAATATCACTGTCTATGTGTCTTTACCATGAACCTTTAAATATAATAAAGTCATAAATTCATAGCAGCCCCATTGTGTGGGTTATAAAAAGGTATAAACCAGCAGATTGATCCACTGGTTGACAGACGTGTACAGAGTCATACAGCAAGGCTATATTGGGGAATGAACTGAGAAATCACAACAGAGAGAACTCGGAATGTAAAGAGGACAAACAAATTGACAAAGACAAATGGCCAGTATAGCTGGAAACAAGTTATCTTCTTCATAGAGAAATATAAGAAGGCTGCAGGAGCCCTTCATAACACACTGGAACACAAGGATAAAGGATAATGGAAACTGAGCGGCCATTTACTGATATATTAATCTACTAAAAAGTCCATTTCAATCCAACTGGATGTGGGTGAAAAGAACAGCTCTGTTTGTAGCACATGGACACAATGTCTACATTACATGGGAACTTGTCAGTATCACTTTAAATTGTGCATCGGACAGTCAGTGGAAAATATTACATCACCTGTGTGAGCTACAAAATATTTTTTATAAAATAATATGATAGAGACATTGCATATTGTTAAAATAAACAAAGCTCTAAAGACACAATATCTTAATGTATTTTACACAATAAAAAAAAATTGGATTCAACTCCTAATGTATTGCAACTACGGTATATCAATCAACACTGAGTCATTTTAGAGAAATGTTTTTAGAAATGATAATATACGACATAGACATGTTTACAGAGCATATAATAATATGGCGTCTAGATGCTACTCCATATATTTGAACACTGGAAGTGGGACTACCCATAATCAGGGGGTGCTAGGGGCTAAATACTTCGATATATAACAAATAGGTATAGTCCTAAAAAACAGAACCCCTATATAAAGCACTCTATCCCTTGGATTCCAAATTATTAAACCATCGGTCGCATAATCCCCATATCAGGAGCTAACAGGAAGGAGCGGATACCCATATTTACCATAAAAAAAAATCTTTATTATTATTAAACATTGTTAAACTGCACATCATAAAGGTTATAAAAATACACCCTAAAACCAATCGGGCGTCTCCGATCACTGACTGGACTTATGACCAAACTCGCAAGTGCTGAGTCACAGAACCGCTGTTATCATTTCGTTAATAGATAGAAAAGAGCCATATGTGGGTTTCCAACATCCAACATTGTATTCCATCCACGTGTGGTACAGTCACAATAAGGTGTTGCAATTCAATCCACAAAGTTAATATACTGGTACGTTTTTATCAACCAAGATGAACCAATTTCTCCTGAGATTCAAACAATATTATTTGTCATGTTTTCTCATTCCAAATAAGTCCCAAATGGAATTGATTCAATTTGAAAATACATAAACCTGGCTCACAGGGTGTGTCGGGACTTGTCCATAAATGGGCTATTTATGTGGATACCGTCTGGTATTTTACAATAAAAATAAGAATAACTGCACTGCAAATAAGGATGGCATTGTAAAATAAAGTATCAATAAAGACACAATATCCCAATTCTGCAATACCTATGTATTTGTATTCTTATATAGGGCTGTATTCCACATCACTTAACATTTATTCAATCCATTCACATCAGGCCCTGCCCCACCAATCAGAATGTCAGAATGTTAAAGCGACACTAAACCATCCTACACATGTACCTTGCAAATATATCTATTATTCACGGGGAGGTGAGATCGCTAATTCCCAACTCCCTGTGAATAATAGAACGCCCGGCTTACAGAGATTCTCTCCAGCTGATCAGCTGTCCCGGTCACGCTCCTATCTTTAACATATGTAGGACGGTTTAGTGTCCCTTCAATAAAAGAGTTGAGAACATACAAACTGCAGCCCACAAGGGATGCTTTTGTGCACCTTCCAGTCCCTTATGCAGTATGCTATTTTATTCAAATCACATTACTACTTTTGAAGGATTCTCCTCTCTATTAGCTGTAATACTAATCAAAAGATTCCCTCACCGGTCCGATCTACCTCCACATTATAGACTCAATGACAAGAACAATTGGAAGACGTGATCTTCCTATTGGTGCAGATTACAATTTAGCCGGACAATTCAGGGAATCTTTCAGTATGTATTACAGCTGTGGTTCAGGTAGTGAAACTGATATGCAAACATATGCCACAGCCACAAACGGACAATGCTGTTGTCTCTTTGATATCCAAAATTAGTCAACTGTATTTTATACATTAGAAGGGTTGACTAGGACCTATGAACATAACTGGATGTGCAGGCAGTGTAACATAATTCAAATAAAATGAGCAATAAAAAGAACACCTTTAAAAAATAAAAAAATATATATATAATACATAATAGAAATTCTGGGTTATACAGAAAGTCAATAGTAGTAATGGTTTCTTTTAGATAGACAAAATCAGTCAACAAACAACCTCACTTTCCCCTTTAACTCTCCCAAACTAACCCCATAGTCATACTGTTTAATCAGCCAATCCAAACCCCTCCTCTGTTCTGCAGAATTTCCCAGACTAGTTATCAACTGGTAACTTTTAGTTGGTATTTTATATTTAATCCAATCATGCTCATGGCAGTCAATTAATTATTACATGTGTATCTAGTAACCACAAAGAGTTTTATCACTTACAACTGCCCTTTTGCCTGTATTGTACTGAAACTGCCTTATGAAAACCAATTGGAAAATATCCTGTACCCTGTACATAAAACTGATTTTTGTGTTTTGGTTTTGTCTAAGCCCAAATAACAGAAGTTATGGTTGAGGGTTTGAGGTTAACTGATATGACATTGGTGCAGGTTTAACCAACCAGATGGCATTCATATTTAGGACAGGTTTTCATAATTTACAGAAATCTTGGAGAAATAAGAACTTCCAGGTACCGTATATACTCGAGTATAAACAGAGGTTTTAAGGTTTTCAAAGTACCTTAAAAACCTGGCCTTGGTTTATACTCGGGTCAGAAGAAAAATTGGCAATGGAAAGCACCATCCAGCGATGCTGAGAGGAGACCGGAGACCAGTCAGAGCGCAGGCAGGAGACCAGAGACCAGGACTGGAGCAGGCAGGGGCGCAGTCAGTACACGCAGGCACGTAAGTTATGTACATCCCGCACGTCCAGCTTACGTCAGCACCTTCTCACTGCAGCCAGTCCTGGAGGAGCCTTCAGCTCAGCCAGTAAGGATCCTATTGTGTATGGGGAGTTTAGGAGTGGACTAAGAAGTCCAGTTTACAGTGGAGGGAGGGGAGGTTGGGGGAAGTTTATCAATTTTATTTTCAGTGATTAGTGTTCTTTTATAGAAATATTACCAATGTTTTTTTATTACAATAGCACATGTTGTGTAGCTGGTATTTTATTACGGGGGCCAAATGACATTGCCACTCCATATGTTTAGAAACTACAACTCCCAGCAACCAAAACATTCTGAGAATTGTAGTTTACCGAAATCTGGTGTGCCGGGGAATGAGGCTTTAGTTGCTTTTAATGTACAGCAGAATTCTCATACAATAATAGCCCAATGCAGTATGGCTATTACTGTATGGGAATTCTGCTGTCCATTTAAAGGGATACTAAATGCTCAAAGAATACTGAATCAGAAGGCAGTATTGGTCATAATTTCTACCCTCGGTTTATACTCAAATCAATCATTTTTTTTTTCGTTTTTCAAGGTAAAAATAGGTACCTCGGTTTATACTCGGGTATATACGGTATGTTTAATTCTAAAGGCCATCTTTTTCCAAAAAGGTTAATATTTAATGGGGTTACCTTATTGACCGGCACACTAAAGCTATCTTATTCTTAAAGGAGAAGTAAACAAAAATGTCTCTACACCATAATCAGAAGACCTCCCTCCCAAGAACACCAAAACAATGTAAATTACTACTACAGTAAGTGAGATTAAAGTAAATGTAACCCCCTGAAGAACTGGACAAGATAACTGTGTGCACTGTCTGGCCACATCTACTGACTTCAATTACATTGTCTACTGATGAATATGGACTTGAACAGGATTAGCTAAAGACTACTTGTAGACGTGATCTGAATACTACTTGTAGACGTGATCTGCTGTAACAATTTCCTGCAGTAGATTACAACTGGGCACGTGCAAAGAACACAATGGTCAGTCACAACACTGCGATGCTGGAAACTATGAAATAAAATACAAACACTGTGTTAGAAAGGTCAATTTCCCACCACCCACATCAAAATAAGAGGTGAGATACAGATTACTGACTTTATATTAAGGTGTTCTGCCTTCTGACTCCGTGTTGTTCTGAGGCTTTTGTTGTCCTAGTTAGTATATCCAAATATAAATATTTGTCTTTTTCTGGGTATATCAAACTCTCTTTAAGATAAAGAATGGCAATTTGTTTACCAGGGTCTGTCAGCAAGGCTAAGATTATGTTGGAGCTTATGGTAATAAGAAGACCATGTATCAAGAGGAGCTATTTCTCATCTTAAAGGGCATGTTTAATTCTAAACTGAAAAATAATATATAGGTGAATGACCCCCCCCAAACTACAATAGGAAGAAACCTGACAGATGTAGCGCTAACCTGTTTCGCTAACCTGAGAGCTATATTCACTCTAAAGCTGGGTACACACTGACATATCCTTCCTCCTGACTGAATGTTCACTAATTCCGACCAGTCGGCCAGGAAAAAAAGACTGTTGGTCCGACCAAGAATGCGATCCATTGAGGACCGCACAACCGGCCGTGATCTTCGGACATGTCAAGACGGCCGGTCATGCCCGAAAAACCATGCAATTATTTTGGCCCAATCGACTGATACACTACCGGTCGACCAGGCAGAAGTATTGCATGGTGTGCACCAAGCTTAACATTTTGCCATTTAAACTTCTAATTTTATTCCTTTTTTGCACATTTTCAATGAAAATAAATAAATATGAAATAAGTGTTTTCTGCACAAGTCCTGTACGTGCTCTTGATTTTACACAGTTGGTTACATTGTCATCTTTTGCTTATAATAAATTTTTATGAGAAGACCTTGGAGTGTTTTATATGCCTATCTTCCTACATATTTCATGTCACAGTAGCACCCAGGCGTTGTGGACGGAGTGAGGAGTATCTACCCTACGACACAAATGGCAGAGAATGGGCACACACTCTTCTTGTATTCCTTGCCCTGGTGCCACTTGTAAAACAATATCTACAATATATGAATAGAAGTGCATTCAAGGGTCTTTTGTATGTTCTTTGTTAGTAGAAGTGCAAGCAACAGGGCAATCAGCAACCTTTCTTCTGCTCCTAAGACCTTTATCAAGCTGCAATAAGATTACACCATGCTAAAAAAAGTCCCTCCCTTCATATGACATCATAATAAAAGGGCCACAGTAAATGTGAATATTAAAAATACAGCTTCATTGTCCAACAATTCATTAAATATAGTGCAATTTATTGATTAGCATTCCATAGTAAACTAAATAGTAAAGGGCATTTACTAAAGTGCAGGTGACAAAGTGCATATAATAAATAATATATAAATAATATAGCGCAATATTAAATCCATAACCTGTTATAAATCACCAAATTTAAAGGACAAATTTAACCATTAATTAAAACCAACAATAATTATTGCACAAAATTCTTTATATACAAGTTCCCTAGCAAATATAATAGATGTCCTCGAGTCTCCCAAGTATTCACCTTTTCTTTAAAAAAAAACATTTTAATAAATATTGATATAGTCTTTCCCAGGGGACTGAATGAACAAGTCTTTTAATCCGATATAACTCATTTTAATAATAACTGTCCCCTACTCTCCTCAGCATTGGGACATGACCGATTGCTAGGTGTTTAAATGTTCTCAAATCATGGCCCTCCTGTAAAAATGCTTGGCCACATGTTTAATGGATTTAATTTTTATCTCTGAATGCTGTTTGAATGGCCGACCTATGGCCATCCATTCTTAGTTAGAGAGTCAGGTCTGTTTTTCTCACATAACAGGGGCACATCACATGTGGTAGTACAATTAATCACATTTCTAATATTAATACTGTAATCTAATCTATATGTGAATGTTTAAATGTACTTGCAGGTACCATATATTTACATGAAAAACATTGGTTACACAAATAGCATCCCCTTTTTCATTGGGTACCTAGGTAGTCCTTCCCCCTATAGCATTCAACTGTATCGGTTTTAACTAGATCTCGCAGAATTTTTCCTCTCACGAAGGCTTTAGTTGGTTTATCCAGCAATGATTTGTTAAAATTTCTATCCGATAGTAGAAGTTTCCAATTATTTTTTAACTATGTTGTATATTATATCCCAGTTGGTTGTAATTTCTACTACAAAATAAATTGTATTGTTTCTTTTTTGAGAGGCAAGGGTCAGCATTGATTCTAGGCATTATAAGAAGACATCTCATAATACTGAGGAATGTATTCATTGCAAAGCTAGCATTTACATGTTTTAATATATAATTTCTGGATCACTAACTTGATGAAGATACTTTTTACAGTATCAAAAAGAAGAAATTCCTCAAATAAGTAACTCAATATTCTATGTCAATGTGGACTGGACACTTAGGGCTAAGCCTCACTGGCGCAATTTGGATTGCGTGTTGTCCAACGTATTCCAGTCGGGGGCAATGTAGCCGGCCCCATTGGCAGAGTTGCGCTCTGCTGCATTATCATAAATCATGTATTGTACGATACCTTAGTTATGAGAAAACTCTTTATAGCTGGCTGGAAAAACGATAACTAATAAATTTAAAAGTAAAGTATGATGTGATCGGCGTAGCAGAAACATGGCTGATTCATATAACTGGGCAGTCAATATGGAAGGATACTTCTTATTAAGACATGACAGCAAAATGAGAAATGAGTGCGTTAAACAAGGATTGAGACCAAATGTAAAAGATGGAATAGATGGGTGTATAAGCAATAAGCCAGGAACAATATGGGTGGATCTGAAGCAAGAAGGTGGGTAAATTATTTGTTGGTATCGGTTTCCAAGAGTAGGTGGAAATTAATCTCCATATGTAGTTGGTGAAAGGCTGCTTGTATAGGGCATGTTCTGATTATGGGGGATTTCAATTACCCTGACAGACTGGAGTAAAGGAACAGCCAGCACCTCAAAAGGTATTAAGTTCTTAAATTTTCCTATATGAGCATTTTCTTTCACATATTGTAAAAGTTCCTACTAGACAGGATGCATAGTTGGATATGGTAAGAGCTTTTAACCCTGAGCTCATTTTGGAGATGAAGGTAATGGGAAGCTTAGGAAATATTACAGTACAATAACATTTGTAAAGTGCTTGTCTCCTAAAGGACTCAAAGCGCATAGATATGTTTCAGATCAATACAGTCTGTGTTACATAGGAAATAGTCAGGTGTTCATAGATGCCAGATTAAACAGGTGGCTTTTCAGTTTGGATTTAAATGTTTCCAGGGATGGGGATGTCCTGACTGGATGTGGCAGGGAGTTCCAAAGTGTAGTGGCAACGTAACAGAAGGCTCTGTCTCCAAACGTTTTGAGGTGGACTATGGGGATGACCAAGTTATTTGATCCTTTTGATCTAAGATTTTTGATATAAGATTGTGGGGGGGGGGGGTGATGCAGTTGCAGCAAGCCCTTCAGGTATCCAGGGCCCATATATAATTGATCATGATATATTGTAATATAATATAGTTTGCAAAAAACAAAAGTGCTCTGGGTTAACAAAACCTTTTAACTTTAGGAAAGCTAATTCTATGCTGTTAAAGGAATCACTGAACAGAAGTGGACTGCTTTTAAAGGGGTGTTAAACAATTACATTTATACCTTTAGGGAACAAGTTTAAAAAAAAAAAAAAAAAAAAATATGTCTACTCCTGGCTCTGAAAAAAAAAGGCTTTTATAATGAGAGGGAACAGAAGAGGCTTACAAGAAGTATAAAAGCTGTAATAAGTGCATGAAAGCAATTAGACTAGCTAAAATAGAAAATGAAAACGGATAGCAGAACAAAGCAAGAAACCCCATCCCAAAATGTTTTAAGTATATCAATAGTAAAAAGATGAGGACTAAGAATGTTGGACCAATAAATATAGGGGCCAGCACATTGGTGCCACATCAATTGGGCCACACTAATGACTGCTTTTTAAGCTCTATTAAAAGCCCACCAGTGGGGCCTAGCCCTAAGAGAGCTTATTCCAGTTTTATCTATTCCACCATTTGTTATTTTTCAGATTCACTTTTGTCTGGTGGTGTGCCGCTGGATTGGAAAAAAGCCAATGCAATACCAATATATAAAAAAAGGTAGTCGTTCACAGCATGGTTACTATAGTTAGCTTTAAGTCAAAAATAAGTGATAGGGAAGGTGCAGGAAACGTTGTTACGGTATCATATTCTTTACCGTCTCCAGAACGGACATTGTAAGTAGTAGTCATCACCATGGATTTATGAGAAATAGACTGGATCAAATAAAATTTTCTTGTTTTTTATGAAGAGGCGAGTAAGAATTTAGATTCAGACATAGCAGTAGGTGTGGTATACTTGCATTTTGCCAATGCCTTTGATACTGTGCCACATAGGCGATTAATGAATAAACGGAGGTCTGTTGGCCTAGAGAAAAACATTTGTACATGGATACAGAATTGGTTGTTGGATCATAAACAGAGAGTAGTAGTCAATGGAGCTACATCAATGTGGGATAAAGTTATAAGGGGGCCACTCCTTTCTGTTTATAAATTTAGAAGGGGGCATTGAAAGCAAGGTCTCTGTGTTTGCTGAAGGCAAACTATACTGCTTTGAAACTTCAACTGATGTGCAATTGCTGCATGTAGACCTAGATAATCAAAATAGTTGATAAATATAAGATGATGCATTTGGGATTTAACAATCCTTGTGCCACCTACACCATAAACAACTCTGTGCTAATCTCTAAAGGGAAAAATATTTGGGGGTTCTTGTTGATTGTATGCTACAGATTTAGCTGTAGCAAACAATGCCAGATAGCCATGGGTAGAGATATTGTATTGTATAAAGAGGGTAATAGATTCAAAGGAGAACATTTTTATTCTCCCTTGACAAGGCACTGTTAAGGCCTCATTTGGATTATGCAGTGCGGTTTTGGAATCCCATATACAAAAGGGACATCTTGGAAAGGAAAAGGAGTTCAGAGAGGGGCAACTAAAATAATAAAGGGAATGGAGGGGCTTGACTATGCAGGAAGATTAGACAAGTTAGGGCGGTTTACATTGGTTAAGTGACGTTTGCGTGGGGATATGAAAAGAAGTTTCATCTTCAGGAAAGGTTTCTTTACAGTGAGAACGGTGAAACTGTGGAACGGTCTTCCAGCAGATGTGGTAATGGCAAGTTTATTGAACAGCTTAAATGTGGGCTAAATAAGTTTCTAAAACTAAAAAACATTGAGACTCACTGGTATTAATTCATATACTGCAGTTCTGGTAGATCCAGGGATACTGTCCTATTGCCATTCCTCCTAAAGAGGAGGGTATAAAAGTTGGAATAGATGGACGTGTCTTAATTCAACCTCAATTACTCAAAGTCTCAAATTAAAATTAAAATGTTCGGAGACAAGCAGGATACTATTTAGGAATAAGAAGAGATTAATGTTGTTATAAAATGCTTTAATAAATAGTGTTTTTTTAACATTTTAAGAACATGTCAAAACAAAATGCACTAAACAGAATAAGTTGCAAAGCAATTTCTGTATAAAATAATTAGTTTCAAGCATTTATGTTCATTGGCCAAAGTTTAAACAACTCTTCTTCACTGGTAGGCTAACAACAAGGGTACTGTTCCAGAGCTCCATTAAAAATGCTTGCCTTTTGAACAAAGCTATTAAAAACTCAAAAAAAAAAAAAAAACAATCAGGCCCCAGATTTGAAAAACCAATTTTCCATGAGGTAATTCATTCTATTCAAAACAATTTTAGTTTGTGGGGGACAAAAACAATATCTAGACAGAGGAAAAAAAAAAAAAAAATCAGGAAAATATTGTTCCCTTCATTATGCTTATGATGTAAGCAAATGAAAAAACACCCTAAACGTTGGGTAATAAACACATAAAATGAACATGTTCACAAAAAAAACAAAAACTGAAATGCCGCTTCCCATGTTGTTGTGCTTCACAATCACTCTGCAGTATGAATGGAACTGCCTTTATACTTTGACAACCAGGACAAAAAAAGGGTAATAACTATTTACACACAATGTAAGTACAACAGACGCCTAACATTGATTATATTAACATCCCTTTTAATCTGGACATCAAACAAACAAAACGAAAACAAGGAGGGTGGGGCAGGAACAAAATATATGAAAAGTCAGTGGTTAAACTTTCCTTTCACAACATAAATTAAAAAGGAATGGCATGTCCAGAACAAAACCTTGAAAAATCAAATATACAGAGCAATTTATTTAATATTTACATATTTACAAAATAATCTTTTTTCACAAATAGAAAATAAACTGTGTCACTTTACTGAGCTCCCCCCATTGCTCCGCTTTGAATTTTAAGCGGAAAGGGTAGTTGTCTGACAGTTGCTAAAAAAGTTTAATCTCAAGGCACTTGTCACATACATCAATACTGCAATCCTAAAAAGGAAAACAAAACAAAAAAAATTGAATAATAAAAAGGCCACTTTTGAAGCCAGCATTGAAAAGTTTGAGACCTCTTAGTCTCCTGTTATTCTTATTAAAAGAATTATAAGGCAAATATCTAAAGAAGTGAAATGGATGCAACGAGTTTATTTGAGGCTGGGAAAGTGAACTCATACTTGGCCGCACACTGTACACAATACTTTGCGAACAGCCTGTACAGATGTGCGTGTCAGGGGTATTTAGCATATGGTGGGCGTGTCAGGGTTATTTAGCATATGGTGGGCGTGTCAGGGTTATAGCATATGGTGGGGAAGTTGGGGACAGAGACAGAAATGTTACTAATTTGCCTCAACCAGGAGGATTTAAACAAAATACCAACATTAACTAAGCAGATTATAAAAAGGAAATACATTCTGTAAACAAATGTACAATTGAGTGTAGAACTTTACATCATGATATTTTGTAATTACAGCTAACATTTCTGTTTCCCCATTTTTCTTTATGAGGAGGATACAAAACAAATATTCCCAAAATAGCAACTATCAAAGATATTTTTTTTCTCTCATCTTGTTATTCAGCCACAAATAATTTATATTGAGACTAAAACAACAAACAAAAAAATGACAAAGAATTGAACAGATTCCAGATTTTAGTCCTGAACCATTCTGCCCCTGAATAGCAGTGACAGCAAAAGCCCCTTGAATGGCAGATGGGCGAATGCAATGGAGATGAATTCTGCCTTTTTCTCCGATTCCCATTCCAAGCCAAGGCACAATGTCCTTTGTTCTTAGTATATAGCTAAGGCATTAGCTCCTTCAGAGGGATGTATTCACATTTTTAACACATCTGTTGTCCATTTTACTGTGACTTGTCCGATGTGGTTTCTTTACAGGGCTGCTATCTGAGCAGTCCACATCCCCTTTAACTGTTAATGTTTTTGGGTATGATTGAGAAGGACATTTCCCCCCCTCAGTTAACTCCACTCCAATTTCCTCCTCTTTGTCATCTTCTTCAGTGTCATAAGTTCTTTTCTTATGAAAAAGGAAATTTTTGCATTCATACTGAATGTCTTTGTTATTGTATTGTGCCCCAATAGGGTTCCTTATGGGATTTAATGGTTCCCATTGGTTATTGGCATTTTCTTCTTGACATCTTCTCTCCCGCTCTTTTCTTCTCTTTCGCATCCACCACACACAGATTATTATACAGGTAATCCACACAATACTGAAGACAGTACAGAGTACTGGAATTAGGTAATCTGCAAAGTTAAAAATATATATAATGAACCAGTAGCATATTCCATAGATACCCTCCCCACTATTATACAGGCTAATAACATTATTATGGCAGTAAAAGGGAGGGGGTATAGACTGGAAAATACCCTTATAAGTGTAGCCCATTTGCCATTTTGAATAAGCATAGGTTTTGGCAGCTACTTCCTTGCTTAGGCAAAGATTGATAAGCAAAGGCAGGTAAAATCATGTTACATTAATGCAACAATCATTCTAAAGAAAATTCAAACAGATTCCAAAGAAAATCCAAAGTAACTGATAAGAACACCAAATATAGGAGCTATTATACGTGGTTACAATGCTCTTCATAAAACCCCTATGTTTTAAATGTATACACTTTCAGAAATGATAAAATGTATGGGGCCCTTGGGATACGCAACAATCACTTTTGTTTGAGGAGATAAATAAAAAAAAAAAAACCTTGCAGGTTATTTCATATGATTGCATTGCTGAAGCAAATGGTATACATGGGGAAAATCTTTAACATAAATGTACCTGAATGGGTGCCGACAACCATTGTTTCAACTTTAACTTCAGTGACTGCCAGCATTGTGGTGCTGTTTTGCCTCTTTGTAATGGCATTGACAATGGTATTGGCAGCATTCTGAATGAGACTATTGTCTTTATCATCTACTTGTGATAAAAATGACTGCAATGATAAAAAAGTAGAACTTTATTAACAAACATGCTTAACAAGGTTGTAATTACATATTTTAAAAGGGCATCTCCACGCACAAAACAAAAACCTCAACTGGTATATTTAGCATTGTATTGGATTTATTACTAACTAGATATTTGAAGGATAATTATAGCCTACATTCTTGCAGAGTAAGCTGGCTCCTCCCTCCATGCAGTCAATAAAGGCTGTGATTGCCAACATCACAGCCAATGACTGACAGCTTCCCCTTCTGCCGTCTCTGCACACGTTCAAGCTTACAAAATACTCATTGAGCAGAGGAAAGAGGTGGATATCTTTGCCAGAATTACAAACATATATAACTTAAGAACCCTGTAATTACCCATTTTTAAAAAACCCTTTAAAAGGCTTTACAAAACGGATTACTGCTTAGAGAAGGGGAAATCATATATGCATAATTAATAGCGGACACCCTAGCAGAGATTAGCGTGGTTAGTTCATAATAGGTATATCTGGCTTATACTTACTATAAACTAGGGTCTACTCTGACAATTCCACAAGATTTTTGTACTTTTTAAAATTTAAGTTTAGGACAGACAGCTAGTAGTTGTCCACCCTGAAAATTAACGTTAGGAAACGTAGGGGGACCTACCATTTCCGGTTATTATAGCAGTCATATCAAGGACAGCAGCATTGATACCCTCTTCCCATGGGACCTACCTTCTGATAAGTGCTGAGTTACAAATAGCAAATAGGGACAGATAAGTACTGTTTATCCAATGCAGCACTAGCCCAATATGCTGCTACATGTACATAGTATGGTTTTTTAATTATTTTTTAACATGTTTTTGCACACTGATTATCCCTGATGTGTATGTGTTTACATACTAGAATAAAGGATTGTATATGTTACTATTTGAAACCAGTTGAGTGCTGCAGATCTCTTTTTTCTTTGTGTATTTTTCATGATCTTTTTCCTATTCTGTTCAGCACCTTCCCAGCATTGAGCTAATGTGGAGTTTGACTAGTGCAATACCATTTTTTACTTTTCTGAAAATGAACGTTTAGTAACCCCCAACCACTGATATATTTCTTCCAAAAAATGTTTAGATCGTTGCTTACAGCCTTTACACTCCCGCGCAGTCTCATCCCGGCTCCCTGTTTGGAGGAAGTCGCAAACAGGGGCCAGACTGGCAGCTGAGTCTGTGATTGGCTAAAAGGCAACTAATCACATACATTGCGGCTTTCAATGGAGACGCCGCAGGAGAGTAGGGGCTGTAAGTATCAATCTAAGCCTTTTTTTGAAGAAATATTTTGGCGGTTCGGGTTGGGCAGGGGATGCTAAAAGGGTTAATGCTAAAAGGTGCCATGGCTGCAGGGGATGGATTCAGAAGGTTGGGGGGGTGGGGGAAGGACTCCCCTGCGCATGCCTCAGTCCTTACGGAGGTCGAGGTAGAAACAGGCACCGGATGACTCACTAACAGCTTCTACTCTTTACTTTACTGGACTTTGAAAAGGCACTGCAGGAGAACCATAAGGAGCAGAGATGTAAGGTTTATTTTAAACTACACAGCAGGACCAGTATGGGGTTAAATTTTAGTTTTGGGGGTGGACATGCCCTTAAACATAGTTATACATTACATGAATATTTTGCATTATCTGGGCCAAACTGAGATGACAATTATTTACTGTATAAATAGTTTTCATCTACTGACAAATTTTACAGAGATATTTACAAAGTGACACATTTTGAAAACCGTTTTGCGTAGAAAGTTACTTACTATTGCAACTTCTATTGCCTTTTCTGTAGAATATGATTCATCACATAAAACTATCAGTTGCCTTTCTTTAGAGACAGTCCGGATAGAAGGTAAATATCTAATCTCTGAGCAGATGTTTTCAACTGTTGTCCCCTTAAAGAGAGAGAGAATTTATACATTAATACACATTCCACCTAGCAAGCACTTTCCCTGTATTAAAGTGTACTATTGGGCAGACTTACGGAGAGCCACAGCACTAAGATTTCCATCTTAAAGTCAGAAGAACCTATTTACAAAATTTCTAGTATGATTTTAAGCCAGGCATTGTGAGATTTGCAAAAGTAACCCACACAGTTACTGCAACCATTATACTATCATGATTGCTACTTTAATGCTAGAAAATATTGCCACACGGGGGTAAAAAAAATCATTTAAAATTAAATCTGCTATAGCAAAGTACTTGCTCTGTGTAGATAAACTGCTTTCAAACCACGAGGAACCAGATTTTATAGTTAAAGATTATTAATAATGATTATTATTTTTGCTAGCTGGTGAGCATATTGCATTCGAATTGCTTTTGTTAATGTTTCATGGCAGAAGTATTATGCTGCATGGGGGTTCACACACTAAAATAACATTACAATCTATAGATGAATTATACCAATCGAAGGGGAGGAGTTTGAAAAAGGTCAGTTATTGAAATATAGCAGTCTGTTACTGCAAGAGAATAATTCTCCTTAAAATTGTATTTCCCCTCAAATAAATCATATATCTCTTTAATGTTATGTAAGCTTCCTATCAACAAAGTTGTGTGGTCAGCAGGCCAACAAACATGATCACTATTTCACTATTCTGTACGAAACGGATTAGATTTTTATCATCATGAGAAATGATTAATAATTTTATAATGGCTATCTCACTATATGGTATTCTCATGAAAGTCCCAGCCTTCAACATTCTGGAAAAGATTCCAAAGCAAAATTCATGAAAATAAAATTCTAGACCATAGTATAAAAAAACTAACTTACCTGTGGTACTTTTTCATTATTAAAGATCAGAGTTATTCTTGCACAGTTGTTGTCCAGGTATCCAGAGTTTGGAAGGCAGTTAGCCACTTTTAGACTCTCATAACCACTACATTCTCCCCATTCACTACATGGTGGCTGAAAGCATTTAGATGGAGCCACTCTAGGTTCACATTCCTGACCATAGGGACACTGTAGGTTCTTGTCTTGAGAACCTACCAAAAAACAAGGCTTCCTGCCACACCACACCTAAAGACAAACATAGGAACATATTAGAGAATACAGGAAGTTTTTAAGTTTAAAATATTTTTTTGAATTTAGAGGCCTAAGGATTAAGATTAAGAACTGCTACTGTAAAGCATTTAATAAGCCGCAATCTGCATCAACATCCATTAACCAAAAAAAAAAAAAACACTCTAAAGATCACGGTTCCCCTTGTATTATTTGTATACTTCAGACGAAAAGGGGCAAATAAAGCTCACCTTCCTTTGTAGTGCAATATGTATCTGTCATGATCTAAAACCTACCTTGGTACAGTCGACTAAACCATCAATGCAATGACACGTATTGCATTCTTCTTCCCAATTTGCTCCATGTGGAAACTGCATTCCTTTAAGCCAGCAAGATCTCCCAAATCCAATTACTACAAATAAAGAAAACACATTCAGTCCCACATTAAATGCTTAAAGGACAACTCCACCCTCAAAATAGCCTCTTTTAGAAAGGATGGCCTCTTTAAAATATGTTGATATATCCAACGTTGGGCTCTGAATATATTACTGTATGCATGCTATGCTTCTGGATGCCTCATGGAACCTGAGCAATTTAGTGACCTATATTGAGACTGAGCATGCTCAGAAGAGGCATCTAGGGGATTAGCATTCAGTCACTGTCTGTGATGTCAACTGTAAAAACCATAACTGACAATTGCTAACTGGAAAAAGCAGAAACAGGGGCACCAGGACATTTTACAGGATTTCAGGTTAGACTTATTTATTTCAGATTTCAAACTATTACAGTTAAGGTTTTTAGGGGGTGATTTACCTGTATGTAGGTTTTCATTTGAGGGCTGGACTTGCTCTTTAAAAGATCATGTGTACAAATTACTGGTGACTATCAGTTTTCTGCCCGCAACACCAACTGCTATTTTTAACAGTTATTACATGCATTTGTAACCAGATACTTAATAAATTCTCTTCCATTCTGGAAAAGGTATCTGCCTCCTCCCTCTGCACAATTAGCTTTTTTTAATACGATGAGCATGTGCAAAGGAGGCAGCAGGGGAAACAGTCAATTACTGCTTGTGATGTCATCAGTCACAGCCTTGATTGACTGCACGGAGGGAGGAGCCAGCTCAAGGGAGCCATAGACAGATCAATATTATTGGCAATCATGGGCAATAATATAGACTGGCAAAATTTTTTGCTAATCCCAATAACTAAATTGGGTAAATCAGATCGGCCACCATACACAGAGCAATAATACTCATATTGGTGGATCATACTGCTTTGTCTATGGCCACCATTACCTTTCCAGAATAGAGGCAATAATTATTCTTAAATATCTGGTTAGTAATACATCTATTAACGTTCTGAGCATACCAGTTGTTTTTGGTTTTAAGGGTGGAGATGTCCTTTAACTCTAACAACACAATCTCAAAGTCTTTAACATTTATTGCCTGGGAACATACCTTCCTGGCAACGCATGCCAGCTCTCCCAGATGGACAGATGCACCTGTAGCCATTTATTTGATCTATGCATGTGGCACCATACGAGCATGGAGAAGACTGGCATTCATCAATGTCTACAATAAACACAAAGAGTATAAAACAGGGCCCCCCCAAACATCTGTATAACTTACAGTATTCCTGGCTGTGGGTACCTATCGTTTTTAGGTCCTCATCCTGGGTACAGCAGATAAGAAGTGTGAGGGGTGATTCTTTTATAAATGTACACATAATCAACAAGATTTCCCCCCTATTTATATGAACAAATCTTTTCTAATCATGAGTTATATTCCACCTGCCCCGCCTTGCAGCATTGTATGCTCAGTACATTTCACATAGGGAACAAAAAAGGTATTGTCCAATGAGCTTTGAATTTCCCGGTTCCAAAGGGAGGATCAAGTAAGACTAAGTTACCGTGAGGGCTTGCTGTAATGAAATATGTATCATTTAATACAGGCATAACTGGTAAGAAATTAAAAATTTCTTATTTAATATGGGCAGAACTGGTAAGAAAAGACATCAAATTAAGACAAATTGGCAAATAATATGTTGTTTCAAAAATATTTACTTACTGATTCTGCAGTCAGGTCCAGCAAATCCAGGTGCACATTCACAACGAAACCAATTAATTCCATCTACACAAATGCCACCATTGTAGCTGCAAAAATACATTTGAAAGATTAATTTAAAAATGTTGATTGAAACCTGAAAAACAAGGTAACTAAACATTTATAAAAACATATTAAGAACATATACTATAAACACTTTACACAAACCGGTTAAAGAAACAAACTGTTATGCCCTAGTCCATTAAGCCTCGCCAACCTTTTTGGTCCAAACAACATATTTAGAGCAGAAACCAATTAACCAATGTTAAAAGTACAAGGGAACTATGGAATAATGCCTGCAAAGTTTAGAGGGGATATTCACATGGAAATAATATTGCTCCCTTTAAATAGATCAACAAGGGGCACACCAATCAAATAAGCAAACCACGACTATATGCAAACAGCTGTTTAACTTCAGTACCAATGAACTGAAATAACCCTCCCTAACAATATTATTAAGCTGATTTGAACTGCAGACTTACCAAGGATATGGATTGCAATCGTTGGTATCTGTTGAAAGAAAACAAGCAATATTTTAAAAAAGAAAAACTATTTAGAAACTGTACCAGAAATTTGTTTTATTCTAAAAGTGAAACAATATCGGGGAAGACAAGGAAAGAGACCGTAAACTACAGCATGTTCTAACAAGGACAGTTGCCTGTAAAGAGCATGTTTTCAGGTTTTCTGATCTTGACAGACCAGGAAATAAACGCTACTCATCAAACTCTCATAGAAGATATGAAATTTCTGCCTCATTTCTCTATCAGAATTCTATAATCTAGTATGACACGGCTCATCAGAGTTAATCAAGCCTAGAACAGCTTCTCTAATCTTTTGAAAAGCAAACAGGTAATCTGTTATAAAAAGGAAACATATACACACAAAAAATTAAATGCAGACGTACCACACAAGCGTTACTTTTTCCCTGAAGCGAAATCCCTTCCCAAATGAGTCAAATATGTTGACTACTATATTTAAAGGTAGAACATGCTGAAAGCTCACACACCCAATATCCTTAAGGTATATGTAAGGAAAGACTTACTCTGTGTGCAGGTCCGTCCCTCCCAGCCTTCTTTACACATGCAGGAAAAGGAATCTCCATTGCCCACACAGGTTCCACCATTTTCACAGGGGTTTGGAAGACAACTGCTGTCCTTAGCTGTTTATACAAATGCAACAATGTACGGTAGGTTACAAACAAATTACACTCTTATAAATGACTAAATATTGTTTGTGTTCCAGTTTAATTAATAATTGCCTTGGTCTACTGGTATTAACTATAATGAAAAGGTCACTCACCAATGTTACATGTGCTTCCTTCCCAGTCTGGAGAACAAAGGCAGCGAAAAGTATCCCCCGTATCATAGCAAGTACCCCCATTACTACAAGTACTGGCATCACATTGATATTCACCTATTGAGTAAAATTAAACCAAATTATCCCTAGCCGAATGCAACTTAACAAAGGATAGTGGTGATAGTAATTAGAAAACAAGGTAAATACACAAAGCAAACCTAGAAGCAACCTAAATATATCTGCTGTATTCGGTTAGATCAACTGGACTTAAAGTTTAGTTCTTGAAGATGTTTCGCTTTCTCAATTCAGAATGACTTGTACAAGAATCTGTGGCAATTATATACCCTGGAAAGTCCCAATTAGCATATCACAGCCAGGTGTTGGGGACCTTCTGAATGCAAGGTGTGATTGCATTGCATTGTGGCTAAGAGGTGTTATAGGAATGGGCAGTTCCTATAACACCTCAGACTCGTGTACAGGTAACACCACAAAAGATTCGTGTACAAGTCATTTTGAATTGACCTGGATGAATAAGAACCTTTACAAGCAACCTAAAATAGATTTCTCTGAAACACATACATTTGGCAAAACCAAAATTGCTATGGCTCTAAAATCTGCTTAGCAATCAAGGCAGGAATCTAAATCCTAATGACCCTAAAGGAGATTACTGAATACCCTAGAAATGGAATTCAAGTAATGGAAAAGTTTTGCTTTTATTTGTAAATCACATTCATCTGCAATGATTTGCTCTGTTTAAAGCTTCTTTCACACAGGCATTTTTCCCCAGAGCGGTAACAAATGTTTGCAGCTAGAGAAACGCTACATATAGCAATTCACTACCATCGACAGTTAGGGGACCACAACCTGACATTCATGTAAAAGGAGTCATATAACAAATAGGTAAAGTCCTAAAAACAGAACCCCTATATAAAGCACTCTATCCCTTGGATTCCAAATTATTAAACCATCGGTCGCATAATCCCCATACCAGGAGCTAACAGGAGCCTGAGGAAGCCGGGATTACGGCGAAACGTGCGTCGGTTGACGCAAGTGGTGAGGAGTCAGGACCGTGTTGATTAGAAACAGAGCGTGGGGAGTAAGTTTGGACCAAGAGAACGTCATGGCTCAGGAGAAAATCTCGACCAGGAAGAATGTAACTGGGTGAAGCGGCAACACATCACACGAGTGACTAACGGCTGAGTGGCAAGAATTTCAGCTAGTTGTAGTCTCTATAAATCAGGACGGTGGGTTTGTGTATGCCATACAAGTCCCGACACACCCTGTGAGCCAGGTTTATGTATTTTCAAATTGAATCAATTCCATTTGGGACTTATTTGGAATGAGAAAACATGACAAATAATATTGTTTGAATCTCAGGAGAAATTGGTTCATCTTGGTTGATAAAAATGTACCAGTATATTAACTTTGTGGATTGAATTGCAACACCTTATTGTGACTGTACCACATGTGGATGGAATACAATGTTGGATGTTGGAAACCCACATATGGCTCTGTTCTATTTATTTACGAAATGATAACAGCGGTTCTGTGACTCAGCACTTGCGAGTTTGGTCATAAGTCCAGTCAGTGATCGGGGACGCCCGATTGGTTTTATGGTGTATGTTTATAACCTTTATGATGTGCAGTTTAACAATGTTTAATAATAATAAAGATGTTTTTTTATGGTAGATATGGGTATCCGCTCCTTCCTGTTAGCTCCTGATATGGGGATTATGCGACCGATGGTTTAATAATTTGGAATCCAAGGGATAGAGTGCTTTATATAGGGGTTCTGTTTTTAGGACTTTACCTATTTGTTATATATCGAAGTATTTAGCCCCTAGCACCCCCTGATTATGGGTAGTCCCACTTCCGGTGTTCAAATATATGGAGTAGCATCTAGAAGCCATATTATTATATATGTAAAAGGAGTCATATTCAGGTTACTATTGCCCCTCTCACCACAAACTTTTGGTCTTGCACATTTACATTCTGGAACCCTACAACAAAACAATTGGCTCTATTTTATCCTTTTTGTAATGACACCAAAATAGAAGAACTAAACCCCTCACACACAAACAGGAGTATAAAATAGGATTTACATATATTCTCATGGATTAGGTAATGGTCAGTGCCACTATAGTGCTTGCATTTCATTATAAATTTAATGCTGGCCATGGAAATAATGGTTAATGGCCAATCAGTCCAGATAACTGGTACAGCTAAAATGTTCTATGTATGAAAGAGAAAAAGGACACCCCACAAAAAGTACTTACGAGAATGACATGTTTTTCCTTTCCAGCCATTTTTACATTCACAAACAAAATCATTCACCAAATCTATACACCTGCCATCATTTTGACAGGGATTGGGAGTGCAGTCATTGTAATCTGTTAGTGAAAAAAGTAAAACCGTCAGATTTTTGTAACAGAAATATCCAATAACAGCAAAAACTTGAGCATTCTCATTGTTATCCAAAAATGCAATATGAAAATGTATTCCAACCTACTTATATCACAGAGTTCTCCTCCCCAGCCATTTGGACAAAAACATTTGAAAGAATCAATTTCATCTGTGCAAGTCCCTCCATTCTTACAAGGGTTTCCAAGACAGTCATTGATATCTAGGTAAAAAAATATTACACTTATGCAGAGTCTGATCAGTCATACACAAACGTTTCGACTTTATTTCCAGATTACTACTTACTTTCATGACAGTAAGCACCAGTAAATCCTCTGTTACAAGAACAGGTGAAGTTTCCTCCTGGACGACTTATGCACCGTCCGTGAGGCCCGCAAACGTTGGAAGAGATGTAACGGATACCTTCCTGGGTGGCATTAGTAGAAATCGCTATTGTACAGCTGTCTATGACTAAAAATAAAAGGCACATTAGTGACAGTGAGATGCTTACCATCAGCTGCATAAAAGAGTTGACTGACAAAGCTAACTCCAAGTTGAAATAGCATCCAGTATTTGCAAAACTATGCAATGGTCATTTATAGAAGGCCTTACAAATGGAGCACAGGGTGGAACATGGAAAAGTCACTAAAATCTGCAGGCCACTCAGAGAACCTGTGGCTAAGAGCAAATAAAAAAAATATACCAAAATAAAGAAATCATTAATATTTAGCTTCTACCTTTGCAAGTGCTGTTTTTACAGTGATCCTTCAGGTGAGTGCAGTTCTTCCCATCATAATCCTCTGAGCATGCACAATAATAATCTCCACGTAAATTATAGCACTGGGCTTTATTTTGGCAAGGGTTCGGCTCACAGAGATCTATATCCATCTATAAAACACAGAAATAAAACTTTCTAAAAGAATTCTGTGCATGTTCATGTCATTTATACCAGTATAATGCTAATAAAATAGTAAGCCAACTAATTGTTGACCAATGCAGAAAAAAAAAAAAAAAAAAAAAGAGGTAGGACAAATATTTAAAAACATTGTTTGCGTAAAGCACCAGAAGTTTTGCGAAGCTGTATGTAAAGGTTCCATTTAAACCAATCCTACATCCAAAAGCTAATTAAATCAGATCCTGAAAACCTTTTTACGGTCATGCGCTTACTAGAATTCTTTGCATAGCAGAAAACTGCTCAGTGCAAATGGTTCCATACAAACTACTTTATTACTCCTATTTTATAGGAAGTGCAGCAGAATCAGATTAAAAGTGTCTGCTACTATTGAAAAAAAAAAGTCCAACTTAAACAAATGTTAAAACACGTAAACTTTTATGCAGTTATTTCCTTTTAAGGAAGTCCTTCACCTCAATAGATGGGCTTCAGCTTGTCTCTGCTGTATTTATTTAAAACAGATACAACTATGTCAATCTGAAAAGGCTCCATTGGTGTACTTTTTTCTTACAGCTTGGATTGTACCTTATCTCCTACGGGTGCAGCAGTATTAATATGTGTGTCTGAATGTGGGATTGGGTTGATTTACTCTGAACTGCAGGTCTAATTTATAATAAATCTAGTTACAGATAGTCAATTGGTACTTTAAGAAGGGATCTAAGTTTAAATACACAAGGGCAAATATCTGCACTTATTGATCCTCGATGTGATAATATGATTGTATTGCTCAAGAACAGGGTCAACAGGCAACTGATAGTTTCCAATCTTATTTTCCATCACTGGTTATTGGCAGACGATTGGATGTTGTGGAAAATCTCAACTATTTGTGCATATTTCTATGAAACAAATTTGTTATGGCTAAAAATCATTACACTTTTTATGGTCAAAATCCACACAGTATCTGCCTATGTGTACCAGCCCTTAGGGTAAGAGCAGATGGGCAGCTTGTCTGCATTATTTTAAATGAGTGACAAGCAAATGGATTGTTGTAGCTCAAGTGGTAAAAGTTGCTAGAAAGAAAGAAAATATCCACCTGCCAAAAGGATGACAAATACATCGAATAAAACCTTTGCAATTTTTTGTAGCGACATTTCAATCAACATAGAAACTACTGCCATTAAAATTACCCCGTCGGTCGCTGCATTTTAATTTGCTTACATTTTACTTTACCATTGTAATGAGACTTAAAAAGCCTGCCCTTCTCTCTGGATAAATTAAAGCAATTAGTTCAATAACTTGGCCAAACCACTTCACGGTTTGCTTTATTCTGCTGGGTCCTAACTTTTAACCTTATTTACCATAGTAACTTTTATATAATTTGTATATATAAATTGTTCAGATTCCCAGAGGTCTCTGGTTACACTAACCGGACCACATCCCATAGGTGGATTTTAATAATGTCCCATAAGGTGATCGATATCAATTATTTTACAATGGCATCCAGATGTTCACAAGCCTATAAACTTTTCACCAGGATACCTGCTGGGTTCCAAAATAAAACTCTAATTTTGGACACCACTTATTCAACTAATTATTTATAAAATGGACACTTATTTTCCTTTAAGAAACAGGACTGCAGCCAGACCAGAGATTGTTGTATTATGAGATTAAATCTGCTATTAGATCAGATGGTTATCTATACATTACTGCAGTTTTAAAGGTCTTGGACACAGAAATAACTTTCCTACTCCAGACTTTACTGATCCCTGATGGCTTGGCTGACAAACAAAATCTGTAGACTTATTTCAGAGAGCTGGAATATGTCAACCAATAAACCAGGGTTATTTAGTGGGGAGGGGGAGTAGGTTATAATCTAGCACACCATACAGCTATTCCAGTCATGAACTTGGCTTTTACATGAAAACAAAACAAAAAAAAAAACACAACACTACCATCTTTTCCCCCCCATGACCCAGTTTTGTGAGTTTCATACCAACAAACTACACACAGATATATTAAACCATAATAGGTATCTAGATTACCCAATAAGTATTGTGAGGTTTATTTAATATGGAGGTGCAAAATATTTGCCTGTGCTGTTAATCTGCAGCAACCAATCAGAAGTTATCAAATGTTTTCTAACTGTAGTAGACCAATCAAATGTTTTCTAACGGTAGTAGACCAGTACAGCAATTTTTATGAAAAGCCAACTATACTGTAAAAATTTATTTTTAGAAATGAAAAAGGACAGGAAGGTAGGGTGGATTATTCCCACCTCCCAATATTGTTTTGTTGAGGAGATACAGCTTTCATCTGCCAGGTTATGGCCCTGGCCCTTCCTGTATTAAAGATAGTGCAGAAGCATTAAGGAAGCCAGGCAGAAGCAGTTTTCTTCATGCTGCTGTTCCTCATGGGAAAATAATTGGGAGGTAGAAAGTACCAATCCTGCCTTCCTTTCCAATGTACTTTTCATTTTAAGTGTTTTTGGAAAAAGTTTATACATGCTATAGTTTAATTTTTAATTTTTTAATTATGCCTGATTTTGAGCACAGAATCTTTAGATTAGATTTTAGGGAAAATGTGTTTCAGTAATTCTAAATTTTATAAACAAAATGCAACCGATCCAGCTGATGTTTTTCTAAAAATCAACTATTTTTAAGGTATATACATTCCTCATAAATCGGAAAATCCCATTGGATTCCACAGGATTTTCTGTTTATCGGGCATGTGTATGCCAAGCTTAACACCTCCTGTTTATTCCTACAGTAGACAGATCAGGTTTCAAATGCAGTAAAATCTGGCATCTTGACTTCCTGAAATGCACATTAGCTATGTAGACTGATGGTTTAAGGCAGAATGTTCTGATTCATAGAATGTTAGATCCTTAAAGAGAGCACTGGCTAGGGGAAAGGCTGTACTAGGCAGCATAATGGCCAATTGACCCCAAAATGAGTTTAAAAGGAAGTTTCAGCAAATAATTTATTAGCATAAATGTCTTCTAACAGAAAAATAGCATCATGCAATATTGTTAATTGTGGCTTTCTTACTACTATGCAACAAAGCCAGGAATTCCAAAGAATTCCATAAAAATTGCCAGCAATATTAAATTTATTTCCTTTACATAAACATTTTCAATGTTTGGGATCTAGAAACGAACGGAAATGCAGAGTTCTGGCCCAAGATCAGATTTTGAAAATCCAAAAAAAAATAAAAAATAAAGGTATAGATATTAATAGTAAGTTAGTGTAAATGGCTAAGGGGAATGGTCCAGGGAGCATATAAATACAACTTTAAAAAATACCTTACCTTTCTTCACATGAGTTATTTTTAAGTTTCAAAAACAGACTGTGTATATGGATTAGTCCACAGGATCTAACAACCAGGCGTTACACAGAGGATTACACTCCAGCACACTGCTGTTGACTACTAGCCAGACAAATAGGTAGGTGCAATCCTCTCAACTCCCCACTCCCAGGGCCACAAGATTCAAACAAGATGAATAGCAGAGGAGCACACCACTTAAAAAGTGATGAATTTAACGTTAGTGCAGAAAACATACAACGTTTCGGGGCTCACAGGGAAGGGACCGCGAGTCCCGAAACGTTGTAGGTTTTCTGCACTAATAAATTGAATTCATCACTTTAAGTAGTGTGTGCCTCTGTTACACAAAGGATGCACACATTTTTTTCCAGTCAAATCAAGACTAGAGCTGCATTATTGAGCCCATACACACAAGATCATTTTTGTTCAAAATTATTTTTTAACCATTTATCCGATAATCCTTTACTCCAATAGTGACATTTAAAGGAATAGTTCACTCTCAAAGTGAACTATTCCTTTAATATATTGATTGAAGCCCGGGAGGTTAAGGAGCTATGCCTTACCTCCCGATCTTTAATCAATATTGCAGAGTCCGGGAACGAAGATACCAAAGACCTTACGGCAGCCCAGCTGGAATCTCCGACAGCTTTATTCTCCTGTACAGCTATAGCTCCTATTAATCTCTAGTGGCTGTACATAATTGTGTAAACTGATTGGTCCATTCAATTATTCAAAGCACCTGAGAGTGTATGGTGTGTAATTTCTTTAAAGGAATAGTTCACTCTCAAAGTGAACTATTCCTTTAATATATTGATTGAAGCCCGGGAGGTTAAGGAGCTATGCCTGGAGCTATAGCTGTACAGGAGAATAAAGCTGTCGGAGATTCCAGCTGGGCTGCCGTAAGGTCTTTGGTATCTTCGTTCCCGGACCCTGCAATATTGATTAAAGATCGGGAGGTAAGGCATAGCTCCTTAACCTCCCGGGCTTCAATCAATATATTAAAGGAATAGTTCACTTTGAGAGTGAACTATTCCTTTAAAGAAATTACACACCATACACTCTCAGGTGCTTTGAATAATTGAATGGACCAATCAGTTTACACAATTATGTACAGCCACTAGAGATTAATAGGAGCTATAGCTGTACAGGAGAATAAAGCTGTCGGAGATTCCAGCTGGGCTGCCGTAAGGTCTTTGGTATCTTCGTTCCCGGACTCTGCAATATTGATTAAAGATCGGGAGGTAAGGCATAGCTCCTTAACCTCCCGGGCTTCAATCAATATATTAAAGGAATAGTTCACTTTGAGAGTGAACTATTCCTTTAAAGAAATTACACACCATACACTCTCAGGTGCTTTGAATAATTGAATGGACCAATCAGTTTACACAATTATGTACAGCCACTAGAGATTAATAGTCACCAAAAAATTAACAATATTGCACAGAAAATTTGCATGTTAGCCCATTTGTCATACAAAAAAGCGCATAGCACATAAGGCAAAATGTTTCTAACACAAGTAGCTATTGCAGTAAAGCAATTCCCATTGATGTTCTTTACACAAATAATGTACCAACCAAACACAATAATAAACATACATGTAATAGGGTAACATGAGAAAGAGATGGAAACTTCTCTTTTTCAGATGCCCTGGGCAGTAAAAGAACACCAAGCACCATAAAACAGATTCTTCAAAGGATCATTCAAATAGAAATAAATTAGTTAAATCTTAAGAATATAAAGACAGTTGATTTACCATCTCAATCTACAAGAGAAAGCACTGCCCATTTAGTTATCAAAGTCTTAAGACTTTCCAAAAAGCTATTTGTAGCAATGCTACAAGGGTTGGACCATTGTCTACAGGTCAAGTAGTCCTGTAGAGTAGTCAAGTAGAGACAATGAAGAAAACAATGATACCTCTGCCTAGGCAGCCAACTAGATCTATAATTGAATACATGTAAGTAGCACTTACTCTGATTTGCGTGTTTTGCTGCATGCCTTTTAATCCAGCACACATTTTGTTTAGGAGCAGTATCCCCCTCCCTCTTTTAACCACTCCCATTTCCATCCAACTTGACTTTTTCCCCCCATAATCCAACTGTCAAGCCTGCACACAGCATTCCAACTGTCAAAACTCTGTCACCATTCCAGCTACAGTAAAACTACTCACAGTAGAATAGTTTTTGAGAGCAAGGAACTTGATTGACAGCTGAAATATAAGAAGTTTTAGATTGGATTTCTAAAGAAATAGGGGGCAGATCAACAAAAAAATGATACAGTGGTGATTGGAAAGAATAATGGTTTCCAGTTATGGTCAATTTAAAACAACCTATTTTTCGGTATAGATGCCCTTTAACCATAATCCTAGTTATTGTGTACACTGCACAGTACTTTTCTGGATGTCAATCTTATAGTGTTCGACAGGAGACACAGTCTTATAATTTGACAATGTCTGTATAATCTGTGCCAAAATGGTTAAAATTTATTTGTAAGTTTCACGCAGAATAAAGTGTAGTTTCTAAATGTTCATTATGAACTCCTAAAAAACCAAAAGCCCATGCCTTCAAATGGTTATAAAAGCAATAGATTGTTTTGGGTTCTAAGATGACCATTTCCCGTCTGCAAGATGCAAACATAAGCAATTATGAACCCTGGGTGAAAATCTGAGCAACATTTCTGGCTACATTTCTTGAAAAACAAGTGCAAATTATCAGTACTAGTAACAGCTTTCAAATTCTCATAAAATATATCGCATGAAGCCCAGATAATTTATTGTAAAGAAAGTAAAATACGTTTTTACGACAAACAGTCCAGGTAATAATAATGAAGTTGGTCTTTTTAAACCAACATAATTGGACACAATTGCACAAATTTACTTATTTAGAAAAGGCATCGGTTGATATTCACACGAACAAGCAATACTACAGCCTTGGATTGCTCTGATGTATAAGGCTGTGGAAATGTTATTTTAGGCTTAAACTAAAGATCACATAACATCTTAAAAACAGTCCTCACCTCGCAAGTTGAGCCAGAATATCCATGGTGACAATGACAGTAGAAACCATTGCGGAGATCTTCACAATCTCCTCCATTTTGACAAGGATTACTAGCACACTCATTCAGCTCGATCTCACAGTTCTTGCCAATAAAGCCTCGAGGGCAAATACAACGATATCCATTTACCTTATCCTAATAGAGAAAGCGGTATTATTTGTATTGATCTTGCATAAAAATCACCAGCCAACAAACACCCCCACAAACAAGTAAGATCATTCAGACACTTATTACAGGAGAAAGTCTAAAAATGAAGTTTAAGGGATTTTCCAATAATCTTTAACATATGCCATAAAGAGATGGCTGAAACTACATAGTTTTGTTCAATTTTCAGATTCCCCGATCTTGGGAAAATCCCCAAGATCCGGAAATGGAACGAATTACAAGATTTTCAAATGTACGGAGCTTTTTTCAATAATTTTCGAAAATATCTTCAAACGTTCGAAAACCCTTAAAAAATATGACCGAAGACCATTTCTGAGTTTCCGATTGTATTTTAGAAGGTTTTCAAATGTTCAAGGCCATTTTCGAAAATAGCCTTGAACGTTCGATTTTTGAAAATACGAATGGAAACTCGAAAGTGGTCTCCGGTCGTATTTTCGAACGTTCGAAGATATTTTTGAAAATTATTGAAAAAAGCTGCGTACATTCGAAAAGGTGTTCCAAAGTCCCGAAATCTAGAGGATCCGTCTGAATTCCAACGGATCTTTCAGATTTCAGAATCGAGGGGTTCCAAATAATCTGGTCTGTTTTCCTGTTTCCAATGGACAGTTGGAGCTGGTAATGCTTGCACCCATTCAAAACTATGGGATTTTCAGGCAGTGTTACCAGCAAGAAATAAACTCTGGGAGAAAAGAAAAGCAGCATCCCAATTCATTTTGTAATGTTAGAAATGAAACATCCCTGGTCCTTATTACATGGGGAATCATATTTTAGTTCTCCAGTACGGCCTATAATATAGTGCCTACAAATTCTACAAAGTAAATCATTTTGAGCTAAAGATATACGGCTTTATTAAACAACCCGTGACTTCTTCCCATTTCCCCCTGAGCATTTCATTATTTAAAACACAGAATAACCCTTTGTTCTTTACATGTCCCTGGTTTCATCCTGTACTTTGTTTAAATGCCTTATTGTGGGAGAAGATTTGGAGTAGATAAACTTCTGCTTTGAAGCAATATTTGGAGTCATTCTTTGTTATACCCAAATAGCCTTAATTTAACATAAACATTAAATTTTGGTTTTAGCATGTTAACATTTAGAAGAAAACACAGCACTCAAATAACACAGTCCAAAACCTATTTGTCTGTTGAATCTATGGATATATAGCGGTGATCAGATAAACCCTTGGAAAATTGCTTATGACTTCTGCAGTTGCTGTTATGCCCCTGTCCTATCTGGCTTTCTAACGCTCACTTCTGGATGCAAAGGTGCAAGATAAATTCCCACGCTTGTTACTGGATGATGAATTCATTTTTTGGTGCAACATTCAATAACAAGGAATGGAAAAAAAATGACATGTCTCAGTGGGAGAGGGGGAGGACAATGGTTTTATTAGATTGCCGTCCTTTAACTTTGTCCTTTTATTAGATTGCTGTGTAGATTAACGCTCCTTTAAAAGATGAAGATTACCTCTTAAAAATCTTGCATAATAACCAACAAGGTGTAAATCAAATTTCTTTAACTAGAAGAATCATGTGACTGAAGCTTTGTTTTTGACACAGAGGCCCATGCACATAGAAATACCATTCTTTTCCACAGTAATCCCCCCTCTCATGTTTCATAATAATAAAATAAAAAAAAATGTAAAAAATGTAGGTTGAACATCTTTGTTACATGTATGGGCACCTTAACTCAACATTGCCTCTATTATAGAGAGACTTTTACATACTATCAGTACAGTGTAACATTTCCAAGAAAACAAAAAATATTAAGATCCCAGGTTATAGCTCTCTGCAATCGATCAGCTCTGTTGGTTAAACACAACATCAGGCACTAAACCTTTTTACATGATGTTAGAACCACGAAATAGTATTGACTAGAAGGGAAGAATAAGGTATTAATGATAACAGTTTGAGTCTGGTTTTCTCCACCTCTGATTAATATAAAAGATCACATACAGGATTCCCTTTAACACTTCTAATAAACTAAGCCTCTCTCCTTATCACTTTTGTTGGTCACCACTGCTTTTCTCCAGGAGTACGTAACAAAGCCAACATGCTGACATTTATTTCAACTAAAAGGAAACCAACCTTGCAAATGCCTCCGTTTTGACATTGCCCATGGCAGTCATCGTTTCGCTCTACGAAAGAAAATAAATGACATATAGAGAGCAATATACAAAGAATTCCTTGTGCAAGAACGGCCAAAAGAAAAATGTTTAGAGCTTGTTTCATGCAAGTGTTAAAAAAAGGATTTAGTTAATAACCTAGATTTACTAAAATATTTCTCAAGTCCTCCACTTACCCACACAATATTTGTAGATGCCTCCATTAGCAGGAGGGTTTTGTTTTATTTTATGATAAGTGTGTTAACCCAATTATGTTACTGTGAGGGTAATTGAGGAAATACATTAAAAGCCCTGTACTACACTAGTCAATCATACCTGGATACTGGATCTGACACAGAGCTATAATATTAGTCTTAAGAATCTCACTTATCGCAAAGAAACAGTTTATATCCTACGAAAAATGCAGTGGGTTTAAACCCCATCAGGAAAGCGCATCATAAATAATGTTTTGTTAAGAATCCAGAACACAATAGTTAAAATAGTCCAGAACTAACATGGTCCCTGCACTATTTAACAATGACCCGGCAAAATACATGAGACCCAAAGGCAATGGCAGAGGATAGAAGGGGGGATGGTCAAGAGTTGCTCTATATCCAGGAATTCCAATTTAAAATTCATTGAAGCTAGAAGTTCATGTAGCTAAGAACTTGAAATTCCTTGTTCAAACCACTAAACCATTCAAACCCGTCAGTAAAAAGCCTAATCCTCTGAGGCAAAAACAGATCCAAGGTATGATTAGACTAAAATAACAGCAATCTTCTTGGCTGATTTTTTGTTTAATGTGTGGTAGGAAGATTTATTTCAAATGGACCATTAAATACTAACTGATGTGACAATTTAGTCCTGTCCATCCAGGAAGGCAGTGACAGTAATATCGACCAATCAGATTTCTGCAAGAATAAGCATTAAGACAGGGTTTCCCCTCACATTCATTAGCATCTGTGAAACAAGACAAAAACAAACAAAAAGAGCAAAATAAAACACATGCTAAAGATTCCCAAAACACCAAGCTGAATACATATCAAAATCAAGTGTTAGTACAAAGATGGCCGATGGCAGTCTATTGCATTGCAAGCCGACTATCCATGTCTAATAAATAAACAAGAAAATTAAACACACCAGGACCCATGCAAATTATTTTCATTTTTGTGATCTCAACATTGCTACATTCACATGCAGGACATAACCCCCTTAAACCCAGAATGTGGATAATATTGCGTTGCTCGTTAGTGCACCTCCCATAAAAAGGCTAACCCAGAAATTTACCACCACCAAAGATGTTCTCACCCAATCCACTACAAATCGGATTAATAAAATAATATCACCCGACATAAAGCCACTTCACTCGCATCTCATTTGGCAAAGCAAATATAGATCACTAGACTGCATACATGCAAGACAACACACATGCAATGGCTTTATGGACACGCTCCCTGTCATTTAAGCGCATTGTTTTTCTAGAATTTATTTTTAGGATTTCTAAACAAATAATGACAGTAACAAGCGTTGCAATTTAAAACCAAACAGGGAAAAAAAATTTACCAAGCTGACATGTTGTCCCTACCCACTGTGGGGGGCAAATGCACTCAAAGCCATTTATAAGGTCTTTACACTCTCCTCCGCTTGCACATAGGTTAGATGCACATTCATCAATATCTGTAAAACATACGGTAAAGTAGGTAGAAGGTTTATAATCCATTTTCGTTATTGGGCATTGTTTAATCAGCACAAAATTAAAATACTGTATATATTTTGTCTATATGCGTTAGCACATTGTTCTGTATTAGCATATATGCGAGCCTCCTTGTTGAACTTTAAGGGTCCCTAGACACATCTTAATGTTGCAATGGAACAGGCCAACATTTTTGCTGTGGCAGAGGTTTTTGTCCGATTTTATTCACCTAAATAGCTTTAAAGGGCATGTCCACCCCCAAAACTATAATCCCCCCAACTACTGGCCCCACCATGTAGTGTAGTCTAATCCTTACCTCACATCCCAGCTCCATAGGGTTCTCCTGTAGTCCCCCCCCAAAGTCCCAAAAACTGCCCACCAGGAGGCTAGCAGAGTCCATATAGGACTCTGCCTCCTACCTGGCCTCCGGGAGAAGTTTGGCATGCGTACTGCAGCCCTTCTCCCCCTCCCTCTCCCTCCCTCTCCCGATAATGTTGGATGTTGGAAACCCACATATGGCTCTTTTCTATCTATTAATGAAATGATAACAGCGGTTCTGTGACTCAGCACTTGCGAGTTTGGTCATAAGTCCAGTCAGTGATCGGGGACGCCCGATTGGTTTTAGGGTGTATTTTTATAACCTTTATGATGTGCAGTTTAACAATGTTTAATAATAATAAATATGTTTTTTTATGGTAAATATGGGTATCCGCTCCTTCCTGTTAGCTCCTGATATGGGGATTATGCGACCGATGGTTTAATAATTTGGAATCCAAGGGATAGAGTGCTTTATATAGGGGTTCTGTTTTTTAGGACTATACCTATTTGTTATATATGTTTACAGAGCACATTGATCTAGTGTAGTTTTATCAAATATGTCAGTCTAGTAGATTAGTTCCCAGAAGTGGTCATTGCTGATCCAGTTATCCATGTTGGATCAAACTGTCCCCATCCCCCTTCACACCTGGATACAATAATCAGATTTAAACCCCTCCCAACACTAAACGCCGTGCTTAAAACTTAAAAAATTGCAGAGAAAGTATTTACCAATCTTCGTTCCCTTGGCTCTCACAATAGCCGTCAGCTGCATCTGTGATTGGATGACTCTAAGCCAATCATAGACGTGGCTGCTGGGGACAGGCCCCTAATGCATTAAGGGGCCGTAGCATTAAATATGAATTTCCAAGGTAAATAATTGGCAGGTGTGTATATAATGGAAGTATTGGTTTAATCTTCTAGTTTTGAATCACAAATAATAAAAAGGTCTTTAGCTTTACATTTCAAGCACATTAGTCTGAGAGTAAAGTCATTATATTGCACAAGAGAAAGACCCATATTTTCTGTTGCGAAATAAATATAATGACCATATTGCTGTAATTTGTTTGGTTACTCAATGCACTTTAGGTTATGTTCACACATACAAATATACATATACATTTGTACATATAGTTTTAATATACTGGCATGAATCAAACCACAAGTTTTCTCACAGGCTGCACAGTAGAGAATCAGAGCCTTACACCCACATAGGCTCTTTAGTAAAAAATGCAGATAGAATTAGTTTCTGTTAAATACACAAAAGGTCAACACCGTAAATGTAAGAAAATATTTTACTCTGTACATTACAGGATATTTTGTGTATACACACTCACAGCTGCTACAAATGACAGGTTTGATGTATATTGTTATAGTGTTATAAAGTGTTTATTCAAGCACCCAATGTCCTGCCTTAAGGTGGCCATACATACGAACGATAATGGTTACCCAATATCGTTCATGTGTATGGGATTTTCCCAACTGACCGGAGTGTCGACAAATGACCATAGTCGCCACTAAGGTCGGTCGCGAAAGACAGAAAATTTTAGTAAAGGGAGCCGATACGATCACACTGTGTATGGCCGCATGACTGGCCGATTCCCATACTGCGTTTGGGGATCGGTCAGGTATGTGTATGCGGTTCCCACAGCGTGTGTGCTGACAGATACCAATGTGATTTATTTATTACGTCTGTATCTTGGCTCCCATTGTTTTAATCTCTTGCACTTATCTTTATGACCTCAAATTGCCAGAACTGCAGGTGACAATAAGCCAACAGAAAGGAGGGGCTCTGGGCACCTGTATTTCCCCCTGAAGTGTCAGGCTGGATTGTGGGTCCCACCAGGAAATCTTAGACCAGGAGCCCACCAGGATGAGTTTCGGGGCCCACCTAACATTTCCTATCTCTATTATCACTCATTTCCATATCTATCTTGCTTCTACTGTCTCCTATTGTTTATTAAAATACATTTCTTTCTGTCCCTTTGGCTCTGTATTTAAATTGTAGCAGTTTTCTCAGTTTTCTTGGGTGAGTGGGCTGTGGGCCCACCGGGGGATTCCACTGTAACCGTGTGGGCCACTCCGACACTGAATAAAATCCCCTATGCACTGCAGCTCCATCTAATAGTGACAATGTCATTATGGAACAAGGAAACTCGTCCCCAAGCACTTTAAAAGAGCAATAACCCCCCCCACATCCTTATTGTTAGGAAATGTGAAACTGTGGAACTGCTTTCCAGCAGATGTGGTAATGGCAAGTTCATTGAATATCTTTAAAAATGGGCTAGAGAAGTTTCTAAAACTAAAAAATATTGAGAATTACTGGTATTAATACATATACTGTAGTTCTGGTTGGTACGGGGATACTATATAATATTGAGAATTACTGGTTTTAATACATATACTGTAGTTCTGGTTGGTACAGGGACACTATATAATATTGAGAATTACTGGTATTAATACATATACTGTAGTTCTGGTTGGTACGGGGATACTATATATTGAGAATTACTGGTATTAATACATATACTGCAGTTCTGTTTGGTACAGGGATACTATATAATATTGAGAACTACTGGTATTAATACATATACTGTAGTTCTGGTTGGTACGGGGATACTATATAATATTGAGAATTACTGGTATTAATACATATACTGTAGTTCTGTAGGGCCAGGGATACTTTCCAATTGGCAATTCAAGTCAGTAATTCCTCTGTAACTGTTAGATAGGGTTAAAAAGGAGGGTGAATAGGTTGGACTTTTTTGGACGTATGTCTTTATTCTAACTCAATTACAATGTTACTATGTAAGGAGAAGAAGCATTATTCAAACCAGTCAAGCCAAAGACATGTCCTGCTAGTTCTGTCACATACATCAAGGATATTTTCCTAAATATCATAAACTATAATGTTAACTCCAATAAGTTGGCAGAATCCCTGTTACTTAAACAAGTAAAATAACTGCTCTGCTCTTTAACAGTATATAGTCTTATAACACAGGGGTCCCTTATTGTCCAGCATTGGCTTAACATGTTGAGCTCATATACATGAGATTTCACAACTGGTATTTTGAGAAGTGAATTAAAAAGGATTAAAATGGATTTGTTCTCTCATTCTAGCAGTGCACACTGGGACATAATGTAAAAGTGCAGCAGTAACTGCCAGCTTCATGTACATAATCATTCTTTTCAAGTGATGATTGATAAATGAGAATGAGCAGTGGGCAGCTCTGTATTTAATTTCCAATCACAGTGGGGGAATGTTCCTTAAGAAAAAGTGTGGGATGAGAAACATTCAGTTCCATGATTAAGCCTGAATGTGTGTGTGTCTCCTTTTGTGAATTTCCAGAGCACAGACACAATCTCCCATCGATCCCTTATAGTATACAAGTCAGTGCAGGCATTTTACAGAGAGGGTTAGATATTGGACGCAAATAAATATAAATGGAAGCTTTGTCTTGAAAAATTAGACCATTAAGCAGCACAACAGCTTTCTACAGGTAAATAGAAAATGCAAGGCAAGTCCTCATGTATTACCCTGTTTATCCACCGTGGATCGTTGCTCCCTTCTGCTATCAACCACTCTGCCAATGGTACAAACTTTCAATATTCCTTTCAAAAGAGGCAGCCGGGAGCTATTGTTGCAATATTGAGGCTTGAGAAAGGGCAAAGATTTGCCCGAAATGTTGCCATTTGTATAAAGATGGGTGAATAAAAGTTTTATTTCACAATTGCATCTATAGCTCCAGGCTGTCTCTTTTGAAAGGAATATAGAAAATGAAAGGCAACACAAAAAGGCTTTTTAAAAGGGCATATTGGTACTTGCACTGGATTGTACGTATGTATGTATAGTTTATTTATAAAAGCCACTTGGGGACACAGCGCTGTAGCAAAATACAATAATGTCATACAAGGGGAACAGAGACATAGATTCCGGTGCAAATTAGTAATTGGTAATAAACTAGAAAATAATCTACTGTAAATCAAAGGAAGGTTCCTGACACCAGACTCTTCTCCAAGTTTAAAGGAGAACTAAACCCAATGTAACATAGAGTTCTTCATACAAGTGCCTTTCTGCAATCGAGCATTGGAGTATATATTCAGAATAAAAACATTACCATTTACATGATGAAACGCCAGCTCAGGTTATGATCCCTGTGAGTTTCCTGGTGCCTGAAGTTACCTTGACTAGGAGAAACCCTGTCCAAACAGTAAGGAATTATTCCATATAAAGCAACAGCCACAATTTCGATTTCACAAACCTAATGTGAATGAAATGCAGCACGAGAAACGTGAAATGTACCGAATCTGTAAACATGAAATAACGCGACCCATCAATCAGTGCTACAATCATCTTCATAAAAATCACTTTGCTTATTTCCGATCTATTTATATTTATTTAGTTGCCTCTCGGGACATAAGAGATGAGTGGCTGTGACGTTGGAAGTCAGAGGATTACGGTCCCATGGGAAATGGAGACTGCTCTGCCACATATGAGATTTTATTAATAGATTTGTGAGTGCACATGTCATATGTTCTGTAACCTTGTTTTATTAAACATTTTACTATACAGCTGGGCCTGCTGTGTCTTAGAACATACCAGCAGGATGGCACAAATACAGGTCACATATAAACATCCAAATACAATGTATAATGTTCTCACCGCACTCCATGCGACTGCTTACATGCAAATTGCTCATGAAAGGAAAATATTACAGCCAGTGGTGTAAGTAGGAATCACTGTCCCCCCAGCAAAACTATGATGGGGCCCCTATCCCTGCTTCATCTACAGTGGTTTTCTGGGCAGAGGCTATATCTGTCATAGGGAAAATAAGAAGATGGGGGCCCCCTGCAGTTGCAGTGGAAGTTACCCCCCTGATTGCAGATAAACGTGTGAACCTTTAGCAATCTGCATAGTGAAACGCGCTGTTAGGCTTAAAAAAGAGAACAAAAATATATAGTTATATGTGAAATCATAAAGTGTTCCAGCAGCCAAAAGACAAAATACTGTCTGTCACCAGGGAAACGAAACACACTGTATTCATTTCTATGAATACATTTCTAGTATTTCCAGCCGGAAGACATAAAGCTGCTCATGACCGGACATTAAATGTTGGAATGAGCCGATGGAACCACTGTCAATATATTAAATTATGGTTTGTATATGAGACAGATATACACATATACAGAATACAGTACATCTCTGTCTTTCATAGTACTCGGGGGCACAGTATGCACAGTACAGAAGACTCCTAGTAATAATAAGAATTTCGATTTCAATATTTTCGCAATCCTATTTTACTTAAATAATGAATGGTCAGCAATAAACACACCGTATAAAATCCCACATGGGAATTCGCCTGTTTATATTAAAGGACAACTAAGCGCTAGGATAATTCTTGACTAAATAGGAACCTAAGCTGCTAGATTTAAACTTTTATCCAAACTTAAAACACTATGGGGGAGATTTACCCAGAGCCGCTATCTCTTAAAGTACTTTTATCGCTAGCATGCCCTATAGTAAAAATTGTCTGATTTTGTAATTGGCACCACTAACTATATAATTATAACACGTTAACAAGTATTTTACAATTATATCATTAGGTGGATGGGCCCCTCTGTTGATTTTCTTTTTAATTAGTTTACACACAAAGCAAATCTGATGACCATGGCTAGGAGCACCGAACCAGGTAAATAGTGTATACAGGGAGCTAAGAGAGTTACAGGGCGATGCACCAAGATTCCTGGAGTTAAAACCATGCAAACAATGTTATACCGGTTAGTGCGACTTTAACTCCTTCATTGCGGTAGCTGCGTGGGTAGCTCGAAAGTTAACCACGCAGCCACCAAATGTCATATGTCAATAGCTGCACTCTACTTTGGCACTTTTTAATGCCAGCTAAAAGTTCCAATATAGTTGACACCTATTTGTGATGATCTGAGGGCTGATACCAGCATATAACCTTGCTGGAGCCATTGCACTGGGGAGCCATTAGCGGCTCTTTATGCATCGCCACACCATAGAGAGTTAAGTACACTGATACAAACTGCAATCTCTTTATATATATTTACTTAAGTGTTGAAAATAACTTGAAAACACAGCGTTTTGGAGACCATAACTGTGATGGAGCACCAGGGGTAATAACCTGAATTAGCAAATGCTATGTAAGGGAAAGTGTGGGTCCCAGTCTTTAATAAATAATATAACATTGTTTCATCCAGGCACCACCTCTCCCAGTATTATATTGTGTTTATAATGTATATGTAAAATGTACCAAGCACACTGTTGGGGATATGCAGTTAGTCCTTTGTCCACAAGATGGCTCATTGGGTAAAATTCCTAGGATTGCCTGTTGTAAATTAATTATTTCAGTGCCAACACATCTGGCCTGTAGGATTGAGTTGTGCAATTGCTGATTGGTCTGCTGCTCAGTAAGTCTGATGATTGGCTGCTGGTTGAAGGTTGGTAATTTGCACTTCAAAGGGAATGAGGCAGTATCCTGTAGCTGGGAGTTGATTAACTCTATCCTGACATTTAGCTTGAGAGCAAGGGGCCCAGTATCCAGGAAGGCAGAGCAGACCAGGAGAAACCAGCAGTAGCCCAGCAGTTTGGAGCCAAGGCAGTGGAGCTCAGAGATCCCAGGAACTGCATCCCAAGGACAGTGCTTGCTTGGTAGGATAAGGTTGTGCTTTGTACTGGTGCATTATAATAAAGCTCCTCCAATTGTAAAATAGCTTGTGTGGCCTGGTTTGCCTTATTTCCCAGAACCTCACACAGGGTGTCCTGTGACAATAACCCTTCCTCTGGTGTAAGTAAACTACAATAAGTTATATCTGTGCCTAGAATATGGCAGGGTGTGACACAATATATGTAAATGCTACATCATTAGCACTGGAGAGTTTGTTCTTATTAGTGATAATGTGTTGCATGGCTCTCCATAAAAACCTCTCAGTATTACATTTGCTATACTTAGAATAAAATTGCCATAGATTCACTTTAATTTATTCAACTTCTGCAATTCTACTGGAATGGCTCCTTTAAGGATTTATGTAGGCAAAAACTATTTCTCAGCTGCCAAAAAATAGTTCAGGACATCCTTGGAAAAACCCTATTTCAGTAAAATCTTTACACGTACAAGGAGTTCACAGCATTTTCTTCCACAATCCTAGAAACATAAAATCTCAGAGGACAAGAAATCTGATCCAACTATATTCCTATTGGTTCCTATTTATAGCTGCTAGAAATCCAACTCTCCTATAGTAAATAGGACTGGTTAGTCACTTGGGATTTACCGTTCATTTTTCTAGGTCTTCCTAAAAAACAGATGGTATAACACATGAATTTCTACAATTATTTACACAACATTTATAACCTACCATCTTTAATGGATATAGGTTATAAAATATATTTTAGCTACATAGTGGAGTTCAAATGTCCATATTCATATCAATAAAATAATTACATTTTCTATATTAATAAAAGAGTAATTATTTAAATGGCAACTACACCCTAACCCCCCGCCACCTGAATCTATAAAGATAGAAGTATTCCTACCACCCGTGTTGCTTTAATTTAAATGTAATTAGCATCAGAAGTTTATTCGGTGAGTGTTTGCTACTTTCTGTTTCTCTGGTGGAGTTCAAAGAAAAATATTGTTAAAGGGCATGTTCATTCTTTAAAAAACTTTTTACCATAATCACCACCCAAAGCCCCACTTTTACAATACTTACCACAAAGTCCACCAGTCCCATGCTGCTGTTCTGGGTTGCAGCCATCATTCCAGGCCATGCCTTTAACCGTAGTGTAACTAGGAACCTTTATAAAACTATAATGGGCCCCTCTCCCTGCTTGATTTACAGTGATTGCTTTGGGGGAGACTGTATCTCGCATAGGAAAAGTTAGAAGTTGGGGCTCCCTCTGGCTCCCAGAGGGTGCAGTGGGTTCCCTTGGCAGTTCACAATATATAGAAAATTGGGCTGTTGTACATCCATATTAAAGTGCAACTAGAGACCAAAAATATATTACATACAAAAAATAGAATTCATACAAAACACAGAATAGCCAATATGCAATTAGAATTGTTTGTGCACTAGAATTCTATTTTTTGTATGTATTCCCTTGGTAGTTGTGCCACTCATGTTAAAATCTTGGCCAATGGCGATAGTGTGGCGATGGTGGGGTTTTGGAGGGTGATTAGTGTGAGCCATTTCCTTGCCTTACTCCTTGACATTTCTTACTATTTTTTTTCTTTGCACTCAGGGAGCTAGAAAGACGACTAAACTTTTAAAGCGTATTACTTTTAAATTGTATAGAATACTTTACTTGCTCCTATTCATGGGGTTGGGTTGTATGTGTTGTTTTTTGGTTTATATAGCTTAATCTGACATTAGGCTAAATGGCATTGAACCAGTTTTTAGTCTATATTTTTGGAGTCCAAAGAGGACCTTGGACCCAAATCTTCCAAAAGGGTTAAGGGTTCAGATGACTATGGAGGGACAGGTATACAGTCCTGACACATATATAATGAATGTCTAGGATTGCTGTCCTGTGGGTAACAAATCTTTATATCATCCACTCTGTAGAGATTATGTGTTGTGGGGGCAGTTCTTTTGCTGATTGTTCCAAAATCACTTTTTGCCCCTGGTACCTTTTATTTTAACTTCATATGCACCATAATATGCACCGTAATAATATATTACTCAGTAGATCTGGCAGTCAATAAAGTTAAGTAGTACTTGACCATTATATACCTAATCTTATAAGTTTTATTGGGGTATTGCTTGGCCTTTCCTAAATTTACACTTATTATACTGTCAACAGAACGGAAACAGCAGCTCATCACCCTATTTAGTCTGCGTAACTAGGATTAGTTATATTCTTTGTTTAGATAACTTGGAATTTAGATGCAGGTATTGTTGTTTCATAGTATAGTATAGTATAGTATTTGAGGTTGAATAAAGACATACGTCCATCCAGTCCAACCCATCTAGCAATATCCTCATTTCCTGCCTAACTGTTGATCCAGAGGAAGGCAAAAAAAACCCACCAAATTTATGAAGGGGGAAAAAATTCCTTCCTGACTCCAAGTGGCAATCGGAAATTTCCCTGGATCAACTCTACTTTATGTATCAATACCAGTAACTTGCAACATTCCTTGTTTGCAGAAACTCATCCAGCTTTTTTTTGAAACTGACCAATGAACCTGCCATTACAACGTCCACTGGAAGACAGTTCCATAGCCTTACCGTTCTCACAGTGAAAAACCCTTTCCGAGCTTGAAGCCTAAACCTTTTTTCTTCAAGTCTTAAGGGATGTCCTCGTGTCCTTTGACATGTTCTATTGGTGAACAATGCCCCAGATAGATTATTGTATGGCCCGTTAATGTATTTATACACAGTAAACATATCCCCACGCAAGCGCCTTTTCTCAAAATCAAGTTAATTTGATATATTGGTCTTTAGATGCTATGGAGTCTTTAGTCTTTGCTTCGGACAAAATTGAATTGTTTTGTAAATCCCTTCCCATTAAGATATGTATATATATATACACTCATTCGTGATCACTGTAAGCTGCAGATTGGAGCCAGGAGAACAATACAGCCTAGAGCTGCTTCACTAAGCTCCTCTGCCATTGATACAAACAGCTGGAAAACAATTTTCAATACAATTGCTACAATAATAAGTATTAATTCAGTAACTTTGCCGCATTGGTTGTTAAATGACCCACACAATTCCCACTGTTTAATAGGACAGACGTACAGTATGTTACTGTTCAAGTTAATTACTTTGCTTTATTTGCTTTGCGTGAATTTTAAACAGCCTAATCAAACTGTGCAGGAACATATATTCAGATTTATTTTAATGCCATAAAATGAAATCTCCTAGAACAGTCCATCATTACGGTTTCTAAATGAAGCAAGTTACAATTTGCATGTTTTAAATAATAAACAATAAAATAAAACACAGCTGATATTTTTAACAGAAAATAATTAGTTATTTCATAAAGAACAAATGGCCTCATTAACCCAGAGGTGCTGGGCACAAATGGAAGGCAGCATGAGCGTTACTACCGGGTGAGGAGACCCTGCAGGGGGTCTGTAGCCAGGGGCGTAACTGCAGGAGCTCGCCCACCCCCTCACGTGTTTGGAGGCTGGGCCCCTGACCCACCCCCCTCCAACATATGCACAATCAGCTGTTTAAAAGACCAGACCCAGCCTTCCGGTTCAGTCCCAGAAGTTCGGCTGTTTAAAAACAGCTGGTCATGGAGGAGGTTAGGCCCTCCTACCATCCAGCCCCCCTCGTGGTTGTAGGTGTGGGGGTAGTTACACCACTGAGGGGAGCCCCAACTTCTTATTTTTCCTATGACAGATACAGCCTCCTTCCAGAAAACCCCTGTAGTTGTAATAGTGGTAGGGGCTCCATCATAGATTTGCTGGGGGGCCCAGTGATTCCTAGTTACACCACTGCCTGCCTGGCAGAAGCATTTTACTTCATACTGGTTCTCCTTACAGACACAATATTAGAAGGTAGAAATTATCCACCCCAGGTACTTTTCAATTTAACTGTTTTTTTTAAAAAAAAAAACTTTGTATGACTTATAGTTCTTCTTTAATATAGTTTAGCGCTACTTTAACAAAAGGATTTTCAGCGGCTGTGTCGGTTTCTGGAAGCGAACAGCACAACCCTATTCAACAATCCATTAGCATGGCTTTTTGCTGAAATTCTAAGATCAGCCTTAAGGCTGGTTTTAGATTTTCGCTAAAAGAACTTTATTGCTATATCGCAGTGGTGGTGAACCTATGGCATGCATGGCAGAAGTGGCATTTGGAGCCCTCTCTGTGGGTACTCATGCAGATTTCACCAGAGTTTGTTACCAGAAAGCCAGAGAGAAAGTGTAGCTGCTGTCTGTAGCAGAGAGGGGCACATGCTGTAACATTCAGCTCTGCTTGTGTCCCTGTTTTAGATCTCAAACTCCTGTCTAATAATGTAGGGATAATGGTCACTGTTTTAGATCTCAAACTCCTGTGTGGTAATGTAGAGGTTAATAAGTAATCGATAATCAATTCTATCTACTGTATTGGTCTGTGTCTATTTGAGTTGTTTTTTCTAAAGTAAAAACTCTGAATTCAGGTTAAATGATCCTGTTGGCACTATGCAATAAATAGTGGGGTTTTGGGTTGCAGTTTGGGCACTTGGCCTCTAAAATGTTTACGTCACTGATATATCGAGTAAGCGCAGGAAACTCTGATCACAGTTATAGTGGCTCTTGGTAAGTGAGGCCTAAAGTGACCTGAGCTGTTTTATACCATTTGTTGTCTTATAACTAAAGGTACAAGTCATTTAAGAAAAACAACTACAGGATGGTCTTCAGTCAGCAAAGGGTGAAGGATGAGGTAGGTGACCTCTAGTGGAGTAAGGTAACAGGGGATAGGAATTATGGCAATGCAGTGATGGGGTTCAATCCAGAGCAGGTGATTTTACTTTAACATGTCCTATGCTTTGTTATGTATTTTTACTAAATAACCACACTGTGCTGCATACAGTGTGAATGTTGTATAAAATAACGAGAAAAAATATTTTAGAACATTACAAATTTCTATCCAGTGGAGCAACCACAATAAATTTGTTTCACTTCCAATGTAAAAGGCATTGACTTTCCTAAACATTTACTTCTCTGTTGGGTGATAACCTCAGCTTGGACATTAATGCAACAGCTTAAAGAAAGCATTAATGCAATATTTTAGCAGTCTAGAAGTACACAAATATAGTAATAGAAAGTAAAGAAATGCTTTTTATTTGTGTATTATTATGAGTTTATATTATATTTTACCAAAACCCGTACACACTGCAGGAAATCCACACTACAACGGAGCCCATGCGATCACGTGCGCTCTGATTGATGGATCAATGGGACTATTCCATAAAAGTTCAAGTCTTATATATTTCACCTTTCTAACTATTGCAGTTTTGGGTTTGGGGTGATTTACCTATATCCAATCTTTCATTTCAGGGGTGCTCTATGTCATTTACTGGAGTTGAAATGCTAACAAAAAAGTTGTGCTATACCCATCCTCATTTTAGTAACATGTTTGCACTGTAAAGACTTTTTTGGACTACCACACGTACCGCAAACCCCTTCTTAACACCCTGGAACACAAGTATTTTATTTTAATTCCATGGTGAGCACATGTGGGGGAGGGGGGGGCTTATAATCTCCCGTCTTGACTACTGTAACATTCTGCTACTTGGACTCCCGGGCTGTCATCTCTCTCCTCTCCAGTCTATCTTAAACTTGGAAGCTAGGATCATCTCACTCTCCTCCAAAAGAGAACCCTCAACCCCGATACTTCAGTCCACAGGGTGGCTTCTCATAAAACAAATAAACATATTTATTACTCTTCTTTTAATCTTTAAATCCCTTCACTCTACTGCACTTCCCTTCCTATCTTCTCTCTTGGTCCCTTATGTTCCTGGCTGTGCCCTCCGTTCCTCACAAGGAACTCTTCCCCTCAAATCCCCAATGAACACTGCCTTCTCTCACCTTAATCCATTCTCTCTTGCTGCTCCCTACCTTTGGAACTCTCTCCCTCTCTAGCTTCATCAGGTGGCATCCATTAATACTTCCGAATCTAGACTGCTACCTTTCTGAGCACCAGCACAACAAATTATTGTTAGCCACCTCAAGCAATTTGTACCCATCCCCCCCACTTGTATCTGTATGTTGTCCCACTCATTTAGATTGTAAGCTTTTCGGGGTAGGGATCGCATTCCTAATGTGTCAAGGCATGCTGCACTTATATCAATTTATCCATAATTTATATATATATATATATATGTGTGTTCTTAGCCTATGTCTGAAATTCTATTTAATTTTTATTTATCTGTATAATTGCTTGCACTTATCCCCTTGTTTGTATACTCTGTATTTTATAATGTACAGCGCTGCATACCCAAGTGGCGATTTATAAATAAAATTATACATACATACATACATTCAAATCTGACATTTTTGTTTGGGGAGGTGTACAAACCCTTTGAACACCAGAGCATACATCAGTAGCACAAATACACATCAAACATAAAGTGACCCAGTGGTTTTATTTTTTAAAGTTAAAAGAAAAGCAACCACATATTGCAGTAAAACTGCCAAAAAACAAGAATTTGCTAAAAAATACCATTATGGAAACTATTCATCTAAAGCAGGCTGCAGGATATATGAGCAGCATTTTGAATACCAAAAGAACAGGGAATCTGAATTTCAACATGTTTTCAGACTATCGGTTTATTTCTGCCAAAGGGGAAACTGTGTTATCTTTAGTATTGGGATAATGAAAAAGTTTTTCTGAGAGTTTGTACTGATATTTACACTTTTTTAAATGCACACTTGGCAGAATGCATGGTGAGAGCTGATTTGACAGTCTGCGCTTTAGTTCTCTACATGGAGCCTTTGAAAACAAAGACATTTTAGAATTTAGATGTTCCTTGTATAACTTCAAATCATACAGATATTGCCTTTAAAGGGTAACTGTAGTCTTTTTTTATTAAAAAAATACTCTAGGATCATACTTCTAGCAGCAATCTATGCAAACTTAGAGCAGTATAAAGGATAGTGTTTCCAGCTAACACTGTGAGCTGTGACATCACCAGCACCATTGCTCCCCCGCCATTGGCACAAGCATGCCCAGTTGGATCCTTTTGCTGTAACTGTTTTTAAATAGCTTCAGTAAAGATTGTTTTTTTTGGCGGTGAGGCTTCTTGCACATCACGTGACTGTCATATACTTGCTTGTTTATCCTGACTGTCTGCCTGACTAAATGTAACTTTTCAAGCCTATAACATAAGATCCAGAAAAGCTAGAGACATTATACTAGGCTTATTAGAAAGGCATAAGAGAGCTTTAAACAGAGGACACTTGTATGGAGACCAAAGATACCCTTTAACAACAGGGAATCCTGGAATCTGCAGAAAAGTCCAGGCAATGTCCTAAGATCCTCAACAGCAGCATAGACTGAACTGCACATTATAAATTGCCCTTTCTTAAAGCTAATAAGGGGACACTATATAAAACTCACAGGGAAGTTGGAGACCATATTCCTACTGTACCTCCCTGTTTTCAATAGAATAGAAGCAGTGAACTTACTACTAAATGCTATTCTCGTTCCCACAGCTGTTCTCCCAGGCCCTGCTCCCATCTGCACATGCAATCCTATTGTAAAAATGGAAAGGATGTCGGGTCTCTCTGTGGATCAGCTGTCAGATTACATCTGAGCTTGCTAGTAAGTTTACTGCTGCACTGCTTCTATTCTGCTTTTACACAAGGGGGTAGGAATACACGCTTTTACCTCCCTGTGAATTATAAGCTCCCTAAATGTTTTAGTGTCCCTTTAAATAGAATAATTTTGTTTCCTCCCCTTATAGTCAAGAACCGAAACACTTAGGGAAGAGTGATCTACTGCAGAGACCACCAAGCTGAGAAATATTGCTTAGAAATTGACTCTATGTGATTCCTAATCACAGATACAAGGCCAAAAATAGACATACACTATATGTAGCCAATAATGATTTCAGCATACATATTTTTTTTTGCACTTGAATAAACAATACCACTTTTTGGATTGTATTAAGCCTTCCTGTGGAAATAATTTCTTCATTCTAACTGCAGGTTCGTATGTAATATTACATAGATGTCATTTTAATTTGCAACTTTTATCCATAAAATCAGGGTAAACAGATTTAAGATGGACTTCTTTATCTGTAGTAGAGATAGTGATCTATTACTATATAGTAACAAAAGGAACCGCACCATCGATCGGGATTTTAGTGGCCGGCCGCCTCACACCAGGAGATATTTTCAGCTGACCGACCAAAAGTGCAGTGAATCGGTTGGTCGGCGAAAATGGTCTTCTGGTATGTACCCAGCCTAACAGTTGATCCAGATTTAGAGCTCTGTTTCAATGCATTTATCATGAATTAGAGTAAAACAGGAACAAGCAATCTATTTCTTGTCTTTACAAGGAGTGATGTACTAGTGAAGTAATACAGTTTAAATGAAATCTTCTGGTCTGACTAAGGGTAACATGTACTAAAACTAGACAATCTAGAAAAGCACTAAACTATACTATACACACATTACTAACATTAAACTACACGCTTGTCTATAGAGAGCATATGAGCATGATATGTATGATATGTACTAAGAAATCTGTTTTTTAAATTGGTATCCAGTTATTCATATAGAAATCGTGCAAATGTAGAATAAAAGCAAATAAAATCCCTATCATGAAAGGTGTTCTTCAAATAGTTTGCATTTCATTTTCCTTTAAGATTCACTGTTTGATTAAAAAGGTGTTCAGTCCAGTTTCAATCTAGGAGCCCTAATTTTCTTCTCTTTCTCATCAATACATTGCTTTGTGGATGAACCACTAGAGTAGCAAAAGCAACAATTTAACCACTAGCTTCATGCGCAGTTCAGATAAATCCCATGCTTGTTTAGCCTTGTATAATCTCTAGGTCTGATCTCAGAGGGTAATGCAATGAAGGTAGTAATTGCTGCATGTTTTACACAGCACAATTTAGCCCAGAAAATCCCTGGTACATTCATGTGGTGAAATGAGCTGTCATTGATCTCAGTAGGCAGGAAGTCATAAAATTATATATTTTTTTCCTGTTCTAAAATCCAAAGCACACAAATTAAAGCGCTATTAGGATTAACTGCTGGTGGGAGTAAGTATCTGTTTTCAAAAGGCAGTTAATAAATAGTAAATAAGAAAAGAGGAAGCACTTTGCTTTGGAAGTGTCTCGATTCTGGATGACTCCCAAGTCTCTCCCATAAAAATGAACTAATCTTCAGAAACCCCAGGAAAACCCGACACTGTGAGAAACTGTATATTCTTGGTCTCTTTTTTGTAGCACTTTTGATGTAATATTGATGTCATAATACAAGTTTTCTAATGGTACAAAAGTAGCTTTGCTATTTTTATTAATACACTTGACATTTCTATGCAGGATTAACATTATTATATTTAAACAAATAGAAGGCTTATTGTAGAGGATAGATACCAATTGCCCCTACTAAGTCTAAATACGAAGGCTCCTAATATAGGGATGTGATATTGCTAAGTCTACATAGAGTAAAGTATACTAGAGGCTCAGTCCACATTCATGTTTAATTCATTAAGTATTTTCCTCTTTAGAAGTGTAGAATTTTTTTCATGTGTTCTCCAGAGTGTGGTTAAATAGTGCAAACTTTAATGCAACTGGGTAAACATTAGGTATTGTCAAATATATCACAATCTAGTGCACAGATACCAATTTTATTGGCTGAAAAGTCGCAATATGGCAGGTCCACACATATGACTTTCATGCTTTTCTCAGCCAAGTTGACAAGTCATGGGAGAGCTCGCCTCTCCATATAATGTAACTGAATTCCACTGGATAGTTCCAATTGGCAATTCCTGCCCTTTAAATGAATGCGCTGCTTTACATTAATCCATATAAAATAATAAACAAAACAGCTTTGTGTATAAAAAACCAAGGCCGATGGAAGATTAGGACAGTTGGCTCCAATCTGGAGGCTATCACAATAAATGCATTAGGGTGACAATACTATCTCAGCCTTTCAGCTCTATTATATAAGCCAAAATTCCAAAAAATGTGCTTATATCTAGCAAAATGAATTTACCGGAGGTGGAAAAAATGAGATTTTAGCTATAACTGTACTTACTTTCCCCTTGACTACAAGAATAATTATTGTAGACCCCCTCAATCTTTAATGGTGTAAGATTGTTAAACCCACAAAACTGGCAGAAAAAAACATCCACATATAATCATCAGTGGGAAGGGACTGTGCCAGCCTGAATGGCTTTCTGTCAGTGAAATGAAAGCTTAACAGATTACGGCTCATGCAACATAGCCTTATGGAGGCACTAGGCAGCAAAATAAATCTTAATCTCTCCAATAAACAATTCTACCAGGATATTAAATTCATTTTTTATGGTTCCCCATCAAGACTTTGCCTTTAGACAACTTGGGAACATGCAGGTGAAAGATAAATTTGAATTTCCAGTGACAGGATCCAATGACAAACAATTACATTAACGGACTGGTATCATTTTGTGAATAACAACCGGAATGTCTGTAGTTAAAAGGCTTCATATAAACGTAGAGAAAGTGCTGCCTTCAGGACATCTGTAATTGACTTTAATTAGTTTTTCACACCTTTAAAAATTTATGAAAGACAATCTATCACTTTGCTGCAATATTTCTGTCACCAAATAGCACAGTATTTATAACGAGATGTGCAGGAGTTTCTAGCAATTTGAAACCAGTGTTCGGTGTCGACATTTTGTGGTTTCGATGCAGAATTTCACTTTTGACAGCAAACATGTCAAAACTCGGGGCAACCCACAAACCCACATCAGAACAACCCCCATGAGTTCCTGCGTCCCTATTTATAAAGCAGTGGAAAGTCCTTTCACTGAGTACTTGGTGACGTTACTGCATTTTTCCTGGATCTAAGCCAGAAACTCATTCAGGTTCCCAGATACTTCAGGCAAAACTGGAGCCCACGAAGCACTGAGAGTACAGTAGGAAACCCAGCCAAGTGTTCCAGCAAAGCACAGGCACAACTGATGGCAGTTTTAAAGGAAAGAGGGTGAGAAAGTCGCAAACAATTCAGCGACAAAATGAACGCTGTCTGCAGGGGGCTGTTTATTGTGCAAATCTCCCCCCAAAAAACCCAACTTTGAAGGATCTGCTGCTACAAGGTAAAACCAGGGGTGAGGACCTTGTGGTTTAAGTCCTCACCTTCTAGGTACTTTGAGTAGGAGGAGTTGGTAAGTGGTATAGCCACCCTTTAATCACAAGATAAAGATTTTTGGTTTTATTCACTTTTAAAGTTAGGCTGAGGACACACTACAAATTGTAACGCTAACACGATTGCGTTCGGGATTTCTTTGCGTTCGGGATTTCTTTGCGTTTGCTTGTTGTTTTGCGTATGGTCAAGTGGTGGCAATAAGCAATAATTATTACTGTCAATCAAAAAGCTTGAGCAATGAAGCAGAAACTGCGATCAAATCATTTAATGTATCACATTTTTATGTTAAATTCATTGCAGGTAAGGTCCCCATTATTAACTGAATTTACTTAATATTAGACTTACGTTCTCCTTTAAATGCAACTATAAATATAGCCTGTCTGTGTCCAGTAATTCACTCTGCACAGCCTGTTTAGTTTTGGCTCAGAAGACGAGAATCCTGCATATAAATTATTTAAAACATTTGCCAGGTAGAGAAAAACTTACAAAATAGTCTGAATTAGAAAAACCTGGGAGCTATAATTTATACTACAAAGCAACAGCAGTCAATGCACCAGGTTCTATTCACGCCAGCACTTACATTCATTAAATAAAAACGTATTAACCATTGCCAGTGGATAAAAGCTTTACTTCTGTTTTAGGATTCCAATATTTGTTTGACAAAATGATTCCTGCTGTGAATTTGTGTTCGCACAAAGCCTTTTTCTTGAAACAGAAGGAAAGAAATCTTGCTTTACAAACAATGTAGATCATGTAATGGCCAGGTTACTTTTTTAGTGCAGAAATATCTTCACTTGTTGGGCAGATGTTCGTACATTTGGATTACAATCCACCCAATAAGCAGACAAGTGCTACATCTGGCAAACACTAAATTGGCTACTGTTAAGCTGGGTACACACCTCTGGATCACTAGTGACTGGTTGGTCTGGACTGTCAGCAGGGCCGGCCTTTGATATGGGCGACCTGTGAGACTGCACGGGTTGCATTACCAGGGGGGCAACAGCTGGGAGTCTTAGGTCATGGACCTGTAGCTCAGTGTGCATCAGTGCCACAGCCCCTCTAATTACGGTCCTCCAGATCAAATATATGTATCAGCACCTCACCACATACTAAGCTCCAACACATATAAGCTTTACTTAAGATGTCTGTGTGCTGTTCTCTCTGTGCATTTAGTATGTTAATGATGTATGCACCATATATGTAACAAGCACGCACTGAAGATACTGAAAGACAGTAAGCGCAGGTGGGGTACCTGATTTGAAGGCAAGCAGCATTCAACGAAGTATTGTGTGTGCCCAGGGGGGTGGGGTTTTTTTTGGGGGGGGAGGTTGGATGCTAGGTGTCCGTAACAAATCTTGCACAGGGTGCTATTTATCCTGGCCGGCCATGACTGTCAGTAGTGGCAAAAGTTTTCTGACACCTCCGATTGCCCATTCATCTGATTTGGACTAATGAATGGTGGGACGTAGGCCCTGCAAGTTTGACCCATCTAAATGCCAATCAGTAGAATGTAGAAATTACTTTCAGGAATATTTCATGGAAGAAAAAGGACCACTGCAGAACGTAAAATGGCAGCACACTACCGACCAAAGCAAAACATAGCAAACAGCATGAAAAAAAATGGTTTGGCGACAATAAGGACTATAACAGAGATTTACCAAAAAAGGATTAATCTCTGTGTGACTATTTCACGCCAGCTATTAGCTCTGAAGGCTGAGCAGTAAGGAATTTGGGTCCTTCTACCCTTCTCCAATTACCTAATCATCATTATATCTTAATCACTTTTAGTTGCCCTTTACCTCACTTCCACTATAAAAGGTGAAACTAAAACTATTTGTGATGGATTTATAGAAAGTCACAATCACTGGCCTCCTGGCAAATTAATGTAGTGGTGGCAGCTCTGGGTAAATAGTGAACGGCCGCTAACCTTGCACAACTCTAATGGCAGCTATGTGGGTGTGTTTTGCAATACCCGCACTGCTGTGCAATGAAAAAGTTGTGCTGATTCAAATTCTGCGTAGCTTTAATTCCTTCATTGCGTAGCCGGTAAAATGAGCCTGTAAAAGACGCCCCGTAAATGAGTCTGTTTGTGTTTTATGGAACTTGTGAGGTCCTAGGTGGTTAGCCCCCCCCCTTTCTGAATGGCAGAAATATAAGGGGATCATATGGAAGAACCTGGTCATAGTCTGTTTTTACTCATGCTTTGGTTTTATGTTCACAACAATGAAGATTTTCAGTACATTGTAAATAGAACCAATCTTACCTGTCCAGCAAACAGCCCGCAGACTCCAATTATACAGAGGATATTGAAAACAGCTGAGCCAACAATTGTTCCAACGCCCACGTCTCCTTTTGTGATAAATACCCCTGCAAGACAAGGTTTCAGGATTAGGGTTTTTATCTTTTTTTTTGGGGGGGGGCGTATTTCTTATTCTTAACCAAAATTCAGGAGGCTTGCTGTGTGTTGACCTGTTTTTTATTATTTCACATGCCCAAATGATTAATAAGAGGAAGAAGTACCAATTTACAGTTAGTTTGATACATTATCTTGTACAGCAAAATACAACAATATCCAATACAGAGAAGGTTCATATTTTCTCCAGCTGCTGTTCCATTGCAGTTGCAATAATTAGACTGCAAACTATAATTACACACAATGTCCCCAATTTGTCACAAATATTTTATTTATGTAGGTTTCACCTGAACACACATTACAGGAGAAAACCTTAACTCCATGTGGTACATTAACCGGCTATATGGATGTTCCAATCAAGGTCAGCCTGCTAGCATTTAAAGGGTAGGTAAATGTAAACCATAAATATTAGGAAAGATGATGTACATTTGGAACAGAGTTATTGTACCAGTCAAGTCTAGAAGCCCATATACAGTGACAGCAATGCCTTTAATGTAATACCCTGAACTTAATGATCCATATGTGCTATGCTCACATTTTCCAATGCTTGGGGTTCCCGTAATTAACTAAATACACTCAGGTATTCAGACTACTAAACCCTTATACTTCTATAAACAATACCATTATTTTCTACAGACAAATTCTAACCAAGGTATCGATAGCAGGTATCATTTTAGCGGGGTTGCCATCGGAGAACTCCTGTCGTACTGATCTTTCATTGGAGAGCAATTTCTATGGCCTACGATTCATTGTTTCCAATTAGGAAAATCTGCTATCAGTTTAGGTGTTTTGCAGCATTTTAGTCCTATACATTTACCAAAAAGGTTTAAGAATTTGCCTGTTTTATGAAATGAACACCATGATATGTTGTTAGAAGTCGTTTAAATCATATCCACAACAACGGAACAGTGTTCACATTGTAAGTTTCATTCATTTCAATACACTCAAACAGTTTATGTAACTAAAATCTGTGCTATATGGTCAACTAAGGCTCTGAGGGTCATACAAGCTAAAATGACCACAAGTTTACAGTTATGTTTAGTAACAGGCTAGTTAAAAACTACAGCCTTACAGGGAGATATAAAAACGCTAGGAGGCGGTCCCTACCTGAGATCTTGTACTCCAACTAGCACTTTGCTAAAGTCATTGCTGTGTGGGATCTCAGTTAGGGAAGAAGTGCCTCTTAGGGTTTGGCCCCACTGCAATGCAACAGATTTTGGCAATGCGTTTCTGCTAATTAGCCAATAGTCCTTAATCTCAGCACATGCGATCCACAGCAAAAATGGCCCCAGCGCAATGCAGTCAGTGGGGCCAACTACAATACCCCCCACTGGCATGTGCTGCCTTTGCACAGGCAGTGAGTTATACCCACCGACTTACATTGACCCTAACTTGCATCCACAAATACTCAATGGCATGTACACCCAAACGTGCTTGAGCAAGGAAGATCAGTTGAACAAGGAGTAAAGGGTGACAATGGCATCAACGCAATCATTACATGGAGTCAGGTTTACAATTACTAATTACAAGATAGCACATGTTCTATGAAATGGTTCAGCTATGCTGCACTCTAGTTTACCTATAAGATTTAGATCCTTTTGTAGTGGTCAGTACAAATATTCAGTATTTCCCCACCTAATCCTTGCTTTTCATAAAGTTACAAATGGTATAGTTGGACAAACAGTAAGTGATAAGAATTGTTGGACATTGTGTTTAGGATAAAAGGCGATTTGACTTGAGACAGCCAACAAACACGAGGGCGACTGAGCAGCAGACAAATGGCCATTTCGGCTGATGCTTGCACATGTGTGGCCGTTCATACAATTATTGCCAAAACTGTCATTGGTTAAAAGAAAGTCAGCATGGGCTTTAACATGTAAAGATTCCTGGAACTTTTTAAATTTTTTGAATGTTGGCAGCTATATCTGCTACAAATATTTAACATAAGAAATGAAGAAGAAGCATGTGGGAACATGCAATTTAGGCCATGTTTAAATTAAGATTTATGAATATGGTGCCGACGATCCAAACGCAGACCCAATAAATTGTTTTAGAATGTTTGTGTGTTCCCAGTTAGCAGTTAATGTTTTAGAACACAATGCATTTAAAATGTTCCCAATTGGTCCCTAGGGAGACATCTGGAAATAATGAAGGCAAAGGAGGATTGCTGGGCAGGCCTAAGAATGATACCAGATTGAAAATATATACAATTCCTAAGTTACGGAATTGTATAGATACTTTATAGGCAAAGCTAAAAAACTCCAAGTGAAAGCAGGTGAATACGGAACGAGGTGCAAATATTGAGAAGTGTTTCTAAAAAAAAGAACTTGATTGGTGCACAGCCATATATTATTCTTCTCCTTGGAAGCTTGGTGTAGAGCCTGTGCACTACAGACCATCTAGCATTTGTATCTAATCAATTGGTAGGGGGAAATCATTGGCCTTAAATTTCCTTTTTGTGTTAAATCCCATTCTCAGATAATGATTTCACTAAAGCATGATGCAGGGTTTGCTGATTGTTTTAGTTTAAATATGACAGGGGCCAGGAAATGGCTGTCACGTAATCTAATAACTTTCAAACCATACAGAATTCATGTTATCAAGCATTGATTAGGATTACTGTTTGTTTACAGGGTGGGCTTCCCAGAAAGGAGACACAAAACCACATCCAACAAGGGTTACCTTCTATAAAAGTAAAATGTCATTGCACATACATTGTGCCATGCAGTCACTTCCAGTAATGATAATACCAGGAGAACTATCACATACTGTAAGTACAGATTAAAGATGGCCGAAATGACATAGTTTTGTTCCGTTTTCGGATTCTCAGGAAAATCACGAAGATCCGAAAACGGAACGAATTTACAAACATTTTCAAATGTACAGAGCTATTTTCGATAATTTTCTAAAAATATCTTCGAACGTTCGAAAATCCTTGAACATACAATCGGCGACCACTTTCAGGTTTCCAATCGAAGATCTAAGATTTTCGAATGTTCGAGGCTATTTTTGAAAATTATCCAAGATAGCCTCGAACGTATATCAAAAATACGACCGGAAACTCGAAAGTGGTTCAAGGATTTTCGAATGTTCAAAGATATTATCAAAAATAGCTCCAGAACATTCAAAAATACGTTCCGAAGTCCCGAAATCCAGAGGATCCGTCCGGATCTTTCGGAACCAAGGGGTTCCTGTCAGATCCAGGTTCGTGTCGGACCCAGATCCCATCTCTAGTACAGATGTGCTATCAGCAATTCACATTCACAGCTAATGTTGCAGATATAGAGTGATAAAGGCAACATTCACTGTAAGATTTACAAAAGGATATCCAGTAGATTAGAACATTAGAAAGGTTCATGTAATGTTTTCCATGTTTCTAGTATTTATTTTTATTTGGCTGTACCTTTTTCTAATTTAAATTCCATTTGCAGATGGAGGAGAGTATTTAAACAAGATAGAATTCTTCTTACTTTAATTAATCTAATTTTTAAGATTTTATTACTGGCTCTGGCATTTCAATGGGGAGGTACAGTAGCGAGAATCTATAGAATCAGTGATGTCACTGAGTGACTTCCTGCCTGCTACTGCACCTCCCCAAGTCTCTCTCCCTCCCTGTATTAGTAATGTTTTTGTAAATACAAATAGTTAAAGGGTATGTCCACCCAAAAATAAACTTTTTATATGTTCTTTATATAATAGCACCAACCTCAAACGCCATGTTCATTTTTCTAAAAATCATTTGCCTTGCCTGATATTTAATGAGATATATATCAGGCTGCACTTCCTCTCCACTTCCACTTTAGATGACCCCGAGCTGCAGCTTAGAAAAAAAAAAAATTCTTGCCTGTGTTTGTGTCTCTCTCTCTCTCTCTGGGCTGGCTGGCTGCAGCTGTTGATCCTGGATTTCTTCAGTACACATAACTTTACAGCTGTGATTGGTTGAGAGGGAAAATCCAGGGATCCAGGGGTCAGACCATTACTGATGCAACTTCCTCTGTTCTCACTGCTGGATGCTAACAGACATGCTCAAGAACATGAAAAGAACAGAGGCAAGGTAATGTAACCTGTCTCTGTTCATCGCTGTATTGGTCCATGCTGCAGGATTAAGCCAGCTACAAAGGTCTGTAACTTTTGAACCACTGGACCGATTTACATGCTGTAAAGTTTGTTTTGGAGCACTTATTTGGGCCAAATAAATATAAAAAGTTAGTTTTGGGGGTGGACATGCCCTTTAACTGCCGTTTGTACTAAACATCGCCTCTCACCCAGTCAAGTTCCGGTTCGTTTGACTGACTGTATAAATTACTGTGCAGATAAGGAGGAGCAAGCAGTCGAGTCAATTATGACTCACAGGAATGCACTTGCTCGGAACCGGAACTGGACCGGGTGAAAGGCGATTTTTAGTCTCTTCATTTATTTTGAAGTACAAAGGGCAGTTAACTATTTGTATTTACAAAAACAGGCTTTTCTAAACATTAGTCAGAATTTATTCATCCATGACTGGGAAAAAGGAAAGTATTAGGGTGGTCTTAAGGTATTAGGGTTCCATTATAATTTCACCCTAAAAAAATTTTGGGGGAAATATGCTTTACCTAAAATCCAATTACAGGGACTGTCCACCCCCAAAACAATATTTTAGTAACCTGCTGGAAAAAGGCCCAAACCCAATAACTGATTTTCTTACAGACCCCAGATCAGTTCCTAATGTTTCTATCTCATAGAAAGATACAGGCAAGCCCTCAGTTTCCATCTGTGCAGTAAAAGCTCAGAGAGATTTAGCACATGCTCTACTGAGCTTTATTTGCCCTGAATGGACACACCCTGGGTTAATGCACTAGTCATTGGCCGTGACTGAAGGTCTACCCAGAAAAGCCGGAAATGTATCCTGCAGGGACTCGTATCTATCTTTAAGAAAATCTTGCTTTAGGACCTGATCTGAGGTCTGTAAGTAAAATGGTATGGGGGTGGGGTTCCTACACTAAACTAAAATCTTTTTTTGGGGGTGGACAGGTCCTTTAGAAATTCTGACACTGATATTGTACTTTTATGTTTAACATGTTCTAAAATAGTTCATCCGAAAACATATTTTCCCCTAACTTACGGGGCTGAAACTGCTGATTACAACTTACTCAGGTGGCTTATCTACGTAAAGATACACACTAAAATCTTATTTCAGAGAGCCTTGCAGTTACTGCCCCCTCCCCCAGCTTGTCAAGCTCGGCCAAACTCAGTGTGATTTAACCAGGAACAGTATAATTCTCCAATCAGCTTCTTTCTATCATTCTGTGCTATACAATAAGCTGCAAAAAACTTCCAAGGGAAAATACTGTTATTAATATTCTTGTTAGTATATTTTCCTGTAACGTGACTTAGAGAGTTAGCAAAACAAAACAATCATAACTTGAATGCTTTCCAGTCAGTATCAAAGTTGGCAAAACACAAAAACCCAAAACATTCCCACATGACCACAATACAAAGCTCTCAGCAAGCTAAGAATCCATTACACCCCGAGGATGTCCGCTATATATATAAACCACCCAGAACACTACACGTGCAGCGCATATGTCTCACAGGCTGCAGGAAAACCACAAGTGCTCCAGAACGAAATTCTGCAAACTGCTGGGTCTATGTGACAGCTGAGACGAGAGCTAAAGTTTGCTGCAAACGACAGGTTCCACTGGCTGGCAGACAACACTTGCAGGGCTAAAAACGAATGGGAGGTCACTTGGAAACATGTCCTCTTTTGGCTAATCCAGATTAATTTTGCCACAGGATCGCATTATTATTATACAACTTCACAGAAAGGTCTTAAATATGATGCCATTTCTGAGAAACTAGCAACCATATTGTTAGGCATAAACTTATTTTCACAGTTTACAGACCACAGTGTTCCCCTTGTAATTGATTTAACCCATCAATTCAAACTAGAAAAATCAAGCTCTGGTAACATGTGTTTCACATAAATGTAGCAGCCTTGCTTCTTTACAAGCACAATAAAAACAAAATAAATACTACCCAAAATTCCTTCAGTTGAACCTTCAGTGCAACAGATGTCAGTCTAATCTCAGATTCTAAGTGGTACTTTAGAATAAATATCTGTTGTATTCAATTAGATCAACTGGGCTTGAAGTTTAGTTCTGAATTGAGAAAGCCAGTCGGATGCCTAGCGAAACATCTTCAAGAACGAAACTTCAAGTCTAGTTGATCTAATTGAATACAACAGATATACCATGACCTGGATGAATGAGAACCTTCACAAGCATACGTTACTTTAGAATAAGTAAAGTCTTTCAATGAAAACCCTTTTCTCTCATTATTACTCAGTAGAGATGGCCGAACTTGGCCGTTTTCGAACGTTTGAACTTCAGTAAAAGTTTGAAAGTTTGAATTCGGACCCATTAAAGTCAATGGGGGAGTTCGAAAAGTCTGGATGATTTACAGCTAAACTAACAATGGTAACTTACTGTAAATGGCTGTGGCACCTGGTAAATGGCTGGGGAACATGTCACTATCACCAAAACTTGTTAAAACGCTTCTTGAACACAAGCGGGTTTTGTGCAAGCTACATTTGAGGGTTACGGCCAATTCGAGGGTTACCGAACCATACTTTCCAGGGTTACCAAAAATAAAACCATAAATTTGAGGATTACCGAAATCTAATGGTACTTTCGAGCGTTAGCCAAAACAAACTATACTTTCGAGGGTTAGCAAACTATTCATTCAAGGGTTAGCAAACGGCTCATAAATTCGATAATTCTCGAAACCACAAAGATGAACATTCGATAATTATAGAAAGTCTGAGAAATCCAGGTCTGGGATAGTTCAAAAAGTCCGAGGCCGTTCAAACTTGTTAAGTTCGACTCGAACTCGGGTTCGAGTTCTAGTCCATCTCTATTACGTTCTATACCGTATTCCGTCACTTAAAAAAGTTCCACTGGATCTGCAAATTTTTGAAACTGTTAGTTCCACCTCTAAACCATATTTGTGGGGCAATGCAATGTGAAAACTGGCTCGTCTTACCTTCTCGAAATCCTGCAATGTAATAATCCCTTTGTAAGATTTAATGCATCGTCAGGTAAGATGCGCAGGCTTGTGCCTCAAATTCAAAGGCACTGCAAAGCTTAACGTTTTGCATCAGATGCACCGGATTTTTGGAAATGGTGCAGACACTGCAAACTCAGCATAAAACCTATGCTAATAATACATTAGGTAGCACTGGTTTTACGCTGATTTGGTCACTAAGCAGACAATAAAAAAATAAATAAATACCACCTCTTTGAAACTGGGATTCATCACTAATCCCAATACATAATTCTCTGCTAATCTCTCAGAGACATGCGAACTATTAGGGCCATGGTATAGTGCACATTGGGCAGAAGAATCGGTGTTGCAAAACAGAAAATGACAGATAACTACTGATCACTACAGAGCACAGCAAAGGGTATGAAATACATTGATTTTCCAAAGGTGAAAACGATATGTAGAATAACTAGGGGGGTGTAAAATAGATAAATAATTTAAATAATAATGCTCTTTTCCATTAAACTTCTCCTTTAAGCTATTTTCTGAATTTAATGCTAGGTAGTGCACACCTTGTGGATATATGTAACATTTCGCCAATGTATTTGTGTTTGGAAGTTTATTAACGTTTTGAATTAAATTCTCCATCTGTCTTGGCCAATCGTCAGTCTAACTGTACTATTTGGGATAAGCTTCCCTTTAACACTTATCATATTGTTCAGGCCGTCATTTACCCCTTTTCATTACAATAATCACATAACACGCAGAAGGAGTAATATAAAAGCAGAATTAAAGTAAAGTTAAAATTCCACAGCCAACTGCGTTTACCATTTAAAAATTCCAGAAAGAATAAAATGAATATATAGAGACTATACTGGGGAGGGAAAGCGGCTTTCATTTGAAAGCAGTTACTTTCAAGGCCAAAGGTCTGCAGCTTCCATCTCCGCAGCCACAAAACTCTACAAGAGCGAATGTGTGATAATGATTGATATTAAGACATGACGCAGCTCTTAAAATATTTTGGTCATTGACCAAAAGGAAACTAAAATAACTTGCTCATCCTCATTTAAATGCTTCAGAACCTTATTCAAACAGTAATAAATTACGTGTGGTTCTTAAGGAAACAAGTTTGTTTTCTGGTTCCCTTATCAAATTTGCATCTTGAATAATAATTGTGTCCAAAAATTTAATTTATTTAGCATTTCCCAACACGGGTCTCTCTGATTGGTTTAAAAGAAAATCTACCAATTTGCATCAGGTGAAAATGAATATGCACTTCAGATGAATAAAATGAAAAAATAATTAAATTTAAAATTAGCCTGAAAATCCGACCTCGGCTTATACTCGGGTCACAGTATAGTAAATATTGAATATAAATTGTTTTATCTTATAGTAACTACCCCCATTGTCCATTAGCATATTAACAAGCATGTACAGAGGGGTAACTACAAAGGGGGACTCCAGTTTCAATACAACCCACCAGGTAAACTCTGTAGATGAAACTGGCAGGACCCCTATAATAGTTTTGTCCTCAATCATGTATTCACCCACAGTGCATTCCTATAGGTCACTATATTTTAGACTCATGTGACATATAAACAAAATACATATATCTACAGTATATTTCATGGGAAATGTGTAGTGGGTGTAAAATATATGTTATAGCAGTGGTATCACAGTACCTATTACAGATGTAAAGAGCTCTGGAGCAGAACTCCCAGCTGCCATGAATGTAGCACCAGCAACATCTTCACTGAGTTGTAACCTCTGCAACAAAAATGGAGAGATTAAATTATATTAATATTAATAAATTATATAAGTTTCAGCTGATAAAATACATAGATACAAGGAACACCTTGTTTAATACATTTACCCTAAGGGCAAGGTCCCACTATGTGCGTTGCGCTGTCTGTTTTGAGTGCGTTTAGGACATTTTGCATTTTGTCACACCTGGATTTCTATGCATTTGTCCATGTGTGGCTACTTTTCCAGTCCATTTGCGTGTGTGTGCAGTTTTTGGAAAATCAACAGGAAAAACTGGAGAAAACGCCAAAAAAAAAAACCCTGCAAAAAATAAGTTTCTCCACGTCTGTGCGCTTTTTTTCCCCTTCCCATAGACTATTATTAAAGTGCGATTCTGACACTATGTGGTCCATCTATGTGGTCCATAACAAATGGACCACATAGATTTGGAACGGAAATTACACAGCAGGAACTGTAATTAAATTACATTGTATACAGAATGCAATGCGCATAGTGGGACCTAACCCTTACAATATATATTAGTTTTGCAAATTTGTTTTTGTAACATAACAATACACTTTATCAATACTTCTTTGTACTTACTTGTACAAAATGTCTCCTTCAGTATAACAAATAATCTGGCTAGAACCTAATGCACAGTGCTTTAAGAAAAACTGGTCACATGTCGGTTACCTGCCTCGAATTCGACCCAATATATTCAGCACATTAACAGATGTATTACTAACCAGATATTTAAGACTAACTATTGCACCAATTCTGGCAGAGGAAACTGGCTCCTCCCTCTATGCAGTCAATCAAGTATGTGACTTCTGACATCTGCCTCATTCTGCCTCATTTTTGCCAAAAAGGGAGAGAATAAGGGCAATATTCTGTACATCTGGGTCACTATCTGAAGAGTCCAGACCATCAACTTGTAGATATTCAAAATGTTTGCTATAAAAAAGCTATTATTTCCTGATAATACATTTCAACCTTGACTCTTATACTGCATGTCTGAGCAGAAATCTGCATAGATTAGTTAGGACGATTGTTTATTAATGGTCCAAACAATCTAATGTGTCTAAGAATCTTAAAGGATCCCTTATTCTAGAAACTCACAATGTTTGCAAGAGGTCCAAAACTTTTTGTAAATTGAATGGGCCAAATGGGAACATTGTAGGATCGACAGAAGGTAAAAATCACCAACTGAAAACAATTAGATATATTTAACAGCATTAATATTAGTGTCTATTCCTCATTAAAATAAAAATACAGCTAAACCAAAGTTTGCAAGCAGCTCAGTAATGAATGACAACTTGCCTCTCTATAAATAGATAACATTTCAATAACGACTTTCTAATTAGTCAGGTTGACACCTCATCTACAACTGAATGTATGAGATTAATTAGATGGCATATTGTAGACATCATCAGTTTATTTCTCATAATTAGAATCTAAATTTTATTATAGAAAATTTCTTGTTGGACAGTATCATCTCCCATTACTTTAAGTTGAGGGAGCTGATCTGATCATTCCATGTATGGGAGCACGATCATCCAATCACCATGCAGAATATGGGGGTCAGATGAGTTTGTGTATGTGCGTGCCATAGCATGTTTATGGAGGCCTTAACCTTTCACAGGATTAATAATTATATAACAAAAAGGATACTTATGTATAAGAAAAGATAATGCTCTTTATTCATCCAGGTAAACATGAGTAAAGTTGGCCATACACATGGCCAATTTTCCCCAAACCCAGTCAATGGGATTTGCTGACCATTGGCATGTATATGGATAGGTTACAATCCTGAAACTACAGCCGTTGGCATCGTAACCTATCGCTCTAAACAGAAAATTTTCGTTGGATTGTTATCGCCTCCCTATACTACATTATGAGTATAGGGCATACTATAGCCTAGGGAGCTGATTTAAAGTATATACATAACGATCGTTCATGTGTATGTGTGCATCGGGATCAGATTCTGATTTCCAAGATTTTGCAGATTCTGATTTTGCTTAAGGAGAAATATGGCAGTGATCCAGGGTGCTGAATTGCTGATTCCTTTTTTATATAGTATTGTTTTTCCTTTAAATGATTAAAGGGGAAGTTCAGTACCAATACATATGCTTTTCAGAAAAAAGAGCAGTATTTTTCCATCCCAACTGAAATACTGACTTCCTGTTTGCAGGACCCCTAATAGAGACCGTTATGGTCTTGCCCTTGACCCAGCGCCTGAGTTGATTCAGTTGCTCAGTAGAGATCTGAGCATGTTTGACCCAACCAACAGCCAATCAGTAGAAATTACTGTTAGGAACATTCCAAGGATGTGGTGCATCCTGGGAAGAAGAAAAGAAGAAGGGCCATTAGAACCTGAAATGTCAGCTCACTAATGTCAACAGCAGGGAATAGCAAAGAGTATGAAATCAACTGATTTTTCAACATGGGAGAGAATATGTAGAATAACTAAGAAGGAATTACACAAACTAACAATTTAACAAATATTGATAATTTCCACTGAACTGTCCCTTTAAATAAAGACATTTTAAATACATTCCTACGTACTTTATAGGAGAATGAAAGAATAATAATAATACCATGAAAAATTCTAATCATTGATGATCTTTTTCTTCCTATTTCCTATAGTTCTTTTCTGCTGGTGATATAATTCCAGCATATAAAGATATGGCTCACTGGGAGGTTACTGGAAGTAGAGGAACTTGGGAAGTAAAGTAGGAGCATCTGCCACAAAGGCAACTGACAGCATTTCTTCAGTTTGTGTTCTCATTACATGAGGGATCATCTGAACATTTATTATTAGACTTTCTCTTTTAAATGCTTTATTACAAATAATTGTATTTTCCCTTAACTAGATATTAAATAAATCCCCATATGCTTTTATTGTAAGACATAGGGTTTATGAATTTGGGCTAAACATCATCTGCATCCATTAAATGTTTCCTTCTATAGTATGTAAAGTTCTCACTTGTGCATGGATAACAGAATATAATGGAAAGAACAGTGTATTGCATTTGTAAAATGTTTCTTCTGTTGCAAAACCCGGAAGAGAGAGAATATTTGTATTTGATGTGATCCGTCTTACTTGAAATGAATATGTAGAAGCGTAAAGCCTAACAGGGCATTCACATATGTCTTTGGCTTTCATTTAATTTACCCTTAAATCTGCTTTGCTGGATGGATTTTTCATCCCATTACACAGTCTTCTAACACAAATTACCCAACGACTGATATATACACATAATTCCGCTTTATAATCTGTGGGAGGGGGTGGGGGGTGAAACAGCTCCTTATCCTTTCAGTACTGAAATACATTTAAGGTAGATGTTATATGGTACAGTAAGAATGTAATTGTTCACATTGTGCCATTGCAATATAATAGGGTGATATAATGGGTGACAAGAAGTAGACACTGTATAAATACCAAGATCTGTGGGGCAAAATAGGGTGCTGGCTTTAAAGAAAGCAACCCAAAATCCAATTCTGACCCAATGTTTAAAATAGACATGAATGTTGTTAACGCCTATGGAACCCGAGAGTAGAACTTTTACAGAATCTTTACATATTCCACTGCAGTTAGAATTTATATACCAAGACCTGAGGGATATCAGATCTCTATTACATATCCCAGTTTGCACCACTTCCCAACCAAGCTCCAGTAGTTCCCCATATGCAAAAGAACTAATTTAAAAGAAGATTTAGCACTTCTATATTTTACATCTCTTACTTCTTCACTAACTGAATTTACCCAGGACAGCAAAGTAGGAAGCTGTTTGCAGTAGCAACAAGGATCAGTAAGGGTGATATACACATATGCAGCACCAGGCATACCCAGTGCTAGTGCTTTTATTCTCCTGCACATTAAGATCCTGTAAAGTGTAAAAGATGAACCAGTCCTTCAGATTTAAGTGCAAAAACATTTACATTAATTTGTTTGCCCCTATGTACACAGCCCAGGAATGTTTGAGCCAAACTGTGCCCTTTCTCAAGCCTTCAGTTTTGACCAAAACTGTGTACAGAGGGGCGATCGGTCAGTGAGTGAGTGGTCAATCGGGTTCATTTTCTAATGGATATTTAAAAAGATCCTGTCATATCTTAAGGGGTCCTAACTGGTTCACAATGTGATGGTTATTACTTTAATCTACAACACAGTTTGGTCATTATTATTATTTATCGTACGATAATAGGCTTAATCATATAATGTATGTTTTATTAAACACATGAACAAAGCTTTAATGGGTATTCATTTCTATACATTTCTTTCATTTTCTTTCACCATTCTCTTTCATTCTATATAAACATTAATTGTCAGTCAGCGAGATGATTTTATATTAACGATAGTAATACATGGCACCAAGCTCCTTAACAAAATCTCCAAATAAAATATTTGTTAAAGGCAATCAGTTGTCAAATAAATCTGTGTTTAAAGGACAACGCCACCCTCATAAGAACAACTTTATAGAAAGAATGGCCCCTTTAAAATATATTGATATATCATAGTTTGTCCTATGAATTCATTACTGTATGCCCGCTATGCTTCTGGATGCTTCATGGAAACTGAGCAATTTAGAAACCTGTACTGAGCCTGTACTGAGCCTGGGCATGCTCAGAAGAGACAGACAGGGGATTAACATTCAGTCATTGGCTGTGATGTCAACTGTCAAATCCCTAACTGACAGTTGCTAACTGGAAGAACCAGGAAGCAGAAACAGGGAAACAGGACATTGTGCAGGATTTCAGGTTAGACTTATATATTTCAGATTTCAAACTATTACTGTTTAGGGTTTTGGGGGGTGATTTAACTGTATGTAAGTTTTCATTTTGGGGCTGGACTTGCCCTTTAAATGAATGAACCCCTGTTAATGAATAATAAGGATGGACTCAAAATGTGCTCAAAATATTGCGTGAGACCAAATTGGTCCTTTTTCAGGACTACAAAATATTCTCACCCATGACACAAGTGGGTGACGAATCTTTCCTAAGGGGAATAGAAAGAAAAGCAACATTAATAGTGTAAGTATCTCTTTTTTGTGAATTATTGGATTTTTTTGACTATTTTAACTAAACGTTATCTCCTCTGTTTAACCAATTCCTAAAGCTTGGCAAAATTATCAACAACCATCATATAAGATTAACAGCCAAATAGATGTGATTAACCAAAGTAAAACTGCAGAATGCTCCATAGAATGCTCCATAATAACATGTCAGTGAGCACATTTACACATCAATGTCAAAGAGAATTGCTATTTGGGGTCAGGAAGGACTTTTCCCCACTTTCCTGCCTTATAGATTTTTATTGTTTTTGCCTTCCCCTGGATCTGTTAGGTAGGGCTCATGAGTAGGCTAAAAAGGTAAGACTAGATGGACTTGTGTCTTCATTTAACGTCCAATACTATCTAAAGGTGGATGCACACACTAACCATAAAGGGACAATTCTGTCAGATATAATGGTATTGGCCTTTAACCGTCAGTGTGTGTAGTGCATTTACTAGCTCTCCCAAGGGCAACAAACATTCACTGTCGGTCTCGCAATCATTCAGAAATATCTGAAGAATTCCATTGGCTGTGGTTGTCCCCCTGTACTTAAAGTATAGGGAGTCGGTCACGACTGAGGGAAATTTGCAGTTTCAAGCGTTCTCCCTATGTGTTACACAGTTTTTAGCTATAGATACCCTTTTAAAACACAGATTTCATTAAATGCACAGACTTGTCTAATCCTGTTTAAAGCTAGGTACACACCTACCGATTTTTCCTCCTGACCGACCGTTCGATACTTTCAACCGGTCGGCCAGGAGGAAGGACTGTCGGTCGCGGCAAAAGCAGCCGCATCCGATAGTTACCATGACCGATCGCGCGGTCCATAGAGGACCGCACGATCGGACAAGGTTTTCCACCATGTCCGATCATCCTTTCGTCCAATTCGGATGAACGGTCGGTCGGACATGGGCACATTCGGATGCGATAATTTCGGTCCGATCGACCGATACACTGAACTATCGGTCGATCGGACCGAAATATCTCATCGTGTGTACCCAGCTTAAGGGCTAGGCCACACTACTGCTATTTATTGCGACTGCATTCCAAACTCGCCTTAAAATGCTAGTGTCAGGCAATTGGTCTGGCCACACTAGGTGCACTGCAACCCGATTTTCGGAGTGCATGCAATCACCTTTTTTTGCAGTTCACATGCACGCCAATATTGCAACATTGCACGGATCGCATTGCAACTCACAGTATCGAAGGGACAGTCCACTGTAGTGTGTCCTCATGCTTATCCTTGATAAATTAGAGCAAATGTTTTAGTGGGATTCTAGGCAGGATTTAGCAATTTGTGGCTCCCACATATGTGAGAATTTTTCACCAGAATACTGTAGGCTTCTATTTTCAAATTTTATATATATCATAGATGTCTAGATAAATATAAAGCAGAGACCTTCATCTCGACTGTCTCATTAATAAACAGCTGGTTGCACAACTTTAAATCTGCTGAAAATAGGGAACACAGCTAGTGGGTATCCTGCAGTTACATACACGTATTTATACAAGTATAAATGTATGAGTTTGCTAAAGGCCAGGGAATCCTCAGCAGCATTACACCAAGATTTGCAAGGATAGTCCCACTTTACAGAAGGTTTATTTACCGGTGGAATGTCTGTGTAGTGTCCTCATAATCTGTGTTACCAAAAGTGGCTTTCACCTTTCATACTTACTTCACAAATCTTTTCCAAGGATGGGACAAAGAAGTCATCACAGACAATAGCAAGAGCGTAAAACATGTACATTGCCTAAGGGAGATAAAAAAAAAAAGAAATATTAATTTGGAGAAGGCGAGTCTAGGATGTAATCAATCATCCTAATTCTGCCAAAGCAAAACCATTTTCAACATTCAGCACACTATATAAAGACTCACAGGTGTGACAGTAACTTTGTCTCCACACAATAACAAATCATATTTGCTCACAACCATTAATATTTCTAATCACTGAGATCTTTGAACTTTCTATTTTAGGCTTCTTGACGTCCTTTCAGAAAACAGGGGGTTAATCATAGGTTTGCAAAGGGCACTAGGTTTCACATATACTGTAATGATCAGAATAATAGATAACGGTTGGAAGGACAACTTCATGTTGAAATATGTAAGACATGTATCCGAAGGCAAATATGTAAGATATGTGAGATCTTATATTATGATTTTAGTTTCAGATCGTAACATACTGTATATTTGTAATATGGAAATCTTCCCATGCATTGTCAACAGTGATTATTAATATTCAGTATATTCAAACATCTCTATATTATGCCAGCCAGTGCTGGATTACATAAATAGGGGCACAAATAAAAAATGCTATCTGAACAATTCATTTTAAGATGGAATGATAAAAATCCATTGAAATTACAGTTGTGTGCTCTGATACCTGAGATAGCTGCAAAAAAGTATATGCATTTATAATTGAAGGACAACTAAAGCCACAGAACATCACTGAATCAGCAGGCAGAACACCTTGATATAAAGCTAGTAATCTGTGTCTTACCTCTCATTTTCATAGGGCGCTGGGAAATTTACCTAAATAACATATGGTTTGTGCTTAACATCACAGCATTCTAGTATCACACAGTTTGGTCAACGACCATTATGTTCTGCCCATGCTCAGTCCTTTGCTATTGCAGAAACTTGTTACAGTTGGTCACACCCATTAATAATCTCTAGCCAATCCTTTTACAGGACAGTTAAAGCAAGGAAGCATGTGACTGAGGTCAGAAGGTCACATGCACATACACACAGATACTTAATTCAGTTCTTAACAGGCTTACATTTATTTTAATACAATTTACTGAAGTCATATTATATAGCTTATTGGTACTTTTAGGGGGGTTGTTTTCAGATTCTGGAGTATAAAAAATGGATTTAGTTCTCCTTTAAAGTCCTGCCCCTTTGCACTGCTGGCCAATCACACCTTAGCACTTATTGGATACTCATTAATAAAAAAGGAGAGCAAAAATTGTGTGTACATTTCTCAAACATGAACACCTCATGACTGGAATAGTGACTTACCTCACTATTAAACTGCACATGAGCAAGCTTATAACAAGCTTGCATAGCTTTAAGAGGAGGCAACAACATTTGGTAAAGAAGACAACAAACTCTATCAAATATGTCAGCTCAGGAATAGGGTACGGTAAGCCCCTATTGCACTATTGAAGTTTCGAGGGGTGGGGAGGAGGTAAGTATGACTTTTCATGCGGAGGGTGTACATACCCTTAAAGTACTACTACCAGGCTGTCCAATTTACAGAGCTTTACAATGTGTTTCACTGCCAGGAAAAGCACTAGAAAAAACAGTTGGTCCAGTGGACAAACTCTCCTTGCGTTAACATTAACTCAAACAAAAAACAGCATTTAAAAAAAAAATCTCAGGTCCCATAGCTCACCAAACATTAGAGATTTTATTTAACTTTCCAGGTATTCTAATTATTATTAAAAACATTTTTTATGAACCCTTCCTTTAACCATGACAGATACCAGTGTTAACTATGATCTGTTTGGTTAGAATGCCTCCTTTACCTATTCACCACTTCTACCTAATCTACAAAGATCACAAAATATTTCAATCACTATAACACACAAAATATAACAGGAGCAACGGTGGAATAGCTATATATATATATATATATAAATCCCTCAGCTATGTATTATAAAACAAACATTCCGCCATGGCTCCCCCTGCTTAATGCTCACGATCCCTGCCTGCAGTTTAAACTATCCTTCTCTTTTAACTGTTCACATTAGAAAGAAACTGTTCAACTAAATTAAAACAACAAAATTAAAAACTGAAAGAAAAAATAAAACTTACTTGTGTAGAAATACTACTTCCCTTTACATTATAATACAAGGAGACATGTTTTTTGCAGGTTCCATGACCTGTATAGAAGCACTTAGCTTTTTCGCTTTTCTATTAACATGGAACTCCTTGGTGACATAATATATGGCATAATATGCTACCCACAGTGTAATATATGGATATTACACCACCGAGGAGTTCCATGACCATATAGAAGCCTGAGCCCATAGGCCAAGTGCTTTTATACAGGACATGGAACTCCGAGTTGAAGTAAAGCTGTATATTACATTGTAGGTAACATATTATTTCATATAACACATAAGGCCCACCAAAAAAAACCCAGTAGAGACACAGTCTCTCCCCTCCTCCCTGTCTCTCTCCCACACTGTACTAGTAGTTTATATAGGAAGATGTTATTTCAGTTTATAAATAGTTAATTGCCATTATTATTGCAAAGTAAACATAGGACCAAGCATCGGCTCTCTCACCCTCTCTCCCTATCTTATTCATTTCACTGATTGAGTCATAAAGAATTGACACGGCTGTCCGCTTCCTATATAAATTACTAATACAGGGAGGGGGAGAGACAGGGGGAGGTACAGTGGAAGACAGAAAGTCCCCCAGTGATGTCACTGAGTAACTGTAATAAGGATTTAAACCACTGCACCTCCCCATTCTCAATCCCTAGCCATGTGTATTATATCCCTTTATATCACTGTAAGAGGCACATTATCCCTTATATAATACACAAGTCTCTGTATTTTCAATAGAGAGCTGCAGTGGCGAGAATCCTTATTAGAATCACTCATTGAGTGATTAGTTCAATTATTTGTGCCACTGCTGCTCTACATTTCAAATCTAACAAAAAATCATTGCCCTACTTCTTATCCAGTCACTCGACCATGAATGGAAATCGACCATTTCCTGAAATCAACAGAGTAATGTCCACAGAGAGCGGGACAGGAACGAATCACATGGGCATACACGGAACAGCCGGACGCGCTTGCGCATTACTGGAGATTACGGCACATGAAGAAAAGAATGCCAAAGGAATAGGCAGACATGCTCGGAGCAGCAAAGCATAATGCACATGCATTATGCAAATAGCAAAGAGGCGCGAACCAAACGGAATAAACCAAAAATAACAAACGGGTAAACGAAAAAGCAGATACAACAAAAACAAGAGAAATAAACCTAAAAACAGCTCCCTACCATATAAATAAAAATAAAATACATAATAACTAAAGCACAAACAAGGAAAAAAAATAAAATAACTATAAAACTAAAATTAACATATAAACAAAAAAATACAAATTTTGTGGATCAGAGCAAATGTAACTGACATCACCAAGTTTCCAATTACCACAAAGACAACAACTGGATACAACAATTCAATTCTCAAACTCAAACTTAAGCATGCTGGGAGTTGTAGTTTTCAAACATCAAAAGTGGCAAATACTTGCAAATAGGGGTAAATCCTCCTTTATTTGTGCATACATATGCACAAATAAAGAAGGTTTTACTCTTATTTGTAAGTATTTGCCACTTAAGATGTTTGAAAACTACAACTCCCAGCAATAAAGCATGCTGGGAGTTGTAGTTTCCAAACATCTTAAGTGGCAAATACTACCCCCTCGGTTTATACTCGAGTCAATGTATTTTTCTTCCTTTTTTCCTAAAACTAGGTGCCTCGGTTTATACTCGAGACGGTTTATACGGTATTTAAAATAACACAACTTAAGTATTATAAGATATAATGTGCCCCTGTATGCATTCCCTGCCCTGTATAAAAGCACTCAGCCTACGGCCACATGCTTTTATATGGTCAGGGAACTCCTCGGTGGCATGACAGCCTTATATTACACTGTAAGGGCCGCATTATCCCTTATAAAAACAGTGCTTAGGAATGTCATCACTGTCACATCAATCACTTCAATCACTCAAACATGTGTTACAGGAAATTACACAACCTAGGCCAGTGGCTTGTGCTACTATATGGATCTTGTAGCTTCTTAAAGGAGAACTAAACCCAATTTTTTATATTCCAGAATCTGAAAACAACCCCCCTAAAAACACCAATAAGCTTCATTAAATTGTATTAAGATAAATCTAAGCCTGTTGAGAACTGGATGAAGTATCTGTGTGTATGTGCAGTTTCAGACCACACCTCCTGACCTCAGTCACATGCTTTCTTGCTTTATCTGTCCTCTAAAATTGCAACAAGTTTCTGCCATAGCTAAGGACTGAGCATGTGCAGAACATAATGGTCGTTGACCCAATTGTGTGATTCTAGAATGCTGTGATGTAAAGCACAAACCATATATTATTTAGGTAAATTTCCCAGCGCCCGCATCAAAATTAGAGTTAAGACACAGATTACTGGTTTTATATCAAGGTGTTCTACCCTCTGGTTCAGTGTTGTTCTGTGGCTTTAGTTGTCCTTTAATATCTTTAAAGTTTACAAAATTCTCTGTATCTATTACTATTACAGCATACATATAAACAAAAAGATGAAGTTATCTTGACTTACGTGCAACAAATATAGGCTCTATGACTATGTTAAGTGGTATTGATTTGGGTTATATCTGTTGTATTTAGTTAACTGGACGTAAAGTTTAGTTTTTGCAAACATTTAGTCCCTTACTTTCCAATAAGAATGGCAATGAACTATTTATATACTGAAAAAATGGCTTCCTATATAAATTACTAGTACAGTGTGTGAGAGAGACAGGGAGGAGGGGAGAGACTGTGTCTCTGCTGGGTCTTTGGGGGGGCGGGCCTTATGTGTTATATGAAATAATATGTTCACCTCGGAGTTCAATGCCCAGTATAAAAGCACTTGGCCTATGGGCTCGGGCTTCTATATGGTCATGGAACTCCTCGGTGGTGTAATATCCTTATATTTATGTATTATAATGTAAAGGGGAGTAGTATTTCTACCTAAGTAGGTTTTATTTTTTCTTTTAGTTTTTAATTTTGTTTGTTTTTTTAATTTAGTTGACCAGTTGCTTTCTAATGTGAACTAAAATTTAAGTCCAGTTTATCTAACTGAACACAACAGATATATCTTGAATTAATTGGGTTAATTCTATTGCTCAGTAGTGATCTGAGCATGTATGATCCACCCAACTGCCAATCAGTAGAAATTACTAAGCATACTGAAGATTATAAAGAAATAATTGAAAAACCTGAAATGGCAGCTCACTACTGACCACTTCAAAGCACAGCAAATGGTATGAAATCTGATGACTTAGAAAAAACAAATTAAACATTGAGTACAATACCTAGGTATGTGTTAATTATTTTATTATTTAAAGGATAAGTGCAGTGTAAAATCAAGTTATGTTCATTTGGAATCTGCAGCTTTAAAAATACCGTTGCCATATTTTTTTTTTACCTATACCCCTCCAGAGCCTAGCTTTGAAAGTTGCTGACATCTTGTTACTGGTTTGCTGGATGTTAAGCTCCGCCCCTCTGAGATTTCCTCTGCTTTCTCCTGCTTGAGCCTCAAACAGTAATGCTTGTGAGTTCCGTGCACACGCATGTAACTCACAGGCATTACTGTTTGAGGCTCAAGCAGGAGAGTGCACGGAACTCACAGGCATTACTGATTGAGGCTCAAGCAGGAGAAAGCAGAGGAAATCTCAGAGGGGTGGAGCTTAACATTCAGCAAACCAGTAACAAGATGTCAGCAACTTCCAAGGCACAAAGCTAGCCTCTGGAGGGACATAGGTAAAAAAAAAAAATATGGCAACGGTATTTTTAAAGCTGCAGCTTCCAAATAACATAACTTGATTTTACAGTGCACTTATCCTTTAAGGGGTATGTCCACCAATTTTTAAGTTTGCGTTATTAAGTTTAAATAAAGAATGGTAGGGAAATACGCTATGTCTTATCTCCCGTTCTAACAGGAGAAGAGGAGAAACTTGCCCTGGGTTGATTCAGTTGCTCAGTAGAGGTCTGAGCATGTGTGACCTATCCAACAGCCAATCAGTAGAAATTACTTTTAGGAATATTCCAAGGAAAAGGTGCATCCAGGACTAGGTATGTTTAATATAAACTAACAGGGTTATTTAATAAAAGTTCTTATTGTTTAAAATGGTGTTAATTTTGCCCCAACCAATAAGATGTTAGCTTTCAAATGTTAAATAAGATCTGATTGGTTGGGGCAAAATTAGCACCATTTTAAACAATAAGAACTTATATTGAATAACCCTGTAAGAGTAAACAATAATTAAATTTTCCAGTGAACTTTCCCTTTAATTATCTGTGTGTAAGTACTGTTCTGTGAAATGAATAAAACACACAATACATGTTTTCGATTTCTGTTCTACGCAGTGGCATAACTAGGAACTATTGGGCCCCCTTGCAAAACTATAATGGGGCCTGTTTGTGAGCTTTAGTCCCAGTGGATTTCTTGGAGGAGGCTATATCTGTCATAGGAAAAATAAGAAGATGGGGTCCCCTTAGCTCCCCGGCACCCCTGCTGTTGCTCCCCCTGCTCCCTGGTAGTTACACCCCTGGTTCTACGTAAGCAATTCAGTTTTATAGTGCTGGTTATCCAATATGTTGGTTTACAGATAAACAGCTATTTATAAGCATTCACACATAAAGGGAATCCCCCCCCTAAGCACCAATGTGAGAGGAACACATCATATATTAAAATCCAGGGATGCCTAATTCCCTCTCTACAAAAAAAATTGTGATGTTTTTACTCTCTGATTAAGATAGGAAGACATCGATTTAAAGGGATGGCTTGACTGACATTGCCTAAATAAAATCCTTAAAAAAAATCAATCTTTATTTCAAAAGAATGAAAACCAATTGAGTATGTGCTCTAGGCACGGCTGCAGTTGTTTAAGTCAGGTAAATGTATATATGGATTACCTATGGGCATTGGAGCAATCAGGATATCAAAACAATTTACAGCTTCCCTGACATGGTAGAAAAAGTAGACGAAAACCAACATATTATGGATTTTCCACATTTTATTTCACAAGTCTTAAAGCAATGGTGAGATTTTGTACAAATAAACAAATAAAACAGGAGCAAATACTTCTCTGGTGCTAACAAATCCTCCCATAAATGCCAATCTACACACCCCATATGGGACTGTTATCCACTCAATGATATAGGGTTAGCTCTCTATCTCACAGCACAAGTCAGATCCAAATAAGATCAATTAGGCTGGGTACACACTATTAAAATCTTCATCCCAGCAGACCATTCTCCATTAGTGTGTGGTCGTCCAGGACCAATAATCATCGATCGTGGCAAATGTAGTGGGCTGCAGTTTGCCGTGACCGATTTTGCGGTTTATAGGAGATCACCATGTCTGATCACTTGTTCTAGACAAATGTGCAAATGTAATTGGTCATGGACGGCCATAAAAACACAGCAGATATTTCGGGCCGACCAACCAATACATATAGTATTGAAAATATTGGTTAGTCAGCTCGAAAAGTCTGCTTGTGTGTACTCAGGTTTTCTCTAATATAACACATGCCATGTTTAAACTGCTGTACACTTGGCCAGTTGCATATCTTCTATATAAAACAAAACTATGGGGCTGATGCAAAACACAATTGCTTTTGCTATTGATCTGCTGCAACCAATCCGAAGGTTTTAACAGTAAATAACTAGTAAAAAGTTAAGATCTAGTTGCTGAAAATGAATAGCACAAGCTTTGCGCCTCTTATTGCATTAGCCTCTACACGGTTTTTCTTCTATCACATGACCAGGGCCGGATTTACCATTAGGCAAAGTAGGCACGTGCCTAGGGGCGCCTGAGGTTGAAGGGGCGGCTGTCAATCTCCTCCCACCAATCCAACCCCTTTATAGCCTATTTTCTTCCCCAAAAAAGAAGAAATGGGTGTCGTTTAGGGTGTGGTCTGTGTTAAAGGTTGGGGCTAAGGGCACCAGGTTCCTTGGGCCTAAAGGCTCCTGAGGTGTAAATCCGGCCCTGCATATGACTAAAGACACAGAAGTTAATTTTCATCAAAATAGAATTACTCTGGTTGTCAACCTGGACAATTCTATAACCAACACCAAAATACTGTTAAATGTTCTAGTATTGTATATTGCCTCACTGTATCTAATATTACATAAAGAAAGCAGCCATAGGTCTGTAAATTTAGTGTAATGTGTTAAGTGCAGCATTTTTCTAGCCTTCCAGCCTAAAGGTTATTTTTCCACTGTAGTTCTCCTTTAAATTGTTGTGGTTGGCTTGTGCTAATTTCCCATGGAGGCTGTAGCTTTTCAATCATATTTTGACAGTAACTGTACACACATGAACAAGGACATTCAGGCTGTTCTGATTCTAGCTGCTGCTGATATTTAGCTTCATAATAAAATCATCTTGATTTTTTGCTCTTCAGATTCTGCACTCTTCAATATTGGCAATCCGAGTTCACATTTAACTGAAAGCTGCGCTAATTTGGGCATAAGAACTATAAAATGTAACTGTTTTTTGATTGAATCTCACATTAGACAAAAGAACCAGGAATAAGTTAGCATAGCCAGCATTATAGATTACCAATAATATGGAATCTTTTTTTCAGGTACTGTAGGTATATAACTTTAAAGGGCATGTCCACCCTTAAAAATAACTTTTGATATGCTGCTCCCCCATGTCTGGTAGCCCCAACCGCATGGTTAGTATTTTGCAAAAGCCCCCCAAACTCTTACTTACCTCCCCTCGTTCCTCCGCTGCACTGCCGGCCCTCTGCTTGCGAGACATGCAAGGAGAGGGCGGGACCGGCAGTCGCGTCTGTGATTGGCTGAGCGGCAGCCAATCATGGACGCGGCTGCCGGTCATTCAGTGCAGCGGAGGAGAGGAGAGGTAAGTAAGAGTTTGGGGAGCTTTTGCAAAATACTAACCATGCGTTGGGGCTACCAGCATGGGGGAGCAGCATATTAAAGATTTTACGTTAGGGGAGGGAGAGTAGAACGGGAGGGAGAGGGAGGGGGGGGGAGGGGGGAGAAGGGCTGCAGTAACGCATGACAAATATCTACCGGAGGCAAGGTAGCAGGCAGAGTCCTGCTAGCCTCCTGGTGGACAGTTTTTGGGACTTTAGGGGGGGTCTTCAGGAGAACCCTATGGAGCTGGGATGTGAGGTAAGGATTACACTACACTACATGGTGGGGCCATTACTGGGGGGGATTATAGTTTTGGGGGTGGACATGCCCTTTAACTATCTCTTCAACAATAATAACATGCAGTTAGTTTCCATTCCTTTATGTGGCAGCCTATGAATGATAAAACCTACTGTTCTGAAGCTCACAATTTTGGAATTTCAAAAACGAATCTAATTTATAGGGTGAAGGACCCCAGGAAGGAAACTGCCAGAAATTTGAGTTACAGACATTTAAAAAGAATAGGGACGGCCCTGAACAGCAATATAACACAAAAATAATCATAATAACTTAATAAACAATGAATGTTTTCTAGTAGTCAGTGTCTATGCTGCTTTCTAAGCACGTGGTGCCCTTAATAGTAACTACTGTATATACTGGAGTATAAGCTGAATTTTTCAGGCTTTAAAGTTAGCCTGAAAACCTAAACTCGACTCGGTCAAGTCTTAATTTAGATCCAAATTCTGCAATTGCGGATAGTAACCAGTAGGTGGCGCTGTGTTAACCTGCATAGAAAGTTACAGGAGCTGATCTGCCTTTACACTTCCTGCTCCTGTAGTCTGGCTGCTGGACTCACTCAGCACTGTCACTGCTCATCTGGATGCTGTAAATCTGATGGGTCTCCTCAGTTTTGGGCAAAAAACAGCTGCTAGTTCAGTGCAAATGACAGCTTGAAACTACAACTCTCAGGTGACATTTTTAACTATTGGGGTCAGAGTCCTTTACTATATGTGGGTCAGAGGGCCCTTTACTATATGGGGTCAGAGGGCCCTTTACTATATGGGGGTCAGGAGAATTGTAAATGATGGTAAGCTTAATTAAAAGATTACTGAACATTGCCACTCCACATGTTTAGAAACTGCAACTCCCAGCAACAAAGCATGCTGGGAGTTGTAGTTTCCAAACATCTGGAGTGCCAAAGAATTGGAGGTTACTGGTACTGGATGTGGCTATCACTGTATGGGATTCATGTATGGGAATTCTGATGTCCATTTAAAGGGCAACTAATTTCTACCCTCGACTTATACTCAAGTCAATCAGTTTTTACAAATTTTTCAGGTAAAAATAGGTACCTCGGCTTATATTCGGATCGACTTATACTCGAGTATAGGTAAGTTAACTTAATTTTTTTGCCTTGTAACTGAGTAAGGCTGAGGCCACACTGCAACTCGCCCGTGTGCAAACGGAAGTGTGCACGGTAAAGCTAAAGATTGCGCCGGGGTTCCCTGGGCGCAAGAGAGCGTTGCAGTGCACGCGTGATTGCGATCTCCTGATGTTTCACAATCGAATCGGATGCGATTGCGGAAAAAACGCATATGCTACGATTAATGGATCGCACCGCACACATTCACACACTAGTGTCACACACATGCCTATGATTAAGGACTCGATTAAGGACTCGAGTAGAGTCTGAAACGAGTCAGGCGTCTTGTTTCTTTGGTGTGTTACGATACCATGATGTATGGACTGTTAAATAAATAACTTTTTAACTGCAAGACTACCCAAGTGGCAACTTTCTTTCCGGGAGAGTCAACTTTTTTATTTTGATCGAGCACACACTAGTGTGGCCAAATCAATTGGGCCACACTAGTGTGCGCTTTTAAAAGCAAGATCGTATCGTGCTTAAAAGCGCCTCAGCCCTAAATTAGCGAACTCTCACTTAGCTGTGAAAAGAAATTAGTTACTTTCAAGGTAGTTATCAAGCATCAACGACTGATTGGGCAACTACACTTCATTTTTATTACTCAAATTTAATTAAATTACACCATAGTGTTTATATATTATTGTATCATGTTAAAATTGGTCAAATGAATATTGTTTAGTTCCAGACTTTTTTTTAAAATACCCAATATCCTTAAATGTGTGTTTTAAATGGCCTTAAGGGGGTCCTTAAAGGGCAAGTCCAGCCCTAAAATAAAAACTTACATACAGGTAAATCACCCCCCAAATCCATAAACGGTAATAGTTTGAAATCTGAAATATATAAGTCTAACTTGAAATCCTGCACAATGTCCTGTTGCCCCTGTTTCTGCTTCCTGGTTCTTACATTTAGCAACTGTCAGTTATGGATTTGACAGTTGATATCACAGCCAATGACTGAATGTTAATCCCCTGTCGGCCTCTTCTGAGCATGCCCAGGCTCAGTACAGGCTCAGTACAGGTCTCTAAATTGCTCAGTTTCCATGACACATCCAGAAGCATAGCAGGCATACAGTAATAAATTCATACGACAAAGTATGATATATCAATATATTTTAAAGAGGCCATTCCTTCTAAAAGAGGTTCTTATGAGGGTGGAGTTGTCCTTTAAGGCAATGTACACATGGGACAATATTTTGACTCTATTGAGCATGACAACCAAAATTTCAGTCAATGGAACCAACATATCACCAAAATTCTGATGGAAAATGGATCTGATGTAGCTGATATTTTTGCTTTTAAAAGGACCATGTGATCAGTTACTCTGAAAAATCTGCACCATCGCTTTAAAGGCTATGTCCACCCTGAAAAAAATTTTTTAATATATGGTCCCCCCTGGGCTCCCAGCCCCAACCTCAAAATTTTTTTTTAGAAAGCCCCCCAAACTCTACTTACCTCCCCTCGTCCTCCGCCGCGCTCCCGGCCCTCTGCTTGCAAGAATGCAAGCAGAGGGGCGGGACGCGCGCCGCGTCTGTGATTGGCTGAGCGGCAGCCAATCACAGACGCGGCTGCCGGCGCTCAGTTCGCCGGAGGAAAGAGAGAGGTAAGTAAGAGTTTGGGGAGCTTTCTAAAAAAAAAAAATAGCGGTTGGGGCTGGAGACATGGGGGAGCACAATATTAAGGGGATTTGACTAGGGGAGGGATAGTAAACGGGAGGAAGGGAGGAAGGGAGGAGAGAGGGGGAGGTAGGGGGGAGAAGGCTGCAGTACGCATGGCAAAAATCTACCTGGCCAGCTAGCAGGCAGTGTCCTATATGGACTCTGCTAGCCTCCTGGTAGTCATTTTTTGGGACTTTGGGGGGGGACTACAGGAGAACCCTATGGAGCTGGGATGTGAGTAAGGATTAAACTACACTACATGGTGGGGGCCAGTAGTTTGGGGGTTTAGTTTTGGGGGTGGACATGCCCTTTAATTTCAATCACACAAACTTTATATCGGGCTTACCGATTGGTAGTCTGTCTGAAGGGAATATTGGGTGTACACAAAATAAGCATTCGGTCCATAACTCATGCAGTACAGACATCATGCAATGTGAATTGTATACTTGGAAACAATAAGCTCTTTATTCATACTATTCTCTTTAAACCCAAGTGACTTTCTCAACACGCTTTTCCTTATCTCGTTTAATGAAGTGTGTTTTGCTGCCTCCAGTTTCCTTTTTTTTTCTCTCTCTCTCTACCTCATTTATCAGTCATCCTGCAACATTTTGAAGGCAATGACACTTCAGTTATTTTTCAATGGTTCTAAAGAAGTCTTTGATTCCAGGACCCGCATAACCTTTATTAAATATGTTGCTGAGACATTGCATTTTTATTATTATCCAAGTGGGGCTTCCGTCTCCTTTGATATATAGAAAAGTGCTTAACCAGTATCTTGAATGAGAGGTAGACATCTTATTATGTTCCTTGAGAATGCACTGCTATTGGAGGTTGTTGTAACATCATGAGTGAATGCCGTGGTCCATAAAATATCAAATGGACAGATGATAAAGCAATAGTGCAATGTGTAGAAATTATGCAGTGTGGTAACCTGAAAGCTCTTTTGCGTTTTGAATTGTGTTTATTCTTACATTCTATGTTTGTTTAAGGTAAATTAGAGCAACACTTTTGGCTCTTTTTTGGTTTGTGCTTCTTTATTGTATTGCTATGTCATTATATCGGGGTGCCGAAGAGAATTTATATGAAGGGATCAGGATAAAAAAGGGATGGGGGCAGAATGAATTACTGGGTTCAAAGACATTGGCAAGCCTCAGCAATAATTTAATGTACAGTTGCACTTGCTCAAGTGAGTTCACAAGCACCTTAACTAGAACTGTCAAGTAACTCCTGGGTGATCTGCCCATGACCACTCTCTAAGCAACGATAAGCAGATTTTCAGCAATGCTGCTGATTTTAGATGTGGCATTTATAGCTTTATGCTAGTTAGCAATTATAGAATTTGGGCTCACTTACATTTTTTCTTTAGTTTTCCTTTAGAAAAACACTGTAAATCCACAATGCATATAAAGAAAAAGTTATTGTGCTATAATATGGAAGGTTTTTCACCCATCACAAAAAAACCCCTCTTCAGCTCAATCCTTTGCTGTACGTTTGCAATATAGACAACATTCATAGGGTAGATGCACAATCAAGTTTGTGACAGTGAAACATGCAGTATTTTGGAGATATAATGCAGTCTACCCTCTCCCTTTCGACAGTCCAGAATTATTCCCAGACTGGCCAATGGGAGCTCTACCAGTCGGACTTAAACAGTCTTGTATGGAACTTAGAGTAAATAAAGAATACAGGGGTGAGGACCTAATTTACCCTGTTTACTATCAGGTAAGGAGGGGGTTTGATGCAGTGTATCAGATAGAACTGATTGTCTGCACTACAGAAGCACCACCCAGCAGCTACCGGACCAAATATGAGGTCCCTTAAAGGGTAACTGCGGTCCCCATACAGGTGTCCTCTATTGAAAAAGAGCTCTCATTAAAGGTAGGAATATGCTCTTTATAATAAAAGGCACTTATATGGAGACCACAGTTACCCTTTAAAAATAGTATAGAATAAGATAACTGCTAAATTACTTCAACATTCAACCTGCAACTCTTGCATTTATTTCTTTTAATTGGTACATCAGAGCTTTTCCACACTAAGCTAAATCTACAGTGCTTACGAATGTTTTTTTTTTATATTAAACCTACTTGCATTTGGCACAAGTTTCTTTTTACAAATCAATCTCTTTCAGCAACAGAGGAAATTGCTTGCAACACATGAATCTCCCCTGTGGTTCTAAAAGGGTCAAGGTAGCCTTTGAAGGTCACATCCAAGAAATATATTTGATATTTGCAGGAAACAATTTTTCACTATCTTCCCTTTTATGAACTAGGCAGCAATAAATCAAATGACAGAAAAACAAATCCAGATAAATATATTCAATATTAATAGAGTCTTAAATCATCTTAGATTTGTCAAAAGGCAAATGATTTATTTTTAGGGCACCTAGTGAGAAAAAACCTTTGATTGATTGGTTTGACAAAATTCTGCTGAGAAAGGCACGAGAGATCATATTACGGTTGAGCAGAAATAGATTTGCTATATTTAGGTCACATTCAAAGAAGGTTAAAGGAATTTTATGACATTAGCGAGACAATAGCAAATGGTGCATTGTTTACGGCAGCCATACCGAAAATTTACTGATATCCACATTTATTAGGCACAATTCAGTAGCAAGATCTCAGTTATTGGCATATATAATAAGTGCTCTACAATATTTATCTTGTTCGCCCGCCATTTCTTTAAACAAAATCCCAGTAATTTTGGAAATGATTGTTTGAGTTAGGTACATCTGTGTTTAAAGAAGCTCTCACTTAGATATGATTTTAATTGTAGGTTAAAAGTAGAAAGTCAGGTGTTGGAACTGTGGCATTAAATATCTGGAGAGAAGAAGAATTAGGCACACAGCTATAATTAGTCACATCCAGTCCAATGGATGGATGTTGTCCACCACAGATCTGCTTTATAACACACCACAGATCTGCTTTATAACACAGGTGATAATCACAAAATATACATCTATGTATAGTATAATTGTCCAAAGCTGTCACACATTTGCAGCCACTGCTAATGGAATGCCGTGCTTCTAATACCTCATTCTTGTCCCTAAAAGTCTTCCCATTGTTTTGTTTGCTGGATGCTTTCAGGACAGCCTTATCGTGTGAAAGTTTTGAAAATATATAAAACTCACTGCAGAATGCTGTGTGGGCTAAATACACTGTAGTAAAGCAATGTTATAAACCAAATCCAACTCAGTCACTATGGCTCATCCAAAAATGGTTTGAAGGACAACTATACTGTAAAAATGTACTTTTTAAAACTGAAAAGTACCTGGGGAAAGGAGGTAGGATTGATTATTCCTACTACCTACAATTGTTTCATTGAGGAGCTAAAGCACATATAGTTTTCATCTGCCAGGTTATGACCCTGGGCCTTCCTGTATTAAGGATAGTGCTGAAGCACCCAGGAAGACTGGCAGAAGCAGTTTTGTTTGTGCTGCTGCTCCTCATAGAAATGATATTAGGAGGTAGAAAATAACAATCCTATCTCCCTGCACAAGGTATTTTTCATTTTAATTGTTTTTGTAAAAACTTAATAGGCACCATAGTTCTCCTTTAACCTGACTTCCTGTTTGCAGGACCCCTAATAAAGCCCGTAATGGTCTTGTCCTTAACTCTAGTTTATTTAGTTTAGTTTATTAAGATTTAGTTGCTCAATAGAGATCTAAACATATTTTACCCATTCAACAGCCAATCAGTAAAAATTATTGTTAGGAACATTATGAGGAAGTGGTGCATCCTGGGAAGAAAAAGGACAGTTACAGAAACGTAATTATAAGCTCACTTCTGACCACTGCAAAGCATTGCAAAGGGTATGAAATCAACTGATTTTTCAAAATGGAAGAGAATATGTTGAATGATTAGGTATCTGTAATATAAACAAAGATTGAAAAAATAACAATATTTTCCACTGAACTGCTCCTTTAAACAAGAGGGCAGAATGTAGGCAAATACAGGAAAATCAACCAGGTAAATGGTGGTACATTCCATCATATTTAGACTATTCCTACCAATTAAATATGTTATTTATTTAATGTGTATATATTTTCAGTTGATCTTTATTATGGTTAAAAGTAAATACCATCTGCTTATTTAAAAAAAAAACCCCCAAAAAACAGCAATTACCGTAACACCTACATTATGTTAATCAAAAGCAATAAGCGCAACATCCATATCATTATGCCTTGTTACAATGCAAACAGAAAGTAATTTCTCTTTCTGTCCTAAAAAAGTTCCCTTTACTGGTATAAAAATCGAATTTCTTATAATGTGATGTTTTTTCTCAATAATGTTCACTTAGAGGGGTGACAAATCATATTGGGGCATATTTCTAAAGGTTCTTTAAATTTCCGTCACTGTTCACAGTGCTATCCAAATTTGGATTTAAAGGAACTGTACACTGAAAAAATTACTTTGTCCAAATTTAATCTATAAATAAATACATGTAAGCAGCACTAACTTTGATGTGTTTGTGTTGCTGCATGACAATCCAGTACTTGTTTTGCTCAAGCTCAGTCCCAGCCCCCTGCCAGACTATCTGACTCTCTGTGAGGTCAAGCATGCTCAGTATCTCTATGAGGAAGCATTGGGAAAGGGAAATTTCCACCATGCAGTTCAAAAACCAGCTGTCACTATTCCAGCTACAGCTAAACTACACATAAGAGAAGAGTTTGTTTGACAGCTGACATGTAAGATGTTTCAGATTGTATTTCTAAAGAAATAGGGGACATGAAAATGGTACTGTACAGTGATATTGGGGAAAAATTATAGTTTCCAGTAATGGGCAGTTTGAAAAAATGAATTTCCCAGTGTACATATCCTTTAACGCAATTTATAAACTGGTGGTGAAAAGTCATTACCGTCACCTATCGCCACTTTGCTTATCACTGTAAATCGCGATTTATAAAATGGCAATGGGTTAAAGGAATAGTTCACTGCAGAAGTAAACTTTTCCTTTAATGTATTGATTGAAGCCTGGGAGATTATGGAGCTATGCCTTACCTCCCGTTCTTCAATCAATATCTCAGGGGCCAGGGACAAAGGTAAGTATATTTACCTTTCATACGATCCACTGCTGCAGAGCTGAAAATCTCTGGTACTACTACTTGGTACTATAGCGTGCATGCAAGATAATGCACGTCCCTGGCTCCTGAGATATTGATTGAGGCATATATCTTTAAAGGGCATCTATAGTGGGAAAATGTCATTTTTCCCCTTTCTATGTGTTCTATAATTCCCCCCAAACCACCAGAGTACCTTTATTTTATTCAGTTTCCTCCTCTGTCCCAAGATATATAAGTTAAAAGTAGTCAAGCTTTCAATACACCACTTCTGCTTGTGTGTAAGTTTTACAGCAAGTCTCCCAATGACTCCTTCCTGCTCACTAAAATGCTTGGCAGATACTGGGTTAAAAACAGAAGTAAAGGGAAGGAGAATGAAGCTTTTACCAATTTATTGCCTGTCAAAGGGAGATCGGGCTGTAGTGATAAGGCAGGACTCAGGTAATTCCTAACTCACCCCCTCCTTATGTAGCAAGTATCTCCAGAACAACCAGGCTTCCTTTGTTTACAAAGTTTAGAGTGACCAAAGGTTAGAGTGATGTGTAGTAGGATTAATGCGCATGAACTGCTTGTTTGACAGGCTTTGTTCACACCCGGACTATATGAATGGGGGAATGACCAGAGAGGGGAGGGGGAGTGGGGAGCTCTGTAGTAAATCAGACTGTGTGCAAACACAGAGCCACAAAGCAAGGTGGGAATAAAGCAGAATACACTAACCTTTTTTTATGTTTAGAATAGAGCAATTTATAAATTTCCCTATAGATTTCAATCAATACATTAAAGGTAAAGTAAACTTTTCGAGTGAACTATTCCTTTAAATTCAGCCTTTCAAAAAATTCTTTTAATTGCCTTTCAAAAAAGTCTGAGGTGGTGAAATGTATAAGTAGCCATATATCTAGCCTGACAGTGGGTCCCTGAAAGGTGTCAGTACATTTTGGAGTGTTTCTCACTACTAATAAGTGACCGGGGGGCTGAAGAAAATAGAACATTTTTCAGCATTTACTGTTATTCTGATCATCCATTTCCTATTTTCTTAAGCTTGCTTTTTTTAGGTTCCGTTTTTCTACGTTTTCTCCGTTTTATACATTAGTGTTTTTTCTGCTAAAGTCCCCTCCTTTAATGTTGGCAAATTCTGGTAATGGGCGACTTTTGAGAGCAATTTCTCTATTCACCATGATATTAGACTTAACGCAGTGAATAAAAAAAAAATATAGGGGGAAGTTGTAGGCAAAACTTTTTGCAGTGAAAAAAATCGGATTTATAAGTACAACGAAAATAACCATCTTTGCCATTGCTATGTCCGGTGATAAAGGCTGCATGATGGTCAAACATGTTCATATTTTTAATAAGCAACAGCCACTAATAGGGATCCTGCATGCAGAAAGCTTCTGGTAGCGTAGTGTGTATTGCTGCATAAGGACATCACTTGATGGGCACATAAAGAAAATACTCAATTTAAAAAAAAAATCAAATTAAAATGAAAGCTTATGTACTGTGTACTGAACTTTACACTTTAATAAACCCCATTTTCTAGAATCTACCGGTATTTCACTAAGAGATTGCATGTTCTTTAATCAAACTTAATGTATAAGACTTCACAGCTCGATCTCTTTATATCCAAGTTTTAACATTGTTTTCCTTCACTATAACTTTGATCCAGATTTCGAATACATTTGCTACAGATATTATTCTATTTTGAGAAGTCCCAGGAAAAGGGAAGCAATTGTAGTAAATTGTGAGTTTCGTTGTAGTTAATCTTCAATATATTTAAAGCTGTACTGTAAGTAGAACTTTAATGAGATGGCTGGATATTTCTCTGTTAACTCCAGATGGCCCTCGATTAATCAAGACTATCTCATTTTCAAACCAACAAACAGACCATTATTACGCATCATTTTAGTTTTTTTAGGATGTTAGTTTGCACGTCCCATTGTGTGCTCTGTGTTTACAAAACTGAATCACAGTGACCAAAAGAAAAATAAATTGGTTGAACTGCCAAACACAATATGCTCCTATTGACACTGCGATGATGGGGGGCAATCCTGAATAGATTCTGCTTATATATTAAGCACCAATCATTTATTTTGACCTGCTGTACCTGCTGTATTATAGCTATTCCTATCACAGGATTGATGAAGGGTTTCATTTATATATATCAGTTCTCAGCTAGATATGCATTAATTGGCAGGTTTGATGATATCAGATTCAGGTGACACACTTACATACTATAATCTGGAAATAAAGACCCAGTAAGTGCAGACATATGAATAAAGTTAATGGTACATCCCCTTCTTACTTCCTCTGAGAAACAACAGTTTAATGTCCTTACCAATGATTAAATAACTATATTTTACAGTATAACTCTTGTTCATATATCAGAGTTTTCCATTTCTTGGTGATTGTCTGGAGTTGCAGATTCCGGCACCAACCTTTTTTATCTTCTGAAATTCTTATTATCCTATGCTAACGGGTAATAAGTGGCACGTAAGGCATATGAACCAAACTCAATGGTAAAATTGCTTCTGGCTTCCTTTAATTTAATGTTCTCCACATTAATTAACTATAATATATTAGTTGGCTTTTCAGGATATAACCCTTATAACCTTTTATATCATCTTTCAGTTAGCGGGACTTTAACTCCATAGTTGCAGTTGCGTGGCTAACACAAAAGTTAACCATGCAGCCACCGCAAGTGATCTTATATGCCTTTAGCGGCAAACATTTAGACACCTGCTAATGGCTCAGGTTAAAGTGCTGGTCTAGTTACCGACAATTTGTGATGCGCCAAGAGCAGCAATCAGCATATAACATCACTGGCACAACTGCACTGGGAAGCCGATAGTAGCTCTCGGTGCATCCCCCTAATGCTAGGAATCCTTGCCACAGATAAGCACACGCTCTATTATCTAACCCAATACCTGTTCCTAAAGCATCTTTATATTAAAATCCACATCAACTACAATACTGGGGCGATATGCTTATGATTCATCTAAAAACAAAAATCCTGCATTAAATGACTCACAAGTCCTTTGTCTGTTACTTTTCAAATCGGGTTCCCAGTGAGTAACCACAATATAAGTTTGTGCAAAAGTCCCACAGTGCTGGTATCTTGGAAGGAAGGTTTGTTATAATTGACAAAAGTTCCTGTCAAAACCCTGCAGTTATCCTGTCAATAAATCTACTTGCTTCAGCTTTCAAATGTTAAAAAAAACCACTGAAAAGCTTTTTTCCCAGATACTGTAACGCAGCAGGATCGCCTTGACGCAAAATGCACTCGTGATGTTAGTTCTGTGCATTAATGTTATTTAAAGATCTTTATTCCCATAGCAGCCTGCAGAGAGATTTGGAAATGCCAAGTGAAACAATGAGCATTAGCCTGTGGCTTAAAATGGATGATATGAAAGGGTAGAACTGTACCCAGAATTCCTTGTATTTTTAGATTACAAATTTATCTAGATTGAAAGTACCAGTATCACACGTATACATGACCAGGTTAAATCTGCTATTGAAGAACGGGAGGTAAAGAAGCTGTGTCTTACATCCCGATCTTCAATAAAACAATCAAGAGCCAGAAGAGAAGGTAAAGAACTTACCAGCTCACTCGCTTCCCCAGCGCATAGTCTGACAGGTCATGAAGGATTCTGTCTTCTATACGCATGTGCGATCCATGCGCATAGAAGACAAAGTCCATCGGGACCTGTCAGACTACTGGGAAGTGAGCGAGGGCTCCTGATTGTTTTATTGAAGATCAGGAGTAAGACACAGCTCCTTTACCTCCCGTTCTTCAATAAAACTGAATTCCAAAAATGTGTTCATACGAGTGGAGATACCCTTTAAACTTGTTAAATACGCTCCCAGCAAGAGAAATTATATTTACATGTTCACAATCCACAGCTGCTTGCTCCCTCTCCATTGCTGCTGCTATGTGCCTTTTTTAGTTCACAAGCAGCAGCCGTCAGACATTGGCCATGTCGTCACTTTCATGGCTTGGGGGTCCTGCTTAACATATTAAATTCTTTCCTAAAGGGTGGATATACCCTTTAAAGCCATTCAAAAGATTGCAACTTACTGATCGCATTTCCATATTTAATGGTTGTTTAAAGGGTATCTCCACTCGTATTTTGAAGATTTGGTAATCCAGTTCTATTGAAGAACGGGAGGTAAAGGAGCTGTGCCTTACCTTCCATTCTTCAATAGAACAAACAGGAGCCAGGAGAGAAGGTAAGAAACGTACCCGCTCGCTCGCTCCCCATAGATCGCGCATGCGCATAGAAGACAAGGTCCGTCGGGACCTGTCAGACTACAAGCTGGGGGAGCGAGCGAGCGGGTAAGTTTCTTACCTTCTCTCCTGGCTCCTGTTTGTTCTATTGAAGAATGGAAGGTAAGGCACAGCTCCTTTACCTCCCGTTCTTCAATAGAACTGGATTACCAAATCTTCAAAATACGAGTGGAGATACCCTTTAAGTGTTTAATACATCGTAGTACAGGCAAGTTGCGATAACAAAATTTATTGCATCTCCCTATTAAAGCCTGTACTTATGGTAAATATGTTAGCAGTGGGGTAACTAGGAATCACTGGACCCACCAGCAAAACCCTCTCTAAGCTTCATCTACAGTAGTTTTCTGGGAGAAGGCTATTTCTGTCATAGGGAAATATAAGAAAATCAGCCACATTAGTGACTGATCGGATATTAACCAATACAGAACACTAATTATTAACTAAGCGATGACTGTCATATACCCTTAGTTCTGTAAAGGTTTAAACAGTGTATAAAATGACTTTGACAGCTGCAAACAGCTTTGCTGTATCAAACATGTCATTACAATCACCAGTATGTTGTGCTGTCAGGTTTTTGATGTGTGTCTGCCGAGAGAAAATAAGGAAGAAAGAATTGATGGACGACAGTTCATAACAAGGGACAGTGGAACACTGGATTTACTTCCACAAGATCGTTTATTGCTTATCGTTTATCCCCATTGTTTGCATAACCTTAAACTTTAGGGACTGCACGTCACCATTCTCTTCCAATACAAAGCCCAATGTTATAAGTAGTCCTTAGCAGGGGCTTAACTACCAGGCGTGCAGAGGGAGCAACCGCAGGGGGGTTGGGAGCCAGGTGGGCCCCATTTTCTTATTTTTCCTTTGACATATAGAGCCTCCTCCTAGAAAAGTGGATGAAGCACGTGATTCCCAGTTACGCCACTGGTCCCCAGAAACGCTCATTGGGCAAGTCATTCTCACTAACTAAGGATCTGATCCTTTCCAGTACAGGCCGATTATAGGACAACTCCACCCTCATAAGAACATCTTTTAGAGAGAATGACCTCTTCAAAATATGTTGATATATCATAGTTTGTCCTATGAAATCATTACTGTATGCCTGCTATGCTTCTGGATGCCTCATGGAAACTGAGCAATTTAGAAACCTGTATTGAGCCTGTAATGAGCCTGGGCATGCTCATTACAGACAGGGGATTAACGTTCAGTCATTGGCTGTGGTGTCAAATCCATAACTGACAGTTGCTAACTGGAATACCAGGAAGCAGAAACAGAGGCAACAGGACATTGTGCTGGATTTCAGGTTAGACTTATATATTTCAGATTTCAAACTATTACTGTTTAGGGTTTTGGGGGGTAATTTACCTGTATGTAAGTTTTAATTTTGGGGCTGGACTTGTCCTTTAAATACCTGGTCACCAAAGAGTCATTTGCATAAGGTAACAAAACGATAAAATAACTATGAACTTTCCCATGAAATTATAATTAGGAGCACAGAAACACAAAATATTAAAGTGTTTTTACACAATACTATAAATGGTCCTTTCAAACCCCATTACTTTGTGTGGCTATGTACCATTGTGATAGTGTGATCTATTTGTCCCTTCCATCCCATAAGCATTAAAAGTGGAGCATGTAAGCTGTAGGGCAGCTCCATCTCCTTACACCCATAACAAAGAAAATATTTTTTACAGTTGTTTGACACGTTCTTCTCAATTGAAAAGGTCAAATTACTTACACATAAGACGTGCAGGGTGATGGCTCCATGCCTTCTTTCTTCATGTGAGAAGATGTCACTGGGAAATTCATGAAGGGCTACAAAAACATAAATAAAGGGGATTAGATACACCGACAGCAGAAACTTTAAACTGGATGGGCAGTGCTGATCATATATATCACAATGTACCATAAGGAAAGCTGTGTTTAATGTAACCCACTATATACGTTTACATCATCACCGCCAGGATGTTATCACAACATTTTATTCAAAGCTCTAGAATCCCTGTGAATAAACAAGGCCAATGATCTATCAGTAAGATTATAACATTTATTTTGCACATGCCAAAAACACATATTTCATTGAAATCTGCTTACTGTCATATATTTCAGCACTTGGACTTCATCACATAAACCTAAACTATGCCACAGGTTTGCAAGTTTTCTGCTCCACAGCTTGAAGCTGGATCTATAGAATGCGATATGTTCTGATGTCTCATCTAAATACTCCAGTAGGTACATTTCTGGGGCAGCCCTTCAGCCTGGGCAGTGATTTCTGTATTGATCCAAACCTGGAAATGAGGACCTTAATTGGCCGACTGGGGCATGTGTAGACCTGGAGCTCAACTACTGTAGAAACCAAGGAGCTGGAGCTATCAGACATAAAGCCTCATGCTAACCATAATATGCAGGGCTGTACTTTTACACAACATTGAATATAATGTCCCAAACAGGAAGCCTACAATATGGCAACTGTCTTGTTGAAAAGTCACGACTGTGTGGAAGATATTTGCAGTTCATAAAAATATTATCAGATAGGTTTGTACTGTAGGAAACTGACATGGACCAGACTGCTGCATCCTCCAATAAATAAAATGATTCTTCTGACAAGGATATAACTGGTCCAAGTTGTATGAAGTGACTATCACACCATATCAACTACCTACAGGTTTATAACAGGAGGTCCATATAAGGTAGTGTTGGCAGTTTAAAGGGGCAGCTATTAAAATAAAGTCAGGATACCAGCTTTAGAGAACAAGTTTGGGCTAAACACATTTTCCTGATTTATAGCATCACTTACCTGACTTTATAAGAAATTTTATTAAATTTTGGTTATCAGAAGGTCAATTTCATTTGAACAAAGTGAAGTGTAAACCACAAAATGACATTTGTTGGCTTGTTGTCCCTTTCCGACTGCCAAAGTAATAACTGTCATTGGAGAGCAAGGACCATATTCAAGGTGAATAGCCCTTCAACAGAAACCAGAGATAATATTATACCCTTGCAATGGCCAAAGTGAATCTTATCCAATGACTCACACGCAGCTCTTTTGGTTTTGTGCTTTTAAAAGTAATCATCTAAATGTGTTAGAAATGAATTTAAAAGGGAAAAGCACATTCATTAATGGCTCAATTGAATGATTTGAAGATAACATTCACTGTGATTTTCAAAGACTCATTTACCAGTGACTCATCTGAGTGACATTAAGGACATTTGTTTTAATAAAAGTTGTTATGCAATGAAGCCCAAGTGTGTCTGGCAATAGAGCATAAAATCTGCCCACAGTATCTGTGGCTGGACTGTCCAGGTGAATGTTGGTGGTTGTGTGGGGGAGGAGCTTAGTATGGTATGGAAGGGCCCCTGCCCATGTGCAGTTGGGAAGTACAGTATGTAAGTATATAAATGTATTTTAAAGTTCTGACTTAAAGGAGAATTAAACTTAATTTGTTTTAATCCTACTGCAAAAAGCTTTTCTCCCCCAAACACCTTTACATTGTAAGATTCTTCTCTAGTAAGTTGCATTTAGTACATGTAAGTAATATATTCAGTAACTGAGAAGGCTTTCATGTTGTTGTCAGTAAAGTCCACAGCTCATGAAGTCATCAAAAAGCCACGCCCCTGCCCCAGTATTCACTGTCTCTAAGCACAGAGTATTTACTGTACAGATGTATCCACACCAATATAGAAGTCTGTGATAAGACTGAAAGCTCTCAAAATTATATAGGGACAGACCCTATAGATCCCACTCAAAGCACTCATACCCTTATAGCCCAAATATATAATGAAGTCAGTCTTAAATCCCCTTACAATCTACAAACACCATATAGGTACCATAAATACAGTTCTAACTTACACTTTATTCAAAAACACATAAATCAACAATTATAGAAAGCATTTGGGGGTCCCCAATAGCAGCAAAACATTAAGTCCCGATATCTCAGTGAGGGAAGTGTCCATCTGTAGAAATTGTCCATAGGACGTCCTATATTGTTGTTCCGACAATGAATATATAATATAATAGTGTGACCAGACATCAGAGCTGTGCCGCTCTACTGTGCTACCTTAATACCAACAAGAATAATCCAGCCCAGGACTAATGACCTGCACAGGGCAATATCAAGTAAGGAGAAGGGTTACTCATGGACCAATTACTGCTCTGTCCGGACCTGCCACCAGGTACCCTTATGACCAAGATCCTCCCATATTCGGATTATTCTTGTTGGTATTAAGGTAGCACAGTAGAGCGGCATGGCTCTGATCTCTGGTCACACTATTATATTATATATTCCCTGTCGGACCCACAATATAGGATTTCCTATGGACAAAAGCTGCTATCGCTCTGGGTAAATAAATAATAATTTATACTAAAATGTTAATATTCTGTTTCTTACATCCAGGGTAGCTAAGAAATACACTGCAAATACACTTCTTTTTTGTATGAAAGGATTATATCATTGTTAGGACTGGAGAAATGAATGCATATGAAAATCAAACAAACTGAAATCCCTGTTCTGTAAAAGGGAGAGGGAGGATCTCTGTGCTGTTATGCGATTGGCTGTCAGCTTCTAGTAAGCAAGGTTGCTTGTTTTGATCTTTTGAGCGCTACAGAGCAAGTGCATGTGCTACGTACAAGTTGGATTGTGGAAGCTGACCCCTAGTACCCACAGGTTAATTTCATAAATAACTCAGCATCCACAGCAAAAGAAAAGGTTAGAAAAAGCTTGTTAGTTGTGAATGTGCTTTGTCTATTGGGACCAGGGATGGCAGATTTTCGTGATGTCACGGTAGGAGTGGTGGGGGCGAGTATTGAATGGGATGGAGGCGAGGTTATAGGTGGGGAAACAACAGGAGGCAGAGTTAGGGCATAGTGGGGTGGGCATTCTGGGGAGGGGATGCCATTTCCTTCTGTATGGCGGGATATCAGCCCTGACTGCGGGACTCAGGATTTTGACCCTGCAGTCAGAGACTTTAGTTCTCTTTGAAAGAAAGATCACTTTATTTTAATAAACAAGCAATGCGTTTTTCAAAAATTTTAATGCATATTTTTAGAAGCGCGCACAGTTTTCATTTGATGGGTATTCACTTTAACCTTGGGGGGGATTTTATGAAGATAATGATGCTGGGCAGGCCTGTCTAGTATATGAGTGGAACCGGGCTCAGTGACTGTGCTCAGTCTGTCATTAAAAGAGAAAGACTAGGAATCTGCGGTGATTATATTAAACATTCCATAAGTCTGGTGCGTCCTTTTCTAGATACCCTGGTTCCCTTCTGGACTGACTTTATATATGAGGAATGCTTCATATTGTTATTAGTCTTCCTCAGCCTATAATAGGAGATTGTCAGATGGACTATATTTAACCAAGGCCAATTAGCCTTACATATATCAAAAGTGTGCTCTTGGGTGCAGTGGGAATTATTTGTGCATACAGTATATGTGTATACATAGCAGAATCTTAAATGCAACAAGAAAGAGAAAGTTTAAGTATAAACTTTGATTATTATGTGTATAAATTCCATGAAAATAGAAGGTGGGTGTAGGGGTATAATGGAAGGTTAAGTACACTTTCCCCTCCTGTAATGGCATCTGCCTTCGGTGTCTCCTTAAAGGAGAACTAAACCCAATTTTTTATACTTCACGCATTTTTGAAAATACGAGAAATCCTCGTAATTTCGAAAATTTTCGAAAATACGAGAAGTCCGCGGTTCGGAAGTTCGGAAAATCCAGAAAAATCCACTGTTTGCGAATGGGATAAATCCGCGGCAGATCCAGGTTCGGATCCGCGAACCGGCCATCCCTAGTACTCGGTTTGCATATACTTGCTGTGTTTCTGTGTTTCTGCTCATTTATCCAGTGCCGCAATCGATCTGGGTAAATGTCCCTTCTAGATTTTAATACCAGATTTGCGTTTCAGGATTTACCTTTACCTATCTGACAATAACCAAATCACTTTTATCATATATATACATGCAATGATTTGTATATATGTTTTGTACTCATAAAAAATTATCACTGAAATAGCATAATGACAGGTCCATTGTGCAGCAAAGGTGGCCATATACGCAACAATCGTGTTCATGCGGTTGGACAATGATTTTTTTCCCAACTGGCCCGATAGGAAAAAAATATCAACTGATTGTCCATATTCACTGCCTGGTGGTTCATACAAGCACTTAATGGTTCATTCCCACTTCCAGGTAATTAGTGATTGGAAAATTTTTGCATATAAATATATGTAAAAAATATAAAGCTTCTTAAACTTACCAATTCCCATGATGCCATCCCACTGAGAGCATAATTGGAATATGCATCCTTGTGTTTATTGTACACGTCCATCAGAAGTATTACTACTAAAAGGGCCACATTTGTCTCTAAACAAGTTAGGGGTAAATAAAAGCCTGTTTTCATTTCTTTAAAATGAGCCCTGGATCACATCTTTAACTGTAGCCTGAGGGAAATGATATTGTGGAGAATGTACAAACTTCCTGCTTCCAGTAGTTTGAAAGGCATCACCTGACCCTATTCTCCTCCCCTGTCCCCATGGTCACTTAAAACTTAGGGTTAGTTCCCCCATGCACAATTTGCTCTCTGAACGCATATCCAATTCACATTGCCATTGTGCTCCGATCTGTTTTTGGGACGCATGGGTCCCAATAACTTGGATGGACACTGGATCACAGAACACATAGCTTATCTCACACACAGCGCGCACTGAAACAATCCTGCACGCACTGCTGTGCGTGATAACGGGACATAAAGTAGCTGTACAAACATAAAATAATAACAGTAGAGAGGGGGGCACATTAGAGGTTGATTACATGACCACAAGCTGGTCACATGCTACAAGCTGCTGAAAACAGGTGTTCGAACAGGAAGTTGTATTGTTGAATTTTTGAAGGTACAATTGCAGGCTTTTTATTTAACCTTAACTTGTGTGGACAGTACAGTTCCCCTTTAATAATCAGGTAGGCTGGGGCTTAACTTATCTACTGTCTAAACTTTTTTTCTACTGTATAGCCCAGATGGTGCTGAATAAAATAATGTTATTAACTGACCTTCTAGCTGTTCTCTACACACAGATACACCTGTGTTAATTCAGTAAGAATTTTCACTACAAAGAGCCTACCAGTAGTTATTTTCTCTACTGAGCTTAATGTGCTCCTCCTAGGGGAAAAGGGAGAAATGAAGCTGCCCAATAAGCTACTCTTCAATGCCAAGGGTGCACACACAATATTTCTGCCCATTGACCTATTGATCACAAAACTTTTCAGCAGTCTGTCAGCAAGAAATAAGACCGGCTGAATTATTTCTTTACAATTAATCCTGCGGTCTACTGATCAAGTGCAACCGATCAAGCGGAAAGACAGATTTTACCTAAAAATCAGCTAGGAGCAATAAGTTGCTTTGTTAATTATGGTCCATATATCAGTGCAATCAAACAAAATATTGTTGCAGCAGTAGAAAATACATATAGGACTGAAATATTGCCCATTGTGAATACAATAAAGGATGGGGGTGGGTGGATAGGCTGTACATTTCCTTTAAGCCAAGAGTTTTACCCTTTAGAAGAAGAATTCAGCTAGAATATCTCTTGCAAACAAGTTGAGGCTCCCACCCACGTGTCCTTACTGCAGCTCATATCAATAACAGCAACTCATGTTGTGATACTTCCCTTAGCCAGCTGAAGAGTTAATTTCATAAAAAACACAAAACAAACCCTGTCAACAGTATTTTTCCTGCCGCTGAATGTTTTCTGTTCCATTTATTAAGCCGGTGATCTACATTAGTGTATGGTTACCTACGTGTTTGTAGCAGATGTTCTAACGAGCTCTTTGTCATCTTTGTTTATTTATTAGCAAAGAAAAGACCTCTACCGTTCTATTTTATATTCTGGCTAAGACATTTATAAATAAGTTATTTGACAAGGTCAAAAGCTCTTAATGGGTCACCTCTATTCAGTGGAAGAGACGGCTTACAAGGACAAGGATTTATTAATTACTTTCACCAATATTTTGACACGTCCTTTCATTTGCCTCTTCCCTCTATCATTCACTCTCACTAACAATACCTGGTAGACCTTGCAAGAATGTATCTCCATATGGTGTCTACGTTGTACCAGGTGATGACGGGTTTCATGGCATGACAATTGCATCACTGTTCCCATAGCAACATCAGCATCAGAACAAAGAGCACGCTAGATAGAGTAGCACCTTGTTCGATGACCGTGTAGCGTAGGATTTATTTATATTTCACAGCCAACACTAATATACTCTCTTACTACTGTGACGGCCTCAGCACGGGCAAAGCAGGGGGATAACTGCTTACAGTTTTACACTGAATTAAGTACATTAGACTTCCAGCGCATATGAAGAGAATATCAGGGACATGCATTAAAAGTTCTTATCTCAAAAAATGGTACTAATTTTGCCCCAACCAATCAGATGTTAACTTTCAAATGTTAAATAACATCTGATTGGTTAGGGCAAAATTAGCACCATTTTTAACAATAATAATAATGAATCTCCCTGTATATGTTTATTAACCTATGTACTCTTTACATTGTAAGGTATTTTAGGTGTAATGCACATTTATATGGTTATGGGTAGATTCTATGTCTCGTCAAATAGTTATAAAATATAAATGAACAACACCCCTACTCTATAAAATACCAACTATATCATTTAATTAATGCAGTTCCTGCTGTAATTTATAGGAATATTAGAAGTCAAGGAGTTTCGTGACAGTATAACGCTCACAGCTGCAGGTAGAGAGGTTTTCTACAGGAAACGGAATTCCAAGGTGACTTCTACTGTCCTCAAATGTTACACTAGGGGATTCATTATCCATGTCATACCAGGGACGTAACTACCAGGTGAGCAGCCTTCGTGGCTGCGGGTTGGGGGTGGGGGTGTCCTAAAGATACAGAGCCCTCTCTATCAAATGCTGTAAATGGCACAGACTAAAGGGATATTGGCTGGAGGGCCTAAATATTTCTATATAAAGTATTCCCTTTGTATTTGGGAATACATATAGACATGTACCAGTAACATGTGCCACTTTCAAGGCTCCATTTAATATTGCAGTAGTTTCCAAACTTTTTCAGACTGGTCCAGGCCTGGCAAGGTAACAGCACAACTCTCTTAAAGGGCATGTCCACCCCCGGCAGCATCAGTGATTTCCTGACTACAATAAAGAATATTTCATACCCCACTACCATCCCAGTAGGAGGAATGCAGGAGGGAATAATTCTAATATTTCTGCACACAGATAAATACTTCATAATTAATCCTTTTAATTTTAAATTACTATCTCTGTTTTCAAAACCAATTTTAAAGGAAAAGTCCAGTGAATTTTTTAAATTACTGATTTATCTTAAACGTACCTCAGTAAGGCTGAGGTCACACTGCAATGCACCTGAATCACGCACGCAGTTACTATTGCGTTACTAAAAAGGACACATGCGCAATTGCATGTGCATTGGAAATCGCAGGAATTTTTGCGTTCCAGCGTTTTCTATGTTATTTAAAACCATATGTGCAATCAAAATAGCATGGCAGACACGTGAAAAACGCATTAGTGTGGCCTAGCCCTAACTCTACATATTCTTTTTATTTTTGAAAATATTTATTCATTTTATTTTCTTTGCTATACTCTGTTATTGTCTTAAGTGAGCTGCCATTTCAGATCCTACAACAGGACCACAGGAGCCGCCCCTGCAACTACAGGGGCCCCCAAATTGTTACTTTTCCTACTATAGATATAGCCCTCTGCCACAGAAAACCTTTGTAGATGAATCAGAGAGGGGCCCCAATATAGTTTTGCTGGGGGGGGCAGGCATTTCTAGTTATGCCACTACTGCTATAAAGGTCCTTCTTCCCAAAATGCTAATTTTCATGAAATGTTCCTAACAGTTAATTTAAATCATTAGCTATGGGATTGTCAAATCCGCTCAGATTTCTAATAAGCAACTGATTGCCCCAAAGGACAAGGTGGTGAAAAGGTTACCAAATGGACAGAGACGTGGGAGGCAAGTTTTCATTCATACTATTTAGCCATAAGTTAAATCCCCAAACCCTCTTGTTCCTATGCTAAGGAATGTACAAGCTGCTAACATACTGACTGCTGGGAACTGTTTAAAACTCCAAGTCCAAAATGTTCCTGGGTTTTGTTTCCACATCACATCATTAGCCACAAGGGAAGTACATTAATAATTTAAGGGGTATTTTCACTTCTCTGCAAAAGGCTATTTAATCATAGCAAATCCCTAATACAGTTAACTTTTATTAGGCCTTTTTGTTTTTATGGAAACCAGCAAAGTAATTCTGACAGTGTGAGTGGTTTTCCTTGGAAAATGTGAATATTTTGTCTCGTTACAACCTTAATTATTTGCTGGTAATTAGCAAAGTGCAGGTTTGACTCCCTGACAGTAATAATCATTACAAAAGTTAAGGGAGCATTTCAGCTGCAAATTGTGATAAACTTCTGCTCTTGTGCCATGTTAGGAGATGTGGTGCCGCAGGTCGGCCATTCTAGATTTAATGTGTTGATCTGAACCTCTGACTCTCTGGTTGTTGCTGGAATAAAACAGTGATGGGCAGTACTGCTAAACTGGGGGATGGAGATTGGAAACTGGATTGCTGATTCATGATGTGAGCCGTTGGAATAAATCTAAAGGATAGCAATGATATCTGAACTGACGGCAGTTATATTATATTAATGTGTACTTTACTACGGGGAGAATATGGGTAATAATGGCAAAGAAGAATACAACAAGGTCTGCAAAAGCTCCCAGAATGCAACACTGTCATTGACTGAGCAGGCTTGTTCCTAATTGGTAAAGAGTAGAAATGTTTGAAACCAGTGAGTTTTTTCCAAAATCGGATTTTCAATTTTCAGACAGTTTTAAAAATGAATCCAATAGAAGTTTAATGATGTGTTTACTGATAACCTGAGCCACATCACTGACCCCAATCAGGACTTGTCTATCAGGGCCGTAATCAGACTTTTCTGGGCCCCGTACTGGGTACATTTCTGGGCCCCCCTAAACACGCACAAACACGATACACACAGACTAGGACACATTGTGCACACACATATACAATAACACTTATATTGCGCTGACCTGTATATATAAAATGCCCCCAATATCCAGTCCACACACCGACTTCCTGTATATATAAACTGTCCCAATGTCCAGTACACACATTGCCCTGTATCTTATATAAAATGCCCCAATGTCCAGTACACACATTGCCCAGTATATATAAACTGTCCCAATGTCCAGTACACACATTGCCCTGTATCTTATATAAAATGCTCCAATGTCCAGTACACACATTGCCCAGTATATATAAACTGTCCCAATGTCCAGTACACACATTGCCCAGTATATTATATAAAATGCTCCAATGTCCAGTACACACATTGCCCTGTATCTTATATAAAATGCCCCAATGGCCAGTACACACATTGCTGTTGGCTTCCTACAGACATTTATTAGGTTCAATCATCCACACTCCCTACCCCTGGGGAGGAAAACACATGGTCTCCTGCCTAATATGGACTGTAATAGAATTGGCAAGAAACTCCTAATAGGTTCTCAGCACTGTCGTAGCTTAGTGCTGGGCATGTAAAAGATCACACTGTGCGATGCTGGAATGCTGGGAAATGAAACACAAACCACATGTTAATAAGGTAAATTTCCCAGCACCCACATCAAAATGAGAGGTGAGACACAGATAATTACTTCTGATTCAGTGTTGTTCTAAAGCTTTTGTTGTCCTTAAACACTTAAATTGGGCCAAAAAATCCCCACAAAATATTGAAACTTGTGGTACTTGTTACCACAATATATTATATAATATACTTGTTGTGGTTAGTACACCGTAGTAAGGAGTACAGGTAAGTTGTGATTGGGAAATATATTGCTTCTCCCCTTGGATTAATATTAATTGGATTTCAACTTTGACAAGTAGTTGGACAAGTTCCTGGTACCACAATAACATATGTTGTAAGGGTGACATAATAAACAATCTAATCTCTAGTTTGGAGAGCTCTAGTACTGTATATAAAATTGTTTTTATTAAAGTTGCCTGTCACACAGCATCCTAATGGTCTATGCCACTTTTCAGGAAAATGCTGCATCATCTTTCCAATACACGATAAATCATATCTTATTCCCAAAGAGTTTTAAAATGTAAATAAAATCCATCTTCTGTCTCCCTTTGACTAGTATGGCTCTGTACATTCACAGCAATATAATTCCCTCTAAGCTTTCAAAATTTCCACAAGCTTAACTCTATTAAAAACCTCTTTTTATTTTCATTCATTGGGGATCAAATTTACCATGTTAATATCACGTAATCAGCATTTTGTAAATTAACTACCTTTCATATTACTGGAGGATTAATCTAAGTACAATGTTTTTTAAGTTGATCTAGTCGGGTTTGCAATGGTTTGTCAAATACACTGATTGTTTATCTCAGAGCATAAAGCATATTGCATGGCCTACGCAGATTATTTTGGATCTTGGATCTGGATGACTCTATAGAGGAGGAAATAGGACACGTGGACATTAAATTAAATCAAATCGCATCCGTGTAACTATTAAAACAGCTTTCTATCATACCTGGAATTTTATCAAATCCCTGTGTATTTCAATGGAGCTGTAACTCTGATGAAGAGTAATAATGTTTATCTCCAGAGTACAAGACTGAATGGATTCACGTGCAGCACTTCAATATAAACTAATAGTATGACGAGTCTCATGAAGAACAATAGAGTAATACACATTCCCTTTATATGAATGTAACTAAGCCACCATCAAAATAATATTATATATTTATTTCAATAGTCAACTAGACTTTTTCTGTCAGTCTTCTACACAGGGTCCAAGGGGACTTTATACCCACCCTCCCACAGATACATGGTACTACCCCAGAAACACAGGAAGGGGGTTCCAGGTTCAAACTCTACATTAGGGCTGTTAAGTTTGTAGTGATGCCACTGTCCAGTAGTAAGGGCTAGGCCCCACTTTTTAAGCGTTTGCACACGCGTTTTGCGCTCGCAAAAGCACATGCGATTTGATTATAATGGAAATCGTGGGAACGCAAATATCCCTGCGATTTCCCATGCGATTGCGCATCCGTTTCGGTAATGCATGCGTTTACCATTTTTGGTGCATTAACACATGCATTGCCATAACGGAAAATGGCAAAATCGCAAGCGCAAAACATGCGCAATCGAAAAATGCGCTTGCGTGCATGATTTAGTGCGTTGTACTGGGGCCATAGCCTAAGACTCTGCAGGCTGCAGGGAATGCTGGGAACAAAGCGAAGAATCCATTCCTCAATCTAGTCCTGTGAATCGGTACAATTACTGTAAATTGCAACCCAATAAAGGGAGTTTAGCGTGAACCACAATCTATATCTACCTATTTTCACCAACTGACCAAAGGAAACATTGTAGACGGAGAGTGTTTCCTAAATTTGTGCTCCAAATAAAGACACTTCAGCTTTAAATACCGACCATTAGAGGACTGGAAAACCTTATAAAGAATTCCCAGATTGAACAATGTGATTCTTGCCAATCTTGCTTTCTAGGCAGCGGTAATCATGTTGCTACAGTATGTTATTTCTGAAGCCATCACCTGCGTTTCAAATCATTTTACAATGATTCTGTAGTTTTTACTGCACAGCTCTAAATCTCTAATTTACTGTAAATGTCATTATTTGATAGATAAAGCTCAAGGTAGGATAAGCCTAAAACACAATAGTCCCGGTGTTGAACAAGGTACCAGGGATCTGGGAGCTAAGGTCCACCAACTAGTTAGGAAAGATAGGAAACCAATGAAAACACTCTACATCACTGACTATCCTTTCCATTTTTTTTTCTGTGAAATCCGTAATTCCATTATTGCCAAAGTGTCCCACAGATCTGGGGAACTGATGTCACCCAGCTACATTGGGACATAGCAGCACATCCCCTGTAATTGGTCCCTGGATTGGTCATGTGCTAGCTTTTCCCTGTTGATGCGTGTAACCTAGTTTTGTGGGAAACTTTAGTGGTAAATATCTCTGAAATGTAATTGTACAATTCAAATAATGAACCATTAACTGAATACGTTTAAAGACAACACAGTTAATTATAGTATATACTGTAGTCAGATATATATACAGTCCATTTCCCAGTAAGGTAAAAAAGCATATTATACCTACCAGGGTAGCCACTAACATAACAGGAAGCTGTCAAATTTCCTCCTGTTCCAATGGCTTACAGAGCAAGCCAGCTCTGGCAGCTATTAAATGTCACTGGAGATGACGTCACCATCATGGCCTAAACAGATGGCTACCACCCAGAAAACCTAGGAGACCCAGGCGAGGATTGCAAGGTAAGATATCTGGACTCAGGAGTGCAGGGGAGATAGGCAAGTACTGCAAAAATTAGTTTTTAAAAAGGGGTGAACTAAATTGGTTAAATTTGGAAAAATGGACGTGATAGTAAATCACAGCTGAACGTCCTGTTTTGAAGAAGGTACATGACTTTTTGGACCAAAACATTAGAATAAACCTCAAGCAATTTCAATACAATACCAATCAATATATAAACAAGTACACCTGTCTGCTGAATTAGGGCAGAAATTGGTCTGTGTGTACTGTGCATTAGTTACAATATAGATTCTATATAGCTATTTGCATTTTTAAATTTGCTTAAAAAATGTAAAATGTGATATACAATATACAATTTTCCATGCTGAAATGCAACATGTAGGCACAAATGAATAAGGGGATCACATTTACAGGTTTGGCTGCACTCACATTGAACAAGATATACCAGAGGCCTGTAATACTTTACTAATGTGAATTGTGTTCAAGCTGAATTCTCTCTTTCTAGTATGAGGACAAGAGAAACTGAAAAGCTAAGTTCAACAGATTTTATCCAACATCATTTTGCAGCAGCTAAATAATTCTTTGTTCATGAAAGTTATTTCAGGCTCATTTTCATGACCTCCTACTGATTGCCTGGCCCACAGAATGGAACATATTCAGGGTTATTCAATAAAAGTTCTTATCATTTAAAATGGTGCTAATTTTGCCCCAACCAATCAGATTTTAGCTTTCAAATGTTAACTAAGTTCTGATTGGCTGGGGCAAAATTAGCACCATTTTACATGATAAGAACTTTTATTGAATCTCCCTGATAGTTTGTAAAAATGTAGAATCTCTGGGCCAGACAGTACCATCCATTTGAGCTGTGTTTTGGGCAGTTTTGCATTATCGGAGGTCTTGCTCAGTAGAGATCTGAGCATGTTTGACCCATCCAACAGCCAATCAGTGGAAATTACTGTTAAGAACATTCCAAGGAAGTGGTGCATTCTGGGAGGATGAAGGACCATTAGAACCTGAAATGTCAACACTTTACTGACTACATCAAAGAATAACACAGGGTATGAAATCAGCTGATTTTTTAAAACGGCGAGGATATTTAAAAAAACTTGGTATGTGCAATAAAAACTAAGAATTTAATATATATATATGTATATATACTGTATTTTTTAATAAATCACTGTCCAATATAAACCAATTGCTGCCAACAAAAAAGTCATATTATCCTTAAAAGACAAGTCCCATTTATCCCTTCACTGAAGAGAATGATTACTGTCTAATGACAAATGAGAATAAAATCTGAACTATGCCGCTATATGAAGTCAAGTGCAGGTTCGACACTACAGCCTAATCAGTGGCATTTCCTAGAGAGGAACATAAAAATAATTTTATTTCCAGGTAGTTCTGAAGTGTGGAGATTTAGGTGATCACACACAGTTTTGTAAACATTACTCATGATCCAGTCCTACACAAAGGAAAAGAAAGAAAGTTGGATATATAGTGATGAGGGATCTAAATCAATCCTGTGGTATTCAATAGACCAAAAGATCAGCACCTCTTATTCCTGACCAACAGACTAATGATTGGTTTGACTAGTAGGTCTGTCAGTAGGAATTTTGTCAACACGTGTATACAAGGCCTTACACTGGGTACACATCATGCAGTTTTTTGGCCTGATCAACCAATAGTTCAGTGTTTTAGTCAATTGGCCTGAAAACATTGCATGGGTTTTTGGTCACTTACGGCCAACGATCTTGTCATCCTTTATGGACAGCACGCTCTGTTGCAGCAAACTGTTGGGTGCTGCTACTTTTTCCGCAACTGACAGTCCTTCGTCCTGGCCAAATGGTCAGAAGTGCTAAACAGTTGGTGGGCCGGGACGAAGGATTGCAAGGTGTGTACCCACCTTTAGCTGTTAAATAGTTGTGAAGGTAGTAAGGTAAGTATTCCTATCTTTGTTGTTAAGTAGAAATCTGGACTTAGGGCTAGGCCACACTAGCGCGTTTTTCGCGCATTTGCGCACGCGTTTCGCGCTCGCGTTTGCACCCGCGATTTTCGCTAAAATGGAAATCGCGGGAACGCAAAAATTCCCGCGATTTCCGATGCGCATGCGATTGCGCGTCCGTTCGCGTTTTGGTAACGCATGCGTTCACCATTTTTGGTGCGTTAACGCATGCGTGTCCATAACGCGAAAAGGCGAAAACGCAAGCGCAAAACGCGAGCGCGAAACGCGCAAGAATCGCGCACACAAACGCGTGCGATAACGCTCGCGATTTTGTGCGCGATTCCTGTGCGTTGCAGTGTGGCCTCACCCTAATAGTCTGCTTAACAGTCCTTCTTCGTCCCTGAATGCACACTAACTTAGAATGTTCCTAACAGTAATTTTCACTGATTGGCTGTTGGATGGGTCAAAGATGCTCAGATCTCTACTGAGCAACTGAATCAACCCAGGCGCTGGGTCAAGGGCAAGACCATAACGGTCTCTTATTAGGTGTCGGGCAAACAGGAGGTCAGTATTTTTTAAGCATTTATTTATAGACAGACACAATGCTGAATGGGAAGGTTAAGGTCATTAGGATGGAAAAATACTGCTCTTTTTTCTTAAAAGTATATGTATTTGCACTGAACTTCCCCTTTAAAGTGACGCAAACCGGTTGTGCCGGCTGCACAGAATTTGCAAAAGACACCTGGGCAACTGCCACTTTGCTTTAACATCCAGTGTGCACTACTTTTAGCGTGAGATTTTAACCCCTTTTCGGGATTTTGAGCGATTGCAGCTCTGGGTAAATCTACCCCAATTTTTTATTATTATTATTTTTTACAGCTTTTTTTTATTGTTGTTGATTTCCAGCCTACCTAGTAACTGTTTTCCTATCCTATCCATACATATTCTGTACCATACAAGCCTTGTTCACTGGTTAGAATAAAATGTACAATTGCAGAGACTCTGCTTTGCACAGCTGTTCATGTAAATGTGCAGAGCAGGATTTTAACCAGTCACAACTGCTGACAGATATTCCCCACATTTCAAAGAGGTTTAGGAAAACACATGAGATGACAGCTCCATCCATTCCAATTATTTTTGCACCCTGTAGAGTTTACCCAAGTGTAATGATTAGAGATTCACTATTGCCTTTTACACAAGGATTTCCCAAAGAGTGAGAGATGAAATACAAACGACAAACCATTTACTATATGTTCAATGGGAAAAAAGCAAACTACTTACAGTATAAAGGATTGCTACATTTAGCAATTTATTACCAGATTTGCAATGGCGAATGTCGTTATTTTTGCTGTATTTATAAAATCTTTACTTTTTCCTGCAGCGATATTTAGTGGTAATATCAACAAATTAATTGCGTTAAGTGTAATAATGTGGCAAAATAGAGAAATAGCACCAGAACTTCTACCAATACCAGACCAGGACTGTAACTGATAATTAGGTAAGTAGCAGGGGGTTTTCAGCAGTGAAAACATCGACTTGACAATTTTGTTTTATTTTTTATGTGTTTTATTACTTGACCTGATTTTTTAACATTCCCTTTTATATAAAGTAAAGCAGCAGGTATTAATATTATTTATATACTGGAGCTTTGCAATTCTAGGTACTTTATTTATATCACTGAGCTTAATTGGGGTAATTTGTTGTTGTGGTGAAGTCCCAGGGTTTAGCACCGCTTTAAAGGGCATATCCACCGTTATTTTAAACTTTTATGTTTCCACTTTAACTGGAGGACAGGAGGTAAATGCGATATGTCTTACCTCCTGTCCTTCAGTAAAACTTACAGGAGAGCAGGAGAAACTTACCGTGTATTGCTCCAGCGCTGCTGACAGCCTCCAACTACACATTCCTCGATGGATCCACAGTCCTTTGCATTGTGTGCATGTGCGCACACAGTGCATAGGAGCGTGGACACGGTGGAGACTGTCAGTGAAGCCGGCGCTGGAGCGATACGTGGGTAAGTTTCTTCTGGTCTCCTTTTACTGAAGGACAGGAGGTAAGACATATCGCATTTACCTACTTTCCTTCAGTCAAACTGGAAACATAAAATAACGGTGGACAAATACATATGCTTTTCAGAAAAAAGAGCAGTATTTTTTCATCCTAATGACCTTAATCTGCCCATTCAGCATTTTGTCTGTGTATAAATAAATGCAACCGAAATACTGACTTCCTGTTTGCAGGACCCCTAGTAGAGACCGTTATGGTCTTGCCCTTGACTCAGCACCTGGGTTGCTCAGTAGAGATCTGAGCATCTTTGACCCATCCAACAGCCAATCAGTAGAAATTACTGTAAGGAATATTCCAAGGATATGGTGCATCCTGGGAAGAAGAAGGACCGTTAAAACCTGAAATGTCAGCTCACTAATGTCAACAGCAGGGAACAGCAAAGGGTATGAAATCAACTGATTTTTTGAACTGGGAGAGAATATGTAGAATAACTAAGAAAGCATTACACAAACTTACAATTTAACAAATATTGATAATTTCCACTGAACTGTCCCTTTAAGGCGCTCTTTAAGTATCCTATCATTGTGTATTTTACAAGGAACCGAAAGCATTAAACAGGAAATCCATATTAGCACAGGAAGAACATACCAACTCCTTTTAGATTGGGGGTTTTAACCACTGAGCCACCAAGAATCACAATCAATATCTGTTTAGATTTTCTGTAAATTAGCCATAAACATAGGGCATTTGAGCCATAATCATGAAAATAGAGGCACAATTTAGTACATACCAAACAACCAATAGGTTCTGCATTATTATTGTTTTACTATTACAGGAACCATGATGTAACTCCCAAGCCTTCTGAGATAAGGTGTTTGAAATAATTTACTGGGGTGTTTACCCTGACTTCTAGAGTTGGATCCTGAACAAAACATTTGCGAGAGGAATGCATTACACCAGAGGTATTGCAGACCTGTTTCTTAAGAACACAGATATCTGTCATACTGATCTGGGAGCAAAACCTCCATTTAAGGATATAAAGGGGAACTTTTCAAATCTGTGTTGATCATCATTGAACATTTAGCCTTGGCCACTTCAGCTTTGCAGCCCTGGTTAACCCCTACTGGGCAAATATCTGCATTAATACATATTTTTATAGAATTATCACCTTTTAAGTACTAAGCGAATGCTAATAAGTATGCAATTACCTGTACAACCAATGGCGAGCGTTCTTGTGCGATTTTCGTTTGCAATTTTGCCATTTTCGGTTATGGAAACGCATGCATTAATGCATCAAAAATGGTAAACGCATGTGTTGCCAAAACAGAAAAGTATGCGCAATCGCATGGGTTCCCGCAATTTACCCTAAGAATATTTGCATGCACAAAACGTGTGCGCAAAAGCGTGATAAACGCACTAGTGTGTCCTAGCCCTGAGGGACTGAGAGGGAGCTTCTGGGATTTTTACTTTTCTAGCTCAGACAGGCTTTATCTTGGAATAGAAAGGCTAGTAATACACAGTTTGATTTAGCAGAATGCTGAAGATCATGGAATTGTGGCGAATGTTATTATGTTTATGTGCTTTATTGTGTTTATTATGTACAGGAGCTGTACATGCAGAATGTATCCTGAATATGGATATTTGGGATATTTAGGAAAAGCCCTTCCATAATATTTAAAACACGGATGTTTTATTTTAAGTCTTCTTGACCCAGTTATTGGAACTTAAATGACATTAAAAAATAAAGGTTAAGTTGACCTGAATAAAGAAATGTGAAGTTTAGTGTGACAATGGGAGGTAAGAGAGAAAGAGACCAATACCGAATTCTGGGTAAAAGGTCTAATTTTAAACAATGAGAAGACTATGGCCTGGTGCACACAGGCAGATTTCCAGCCCAACTGATATATCTAACAATTAATTTACCAATCTGCAATCTCTTTTGGCCTGACAATTTATGTTTGTTTTTAAACACACCCAACAGGTAGTAAATTTACAGATGAACCAACAGATTTTACTGGAAATTTGGTCATGTGCCAGATCACAGCCATTTCCCCAGCTTATCCAACAAGAAGGTCAGGCCAGGTGATTGATCGGGCTGAAAAAATTTGTATTCATCTTCCGAGACCTTTTGGTCCATTTTCCGAACACACCCGTGTTTGAAAACCGCAAGTACATTTATCTCTAATAGGATTTAATATTACCATTCAAACTTATACATTCCAATGTAGTCCAATCTTGTACGCATTACTACATGCAAGGCAAAAGATGCAGTCTATAGTACAAACACATCTGCAAACTCAGAAAATAATGCATGAAAAAATTGTGCTGAAACGTATTGAATCGCAATGGGTTTTCCTTTGGTTTTTGCGCTTTGTACTGTGAACGAAGCATTATGCTTTAGACACACAGAGGGCAACTGATCTTGTTGTTTGTACAAATAAATTACCTCCTTGACACCTCTCTTGAACAGAAGAGCCAAATCCTTAGGTCAGGACTCAGCCGTGTACCTGCATCTTAAAGAAAACGGACATACCTTTGAAGATTGTAATATCAATATCTTGGCAAAGGAACAGGATTGGTTCAAGAGAGGTGTCAAGGAGGCTATTTACTGTATGTGAAAATGAAGAAACCAAGCCACAATGAGGTGTGTGTGTGTGGGGGGGAATTCGACACCAACTGTTTACCATTTACAATGCCTTTTCTGCTTTTCTGACCAACCTATAAATTAACACCCGTGAAACACCATAATACTATAATATCCACATTTATAATGTTACATCTTACTTACTGAAGGCTACTCTATAATTTTCAGTTTTTAAAATTGTTACTTTAAAATGATGTTTCTTCCAATGCCTAGTCTTTCTATTACTAGAATGCATTTAAAAAGCCATAGATTATCATCTGTAAACCTGTCCATCTGTATAGTGTAGATTATACTATTGTGTAAGCAAAGGAACCGGCTTCTATCTAAATGTTAAACTTCACATTTCCCTGGGTGACATTAGCTTTACTTGAGTATATAATATAAAGTATTTAGGGGGTATTCCAACCCCCCCCCCCAAAAAAAAATCTTTCCCCAAATGCAGAACCCCCCTTTAAACTCAATACTGACTCTCCTGCATTCCTGGAATGGGATATTCCCCTTAAAGGGCAAGTCCAGCCCTAAAATGAAAACTTACATACAGGTAAATCACCCCCCAAAATCCTAAACTGTAATAGTTTGAAATGTGAAATATATAAGTCTAACCTGAAATCCTGCACTATGTCCTGTTTCCCCTGTTTCTGCTTCCTGGTTCTTCCAGTTAGCAACTGTCAGTTATGGATTTGACAGTTGACATCACAGCCAATGACTGAATGTTAATCCCCTATCTGCCTCTTCTGAGCATGCCCAGGCTCAGTACAGGTTTCTAAATTGCTCAGTTTCCAGGAGGCCTCCAGAAGCATAGCAGGCATACAGTAATGAATTCATAGGACAAAGTATGATATATCAACATATTTTAAAGAGGCCATTCTTTCTAAAAGATGTTCTTATGAGGGTGGAGTTGTCCTTTAAAGTCAAGGTAAAATTTCCGCTTCAGTGTCTAGTGCTGGCCACGGTTTATGCTGGAATGTTTGTAGGGATTTAATGGCCCCTGCACTTTTGTTTAGTTTCGGGGCATATCTGAGGGGTCTCACACCTAATTTGAGATAAAGTGTAGTATGTTTATGGTTTGCTCAGTCTATTGTTGAGGAGCTCCCTTAATGTGCATCCATATGGATGCTTCTCATGAGCTCCCCCCCTTTACATTTTACTTGCCTTTTTAATGGCTTTACGAGCTCATCGGTGGACTTCAAGGTGAATATCTCCTTTGTGGGCCTCATTGATTTTTTAGATAATTATATAAGTTCTCCTTATACCTTATGTGCTTTTATCTGGGCACTTTCCCCCACAATCCTAAAGATAAACTGACAGGTTGTGTGTGTGAGATAAAGTGTTAGTAAGCTATTTGGTGAATGGATTAAGTAATGGCCTCATGTGAATGGATTAAATAATTGTAAAGTGCTGTGTAATTTGTTCAGCATTATATATAGTAACAAATAAATACATATATTTGGATGAATATATTTAACCCACTATAGTTGAACTTGATAGACTCACTTGCATTTGTTCAGTCTCAGCTACAGTATTGCTGTAATTCCCTTCATTTAGGTAATGATAGTGATGCTAACACCATAACAACATACTCACTGCCTAAGACAAATATTCATATAGTAAGAAGTAAATTTGTACTAATATATATACAGTAAAAGGACAAAATATTAACTCTAATATCACCCTGATAATAAATAGTAGGCTTATTATTATTCTTTTTTTTTTTTAAACTTAAAGGAGAACTAAACTTAAAGAACAAATACACACCCAATCCCACAGCCATCTTGTAGAGTGCACCTTCCCATTGGTTAGGTCTCGGATAGTCCCAGAGTTGAATTGAGTCTCCAGTTGTAAGTGTAATTTTAGGTAAATATAACAAGCGATCTAGGGTAAGTTCCTAGAGGTTAAGTTTCTCATCCTGGGTTCTTTTAATGAGAGAGGGTGGTTGAGGGTGTATGATTCCCCTTTAAAGAAACAAATATATATTCACAGAATGTTCATCCCGACTTGCAATTTATGGTATCACGAGCCAGGCACACACGCACATTTCTTTGGAGGTTTAGATGATGTCATCAAACCTCATGTAGAAGAAATCTCATATGCGTATACGTGTTCAAAACACATGATCCATTGGATGCTGGCAACAGGTTGGGGATTTCCAATAGATCCCAGTACAGGAGAAGAATTGGAAGAATATGTAGTTTCTTTTAATGAAGTGGCTCACTTAAATTAAATAAACTATTTAGGATATTGTAAAATCATATTGTTTTGTATTGTATTTATTTTCTTAGAGAGTGCTTTACATAAGCAGTGCTTTACAGTAATTTTATCTATACACCTCTTTATCTATAAAGAGGAAGTACTGGAATTAGCACGCCAATCAATGATTATCGGCAGTATCACATGTAAGCGATATAGAAATTATCCCAAAGTGTCCTTTTAATATTTGCACACAGGGAAAGAGAGCTATAGCAAGACTGGACCCTGACAGCAGCATTTCAAAGTTATTTTCTCATCACATTCTACAAGCTAAAAGAAGGTTGTCGATATGCATGGATGCTGACCTGCTCTCGCTGGCCATGTGACATCTTCTACCCAACGCCCACAAGTGGGTCCGGTAAGGGGGGGGTGCGTGAGCGGGTGGTGTGTGCACGCAGGGGGTGTCCACCACAGGGGAGATTCTGTATAGAATAGGGTGGTTGCTGGTTAGAATATAAATAGCTGACTTCCTTAAGAACATTACACCAATGATCACCAGTCTAGAACACCAAGCACCTAGTTGATTGACTTCACACAATTATTTCCCCTTTTCACCTACCGTGGACAGAATTCAAAGAATGGTTTCTAGAAAAAAAAACATGTATAGACACATGAGGTATGTAATTCTCCTGAGGTATTATGCACTGATTGGATCCAATTCCCCTTCTAGAATTCCATAAGTTATGTAATTCTGGAATCCTAAATCACTAAAGAGAGCTTAGGCTGCAAAGTAGATGTGATGTCATATCTCTAGACTGTTGCCATGGAAATATTCTTTAATGCTGCCATATGTCTAGGTCAGTGAACATTTGACTTAAAATCCCTTTTGAGAGCTGAACACTCACTGAAGAAACATTTAATGGGGGGGGGTGTCTCTACAATACCAAACATCCATTTTTCATAATTTTTCACCCCAGAATATTGGTATCTTAAATTCTAAATTATGATTGAGTGAAGCTGAAGTTTGATTTGTTTCTAACTGAAAACAATTATAAACAGATGGTAAGCTATTAAAGGATAACTATTGTGTGTATGAAGTTTATTTAAAATACAGTTAAAATGAAAAGTACTTGGGACAGCGATACAGGATTGGTAATTCCTACCTTCCAATTTTGTTTCTGTAAGGAGCACAAGCCCAAAGAAAACTGATTCTGCCAGTCTTCCTCCTAGCTTCAGTACTATCTTTAATACAGGAATAGTCCAGGACTAACCTGGCAAATGAAAACTGTTAGTGCTGTAGCTCCACAAAAAAAAACAATATTGTAAGGTGGGAATAATCAATCCTACTGCCCTGCCCCAGGTACTTTCCATTTTTATAGTATAGTTATCCTTTAAGGGTTGTGGTAAGGGAACATATAAAGATTTGTAATCTCCTTTAACATGTGCTACAATAGTTGTTTTTAAAAGCCTTGTACCCTCGTACAATTCTTTGCCCTACGAACGTCCCCCGAGAGCACGCACATGGGTGATGAACTGGAGCTTCGGATGATCAGGTGTGTATGCGTTCGGTCGGTCGTCGTCCGTTGATCCCACACACAACTACACACACTCAAGCCAGGTAGGTCAGTTTTGTATTTTAGAAAATTTGCAAAAACAGACAACATGGAAAAAGCATTAAAAAACACAAAAGTATAGGGGTTATTCATATAAAAATAAAGGGGAACATTTTACCTACAGAATGATATTTTTGTAACTATTGACAAAAACTAACTGTAGGGACCAAACCATGCAATAAAAAGAAATGTAAACTATGTCATCATATCATGATAAAGGCACCTTCACCATTAAAGGATCATACTGTGCATTCAGGAATAATGTTTATATGATCCAATGTAACAGTTGTCCCAGTGCACATTATATTGGGGAAGAAGAATTAACAGAATTACGCCAGGGAATTAACAGGAGAAGAATTACGCCAGGGAATAACCAGAGACACACTATAAAAATTCATGAAAATAAACCTAACAATACCACCTGCACACCAGTCAGACACCATTTCACACTTCCTAATCATTCTGACATGGACCTCTCAATATTGATACTTAAAGGACAATTTAAAAACAGCCAGGAAAGGAAAACATTTGAACTTCGAATGATCCTCTTATTTAACACTAAACAAACTGGTCTAAATAAGGACATGGGATTCCTTAGCCACTATCAGGAATATGTTTGATCCATTCCCACTTCCCCGTCCCTGTCTGCTTGTACCTTGCCTGTATCTTACTAATAACTTTCACTAATTATTTCCTATTTACAGTTCCCTAGTGTTTACTTTGTTGTGTTGTTGTTTTTATCGCTTTACTGCTTATAATTCACCCTGTATGCTTATCCTTGTTTTATGTTCCTAACATAATAGGATTTCCAAAAAAGGTTGGAGCAGCATCTTCTTATAACAGAAGGCATCTTGCAGTCTCAGGCTACATGAATAGCATTGCCCACAATCTAAGAAACAAGAGGTAATTTCTTACTCCCAGGTTCCCCAGAGTAAGGGGTGGAGATATGCAAAATTCTCATGTTTATGTGCAGTGGGGGGCTTTTTGCTCCTTTTGGCCCCCCTCTCCCTAAGCTATCTAGCTGCTTTGTCAAAAAAAGGTTGTAACTCTATCAACTTTAATGATGTGCTGTACCCTGTGTTATTTAGTACTGCTTGACCTGAGGAAGAGAGAAGTGTATCTCTCTAAAGCTTGTCTGTAAAAATGAACTGTTAGTCCATAATAAAAAGGTATCACCTTATCCACCTTAGCCTACAGTATCATCTTTTAGTATATGCTACTGGACTAATACGGTTACAATCATTTGATCTGCAACTATTAGCGAGAACAAATTGCTAGCAAACTCCCAAAAGACCAAACACCTACATAACACCATTAAAAGGAAAAAACAGGTGCATACACAACAGTAAGTGACACAATGACAGCTTTATTTTAATAATAAGAAAGAGCTTTCAATACGCATAATAAAAAATGAGTGAAGGACATAACCATTTGGATTAAAGGTATCAATGCACGTCTAAATATAGTTAAGGTCACTAATTTCCACTACTATTAAAAGTAGAAATTTCTACTACTACTAAAGTTGAAACCTGATGAAGACACCAACTAACGTAGTGAAAATCAATCAAGTTTAATCAATAGATCAATCAATCAATAAAAGTTACGACAAGTAATCAAAAGCTTAATTCTATAATCTGCGCTTTCATGTATGTTTAACATTGCACAATTCTATGTAGTGCAAGCCAGGTGGGTAATCACAAGAGCACTGAAAGTGACACATTCCAAATGCTAGAAAAGCAACTTAAGTAGGAACAAAAAGAGCACATTCATACCTTTATATTGATTTTAGGATCATGCTTCTAGCTGTAGTCTATATTAAAGGGACATTTTTAGGACTCATCTCTATTAAGTTTTTAAAAAAATTAAAAGTACATGGGCATGGGGGTAGGATTGGTAATTCCTACATCCCAATATCACCTCTGTGAGGAGCACAAGCAGGAAGCACTTTTGCCAGGCTTTCTCTGCACTATTGTTAGTACAGGAAAGTTCAGGACACTAACCTGGTAGATGAAAACTGTATGTGTTGGCGCTCCTTGAATAAATTATATTGGAAGGTAGGAATAACCAAGTACATTTTTAGTGAACTAAGGATAGGTACAGTACACGGGCCAATATTTCAGTTGCCTGGGCTAAAGTACTTGTCTGTGTGTTCTCTGTACATTCTTCACTACATTATCCTGAACACAAAATGCAAACCTTTACCTTTTATCAAATAGCAATTCCACATATACTCTGCATTCTGCAGGACTTTCTATTGGAAGAATATCCAAAACTAATACATAAAAATGTACCTTTATGCTACATACAATGTTATTGTATAATTATCTTTTAATCCATTAATGGTTAACATTAAAACTCTTTAAGACCCCCAAGTATATATTGTGAGTGCAAATAGAATGTTGAACACCATTCACAAGGCATTTTAGGTAACAAACTTCCTGGGATGTCAGCCAATGAAATCCAATAAAGATGTTCACAGTATTTTCTGAATTGCTAACATGTGTTTTCCTAGCATAGATACTGAGTTCTTTCCAGAAAATTTGACATTAGACTTTTATATTGTGCTGAGTATAAATGGAAAGTCGGTCAAATTGGATTATGACTGCTATACAACACAGTCCAGGATAAATTGGAGACAACGCTTCCTATGTTCTGGCTTATGTGAGCAAGGCCTACATGTTAATGTCAGACCCATTTGGTGGGATAGCACCTAAACTGTATTTTGTACATGTTCCAATTTAGAGGTCATGATGATTCTATATTTCAACTGCAGTTAATTAAACATACATAGAATTGAATAAAGGTGATTTCACTGGCCTCAGATTCATGTTCTAGAAAAAATGGGGCAGGTGTGATCTTTTTAGATGCATGTGTTCAGTCCCAAGGATATCTGCTCTCACCTACAGTGTTCATTATACATAAGGGGTGGGGTTGGTAAAGGAAAGCACACATGACCTTATATCTAATCTTGTACAAAATAAATCTACACTGATATTCATAAATATTCAATAACGTAAAAAAGCCTTACTAGAAAAATTTAAGAGGCAGAATAATTGACATTAAAGGCTATGTCCACCCACAAAATAAAAAATTTATATCATGCTCCCCCATGTCCCCCAGCCCCAACCGCTTGTTTAGTTTTTTTAAAAAGTCCCCCAAACTCTTACTTACCTCCCCTCGATCCTCCGCCGCACTGCCGGCCCTCTGCTTGCGAGAATGCAAGCAGAGGAGCGGGACCGTCAGTCGCGTCTGTGATTGGCTGAGCGGCAGCCAATCACGGACGCGGCTGCCGGTCAGTCAGTGCAGCGGAGGAAAGCGGAGAGGTAAGTAAGAGTTTGGGGAGCTTTTTTAAAAAAAAAAACATGCGGTTGGGGCTGGGGACATGGGGAGCATGATATTAAGGGGGATTGTTGCTAGGGGGAGGGATAGTAGAACGGGAGGAGAGGGGGGGGAGGGAGGGGAGGAGGGGGAGAAGGGCTGCAGCACGCATGGCAGGAATCTCCGAGAGGCCAGGTACAGGCAGTGTCCTATATGGACCTGCTGGCCTCCTGGTGGGCAGTTTTTGGAACTTTGGGGGGGGACTACAGGAGAACCAGATGGAGTTGGGATGTGAGGTAAGGATTAACTACACTACATGGTGGGGCCAGTAGTTGGGGGGATTATAGTTTTGGGGGTGGACATGCCCTTTAAACATGTGAAATGTGAAACTAGAAGGCTAAAGCAGAATATTTAAAGGGTATCTCCACTGATAAAAGTCACCTGGGTTGTAAGGATAGATATGTGTAAGGTGGATATGTACCTGCAGTATCCTGTGTCTTTAAGCAGGAGTTTAGAAGAAATCCAATGAGTTTCCCCCAGAATGCTGTGGATGGTGCAGGTCCGCCCACTTTCAGTGACTGCCTGTCTGGAAAATGTCCGACTCGCGTTTTCCTTTAGTGCATGCGCAAAACGTGAGAGGATCCGTCGGGACTGCTGTTTGTGTGATCTGACTGGTTGGTCGATCACACACAAACACACACACACACACACACACACACTTTTCAAGCTACTGAGTTCACTGATATCACATGACCATCACAGCAGCAAACGAAGTTTGCAAAGTTCCCCCTACTTACAGAAGTGTGGGAAGAGGGTTTTAACTTTTTCTCCCCTGTCTCTCTCTGCATGATCAGCTGTAAAAATGAACTTAGAGAGTCAGGGAGGAAAGGATTTCTTACTGCAGCCAAGTGGGTGTGTCTGCTACCATGATGATGCACATTGAGTGACAGCACCCAGGAACCTGCACAACTTTCCCATGCTGCTGCAATCAAACGAAAGGGAATTCTGGGGGAAAAAAGGTAGGGGGAGGGTTGGGGGATGGTGTACTTTAAAATAAACCAAAAAAAAAAATGCTTTTTCCTCAGTGGAGATACCCTTTAAAAAGAATCAGAATACAATGTACCTCATTTAAATACAAGTATAAGATAGTAAAGAATTAACAGGTACTAGTGTTACATCTGACACTAGATGCAGTATGTAGAGCACAGAGAGCAGAGTAAGCAAGAGAGCCAATAAGCGATTTTAGCTGTATGCTACAACATGTAATCGAATTGTTGAAGATGCTCACCTCCAAAAGCAGGAAAACAGCTTATAAATTCAAGTTTTCAGCTAGTTACACACATGAGATAAAAGTTGTTTGGACAGATGGTTAAATTATATTATTATTATTATGATGGGACACTGGGACAGACTTTTAATATTAGGTTGAGGCGTATGTGTAAAGGAGCAACTTTGCATGTCTCCACTTACTAGTAGTAATACTTTGGGAATGAGGAATTATTTATTAGTTGGGTAAATACTACTCTGTGGCATGGGGCTATGAAGTACCTTACATTTTAAGAAGGCTCTAATGCATCGGAGATAATATAGTCTGACATTCTCAATAAACTGTTCAAGCATTTGGCAAACATGCAATAGCTTCATTGTACTGGATATTTATGGCTTTAGATTGCCTCTGCCTAGATGTGTCATAATCTGCTAGCACACTTATCAGAAAGCCTTAGCATAAAATAAAAGCTAAAATATTAATGAGCCCAAATAGAGTCTAAATAATTGTTGTCTTTGAACTCTAAAATCTGCAACATAATGGAGAAGTTATCTTGGTTTCCTGATGTTGCTTCAAACTGTTCATTGCTTCTGAACCTGGCTAAGCAGTGAAAAAAACTATATACTATTAAATGGGAAGAGGGAAAGATACTTTTAACTGTTAGAAAAGTGGGGCCCAAGTATTGAGGGGGACCGTCCGTCTGGTGATCAGCTGTTTAAAACATGGATGGGAGAAGTAGGGGCTATGCTAGTTGTGCCCTGGGCCTCTCTAGTTATGTAAGTGATTTTATCTTTCTATCAAAGTACAAATATCAGAGATATTAATTGGTTTGTTTTTTCTTCATAGCACCGTCATCATTGACAGTTGATCACTGATTATCACAGTTTTGTAGACTGTCCATCAGTACCAAAGAGTAGTGGGGAAAGTAAAAGGTTAAGAGGAAACAGTTCTCATTCAATTAATGAGCCGAATTGAATTACCCAACATTGGTAAAACTTACTGTGCGTAACTATCTTACAATGATTCTCAGTATACCAATGCTTTAAAGATTGTGTCTATCATTTCTAAGGTTTGGAAACACTAGCTTCATAACATAAAGGGAATGGAACACAGACAAGCTGTAGTAATATTCCTGGTAAATGTTGTTGGAGGACTATGGGATTACTGGGGACTATGGGATTACTGGGGACTATGGGATTACTGAGGAATGCAGCAAATCTGTTAAATAGGAAATTAGAGAAATGTGGACAATTGTCATTTATTACATATTCTTTACTGTAACACAATAGCTAAAACGGCCGACTCTTTAAACTTGTGACCCCATCTACACTACTATGACAATTCAACACTTAACTTAAAAATATGAAATATAAATGACCACTATTCAGCTTCCAATTATGAAGCACAATGTCCATCTCATGTATAAAAGAGATGCCAAGGACCCAACTACTCATCAACTTATCCTTCTCGCCAACCTATTACTCACCAAGAAACAATTGATCTGCTACCCTGTGTGAACTCTACAGTAGACCAACCCTCTATAGAAAAGGCATTACAGGGAAGATATGGTCTTTGAGGGGATTTTTAAAGGTAAAAGCCTAAAATTTCTATTTTTCTTTATTAATTTAGTTTTGTTTAAACTGATGTACACATATATATTTTGCATTCACTGTTTATATACTGTATGCTGTGCTTTTCAGTTATTAGCCCTTTTGATTTGACTTTCTGTAGCTTAAAATATTTAAATTCCAGGATCACTGCACTGCATAGCCAATGATAACACGTTTCTAAACGTCTCTCTCTTATTCTCAGCACCCTAACAGCACAAACCTGCCTGATTTTTAATCATTGCTTTTAGAATGCCAACCAGGTTGTAGGGGGTGTGGTGTACTTACCTGTATTGGTTGTTCTTCACATTTGTTCATGTTGGATAGTGATAGATGTAAGGACACTCCATTTAAATGACTGCTGTATTCTAGATGGCTGTCAGCCACCTGCTGCTGTAGCACAGGCATCCCTAGGCACTTGCCTAGTGGGAAAATTCGTTCCTGGTCCCTGTATACATTGTCAGACTGGGGTGTTGAGGCAAATTAGGAAATATAAGACCAGGGGCCCACCAGGAAGCTTTATAAGGGCCCTTGCTCATTTTTATATGTATCACTCCTTATGTTTATTAACATAACATTTCCTTTTCTCCCCTTAATATTGTAAATTGAAAATTATTGAATCTAAATTTGAATTATTAGCCCTATTTTTCATGGGTGAATAACCCTATTAAAAAAGATTAGTTTGAACAACATAGTTAATATTCAGTAGTTATATTGTGTTGGGAATTCTGTTTTCAAATGGATCAGTAATAGAAGAGCATTTGTTTAAAGCCTCGAACACATGTAGGATTTTACCAACGACACACGACCCCCGAGCACAGGATGGCTACACAAATTAGATCTACATGGAAGGTCATCCAGAAAGAATTTAAGGCCAAGGCTAGTCAAAGATAGCATGCCATGAACAGATTATGACAAGATGGAATAATGTGGCCACAATATCATTATACACATTTCCCCAGAAAACATCACACAATCCCAGAAAAGGTTACCATCAAAGCAACTGCTATGTATTCCTCAATGTACTGAAGGGCACTTGGGGATAATAGGAAACCATCTGTAAGAAGATTGGAACTCAAGGATTAAAGAAAGTCCATATGACAGAGAACAGGCAAACACATTCTTAAGAGGCATATTGAACACCGTGTAAGAAATGCTTAAGAAGCACTATTGGCTGCCAGTAAGTCATTAGAAATGTAACCATGTGGAGCTTGCTGCACCATGTATGCATATCTACCCTTCTAATACCCTTATATTAACCTATAAATCCCTTCGCTCTACTGCACCTCCCTACTTATCTTCTCTCTTGGTCCCTTATGTCCCAGCTGTGCCCACCTTTCCTCGCAAGGAAATCTCCTCCACAGACCCCCAGCTAACACTGCTGCCTCCCACCTTAAACCATTCTCTCTTGCCGCTCCCTACCTTTGGAACTCTCTCCCTCTCTTGCTTCGCCTGGTGACACCCAATAATACTTTCAAATCTAGACTGTTATCCTACCTTTCTGAGAATCAGCAGAACAAATGATCGTTAGCCCTATTAAGCACTTTGTACCCATCCCCCCACTTGTATCTGTATGTTGTCCCTCCTATTTAGATTGCAAGCTCTTCGGGGCAGGGATCTCTCCTAATGGGTTGAGGCTTGTTGCACTTATATCAATTTACATATATGCTTTCTTAACCGATGTATGAAATTGTATTTAATTTAATTTTTATCTGTCTGTATAATGGCTTGCACTTATCCCCTCAGAGCCGGATTAAGACCAAATGGGGCCCAAGGCACAAGTCAGATTTTTGGGGCCCCCTCTAACGTTCCATTAAACGCTAAAAGTATATTTCGCTCGCACCACCAGCATATCCCCTGGCACCACCGGCACATTCCCTCTGGCACCACCAGCAAATCCCCAACTGGCACCACCAGCACATCCCCTGGCACCACTAGCACATCCCCCTGGCACCACCAGCACATCCTCAACTGGCACCACCAGCACACCCTCTGGCACCACCAGCACACCCCCTGGCACCACCAGCACATATCCCTGGCACCACCAGCACACCCCATGGCACCACCAGCACATATCCCTGGCACCACCAGCACATCCACAACTGGCACCACCAGCACATCTCCCTGATACCACCCGCATATCCCCCTCCTGGCGTCCCCCTGGACCCTGGCACCACACATTTTGTTATCTCCCCCTACCATACAGCTTTGGATAATGCTTTATGTATCCCATGATTCCCATCTGATTGTCTGATTGATTGTCCCACCAGTGACCAACCCCACAGGCCCCAATCCCTGCAGGGCATACAGCTTAAGTTTCCTGTTTCCATAATATTATATTGATGATACTGGTGTGCACTAGTGGTCCGTCTAGGCTCAAGCAAGTTCAACTTACTTGGGAACTATTGCGCAGCATGCCTCTTCTCACACCCAGCCCAGCAGCAGTCAGTGGCACTTGGACTTGGCAGCGGAAAACAGAACTTTACATGCGCATTCGTGCAGGCGCACGGCAGTGATGCGCTGCTCGCTGCGCCAATGGCCCGATGACGAGCCAAGGAACTGAACCACCAATGATGAATGATTGGTTATTTCATTCTGAAGTCCTCATTGGATGTCAGGGCCGGGCCCCCGGTCCGGAATACAGCAGTGGCTGGCGCTACAGAATACAGATATACTGTATACAGACTTACAGAGCAGTTTACGGTAATCATTCATCATTCTTTCTCATGCCCAATATTGCCCAAAATATGTATTGATACTGGGGCCGGTGGATGGCTGCCAATGGGCCCCCCTGACATCTGGGCCCCAGGCACTTGCCTCGGGTGCCTTGTAGATAATCCGGCCCTTGTTTGTATGCTCTGTATTTTTCAATGTACAGTGCTGCGTACCCAAGTGGCGCTTTATAAATAAAATTATACATACACACATACATATCTGGTTCCAGCCTTAATCCTGTCTCATAATTGCTAACATTTGCTAGTTAGGTTCCACATAACTATGCTTGCTGCATTTCTGCACAGGTCTGTGTGGGTAGATGTTTTTGTTTTGTCTAATGGCCCTTGAGCACCACCATGGATTGTTTTTTTCTATTTTTGAGGGAGGTTAATGGCTGTGACTACTTTTTTGGGACCATTGCAGGGAAAAGCCTGATACAAATGTTAGCATGGTGAGGACAGTGGGAAGCATTGCTTACTTGTTTAGAAGTGCTGTGCTCTTATCCTTCTAAAATCCTTGTTAAAGGGCATGTCCACCCTTATAAAAAAAATTCCCATATAATAGAATGCCTTCCCCCAGCCCCAACTGCTATAAAATAAATTTAAGAAAGTGCCCAGATCTTTACTTACCTTCCCTCTCTCCTCCGATGCCCGGCCTGGCCTTCTGCTTGCAAGACACTGCAAGCAGGGGGTGGGACCGGCAGTCGTGTCCATGATTGGCTGGGAGGCAACCAATCACGGACGCGGCTGCCGGCTTCTCAGAATGCCGGAGGAGAGAGGGAAGGTAAGTAGAGTTCTGGGGACTTTCTTAAAATTATTTTTTTGCAGTTGGGGCTGGGGGAAGATATACTAATGTATGGGCAAGGGGTTTTATGGTAGGGGGAGGGATCCCAAAATGGGAGGGAGAGGGAGGGAGGGTGAGAAGGGCTGCAGTACGCATGCCAAACTTTTCCCGGAGGCAAGACAGAGGCAGAGTCCTATATGGACTCTGCTATCCTCCTGGTGGGCAGTTTTTGGGACTTTGGGGGGGGGGACTACAGGAAAACCACACGGAGCTGGAATGTGAGGTATGGATTAAACTACACTACATGGTGGGGCCATTAGTGGGGGGGATTATAGTTTTGGGGTGGACATGCCCTTTAAGAATAGTACATTCCTCAAACCTACAGTATGTCTAACCTTTATTTTGGTCTTCATCTAATATAACTATTTTTTTCAGAACCCCCAAACCACTTCACAGATTTACAGATGTTTTCTCTTTAATTAAGTAAGTCAAACAAGGTATTCGGAATTGCTCACGTGCAAACCAAAAATAAAATCACTAATTCACATTTTGGTTTTGTATTTCTTTTGAGATCCAGTGCTTGGAAAGTAATTCTCAGAAGCCACTGAAGGTATCATGACGTAGATATAGTAATTATGCAAGGAAACCAAATATAGTACAGCTCCATTCTAACAAAGTGTACACCCAAGAGACATTATAATCATCAAACATAGAAATCATAAAATACACATTTCTAACAGATCTCCTAACGTACGGGCCAGTATCTATTATGTGGTTGTTATTATATACAAAGAAACAGAAAATCTTCATCTAATCTGAGTTTTCTTTTTAATAAAAAAGCCAAATAAATATACTATTACCAGGCAGGTATTAGACCCACTTCCTACTACATGGTTTTTTCTTACTTACAGAGATAGATTTTTAAAGATGGCCAAGCATGGCTGAGAGCTCAATGTTTCTCCCTGCTACTGACACAGGGACACACCTCCTATCTCATGTCCCATGTTAAAGAAGGAGCAGAATGTGTGTTGTTCAGCACAAAAATGTGTTGTAAGGTTTATTGGCAACATTAGTATGCTCTAACATCTTGCAATCATGGATACTAATACCATAGCCAGATTTCCCTTAAGGCCAAGGCCTAGGGTGTCAGGGTTTATAGAGACGGCATGCCTGAAGTTCTAAGTTTTTACTTAAAGGGTAACTGTGGTCAAAAAACAAGTTGATTTCAAATGAAAGGCCAGGTTCCTACCTTTAAAATGAGCCATCAACCACCTCTCGAGGTGCTGCACAGCCCAAGATATGAAAAAATCACTGATCAGAAAGTTAGGGGGTGCGAGATTCTGAATCTGTGGTCACAAATACTAGTTCCTCCTATAATCTGCAGTTGGCACATGCTCAGTGCAGGAGAAAGTAGAAGAAACCAAGGAGAGATCAAGTAACAGTGACTAAAGGAGGAGAGGGAGGGGCCACGTTTTTTTTTTAAGGGGACTGCAAGGGGAGGGGCCATGGGTGCCCATGAGGAGGAGGAGACACAGGGAAGAGGGACTGTCACATGGTTTTAGAGCAGGAAGTGCAGGGGATCTGGTGATGCTGTTATCATATCACAAATAAAAATGTAAATATCCTCAAAACTGTTAAAAAATTAAGTAAATTGCAAAAATACTTAGGAAAGCAATTCCTGTCAATTTAGCTTAAGTAATTTTTGGACTACAGTTCCCTTTAAACATGAATTGCTTACTGCAGTGATAGCAGAGAGTCAATGTATCTCCTAAATGTATATCCTACATCTGGGCAGCCAGCCAAGGAAAAGTAGATGGATATAATGTAACAAGTGAACCTGTCAAGGGATCGAAAAAGAAATAAAAGTAACTAGTCTTCCAATTGGTTACACTGTCACCTCCCAATGCAGGGAGAAAGAAAGAAGTGAATGGACATGCCTTGTATGTGTGTGTGTGTGTGTGTGTGTGGGGGGGGGGGGGGGGATTGTGTATGTAGGGGGGAATTGTTACTGGGCAACACAAGCAGAGAAATGAAAGATGGTACTGGACAGAATTTTGTTCTGTGTGCCATTTAATACACCTTATGACGAGCCTGGCCTTTAGACATGATCAGGGGCGTACCTGCAGCCACCCCCCCCCCTCCCAGCGAGTATGCACGGGGGGGGGCTGGGGGAAATCAGCACTGCTGGCTCTTACACTAAATACTAATAATAATAGTATCGTTTGCCGTGACTTTAAGATGGGGTTTGCGGCGGCTGCACAGGTATCTCATAAGACACAATAACAGAAGCTTTACTGTCACAAAAGTTTTACAGCGAATCACAATGCAGAAGTAACTGCTATCTGCCTATTACATTGGAGTTGTGATTCCCCCTCACAACATCAGACTGAGAAAGAAGCAAAGGGGCAGAGACAAGTGTCAGTCCCACTGAGCAGCCTGATAAACCCAATGATTCAGCCCCAGCCTATGGTTACCAGACCAGGCATTGGAGGACATTCATCATTAATTTTTTTTGGTATTGTAGCGTGTTTTTGAGCAGATCCAATTGTTTAGCGGCAGTATATCGCTAAGTGTGGTGTATTTCCAATGGTGAAAAATGCTAAGAAATGTTACTTGAGCACAAACATTAAGCTCGTGTGAAACTAGACAAGATTCAAGCTGGCCTAGGGGAGAAAAAAGTACAAATCCGGCGCTGGCCATTACCATGTAACCCAATAAAAATATTACAGATCATTGAACATGTAAACAGTTCCAACAGTCATACCTGAGAGTATAAAATCTATTTGGTGTTTCGGGTAGTAAGCATTGGGTATGAAGACCATAGACAATTTTCTTTACATGCAGTTTTGCTACAGCCCTTTAAATTTTGCTAGAGTGAGACATGGACCACAATGTTTAACAGTAAGTATCATTTCATATCATTGGCTATATGAGAAGAGGAATTTTGTCAGTACTTACAAAAGCCATTTATAGTTTGTCTTTCATATCAACTTCTGCCCCTACTTAGGGAACTCAACAAATCTATTTGGCATTAGCTATGCAGAGGGTTTTGTATCAACCATGTTTCCATTTTTTTCTTCCTTGTCTTTGAACACTAAACTAATATGCAAATAACCCCATGTTAGTTGTAAAATGCAAAAAGATATGTCTGTTTACTGGGAAACTTATTGAAACTAACTACAGTGGAAATATATAAAGTTCTGAGGACAAAGAACTGTATTCAGTTCACAAAATACTTTGCGTAATGATGGACAATGCTGTGTGCATGAAATTGTCAACTTTTCTGAAAGTTCTGTAAATGTTTGACTTTACAGAATGCTAACTGTCTAATCTGTCCTCATCCAAAGTTTATAACCAGGTACCTCCAGAACTGGTCATATCTTAATTGGTACTGATGACGCACCCAAATACTGACATGATAAAAATGATTTTAAAAATAATCCAGGGTGCCAGGAATCCTTTATCAGTTTTGTGTGTAATCTTGTATTTTGTATTCTGTTTTACCTTAAGCCTAAAGTTGTCCAAACACACGTGATTTACCTTATATCGGCATTACGGTCGGTCAAGAAAGACGGAAAATTTCTGTCTGTTGTTTTCTCTTTACTCTCACGTGTGCGGTTCCCATTGCAATGTGCCAACAGATACCTATGTGATCTGTCAGCACAATGTGATTGAAATCGCATGTGTATTTCCACCTTAAAGCTGCGCACAGATTAAAAATGCCACTCAAGCATTTCGGCCTAGGAGAAAATGTATATCCAACGCCAGGATAGATCAACAAACGACGGCGGATTGAGTGTCCGTACACCTCTGTAACACTTGGTCAGCCCTCAGACATTCCACCTGAGCAAAAGTTGACATCTGTACAAGGCTTTAGCATAATGTACATCAACAGTCCAAAAAAACCCAACAACAAACAAACAAACAAACAAAAAAATCACAGCAACTTAATCTTAGATTCTGGAAACATTCAACTTAATTGGAAACAGAACAGATTTCTCAAAATAAAAATCTGTTTTCTATGAATACTCCCTTCCCCCAAGCGAACAAGTTTATGGCTCTCTCTCCAATGCAGATCATAGAATAGAGGACCCAGTTCTAATTATTTCATTGGATTTCTGGAACTTCATAAAACACATCAATAGATGTTTCATTGTACGGGAGAAAGAAACGTCCAGTAATAACTGGAAATAATGTTTAACCTGAATTTATCCCTTAATTATTTATTATTATTTCTATTTATGTGTTCTTGTTCTGTTTCTAGAGCCACTATAACATTTTCCATAGAGCCGATATGCTTTACAAATAGGACAAAAAAAAACCCAAATACACTTTATCACATATCAAAACAATATGGCAAACTAACCTAACAGACCAAAAAATATGAAAGATATGAAAGAAATGGCAGCTAAAAATCATTTATTAACCCACAAAATATACAAAGTCATCTATGACTCCCTACAGATGGAACAAAGTGTGTACAGCAGTTCCAAGCGTCCAAGCGTGAACTTTCACCGATGGCCTCGGGATCTCTTGGAACTGTCCAAATATTTCCCACGGCTGTGGTCAGCTTCATGTACTAAAGTGTAGAGAGTCGGCCATGGCTGAAGTAGATGTGCAGTCCTGAACATTCTGCCTATAATTTCAATAGGGAGAACACTGGGGAATGTGTATAGTCTGACAGACTGTAGTGTGGGGGTGGATATGCCTTTTAAAGATCTGAGATGTGTGAACCCACCTTAAGGATTTTGACAAATTTTGACTGCCAATTCAACCACCAATATTTTAATCTTACTAACAAACTCATTGGCTGGTTGTTTGGCCTGAAATATCTGCCTCTGTGTACCCAGTGTTACACCAAGGTTTAGGTGCTCCAAATGCTTTGCGCTCCTACTTGTAGATTTCTCAAAAGTGCCATTAAGAAAGCTTAGTGAAGGAGCAAAATGCAGTTGGTGTGAAACCCCCTCAACAATATCGCGGTCATTTGTCTCACCAATATCTTATACTTATTGATCTCTTTTATTTTATACAATATATTGAGGAACAGTCACACTCGCCCGGTTTATTTAATGTATCCAGGTGCCTCCAAGCCACACGGCTCCCAAATACTATGTGTTAATAAGGATTCAAATTCAACTCAATTTCCTGGGCACACAGGACGTCGTTAGTTTCAGTGGGCCCAGGAAATAGATTCAATTTGAATTGCTTCTATTTTATTAATGAGAAATAACTACTCTGTTAGCATTCACACAGCAATAATATAACTTGTGTGTTTATTATTATTCGTCACTTTCCACTGTTCATGGAGTACATTGTCATTAATAATTAAATGAATGCACTCCACCCTAGTAAACAGAGTCACACCCATACTGCATCTTACAAGGATCGGGTTCATTTATCCACTAATAAAATACTGTATCATATGGACTGAACACACATTTCTATTATTAAGCATAATTACTGCATTCTCGCATCAGTGATCTAATTAAAAACAGTTTATGCAAATTATATAATACCAAGAGTTAGACACCTGAACCTGTTAACCCCAGTGAACATCACCGCACAACATATAAAACCTATTTATGTGAAAATAAAAAAAACAAGAATGAAAAGATGAGGGGGTTCAACACCAACTGTCTGCCACAATGCTGTTTTGACACCTTACCCTGGGCAGTTTCAATAGCACTTTTTAGACTCAATGCAATAACACCTTGCATTTAGAAGGTCCCTAACACCTGGCTGTCATATGCTAATTCGGACTTTCCAGGGTACTTATATTGCCAACAGATTCTTGTGCAAGTCATTCTGAATTGAGAAAGCCAGTCAGATTACTAGTGAAACGTCTTCAAGAAATAAACTTTATCTGTTATATTCAGTTGATCTACAGTAACTGAATACAACAGATAAACCATGACATGGATGAATGAGAACCTTCAGAAGCATCATTCCCAGTATTTCTGAAGCATTTATGTATACACAGACAAAATGCTGGTTAAAGGGCATGTCCCCCCTTCTAAATTTTTTTTTATATAATATTCTCCCTTGCCCCCCAGTCCCAACCGCTATAGTTTTAAGTTCAGAAAGTGCCCCAAATATTACTTATCTTCCCTCTTTCCTCCGCCGCACTGCCAGGCCCTCTGCTTGCGAGAAAATGCAAGCAGAGGGGCGGGACCGGCAGTCGCGTCTGTGATTGGCTGAGCAGCAGCCAATCACGGATGCGGCTGCCGGGGTTCAGTGCGGCGGAGGAAAGAGGGAAGGTAAGTAATGTTTGGGGCACTTTCTGAACTTAAAACTATAGCGGTTGGTGGGACAGGGAGAATATTATATAGAAAGAATTTTACGCTAGGGGTAGGGAATCCTAATCAGGAGGGAGAGGGTGGGGAAGGGAGGGTGAGAAGGGCTGCAGTGCGCATGCCAAACTTCTCCCGGAGGGGAGACAGGAGGCAGAGTCCTATATGGACTCTGCAGTACTCCTGGTGGGCGTTTTTTGGGACTTTAGGGGGGATAGCAGAAGAACCAGATGGAGCTGGGATGTAAGGTAAGGATTAAACTACACTACACAATGGGGCCTGTAGTGGGGGGATTATAGTTTTGGGGGTGGACATGCCCTATAAGGTCATTAGGATAGAAAAATAATGCTTTTCTTAAATTTACACTGAACTTCCCCTTTAAAATGTTCTATATCTGTATTGTATATGAATGTGACCTAAACATCCATTTAGGGCTGGAACAAAATCCAGAGAAAGAACATTGGTGTCCAAAGAGCTTTACAAGCAAGGTTTGTTCTCTCTCTATATAGTATATGAACCTGTAAAAGCTAGTCACTGCTACCATCTTGAAATAGTCACTTTGAAAAGACTTCATACTGTTTTGGTTCCCTGGTTGGACTGGAAGCATGTTCGGGGGATAGGTTATTGTGTTGATAGGAACCACTTTGCTAAACTGACTTGTTGAAATATAAAGGAATGAAAAACTATGTTCAGATTCCAAGATGCCAAACTGGTAACTCGTATTTTTATATCCATAGATTTAGGGTGAAGTTTCCCTTTATATTTTGTTCCTACATCCACTGTGCAATATGCTGGCTAGATATCCATCCAACAGAAAAATTAGATATTATACAGCCAGCAGTATTGTGAGGTTTCATTGGCACCACAGGTAACAGGTACCGGCCGTGACTGGAACAGATTCATCTTGGAAATACAAAGTTTGACTTCCATGTTGGGTTCATTAATCTATTAGTATCATTGTTTATGAAATTCTTTATGTAGTATGTTTAGTATAAACTGTATGTATGATCTGAGAATGCAGTAATTATGTCTAATAATAGAAAAATGTTTAATACATAGGATATTTTATTACTGGATGAATGAAGGAAAAGCTAGTTAGGTGCAGTATGGGTGTTAATTAGCACTCTATTGGGGTGGGTGCACTAATTGTTCCTAATGACAAACTCATTGAAATCCTGATCATCCTAATAGCAACATTTCAGCCCTTTAATGCTAGACCACACTGATGCGCTTTTAAAGGACAACTCCACCCTCATAAGAACATTTTTTAGAAAGAATGGCCTCTTTAAAATATGTTGATATATCATAGTTTGTCCTATGAATTCATTACTGTATGCCTGCTATGCTTCTGGATGCCTCATGGAAACTGAGCAATTTAGAAACCTGTACTGAGCCTGGGCATGCTTAGAAGAGGCAGATAGGGGATTAACATTCAGTCATTGGCTATGATGTCAACTGTCCATAACTGACAGTTATGACTTACACCTTTCAGATTTCAAACTATTACCATTTAGGGTTTTGGGGGTGATTTACCTGTATGTAAGTTTTCATTTTGGGACTTGACTTGCCCTTTAAGCGCGATCCAATCACGCCTTTTAAACGGAATGTTTAGTGAAAAATATCAAGATTTTATTTAAAAGGTATTAGTTTATATTATACATACCTAGTTATTTTAGATATTCTCTCCCATTTTGAAAAATCTGTTGAATTTCTACCCCTTGTTGTTCCCTGCTGTTGACATTAGTGAGCTGACATTTCTGGTTCTAACGATATTTCTTCCCAGAATGCACCACTTCCTTGGAATGTTCCTAACAGTCATTTCTACTGATTGGCTGTTGGATGGGTCAAACATGCTCAGATCTCGTCTGAGCAACTGAATCAACCCAGGCGCTGGGTCAAGGGCAAGACCATAACGATCTCTATTAGGGTTCCAGAAGCCACATAGTGGTAGGTTATAAAAAATAATGCACCCCGAACTGTAAATTAAAGGGATATTAGAAGTCATCTTGGAGTTCCGTGCCCTATATAAAAGGCCTGTGGCCTCGTTCTTTTATATGGTCACGGAACTCCTCAGTGACTTCTAATATCCATTTTCAGTTGGGGGTGCATTATCCACTATATTAAAGTATAGACCCTGTTACATCTCATGACAGATGCACCTAAATCCCTGGCACAAAAAAAACAAATCTAATTAATATCGTGTTCTTATCTCAAAATACTATTAATGTCCGTTAGTGTAAATACTTCATTTTACCGAAATTTCCTAGAACATTAAATGATAATTATTTGCCAGAATACCTAATAAATATTGTGCAAGTGTGTTGAGTCATTAGTGTTTATTGAGTGGCTTCAATATTATCAGCATTAGCTTTGTTTTTAAATACACATCTCTAAATAGGCTGCTAGCTTAAATTAATACAACAAATAGCTGTGAGGTTTTTTGATTAAAGCTATTATTTTCCCTTCAATGGGTTTGTGTAGGCTGCTTTGGTAAATAAATAATGAAATTATTCATACTGAAAATAACAGTCTGCAGAGAAAAGAGGAAAGGTAAGTCTTGTAAAGATAATGTGTTCACAATGGTTGTTACAACCAATAACAGATATACACATAATGCAAATAGACAAACCAGGGATAGACAGACAAACTGATTTGACAGTCAAATGCTAGCTAAATAAATACATAGTAAAAAAGGATATAGAACTCGTCTGTTTTACATATTTAAGCCTTTATTGTTAAAACTGATTGTGCCTGCAAAGACTCGTTCACATGTAAAAGTGGGTACACACAGGAAAGAGAAAGGGAAAATACCGTTGTCCATTTCTGAGCTCTGCAAAGGCCGATGAATATTCACCGTAGGCCTCGGGATCGTTGGTAAATGGTGAAAATTTCCCTCTGCTGCGGTCATCTCCATGTACTTAAAGTTTAGGGAGTCAGCTGCGAGAAATTTGCAGTCCCAAGCATTCTCCCTGGTTTACATAGAGAGAACACTTGGGACAATATGTATACAGTTGATCTTTCAATTTTTTTAAAGATTGTGCATGTGTGTACACAGCTTAAGATGTTGTTGGTCGAAGTGGTAAAGAACAGTCAAAGACTTAATGCTTCAGCCGACAATCTTACATTTATGGAAATTCCTAGATACTATCAGATAAATGAACAACGCTGATGTGAATTAAAATTGTTTGCTGTATCAGCTACTTGAACATCTCTCATGTGAACAAAGCTAAAAACCCATGTAAGTCAAAAATTAACCCTGGGTAATGTCATAAATTACATTCCTAGAGCCTTAAACTAATTCTGCCTTTTTACCTGCAGGAAGAACCGGGGAGGTAACTCAAAAAACATTTGCTTTATATAGCAGTAGGAACAATAACCCAGACTGTGCCTGCCAAGTTAGGAACCCAGGTAGGAGCAAACTCTGCAGAGCGCATTTAGAGCTATTTAGCAATAAAATGAAATGCAAAAAGCAGCTCCTGGAGTGAGCAAAATTGGAATCATAGTTCCAAGCAATAGATGAAAGGGCAACTAACCCAACCAAATGTACCAAAGGTGAGGACCTAAACACCTGGGTTATCCCTAAATGCCAAACTGTCAAATCCCATGAGATTCTACAATTCTTCAAACCTTTTTCTTCCATAATAGGGACATAGGAGAGCTCCACACAGGAGCGCTGCACTTCTTGGGTTGATCATGAAACAACAAGCAACTAAAACAACTAATATTTAATGTTTTAGAATAGGACAATGAAGCCTAAACATCCTGGCTCAGGACATCCCCATAGTATACAACTATATTAAGTTAATTATAATTAGCCATTGAAAGTCAAATTAGATTCATAATCTATTAACTCTCCATTCCTCTGGGTATATAGACTTCTCTCCTAATGAGTAACTGATTGATAATCCTTGCCCTAAACCATAAACAACTGTCTTAATTCTCTTACTACCCTTCTGCTTTCTTGCCACCCTCTACCAGGGGCCAGGTCAGTATATCATAAAATGTCCTTATCTCTTATTCTGTTCTTTGCTTGATAACATCAAGCATTTTATCTTATCCCTTTAGCTGATCATTTAATGATCTCTGTATCCAAACTTACAGCATTTGTTTCCATATTAAGGATTTTATTCTTTGATTTCTTCCTCTGTTTCTTTTGAACCATGTTACATTACTTAAATCCCCTATTCATCTTATATGCTCAACCAGTGAAAGGAAAACACATTAATACAAGTAGGAACTTGCTTGACACAATCTATTATCAATAATAGTATCTATGAAAACACGGACATGCCAAGGGGTCCCCCTGGAGACAGCAGTGCTAGGATACATGTGTAAAGCCCCAAAGTAATTCTTACATACTATTGAATGTACAGTGAGATAACATTGCACAAAGAATTCCCTTGCCCTTGGGAGCTTATCTCCAGAGTCAGGTTAAGTACTAATGTCCCTTTAGAACAAAACTGGAAGAAAGCCTAGAAAACAACGGGACCTTAATCAAAAAAGGCAAAAATGGGTCAGTCCCTGAAGCAAAACATTTCAAACTGGTAAATAGAACTGATTTCATTTCTACTCTCTAGCTTGACCTCTGCTATTAGTTTTCTCTAGAATGTGACACATTTAACTTTTTAAACAGACCTGCAAATGTGCAGTCGAAAACATCCAATACTGCAGAGTACAGAAACTTAGTTTGTTAAAAAGATCAAGTATTATTATGAAATTGAACTGTCCTTAGGTCATTTGGACTTCTGTATCCTCCTTATCAAGTGGGCTGCCAAGTAACATTGGCCCTTCACATCTTGAAAGGCAGTTCCCCCCATTTTACTGTGTGGTGGTCACACCATTCAGTCTGCAAAATATTCTACCAGACACTTTTTCTCAAATAGAGTGTCTATCAGCACTACCTGGCATTGTAGTGTTATAACATGAGTTCAGCCATTCAGGTCAGGTCTATCCCCAAAAAGTGCCCTTGACATGCAGTGTGCAGGTCTCAAATAATCCTTTCTTTGTGGTTATCTGAGTACATGTGAAGATGTGTTTATACCCATTGGAATATACTTATGTAATGTTTCTTTAAGTATTGTTTTATTACATTATTTTACAACATGCAGCAAATAGTATTTATGGCAAACAAAAGCAGAATTCACTAACCCATCTGTAATATCCCCTACTGTAAACACTTTGGGTCTCATTTACCCAGAGGCCCAATCGCTATTTAATACCGGCTTTGTGCCTAGGTTATACTTGCGCTAACCTATTTAATTGTGGTTTAACCCTTTAATTCATTTTGCTGGCAATTCATTAAAGCAAAATGAATTGTGGGTGCCAATTAATGCCACACAAAAAAGGGGAACACTTCCTGACTAGACTCAAGCAAGTGCAGCATGGAGACCTATTTCTATGGGTGGCAGCTTGGAGGAGAATAAACCCCCCTGACATTAGGTATCTCTTCCTGTCTCAACAATCAAACACAAGAACAGGTGATGTTACACTTGATTCTAGTCAAAAGGCTGAGAAGCGACTAAATTTAAACTACTACTTACTTACCTACCAACTTATTAGCACAGTTTAATTATGTTAAAAAAATACTATTAAAGTAGAACTCCACCCTCCCCCCATTAAAGTATGTAGTAAGGACCTAAAATGCTCAATCCTCACCTCTGGGATCACAATAGTTAAAGAGTAATCCTAACCTAAAGTTCAGTTCAATAGTTTGGTCCGTTCCTCTGGGTAGTGTCTGTGGCCTGATCTATGGGAAGCTCTGCAAGGAGAAGATTGGAACTTTGCTAACCAAACTTTAGGTAAGTATTACTCTTAACCGTAGAGAACCGGTGAGAATTAAGCAGTTCAGGTCCACACCCTGGGAGTAGAAGGGGAAGAAAATAGAGGGGTGGGCTGGAGTTATCCTTTAACATTAAACTTAATGGATAAATAAAAATTAAAAACCAACTCTTTAATGCCTAACTAGCAGATAACTATAAGTTTCTCCTCCAAAAGCAGTGCTGCACAGTATGCACAGCTTTCTAGGACAGAGAGGAAGCCTCCAACCTTGTCAGCAGATGATGCGCACCTAATTTGCATGCAAACACTTCATCAATATTTTAATTGAATTTCCTGGGCTAATCTCTCTTGCGAAACACTGACCCTCCCCCCAGTCCCACTCACAATCCCATTTGAAATATTGATAATACAGCCGTATCCACATCATCAGCTTGCAAAAAGGGAGCTTCCTCTCTGACCCAGTAAATGATTGGCTACACCACTAGGGGAGGTAAAGGTAATAGTGTCAAAGGTAATAAGTGAGAGCTGGCAAAATCTAGATACTAGAGCAAGTCTTGCATTTTATTTCTTAAACTTACTTTGTCTTTAAAAAAAAGAAAACACACCTGGGGAGATGCAGTGTCAGAAGCCGATGTTTTGTACCTAATGTTAACCCCCCCATTGCAGTAAGCACACAAAAAACATGGCTGTGAGAGTTCCACACAATCAGACTCATCGCTTTCAATTAGAAGTTATATTGAGGGGAGAATTTAAACTTGTGATTAGACTGTTTATAAACAGAGGTAGGGATATGGACCACTTGGACATGCAGCTCAAGAACCTAGATTGTTCATGTTGTTTAAAGATTAAGAGGGAGATGCAATAAATTTCACAATCACAACCTAACTGCATTCGTTCCCGTGAATTACTCACCACGTTGCGACCCTCAATACATCGCAAATGTATTGCGATAAGTTGCAAACATTTGCAAAACTTAACTGAAAAAGGTGTTCATTTTCACACAAAAAACGCACACAAAAGCCATAGCAAAAAATCTTGCGAAATGGCAAAGGCAGTGCAAAATGAGTGCAAAACTTTTATTAACCCGACAGTGTTTGCACTAATTTGTCCGTTATTTCATCTCTCGGTCAATGTTCCAAGAAGAAAAAACCCAAGAAAGCAAGGGAGACTTATAATATAAGCCACACGCAAAAGCCAAGCCTTCAAGTGCCAGGAAGCATTTATCAAGTTTGCCAGGCCAGGAGGACCCTGAGACATGCCAAAGGTTTTGTAAACACTTATTCAATCAAGAATGTCAGATGCTGGTAGTGCCCCAAAGTATTTGTGTTGTTAGATTCTTACTATGTAATTTGGAGGTGCCTGGGATATCTGCACATCTTCTTTGTATCATTGGCAAAATATGTAAACAAAGGTGGAAAAGGGAAGTTAGGAAAGAAAAAACAGAAGAAAGAAGTATATAAAACAGGGGTACCCAACACCCAACCCTCAAGATACTGTCCTATTCAATGCTTAAGTTACATAAGTCCACCATATATGGAGAAAATAATTCTTTTTAAATATATTAAATATAATACCTAGATATCCTATATATTCTCTTCACTTTTGAAAATCAATGTATATCATTCCATTTGGTACACTGCTGTGGTCAGTACTAAGATGCCATTTCAGGTTCTGCAATGGTCCTCCTTCTTCCCAGAATGCTCCCTTCCTTGGAATGTTTCTAGCCATAATTTTACCTCATTGGATGTTGGAAGGGTCAAACATGCTCAGATGGCACTCCGGTTTCCCCTCAATCATAAAGACATACTGATAGGTTGTATGTGTCAAATAAATGTGCTTAGATTGTAAGCTGTTCGGGGCAGGATCTGATGTGAATGTATACATGTAATTGTAAAGCGCTACGGAAGATGTTGGCGCTATATAAATCTACAATAATAATAATAATTAGTCTGTAAGAATGAACAGAATGATTAAACATCTATAAATGGGCCTTGAACAAGTGCTACTTTGGATCATTTCAAGTTGATTAGAAGGAAAACTTTTCTTTGTTCTTAATGTTGAATGCTAGTCCATATGCACAGCAGAAAATGTCCTTTGATCAGAAATAAACCTAAAAATCTTCATCCCTCAACCAGCAAAACAGATTTTACTGGCCAATTTGATTTAAATCTCTCAAGATGTTACATGTAGATCTATGAAGATTGCAACATACTCTTTGTAAATGCACCAACCAATCTATTCAATGACCCAAATCTCCAAAACAACACAAATCTTCCAAAATACCTGCTAAAACAAGGCGATGCTAAAAAAGAGAAGACAAAATATGTTTTATAGGACCATAAAACAAAGTGTAATAAGATGCAGTCATCCTTTTTTAAATTAAACTGATTCAAGTCTCATTGTGTGATTTGTTTCCGGCATTGCCCACTTTTTCCAATCAAAACCTTATTGGGCACGCATCCAGAGCTTTCTAAGTGAACCTGACAAGCAACCCATTCAATTCACTGTGGTTTACCCAAACACAACACGCAAATTGGGTAAACCAGGGGTACCTGACCCAATGCAGGACTCTAGGGCAGATCTCACCCCCAATGAAATTCCCTAAACTCCCTACAAATGGCAGCAAAAAGGTAAGATCTCATCCCCAATTAACTTGGGTGATCCTTCAATTCACCATCAGATGGCAGCACATAGGATATATCACCCCCAATTAACTTAAAAGATGTTGAAAAAATGGATAAGGGGTGGTTTGTAACAGTTGTAAAGTAAATGTACAAAAAATGGGAGCTACTAGAAAAACCATAATCCCCACTCTTTCCCCAAGGCAAACTGTTATAAATGTAATTGCTCACTTATGAGGACATGTGGTCTGGGTGCACAAGCACCAAACCCTTTGCTGCACAGCACTGATGAATACAAATGGATAGTTCAAAATACTCTGCAACAATTCAGATACAAAAGACGGAACTTACCATCTGCTTAAAGTGGCCCAGGAGCATAACCGCCCCAAACACAAACCAGTCAACAAAATTAAGTATATCGGTTGGGTGCACTAACCGGGAAACACATCACATGGAGAACTCTCTTACTAAAAGGTATTTTATTCACAAGCCCAAAAAATTTATTTTTTTATTCACAATATCTTTGCAATCATATGGTCAAGTGTAATATTCCTCACTTTAGGGGAAGGAAATAAACCAAAACCAGACAACTACCTATACATTAAACCCAAAAGCAGAAAAAGAATTCCAAAAATTATATATATATAATACAGAAATGGCCGTTCGGTTGGGGATCGTTGACCGACCTGCTGGGCAGATCTCTGAACAAGCGGCCGTTTCAGCCAATAAAGTGCTCATACACAGGCCGATTATTGGCCGAAACAGATTTTCATACACATCGTGCGTTGTGGGTCGGGACCTATGATCGCACGTGTATACGAACCTTAAAGGACAACAATATAAAAAAAAAACATCACCCCCCATTACATGTCCACACTTCCAGCAGCTGAAGTCGCATACGCACATTTACAACCGTGCTGCCCTCCCTTAGATATCACACAGCAAAGATGACTACTAAAAGCCCGCCTCCTAGATGGCCCACGGTCATGATTAACATAACACTTGTCATTGGCCAGTGGGAATGTCTGTTACAAGCGCTCTCCTCCTCCTCTGCCGGTTAGACAAACTTGGAATGTCCTGTTGCTAGGATACAGGCTACATAATCAAGCAGATCAAGGGTGGGTGGAGGAGTGTTATGAATGACAGTTAGAGGCAGACAGAATTGTTACGCCCCCTTCACAACATGGCTAATTGAAGGCAGAGAAAGGCTTGAAATCAGGAAAAAAAATGTATGGGGAGGGCTGTGTACCGTTACTCTTTTTAAAACAATTTTTTAAAAAAATTCATTGAGGCAATACAGTTATGTAACTGTTCCAACACAAACCTATTCCTTACCCCAGGGACTGCCTGTAGTGAATATAAAGATAAGGTCCTATTGTATATGTTGTAACACTCCCTAGTGGCTTTTCAAAGTCAAATTGGTTAATAAACACTGAACAACTATCTTTGTTATTTAAAAGTAGCCTAAAGGTTCATACACATGTGTGATCGGGGGGGGGGGGGTCCCCCAGTGACGTTAAATAAAATGTCTCAAAAATAGCTCTGAAATTTCACCTTCTCTGCTTTATAAATATGCCTCTAATTTCAACATATACATTAGTGTTTTTTTTGCTAAAGACCCCCCTTTAATGTTGGAAAGTTCTTGCTTTGAGCCCTGGTCTGGTAATGGCCGATGCTAGAGAGCAATTCCTCTTTTTGCCGTGATACCAGACAGGCGAAGTTGTCAGTGCACATGGCCGATACTACCATTACACATCGCTGTGGCGAAAATTATTTTATAGATATGTTGAAAATTATGCTCTTTGCCATTGCAATATCCTGCGATATCGGAATATGAAAATAGTGATCATTTATAAATATCCCCCTAGTGTTCGAGAGAACTAACAGGGAGATGCAATATCCCGTGCTAACGAGAAAATAAGCGATAAAACTGCGCTAACCTATGTCGCAATTTGTTTTATTTGCGCGGCGCAAAGCGATGCAATGCATTTTGTGCCGTTTTTTTTCGATAGTTTTTTGCGTAACAATTAACGCCTCTTCAATGGTGTCTTTAAAATATGTGCAAAAGGTCGCAACTTACCGCTAGTGTTTTCGCAATGTATTAACGGTTGCAAAGTGATTAATACTTTGCGGAAACGAGTGCACGTAGGTTGCGATAGCGAAATATTTTGCATCTCCCCCTAAATGTCATCTCATAACAAAAAAACGAAAGCCAAACTAGCTCCAAAATAAAACAAACATTTTAAAGATTTGCGGTATGGTTGGCACCTATCGTCCAATATAGTCAAATACATCTTTTTATATATATTTCCTAGTATTCCTTATCTTTAGTATTTGAGATTAGGTTTGACATAACATGATAAATTCCAATTAGCATTTTGTCTCCTCTCCTATTGCCATGTGCTATTACACCATTTGTGTTTCAGGAAGCTGTGTACATTCTGCTTAACTAAAGTGTGGCTGAGGCATTGTCTAGGGAAAGAGCACTTTGTATTTTGTTTACGTATTGTTGTCACTACATGTAGATCATGTGCACACGGCTCAGTGAGAATTAGATGTAACAAGTGAACACATTGTCAAGAGTGACGAGTGGCTGCAAGCCTTTTCCAAGAAAGCCTACAGAGCTCAATATTTCATAGAATGCACAATCAGGCACATTTTGAATTGAAGTAGTCCTTTAAAGCTCTCTCCTTGTCCCTATGGTTCTATCATTGTTGGCTGTGATAACACCAGACAGCTGTGATCCAAACCTTACAGGATCAATCAGACCATGTCCAGTGAGCTATTACTTTAACAATAAACTTTCTGTTGGTGAAATACTGAAAGTCACAGTTAAGGAGCAGCTGGAGGATCTCTGGTTGTAGAGACATTGAACTATTAGAACGGATTCTGACATTAGCCTGCCTTATTCTTCAGCCTTCATAGGTTGCACTCTCTGACAATACCCCAGTGAATGTGTTTACAGATATAACCTGCTTACACTGCATGTATCTTGTTATTGAGGTCAAGACAACTTTTTTTTTCCGAGTCAATGAAATATAAGGTAAAACCCTCTTAAACTGTAAATGATCTTGGTTATAAAAATGAATGCCATACAAATCTTTCTTATAAATAAAGAAATCTATTATAAAAGATTTATCATACATGTGCCACAGGCAGCCAATGATCTCTTTACAAATTTAGAGGCAGCCAAAAAGATCAGGGCAGACTTTTGAGTTTGTTAGGCTACGTTCACACAGTGCGTTGTTTTAATGCAGAGGAACATTGCACTAGCAATTTAGTGTGATGTTCCGGTGCGTTAACACATAGTGGCGACCATTATTATTAATGGAACTGCTGTGTGTTAACGCACAAAACTACTGCGTGCAATGTGTCGCAGCACATACGTGTGAATGGTGCTGTTCCCACCTATGTGCAAATCGTTTTGGTGCGATGTTCCCACAGGAAACCACACCAAAACGCATCACAATGTAAACAAAGCCTTAGCCAGTGGCAAGTTGCTAATAAAAACCTTGGTCCTAACTTCCTACATATCATAAAAAAATGTACTTTACTTTTCCACAAATCGATTTATGGCAAAAAAGCAAAAAAGTTCAAACCAAAGTTAAAATGTGTTTTTTTAATATTAAATCAATCAATGAGCACACATTATCCTTAAGAGCAATATCCTCTTAATGGTTCTTTTCATTCAGACTCTAGCAATGCATTAGAATCTAAGTAAAACAAATGGCATTTTTATTTGTCCAAATATTCCCTTACAGAATCTCTTTCTATATGATGAAAGGGCTGTGCAGTTCCATATTGTCTGCAGGCAGCCATCACTATACCCACGGCTCCGATTTTATTCATCCAGAGATAAAGAATTCATGTGTCATCTCTAGAGAATCTATTTTTAGCTTTTCTTTCAATTGCAGATCATTTTTGTCGGCTGCCTCCTGCTTTTGTAACTGCACTTGCAATTGGTAACATATTCCTTCTCGGACAACAGATTACCTTACAGACACTGTTTCCTGAGGGAGCCAATAGACACTTGATTTTAGAAGAATAAAAAATCAATAGCACAACATAATATATAGTTCAGTCAATATAACCTGCACAGAATGTGAGCAATCGTACCAAAAATGCAGAAAAATGACACTGCAAATATTTTTTTTTCTCTAAAGATAGACAGTTCTTGTTGCAATGCAAATGTTTTGAACATAATTGCTTTATGTAAGAGCTTTGCAATTGTGCCTGCCCCTCCATGTACCCTCTACTGATTGGATACTAATCTCAGCTATGACTGGCTGATTTTTCATCCTGCAGTAATTACTTGCTATATATAAATCAGGCTTTAATCCCTAATATAATCCTGTGGCTCCAGAACTGCACAACCAACCGAATCTTAGCAAATTGTCAACATTTGGGTGTATTTGGTAACTCAGTTCTATTTGGATTGCACAATAAAGAAATGATTAAACATTTTTGTTATTAATGGAGATATCTAGACAATTTCCATAATTAACAGCAGATTTAAATGATATATTACTAATTATATATTACTTGTCTTTCTATGTGTCATTCATTCAAATGTAAATATTATTTCGAAATTATTCAGTTTGGTGAGATTATTACACTGGGTAGTTCCTAACCATAGATAGTTAATTTAGATAAAAAATGTAATTACATAAAATCTTGCACTAAAGAAAGCCCCCCAGTTACTTTATTATAATTATTTATTTTATTCCTCCCTCTCTTTATCCCATTAGATATGATAATGTAATGTAGCTAGTTAGAGAATCCCTCTCTCTGCCTCTCAATGAATCACATTCAGCATGTCCGAGCTCACTGAGCTAGGAACTGCAAGATTTATGAACTGAATGTTTTAGTGAATATTTTTTGTTGGGACTTTTTAGTGTTCAATCATTTTTTTATCTTTTAATAAAATATAATCATATATAACAAGTCTCAAGATGATAAGGTATACTTGATTGAGATAAGGTGAAGAGAATCCTGTATATAAACATTAGTATACTATAAATGTGAATTCTGATAAAAAATTGCTTTTCTTGAGATCACTAATATTTACATGAAACTATTATATATGCATCCCGTCGGCTGTCTCTAGTTTGGTAGTTTAGTTATATCAGGATTACAAAGAGGGTAACAGATGGTCTGCGTAGTGGCTTGAGTACCATATACTCCAAGTCTTGTCAAATAATGAAACCGTGTCCTGTAGTGTATAAAAGATTTTTTCACAGATCATAATATAAGAAATCCTAAGTTTAACCTTTTCGACTGATAAGGAGGGTTTTCTCCATATGTATTTTAACAGCTAGCATTACATATTGGAGCCATTTACTATATTGTCTACTCAAAGCCTCCACATTACTTCCTAAGAATGTAATTGTGGGATCTGGTGGTACAGTATGTCCAGAACCAACACTTCTGATATCAGTTCAAATGTTTTGTTCCACAGAGACTGCACCACTGGACATCTCCACCAAATGTGTTTGAATGAGCCTATTATTCCACACCCTCGGAAGCATTGGCGTGATAATTGCGGATAAATTCTATGAAGGGTTTCGGGGACTCTATATATCCTGTGGGGGACTTTTAATGCTGTTTCACGTGGAGCAGTGTTTAAATTGCCTTTATTTATAGTCTCGTAAACCGGCTCCCTATTCTATGTTTCATCATTAGATGAGATGTCATTTGATTGTTGGGACTTTTTATAAAAGTTTATGTGATGAAACATTTTCATAATATCTTTCTGGGCCATAAACTAGGAAAACTGTGTATATAGTTACTATTTAAAAAGATTTATAATAGTTTAGTGTCAGACACTAGGGAGTAAAGGACTGATAAAGGCTCCTTTTAGGTCTCATTGTACTAAAATATTTCAAGCAACATGAGGACGTCCAGCCATTCTTTCTTAAGCTTTGAATGTTTAGAACACATAACACAAAGGAAGAAATGGTGGTAAGCATTACATTTAGCTGTGTTAGAGATCACTCTGCATGCTGGGGATCTTACATGTCATTAAGAATAAGCCTTGGTTTTTAGATCTGGTATGATCGAGTCTGATACCTAGGATGTGATGACTTAACTTTCTGCTTTGCTTTTTGGAAGTCAGAGGAAGGAGTTTCGGTATGATTACATTATCTGGTCTATGCAGCTGCTGTGGTGGTTAAAGGGTGGAAACGAATAACATTCCATTAGCTGACACCTAGACAAGTAATTATGCAAAGGGAGGGGCAGTGTCGGTAATAACAACAGACTACATTTATATATGTACACGGTAATCTGGTACCACATGTAGTGTTCTAATAGCATCTACGTTGTCTCTTAAAGGACAACTCCACCCTCATAAGAACATCTTTTAGAAAGAACGGCCTCTTTAAAATATGTTGATATATCATACTTTGTCCTATGAATTCATTACTGTATGCCTGCTATGCTTCTGGATGCCTTATGGAAACTGAGCAATTTAGAAACCTGTACTGAGCAGGTACTGAGCCTGGGCATGCTCAGAAGAGGCAGATAGGGGATTAACATTCAGTCATTGGCTGTGATGTCAACTGTCAAATCCATAACTGACAGTTGCTAACTGGAAGAACCAGGAAGCAGAAACGGGAAACAGGACATTGTGCAGGATTTCAGATTAGACTTATATATTTCACATTTCAAACTATTACCGTTTAGGGTTTGGGGGGTGATTTACCTGTATGTAAGTTTTCATTTTAGGGCTGGACTTGCCCTTTAATGCGGTCTATATTCAATTATTTTTATTGACTGTGAAATGATAGAGCAAGGCATTTGTTCAAACCAGGGGTGTCTCTAGGGTCTAAGAAGATCAGGGGCACTCTCGGGCACTCCATGCGCCGTGCGTAGTGCAGGACAAATTTTTTAGGTCATGCCCCTTTTCCCTGCCCCAATTAAGCCACACCCAATAGGTACTTTATAGAAAATGCCAAAAAAGACAGACAGGCAGATAGATAAACACAAACATAGATACAAAGCCAGCCATACATACAAAAATGTATAACACAAAGGCACAGTAAACTGGCAAATTCATTATATACTGGTAGCAATCTGGTAATATTAAACTTACTGTTGCGTTCAGTTGTAGTCAGATGCTTGCCCACACCTTTGGCCAGGGAGACGTTCCTGAACCTTCTACATGGACCTCTGCCCCTATCTATCTCTATCTGTCCCTCTCACTCTGTATATCTATCTGTCTATATATCTACCTCTTGTCTATCTCTCTTTTAATCTGTCTCTCTTTCTGTTTCTATCTATCTATATCTATTTTACTCTATCTTTCTGCCTCTTGTCTATCTGTCTCTCTGTCTCTCTGTCTCTTTCTCTCTCTGTCTGTCTATCTATCTATCTGTTTCCCTATCTATCTATCTATCTATCTATCTATCTATCTATCTATCTATCTATCTATCTATCTATCTATCTATCTATCTATCTATCTATCTATCTTATCTATCTATCTATCTATTTATCTATCTATCTTATCTATCTATCTATCTATCTTTATCTATCTATCAATTTATCTATTTGCCTATCTATATCTATCTATCTATCTGTCTATCTAACTATCTTTTATCTATCTGTCTATCTATCTATATGTCTGTCTGTCTATCTATCTTTTATCTCTCTATATATTTGTCTGTCTGTCTGGAAGTGCAGAGGCCACGCTGGCGTGTGCGTGCCGTCAGGAAATCCAGAACTTTGAGGAAAGATTCAGGGCACATCTTAAAGGTAAAGGCCGTTAAAACATTTGGGGCACTTTGCCAAATATCCAGGGCACGTGCCCCAAATGATTTAACGTAGCGACGCCATTGGTTCAAACAGCGTGGAAAATTCCCATCGTAACACATCTGATGCTTCCAATATATAATAAGTTTATTTTCTATAAGAAACTGTGTGAACTACTTATATAGCTAACATATTATCATAGGAAATGTTACTGTGTTGTCCTTTACACATTCAATTTCCATCATATTATTTCATTCCTGCCCAATAAACAGTATAATGAGGAATGGTAGCCTTTCCTAGTCTGTTATAATGTGCACAGCTGTCTGACAGGATGACTTTGGTCAAGGAAACTAAGACGTCAAGAAATACTGGCCATAAATTATATCTCAGAATGGAGTGAAGATGAGGACAAGGTTTGCTGCAATGGAATCAAAATGATTGAGGATTACTGAGGAACGGCTTAGGAAACAATATAGAACATGCATAATGCTGGTCAAAGATCGCAAGAACAAATGTGTGTGATAAGGGAGGCCGGAAATGCTACTGTTGATTGACACATTCTGAAACAAGCTCTTACAACTGCAGGTTAAACTAGAATGGGAAAATTAAACTTTGAATTTGTCTTGAAAGGCTGCATTTTTGCAGGAAATAAGTGTGGCTAAAAAAGAAGACAAAATAAGAAAGAACATATAGAAATTCTATATTATAAGTGTGATGTAAATTGACTGGACAGAAATAAAGAAATAAAAAAGTGTTTGGGGTGACCCTCTCTGATGTAAACAGCTCCAGCTATGGTCCAGCAGTTCCACATTGTGCTAGGGTTGGCTACCGGTATGTATAATCTGGCAGAATCCAGGTTTCAGCTAAACGGACCTTAATGCTGTAAAAGAAAATATACAGTACAATGACAGTGCTGTCTATCCCCCCTTTAACTAAGGTAACAGAACAGAACTGAACATTGCTGCATTCCCAGACAAGAACACAGTTTTAGGCATACAATACATGTAATGTAATTCTAAATATTAAAATAAAAATCCTCCATTGCAACAGGTCATTATGACCTCTTTAAAGGGCAACTCCACCCTCATAAGAACATCTTTATAGAAAGAATGGCCTGTTTAAAATATGTTAATATATCATAGTTTGTCCTATGAATTCATTACTGTATGCCTGCTATGCTTCTGGAGGCCTCATGGAAACTGAGCCATTTAGAAACCTGTACAGAGCCTGTACTGAGCCTGGGCATGCTCAGAAGAGGCAGACAGGGGATTAACATTCAGTCATTGGCTGTGATGTCAACTGTCAAATCCATAACAGACAGTTACTAACTGCAAGAACCAGGAAGCAGAAACAGGGGAAACAGGACATTGTGCAGGATTTCAGGTTAGACTTATATATTTCACATTTCAAACTATTACCGTTTAGGGTTTTGGGGGGTGATTTACCTGTATGTAAGTTTTCATTTTGGGGCTGGACTTGCCCTTTAATAACGAATACATGCTATCACTATTAAAGGGCATGTTCACCCTCAAACCTATATTTAACTGTATTAGTATAAAGTATATCACCTCACAAACACAAAACCCCCAAACTGCTTTACTTTCACACCTCTTACCTTGAATGCGGCCTTGTGTTTCCATTCTTGGTCTGCTCACTGCCTTTCCAAAAGTTTGCTGCCTCATTTTAAAGGATATGTACATTGGGGATTTTTTTTTTTAAAATTGCCCATTTCTGGAAACTATGATTCTTCCCAACTATCACTATACCGTTTTTTTTTTTTGGTCCCCTATTTATTAAGATATCCAATCTGAAACATCTTACATTTCAGCTGTCAATCAAGGGCCTTAGTGTCATAAACTCTTCTGTTATGTATAGTTTTGCTGTAGCTGGAATGGTGACAGTTGGTATTTAAAGGTCATCTATACCGAAAAATAGGTTATTTTAAATTGACCATAACTGGAAACTATAATTCTTCCCAACCACCATTGTATCATTTTTTTGTGCCCTCTATTTCTTTAGATAAAACTTCTTAAATTTCAGCTGTCAATCAAGTTCCTTGCTCTCAACTATTCTTCTGTGAGTAGTTTTATTGTAGCTGGAATGGTGACAGAGTTTTGACAGTTGGAATGCTGTATGCTGTGTGCAGGCTTGACAGTTGATTTGTGGGGAAAAAGTCTGGTCGGATGGAAATGGGAGTGGTTAAAAGAGGGAGGGGGGATACTGCTCCTAAACAAAATGTGTGCTGGATTGAAGTCATGCAGCAACACACACAAATCAGAGTAAGTGCTACTTACATGTATTCAATTATAGATTAAGAAGAGGCAATTTTTTTTCAGTATAGTGACCCTTTAAACTGCATGGTCGGAAAACCCCCAATTCCAATAGGGATTACTGAGCATGCTTGCCCTCACAAGGAGTCAGATAGTCTGGCAGGTGGCTGGGGGACTGAGAGCATGAGCTTGAGAAAAACAAATACTATATTGACTTCATGCAGCCACACAAACACATCAGAGTAAGTGCTGCTTACATGTATTCATTTATAAATTGAAATAAGACAATGTCATTTTTTCAGTGAACAATTTCTTTAAAGTGATACAAGCCCTTTACAAGCCCTTTACAAGTTTTTTTAGAAAAGTCAGCTAGGGGAGCAGCAGTCATTTATTGGCTGTAATGTAATCTGTCAGTTATGACTGCTGGTACTTGGAAAAGCTGAGAGGCAGCGGCACTAGGAGCAGGAATATCAGCTGCTTACAAAATACAGTAAGTGGTTAAGGTAAGAGGTTAAAATTTTTGTAAAAGTATTGCAGGGTTTTGCGTTTTTTGAATTGTGATCTTGGAGGGTTCACTAGATAGAACCGGCAATCACTTACCTACCAATCCCCATATAAATATGCTGCTACTCGGCAGTAGCTAAGACACTTACATTAGCACAACAAAAGATCACGTAGGGTGACACTCATCAAGCATCTGTACAGCTTAGGAATAATGATCAGAATATTATTCTTCTTATAAGCCATTGCTTTAACTTTTTCAGCAACTCCTAGAATCAATAGATATACAGGATATTCCACAGCTGCTGTCCTATCCATTGCTACCTAGCATATATACTATATATTTTTACTTAAAAATGTGTCCTTTATTAAAAAGAGCAAACTCATTCCTTTAAAATAACACAGGATCATGATTCGAGCTGCAGTCTATCCAAAGTTACAGCAGCGTGTGACGTTTTATAACATAGACGGATGTTGGCTATTCTACATATGTGCGAAAGTGTCAAGCGATGGGCTCAGGGCTATAGCACCTGAACCACAAGTGTACAAAGGTGGGTGATAGTATCATTCAGCAATAATTCCCCTCAGCACACCTGTGTATGAGCCATTACTTTTTGCAACTACTACATTAGCCATTAGTGGCCATCTTATTTTCTTATAACTGAAGATACAAAGAAGCTAGATACATCATTTTAGGCTTGTTATTGTAATAGTAACACAGACCGATACTTTGATAGATAGATGTACTATATTAAATGTATGTAGATGTACCATGCATATTGTACAACATTCAGTTAGTTTTGTAATAAATGTCTAATGTAATCTATTGTGAGGTAACATTACACTTACATCTAATCGTAACTTCATACTATGATCGTTTAACCGATTGACTTAAAAAAACTGCTTCCCGATTAAATTACATTTTTTTTTACAATCAAATATCGGCATTATAAGAGTAGGAAAATGTACCATTTTTGTGCCCATCAGTAAAGGTCTACTCGCATGTCAGATTGATCATAATATCAGTCCAGTGTATGGGCGTTTTTACAGAGGGTGCTCCTAATCTCATTACATGCATATACAATAAAGACACCTGGGATTGCTGGTTGATAGGGGATCAAACACTTTTTTCACTCATTTCAATGCACATAATCTCTGTGCACTGGGTATTTGAGGGCTTTTTGTTGCTATTCTGTGTCCCGTAGCTGCAATAAACCTATCATTAAAATTATACTGGTCATTTCTTAGTCAGAGGGCAAATGTACAAAATAAGCAGTGGATCAAATACTTTCCCCCTCACTGTACATACCTTACATTACTGTAAATTGTATGAAGCGAGGTAGAGAGTTCAGAAATATACACATATAAACTAACGTATACAAACCTTGTAAAGTAAACATTTAGAAATAAAATTCTGGGCCCAAGAGCTTACAGTTTAGTTTTTCTGACAAATCAGAAGAGTCAAGCAGTATAAGCAATGTGAGTTAACACCAATTCGAGTGCACATATTCCAACTAAATTCTAATAAAGGAACAGGTCCCAAATCTAATTTTTAGATGCAAGAAACGTAATCCGGGTTTAATTGGACACATCTGCACATGGCATTCTTCTCTCTGACTCCGTTTATGATACGCTGCAGATGTCCATTTGATACAGGACTACAGTATTATTGCTATAATGATCACATGACCTGCTTAGGGATCAGGTATTTGATTGTTTTTAATCCTGCATTATTACAACACTTAGATATACAAAAAAACTCTAATGGCGGGCATCATGTTTTTACTCAATGTAAATAGATTTAACCACATGGCTAGGCTTTAAAATAAGAACACAAAAACTACTTATGAGTCAGACGTTCAGAGGAAAGGCAGCCAAAGCCGACATTAAAAGATTCTTTGTTTACAATTCAAGAATCAAAAAAATTTATTTTTTAAACAAATTCATAAGTAAACTTTGTAAGGCCAAGTAAAGTCCAATGTAGATGTCGGATGGAAATGATTCACCTGATACACAGTGCTAACTATACTAGCAGAGTTGCAGCAGCTCAATAATGTTCCTGTTCTATCTACACTAGCACAGAGTCACAGCAGCCCCATGACAATAAATACTTCTTGAAGTTCTCCTGAGACTTGTTTCTATAATTAGAGGAAATTCCCCTCACTGCAATCTTTTTGAGAACAGACTTAAAGGGAATGTCCACCCCTTTTTACAAATATTTTCTGTAGTGTAGGGCTCCCTCCCCAACCGCTTTATTATTTTGTAAAAATTCACCCCTGATCATTACTTACATTGCCTCTTGTGTTCAGTCCCAGCCCTCTGCTTGCATGAAACTGCAAGCAGGGGGGCGGACCAGCAGCTGCGTCCGTGATTGACTGAGAGGTAGCCAATCACAGACGCGGCTGCCGACAGTGTAGAAAGCCGGGGGAAAGAGGTATTGTAAGTACAGATTGGGGGAGATGTTTTACAAAATAATAGAGCGGTTGGGGCTGGGGGATGGAGCCCTACACTACAGAAAAGGGGCTTGGAGATAGGGCTGAGGGAGATAGAAACAGGAGGGCTTCAGTGCGCATGGCAAAATTCTTCGGGAGAGATGGGGAAGACACATTATGGGGCACGGGCAGGCTCCTGGTCTTTACTTATTGGCACTTTACAGGGACTTTGCAGGGCAGCCATTTGGAGCAGGGATGTAAGGTAAGGACTTTACTACACTACACAATGGGGCCAGTAGTGGGTTAAAATATAGTTTTGGGGGTGGACATTCTCTTTAAATTGTGCATGTGTCACAGGCATAATCAACACTGAATACCTCTCTCTTCATTGCATTCATCTGGGATACAAACCTAATCAGTGTGAATTACATGTCTTGATTGTGTTTAGCTATATCACAGACCTAATCAGCGGGGATTACCTGTCTTGATTGCGTTTAGCTGTGTCACAGACCTAATCAGCGTGGATTACCTGTCTTGATTGCATTTAGCTGTGTCACAGACCTAATCAGTGTGAATTACATGTCTTGATTGTGTTTAGCTATATCACAGACCTAATCAGCGCTGATTAGTTGTCTTGATTGCATTTAGCTGTGTCACAAATGGCAAGACATCACACCAACAGCCATGGCCCAATTCGTATAGCAAAGAATGGCCTGGGGCCCATTGGCCCCTCTGCATACTGGCCCAATCCTTCCATGAAGTTTGCCCACAGTGGTTACTTACTGGGGCAGCAGAGGCAGGATCTATAATCCAGGAGAGAGACACATTCAGGTTACTAGAAAGTCGGCTGTTAGTGCAAGGAAGGTGGTAAAAAAAATTCGGAAGCCTGTGTGCGCATCCGCAAAATCTTTTTTTTCCCCCCCTGCTCTGCTGCCTTTCTAGTGGACCACATGGTCGCGCTGTGAGCAAATGTTTCACTTTTCTTCATGGCAGGCACACCCCTGCGTGTCTAATGTGATAAGTGTTCAATGCGTAAAGTACTTTACACACTAAAAACCTATTACACACGTTTAGAAACTTAAGCTAGCAACGCATGGGTCAATTTTTATTTGTGATTGGTCAGTGAATTAGATTTATTAAAGAGATGGTTCTATAGTATGTAGAATCTATCGAATGAATTTTGATTGGTCAGGTTAGAAAATCTCAGTCAAGTATCTGTCAAGCCCCCCATAAATAGCCATGATATTTTGATGGATTCTGAGAATTAAATCGAATCTCTTCAAAAACACTAGGAAACAGTATCATGGATTTTACATATGCCCAAAATTGAGCGCTATAACATTTCCCTGTGTGTTTAATTTAATACTTATTAGTATTGCAGAATTTAAATGTCATACAGTATGTGTCCAATGTTATATCTATGAAATGGAAACCTTATTAATTAGGGAAGCAGCCTGCTATTCTAAGACATGCGTAGTTACAGACTAATTGCATGTGTGGTAAAATGCATCTTTTTTATTTTTGTTTACTATATAATTAGTTTACAAACAACTCCAATGCACTTGAAATGGGAATGGATGTAATAAGTGGGTCTGGGTTTAATCATCTTCTCAGGCACCTTGGAGTTTCAATATACAGGGTTTTACCTTCCATACATTCCTGAGCTCCCACACTGACCCCCACACCTCTGCAGTAGTTTTTTTACATGTTTACAATGGTTATGGCGGTCTATCATGCGTCATTTGCCATGTGAATACAGTAAATTGAAATAATTCGGTGCACGGCATTTAGCTTCTGGCTAAGCTGGTCACAACAGACCGTTCAGAAGAACCAAAAAACATAGGGAAGTTAAACCCTCCCCCAAATGTAAAGAGAGGTGGGGGGCAGCATTAGGCCTCAGGAAGGGTTAAAGCCTGGTACACAAGGTAAGATGCCCTAACCGACCATTCGGCGCTTCCGACCAGTCGGCCAGGATGAAGGTCTGTCTGTTGTGGCAAAAGTAGACACACACTACAGATTTTTGAAAGATGACAGACAGGATCTGCATACACACAATCCCGAGCGTTCTTCCTATGAACATCAAAGGGAGAATGCTCAGGACAGTGTGTTTCCCCTCGGCCGTGGCAGAGGGAAATTTTCATTTTTTCCCAAACGACCTCCTGGCCGCCGGCTACACACACCGCTGGTATCGGGGCTTTATCGGTACTGTGTGTACCCAGCTTTAGTTAGGATGGCCACCTCTTCCTTTATGAAATCAAACACCTATAAAATCTAGATGCTACAAGGCTAAGTACTAGTTCATGCTTTATGGCTACACTATAAAATGATGCAGCCTGCATTAAGCTTTTCAATGTGAATATCAGTCTTTCAGGATGCTTGAATTTTATGTGCTAAGTTTTATTGGGTAAATATGTCAATCCTATGTTGGTGACTGAATCACCCTCTGTCCCAACTTTTGCTTCATTCAGATTTTAGCTTTCCATTAAAGGCCAAAAGAAGCGTCTTTGTTATTTATGTGCCAACACTGTGCTATTTAAACTGAAATTGTTTCCATTCTGTGAGTAGGAGAATGTGGAGACCTACTGGGTCATTTGTCTTCACTACTTAGCCAGTAGTAATGTGGTGGTTCACTCAAAATGCACCAATGTCCCATGGATGGAAAGGTGGAGGTAGCTGATATAGGAAACATCAGATACATCTGCGCCATGTAACAAAGATTTCCAAGGAACTGCTCTTTTGTAAAGAAAAAATAAAACCTAAAAGACAAGCTACACATTCTGACAGTAAAGTATTGTACTACCAAAGTGTTCAAATATATCTGTGTAGCTGTTCAGGTTTAAACATATGGAACATCTCTGATATCAGAAACTCAAGGGAATGATACAAATAAAAAGTAAAAAAGAAAGAATAATAAATGTCCCTGGGAATTAGGGCAACTACTGGATTTTTTAACCTTCCCCAGTAGTTGTCTAGAAGGGTTTTCAGTCATGCAGGTCAATAAATATTAAGTCAATTCAACTGGACCTGTCCAATTATAAAGATCTAATTAAAGGGAAAGATCAGTGGGAAATATATATATATTTAAAATTCTTGCTTTGTATTATGCATACCTAGTTAGTCTACATAGTTGAATTTAAACCCCTTGCTATTCCCCCCTGTTGACATTAGTGAGCTGCCATTTCAAGTTCTAACAATCCTTCTTCCTCCCAAGATGCACCACTTCCTTGGAATGTTCCTAACAGTAATTTCTACTGATTGGCTGTTGGATGGGTCAAAGATGCTCAGATCTCTACTGAGCAACTGACACAAACCCAGTTTGTGGCCAAAATATGATCACAAGGTCCCATCTGGCCAATTCATTTTGCAATGGTACCGTATGTCTGCCACAAAGAAGATCCGGAAATGTGGTTCCTTCAGAACTGTATGAATGTTGCAGGACCGGTCTGCTGGTAAGCACTAACGTATGAGCTATGGATTTTTAAATGATTATGGACTCTGTTAAAACGTAAAGAGACACATTCTATCACATCATGATTTTATCAGGACTAGGGTACCAACAGGTAAGTATAAAAGATGACTTAGGGGCATATTTATAAAGCTTCGTTAAGTTTTCGCTGCCGTTTTCCCTGACATTTCTGCATAAATCACGTTTAACGCGATTTATTAATGTCCGAAAATGGCCGTGAAAAGTTAACAAGGCGTTAACCCTTTGCGCCGATGCTTACCTGTTACCGCCGCTTCTATTTATAAAGCGGCGGTATCTGTTTCGCACTGCTAGTATCGGCTGTTTTACTTTGCCACCTTGAAGGTGGCGAAAGCAGCCGATACTAGCCTCCCTGCAGCAGGGATGGGCAGGCTACCCGCGGTGGGTGGTCGCTTTCCCCCCCCCGGGAGGCACGCCCACCCCGCCCTCAACCCCCCGCGGCGGCGGAGACCACCCACCGCGGCTTCCCAGCAGACCCTCCCAACCCCTTCCCTGCTCGCGGCAATCTCGGAACAGAAGGCTAGGAGGGGCTGTGATGGCATCTGAGTTCAGCTGCGGAGTGCACCTCTTTATATAGGTTTGCAGAAAACCCTAATCCATTTCTGATTGGTCAATTTTTTAATGCTTGGTTTACATGCTTTACAGTAACCAATCTGATAATCCCCCCAACTACTGGCCCCACCATGTAGTGTAGTTTAATCCTTACCTCACATCCCAGCTCCATCTGGTTCTCCTGTAGTCCCCCCCCCAAAGCCAAAACTGCCCACCAGGAGGATAGCAGAGTCCATATAGGACTCTGCCTCCTATCTGGCCTCCGGGAGAAGTTTGGATGCGTACTGCAGCCCTTCTCCCCCCTCCCTCCCCCTCCCTCCCTCCCTCTCCCGATTCCCTCCCCCTAGCGTGAAATCCTTCATGTATAAGATTCCCCCTGGGCCCCAGCCCCAACCGTTATATTTTTATCTTTAGAAAGCTCCCCAAACTTTACTTACCTCTCCTCTTTCCTCACAGACGCGGCTGCCGGTCCTGCCCCTCTGCTTGCATTTTCTCTCAAGCAGAGGGCCGGGAGTGCGGCGGAGGAAAGAGGGGAGGTAAGTAGAGTTGGGGGGCTTTCTAAAGGTAAAAATATACCGGTTGGGGCTGGGAGCCCAGGGGGAATCTTATATCAAAAACTTTATTTTAGGGTGGACATACCCTTTAATGTAAAGCATGTAAACTAAGCATTAAAAAATTGACCAATCAGAAATGGATTAGGGTTTTCTGCAAACCTATATAAAGAGGTTCACTCCGCTGCGGAACTCAGATGCCATCGCAGTAGATGGCTGAATATAGAAGAAAGAAGCGGCTGGCAACATCGGCTCCGCTGAGGCCGCACTGCCAGCGGGCTCACTAGCGGCCGCAGTGCGTCTGCCTGGCATCGGCGACCTGAGTGGTGTCGCCAGCCCGAAGACGTCGCGTCGGATCAAGACGCCAGCAACATCGGCCTCGTTGAGGTCGCCGGCGCCCGCCGGGGGTACCTCTCGGGGGTCTGTGGCCTCAGCGGAGCTGGTGTCGCCGGGACTGGAAGAAAGAAGACGCCGCCCAAGGGCTCTTTTAAGAGCCGCACACTGGGGGTGACCCCCGCCAAAGGCACTTGTCAGTGGCGGAAGGGCCCTTACAAAGGCCGGGGAGGGGGTCCCGGTTCGAGCTGCGGGACCCCTTAAGCCCCAAAAGGTCCTTCTCAGGGCCCCGCTGCCTCCACCCCTCCCAGTGGGCCCTTCCCCTCCCTGCCAGCGGCGGGGCAGGGGGCTTGGAGGGGCTGCTGGGGAGGGGGTGCGCGGCGGGTGGTCGCGACCACCCGCTGAGGCCCCTTCCCGGCAGCCCCTCCTAGCCTTCTGTTCCGAGATTGCTGCGAGCGGGGAAGGGGTTGGGAGGGGCTGCTGGGAAGCGGCGGCGAGTGGTCTCCGCCGCTGCGGGGGGGTTGAGGGCGAGGTGGGCGTATGCCCCACCCCCTTAGCAGAGGCGTCGGGAAGGGATTTTAAGTCCCTTCGTGGCGATACTGTACTTAGCGTATTGCGCTAAGTGCAGTATCGCCGCGAAGGGACTTAAAATTACAGCAACACATCGGCCGCGATGTGCGGCGGTAATTTTTTTGCGCTAATTTCGGTTTTTTAGAAATATGACCCTTAGAAATTCCAGGTTTTTGTGTTACAAGGTTATTTTACAGAATATAATAGGGAAAGGTAGTTCGTATGCACACTGGTTACCTGGGTGCAGACAATGAATGCCCCCCACTTCCAGGGGTATAGTATAACTGAACAAAATAGGTAGCAAAGTCATCATGTCCTGATGAAGAGGGCCTAGACCCTCGAAATATTGTGTATGTTGATGTGTGGTTTGGATTAAAAGTTTTCACATTTTGCTACGGAGTGCGACTTTGCTACCTATTTTGTTTAGTTATTTTACAGAATAATGTCTAGTGGCATTAGATTAGAGTGCGAATCTGTTTATAATTTCTCTATATTGGGATAAAAATAAAGAACTACCTAATAACAATGCCAATATGCCATAAGGTCTTTCACACATAGGTCACTAGAGTGGCTGGACAATGTGTATTAACATTGCAATGTCTAGGATTCTGAACTTGTCACAAGTTCACAACTCACCTTGGCACACAGTACTAAGTATAAGTGCCACCTAACGCCTAATCACTAACTTCTCTGCAGATGTCAAAAATAAGGAACTGTAACATGATGGTTATTAACATTCTGGCAGTGAGGGGAAGCTCTGGAAGATATCCATTGGGTATTATACTATCACAACAGACTCATCATGCTATAAACCTTTATTAAGCTATGTAAAGACATACAGAAATTTTTTCTTGGAACGATTATTCCAAAGACAATTACCTAAGGGCTCATTCACACTACACACAGACCACAATGGACAAACCTGGACAGTCTGTGTTTTTATCCGTTTCGATCAGCCTGGATGGGTCCGTTTTTCCCTATCTTTTTGCTAAAAACAGATCTGTTTCTAGATGGAAATAAATGCTGCAGTGTTTTTTTTTGTTTTTTTTTTAATGGACTGGGTCAATCCGTTCAGTTCAATAAATGTACAAAAACACGCATTACTGTCGGGTGACTACAATAATATACCCCATGCCTTTTAAGCTATTCCTAACAAAGAAATAATTATTTACTTCCTTACCCCATGTTTACTCTGTACCGTGGTACAAACCTGCTCAGTGTGTTTCATCTAGAAAAAGTTGGGGTTTCCAATTAGCTATTTTCTATCTATCTGTGCATTCAAGTGAAAGCCATTGTAGAGCTGCTGTAGTAAGTGATTTAACACACAGTTATATCTTTGATTAGCACTTAATTTAAAAGAGAAATAATGTATCATTTTAATAAGCAGATTCAGGGCAAAATTCGTCTTAGCACTCCTTTAACATAAACAATCCTAATGGTCATACATCGCGCTAACATGGAGCAATTTTCAAAATAAATTCATCCAAAACCACAAGGGCTGCCTGTTAACTCCACTGTGCATAAATGTAAATAATGCCGATGTTTATGGCTCGTAATTAGCTACACCCTTTACCGTCTATTTATAGGAATGTTGTCTATGGAAGATAAAACTGTCTGGGGGCTTTTCCATTGAACTCTTTCTGCATTTGATTCCAGCTTCATTTAATGTCAGAGTGATCTTCTCCTCAGCAGAGATTTAAATGCTGATTGCTGCACCGAGTAATTACACAAATAATGTCACATTTCTCTCTCTTCATTCCACTATACCAGTGATTTCACAGGATATCACATCGACTCCTCAAGGGTTATTCAACATGGAAATTTCACATGAACAATTTACATTCCTTTCATTAAACAGCCACGAACCATAAATATGTATCAACTGTATATATATATATATATATATATATATATTCCTCATCTGCTTGAGTTATTTTCATGATTTCCAAAAGGTCAGATTGTTTTGCCTGCATATGTGGACAGTATTCAAAGCTTAAGGACATATTAGCCAGGAAGAACTATTTATCATATGTTCCTATATTTGATTTTATGGGATGTATAACTGCTGTGATGCTCACATTGCCATTCAAAAGTTTAATTCATATTATAAAGTTTCCTAGTCGTTTTTTAGGTTTGGGAACTAAATCAGCCTGGATCCAGTATTTCTGGAAGATCAATTGCGCTGCCAAACATCTTTATTAAAACGAGGTAATTAAACCCCATTCCTCACACTATTAAGTCATTCATCTTCCACAGCCTAGTTAGAAAGATAGGAAATACGTAAGAGATTTCATCTGTAAAAAAAAACGGCTGGTGAGATCGGTAAGTAAAAGCTACAGGCTGGTTACAGTCGTTCGTATACTTTAAAGTCTAAAACTTTGATGAAAAGAAAAGCCTTTTACAAAATGAGAATGGCAACGATAATTTGCTATATTTATATGTTCTAAAAATGCCACTAAAGTATAATAACTGGGAAAAAATATAGTCTGGGTCCTCTTTATCTCTCTTGCACACTCCAGTATTAACCATCTCAATTGTGCTTGTGGAGGTTGTCATTCATCCAGTTCATGGTGTATCTGTTGTTTCCTGGCCACTCCCAGGCAGCAATACGTAAATGGGCAGATCCCCTGCTCACACCGGATACACAGAAGAAACAAATTAACTCAAGCATAAATAGTCCCCTCCCCTTTACCTAATTGTAGTTTGTTTCTTCTGCAGTTCCGGATGTTATGGAGTGGGTGTGTGCCATGCGCTTTCCACCTGATTTTCCGGTCACAGTTCTCTGTTTGTGCCTCTCTCTGACCGATGTCCCTCCAGTGTGCCCACCTTGCGCAAGCTCAGGACAGGAACCACCAGAGTTCCCCCCTCTCTGGCAGTTGCGGCGGAGTCAGTAGTTTTTGTGAACACGAAAGAGTGCAAATGCAAACTTCGCGTAAGGACCGGATAACGTCAGCCAGGAAACCTTTAAAATAGCGGCTATTTCTGCGTTTTTTGCGCCTTTGCTTGCTGCTTGTCCAGCTTTATGCATCTTGGAGCCAGCTGCCAGTGGAGACTCCAGGGCTAAGGGGAGGTGGTAAGTGAAGCTCTTCTCTGCGAAAAGAGGTACATTAATACAAGGTGGCAAAGTACACTTTTTCTGTCTGTTTATATTTCAGCCGAAAGTCAATCTCTAAAAAAAGAAGGTCCAGGGAATCTTCATCTTCCTCTTCTGAACATGAAGTTCTTTGCAGGGCTTGTAATAAGACAGTGTACAAAGACAAAAAGCTATGCAGAAATTGTATGCAGGATTTATATGAGAAAAATACTATTCCTCCTGCTCAACCTGCAGAAAATTTGGTACAAAAATCAGATATCTTAGGTTGGATTACCCAAGTGGTGGCACAAGGGTTTCAAGAGAATCGTCCCTCTACTTCTGCAGCACCAGTGGTTCCAAATACCCTGAGGATTCTTCAGCGGAATCCTTGCCTGAAGATGAAGATCAGGAGTCTGGGTTTGATCTAAGACAGATTACAGCTTAATTATAAAATTAGTGAAAAAGACACTAGTGATTGATGATGAGGAGCAACCCACAACCCAGACACTTTTTTAAAATAAAAAGAAATCTTATTTTCCAATACATAAGGAAGTGTCTTATATGATACCTGAAGAGTGGAGTAAGCTTTCCAGACGGGTACCTGTGGAAAAGAAATTTGAAAGGCTATATCCTTTACCTCCGGATAAAGTGAGGTTTTGGGAAAAACCACCGGTGGTGGATGCTTTTGTAGCAAGGTTATCAAAAAATACTGCCCTACCAATTGATGATATTTCAGCTCTCAAACATCCTATGGACTTGTCAAAGTCTCAGCCAGGGAGATGGCACTTTCGGTGTCTGCAAGGAGGGCTCTTTGGTTAAGAGCATGGTTTGCTGACACTCCTTCTAAGAATACATTGTGTAAACTTCCCTTTGAGGGTGAGAGACTCTTTGGGAAGGACTTGATTTTATATCAAAGTCCACAGGTGGTAGAAGTACCTTTCTCCCACAAGGAAGCAGAAAATTAAAAGACCAAACTAAGAAGCAACCGGACAAGTTTGCGCCTAGAAAAAGAGATGATTATAGAGCTTATCGTCCAGGAAAAGAATATAATCAGGCTAACTTATGGGAAGGAGGACAATTTAGCCTTTTTCAAAGGCCAAAACCTACTTTTCCCAGTTCACCAAGACAATCAAAGCCTTTATGATATAGGGCCTGCCCATACTTCTCCTGTGGGGGCAAGGGGGTATCAGGGAGTATGGGCAAGAAGCATTCAGGATGCATGGGTGCTTGATGTCATATCCAAAGGCTATCGTCTGGAGTTTCTTCAGAAGCCTTCAAACAACTATTTTTGCACCACCAAAATGCCCCTTGTGAAAAGCAAAGAGTCAGCTTCTTCCTACAAAGTCGTTGGTGTTTCTCGGAGCAACGACAGATACAAATCTACTATACCTACCTCCCAAAAGAATATCCTCAATAGTCCAGCAAACACAAGAGTTCCTCTCTCTATCCAAGATGTCAGCAAGGAGATTTATGAAATTTTTAGGCAACCTTTCATCCTTAATAGGTCTTGTAAGATGGGCCGCATGGAGAATGAGACCAATCTAATCATATTTCCTAGCAAATTGGAACAAACATCGACACAATTGGGAGCAAACTGTTACTTCCGACCTGGTTAAAACAACAAGCTCTATGGTGGTCAATACCAAGCAATCTGCAAATGGGGACTCTTCTATTAGAACCGCAGCATCTAGAGCTATATACCGATGCTTCAGCCACTGGATGGGGGCCCATATTCTCCATCATTCTGCTCAAGGCTATGGGAAAGAAGAGTAACTTCCCTACCGTCTGGAGTTATAGAGTTAAGAGCAGTATCCAGAGCTCTACAAGATTTCCATCACTTGGTAGAGGGACTGCCCATATGTGTCCGGACAGACAATCAGACAGCTGCAATCTATTTAAGAAAGCAAGGCAGAACAAAAAGTCCAGCCATGATGAGGGAACTGTTCCTGATAATGAAGTTTGCACAAAATAATCTAACATCAATCACAGCTCTTTATGTGCCAGGCCGAAACAACCAGAGGGCAGACCGTCTGTCAAGAATAGCAATAGATCATGGCGAATGGAGCCTTCACTTTCAAATATTTCAAATGATATTCAGCAAGTGGGGGTATCCCCAAATCGATTTAATGGCCACAAAAAGCAATGCAAAAGTCAAGAACTTTTTCTCCAGGTACCAGACCAAGGACTCACTGGCGGTCAATGCGCTGAGTCAGGATTGGCTCAGGATCCTGCTAATCTCCAGGATTTTAAAGAAGATACTTACCTCCTGGATGGAAGTTCTGGCAGTTCTCCCAGATTGGCCTCGACGTCCATGGTATCCCCTTCTGAGAAGACTGACTGTGGATGGTCTGTATCACCTTCCTCACAAGAACAATCTGCTACAACAAGCCAAGATTACCCATCCAAGCATCAGGATGATGAGGTTGGCAGTCTGGAGGTTGAGAGGGGAAGACTGGTGAGTCAAGGTTGTTCAGAGAATGTAATTTCTACTTTATTAAAACCGAGAAAATGTTCCACAACTTCCAGGTACGATAAGATTTGGAAAATGTTTCAGTCTTGGGCCTTGCAGAGAAATCTTCATCCATTACAAATATCAACACCTAGGATATTGGATTTCTTACAGACAGGCCTGAATAGAGGTTTAGCACTTAATACCATTAAAGTGCAAATCTCCGCCGTTTCTTCAGCGTTGGGAAAAAGTATTTTTTCTGAACCTCTGATGAGAATCAGGCCACCTAAAAAGTCATACAGTATTTTCCACAGTGCCATTCATTTCTATTATTCACAGGGAGGTGAGAACGCTTATTCTCACCTCCCTGTGAATAATAGGACGCTCGGGGGACCAGGAACTTACCTTACCCGCCGCTCCACTCGCAGTCGTCAGTATCCTGACACGCTCTGTCCTGACCACGCGCCCTATCTTTTGAATGGCGCGCATGCGCCTAAGATAGGGCGCGCGATCGGGACAGAACAGCTGTTCAGAGACTGAGCGGCTGCGAGTGGAGCGGGTGGGTAAGGTAAGTTCCTGGTCCCCCGAGCGTCCTATTATTCACAGGGAGGTGAGAATAAGCGTTCTCACCTCCCTGTGAATAATAGAAACGAATGGCACTTAGTCATTTTTTTGTTTTAGTGTTCCTTTAACCATGTCTCCCTTTGAACCTTTACAAGTGCATCGGCCGCCAGCGAGTCCTTGGTCTGGTACCTTTGGAATCTTTCTTATAAGACCCTTATACTAGTGGCATTATCTACAGGAAGAAGAATATGTGAACTTCAAGCCCTAACTGTGGACAAGGAACACTTAATTTTCCAACCTAACTCGATTGTTCTTTATCCTGCTGTTTAATTTCTACCCAAGGTAGGTCACATCAAAATACCATTTAAATCAACCTATTATTCTGCCTTCTTTTCCAGTTGAAGGAAATCCACAGAACAACATTTTTCATATACCTTAGTTGTGAGTCAATGTCTAAGGATTTACGTAGATAGAACTATTTCTTTTAGAAGGTCACAAAGACATTTTATTTGGTCCTAAGAAGGGTGAAGCTGCATCCACAATCACCTTAAGGAGATGAGTAGTTCGAGCAATTCTTAAAGCCTACAGTTCACAGAAAGTGGCACCTCCTCAAAAGTTTGAGCCCATTCCCAGGGAGTATAGCAGCTCTTGGGGGCAGAAGGTGGCGTTACAACAGATGAGAGCAGAGCAGCTAACTGGACCACCTCCAAATACATTCATAAAGCATTATAATTAGATCTAGAAACCAACAGAGACGAATTTTGGTCACAAAGTACTGCAGTCCGTGTCCAAAGTCTCTAAATAAATATCTTCTTTTTTGAAGCCGATATGATTATGCTTACTCTTTTTTATTTTCCCACCCATATTTTATTACTTGGGTACTGACCCATTTACGTATTGCTGCCTGGGGATGGCCAGGAAAACGGAAACTCCTCCTGTCATACTTACAGAGAGTTTTCTTTCCTGGCCATACCCCCAGGCAGCAACCCCCCTTTTAGTTTACTTCCGAAGCTTTGAAACTTACTACAAGGAGGTAAAGGGGAGGGGTCTATTTATACTTGAGCTAATTTGCTTCTTCTGTGTATCCGGTGTGAGCAGGGGATCTGCCCATTTACGTATTGCTGCCCGGGGATGGCCAGGAAAAGAAACTCTCTGTAAGTATGGAGGAGTTTCCGTATTCAGATTCAGATCAACTAATGACAGTGGAGCAAGCCCTGGGAGGTTATTATTGTTACTAGTATAGATCTATTTATCTGCAGTCCAGATGTTCAACTAATCATTTGATGAAACTTTCTCTTTAGGCCAAGCTTTAAAAAGTTTTTATTTTCTAAGAAATGAGATTTTTTTTTAGAGAGAGAAACCTGGCAAGATGATGGGATATGAAATTGATAGAATGTGATTGAGCAATAAGACCGTCCAGTGAATTGTCCAATGTGTGAATTACAGTTTTTCCCTATCTATTTTTATGTGTTTCTTTATGATTCAGTCAGTTAGGATTCCCTGTTTAGTATGCACGAACTGTGTTCCATCTTTACTGAAACAAAGTGAACATGTCATTGTGGATTGAATCATAATATAACATATCCTAATATAACGTTTCATCTTTTCATTTCACAGGCTTTGAAGTGAGGATCAAAAAGTGAGATTCGATAGTTCAGAAATTGCCCTTAAATACAGTTAAAGGGCAACAAATTTTAAAACCTAAAAGTTCCCCCTCTCAATAAAAAACTTTATATAGCTTTTTTTTTTTGAAGTTGTGTCTAAAGTCTAGACACACCTCCTCTGCTACATTGCAAGCTGGTTACAAGATCGCACAGCATGGAATCCCCCCTTTCTGTCTGCTCAGTGCAGTCTGCTATTCTGCTTCTCTCTGGTGTCCATAGACTGTTACATAAATTGTTACATTGTTAATTGAGCTGTGAGTGAGAAGCAGCATTTCTATGTTTCAAAATGTATCCAGTCTGTCCTGTGATTGACAGCACCATAACTAATCATAATTGATACAAAATTGTATCAACATTAACCCTGCAGCTGCTTAAGGTGATTGCTGAGACTTGGTTTATATACATTACTTACTGTACCTACTACACTGTGATGGAGCTTAGTGAGCAGGAATTAAGAAATCCGGGGTGGTAGCTGACTATTAACATGTCATTATATATATTATATATAACACAGGAGTGATTGTTCCATATATTCCATATCAGAATGATAGTTTGATGTGCCCATACATGGTCTGATTTTTATCAGCTCTCCCTACTGTGGTAAGGGAACTGGTAATGGAAATTTCCTGTCTTGTCCGATAGTCCCAATACCGACAATATTCAGCAAATTCTGTCAGATCCACCGTCAGGGCACAGCTCTGACTTTGAAGAAAATTTATGATATTGAAGGGTAAATGTGGATTTCTCGGTTAAAAGAGAACATTAGGCTGGGAACAAATGGCCAAATTTTTCACCTCGACCATTCGCCACTACGAGCAGTCGGCCTGGACAAAGCACTGTTAGTCGCGGCAAATGTCTCCTATGGACCGCACAATCTGCAGTGATTTACAGACATTGGTCGCTGCCGCCGCCGCCGCGAAATCCCTCAGCTGGTTGGCCGAAAAATCTGCTCATATGTACCCAGCCTTAATGATACTTTATAAGTACAGTATATATAATATTATTATTGATGCATATATAAGTGGATATTGTACCCCCTACTGTAAATTATAAGGATATTAGAAGTCACCGAGGAGTTCTGTGACCATATAAAAGCACGAGTGCCTTTTATACCGGGCACGGAACACCAAGGTGACTTCTAATATCCTTATAATTTACATAGGGGGTACAATATCCATTATAACCTACCCCTTCACCCTAATACAAAGACTGACCTGTGAGCCTATGGCTCACTGGCAATGTAATGAAGAACCCCCTCCCTCCCCACCTCCATGTGCACTAACTATGACAGGGCACTCTCTCTATCGAAAGGCCCCCACCCACCCCCATCACCTCCACTAGCCTGTCACGGCACCCTCCCCCTGCTCAGGACTCAAAAAAAACCAGCCTCACCCCTTAACTCCTGCTCAAGGCTGCCCACGGCTAACACTTACATTTTTAGATGAAGAGGAAGCCGCCATCACCTTTGCTATATGAACCGGGGTTAAGCTGCACCAGTAATTGTAAGTATCCAACCGATAGCCCAATCTCTCGCGTTTCACTCTTCTCGCGAATTAATCTGTGTGATGCGGTCGCGTCATAGCGGCTGGTGATTAATGCACGAGGAGAGTGAACCGGACAGAATGCGGCAATCGGTTGGATACTTACAGTTACTGGTGCAGCTCAACTCCGGTTCAATTAGCAAAGGTGATGGCGGCTTCCTCTTCATCTAAAAATGTAAGTGTTACCCGTGGGCAGCCGTGAGCAGGATTAAGGGGTGAGGCTGGAGGGTAGTTGTGTTGTACGCACTTCCTGGTTATAATCGGCGCACTTCTACGTAGTAGCGCGCCGATTATAAGGATATTATCGGCTACATGGGTCCCATAGGGATCCATTAAGGGGGTATGTTATAATAGAATATATGGAGGTATTTGGTCATTAACTTCCTTCTGGGTTTGTTTGGTGGTAACCCATTCTGGAATCCCCCCTTGAAAATCTCCTGGCATAGTAGGCAGCTTTAGGAACGTCCTCTAGGCATTGCCCATGATGTCAGCATTGCGGCTTTCAGTGGTGCCGCTGTGAGGGATTCGGTAACTCAGACACATATTTGGTAAGTATACATAACTTTAGGGAAGTTAAGGAACCTATCCAGCAACAGTATCTTTATGTTTTGAAAGATACTTAATTTACCCTGTTAACATTTCCCACCAAGCTGTGAAACAGGCATCAACCAACAACTCTGTCTTTCATGCTTGCCATCACGGTGGAGATGTAAGCATGCTCTGAAAAACTGGGTGACATCACTTCTCTACATTTTGGAGGACAAGGTGATAATAACTGTAAGAAACACATAATTAGACCTCCACGGTGGTGTAGCAGTTTGTTATGAAGCCAGAAACCTTTAACTGGGTTTAACATTTGACAAAATGGGGAGAATGCTGTTTTACTTAGTACCTGTGTTTATATATCAATAGGTGGAGTCGGTGTTGCTTTTTTTACATTGGGATTCTAATGTGGCCTGTTAAATGGGTAGTTCAGTGGAAATACATATACTTTTCAAAAAAAAGAGCAGTATTTTTTCATCCCAATGACCTTCATCTGCCAATTCAATATTGTATCTGTATATAAATAAATACAACCGAAATACTGACTTCCGTTTGCAGTACCCCTAGTAGAACAATTATGGTCTTGCCCTTGACCCAGCGCCTGGGTTGATTCAGTTGCTCAGTAATTCTGAGCATCTTTGACTCATCCAACAGCCAATCAGCAGAAATTACTGTTAGGAACATTCCAAGGATGTGGTGCATCCTGGGAAGAAGGACCATTAGAACCTGAAATGTCAGCTACTAATGTCAACAGCAAGGATATGAAATCAACTGATTTTTTCAAAATGGAAGAAAATATGTAGAATAACTAAGTATGCATTACACAAACTAACAATTTAACAAATATTGATAATTTCCACTGACTGTCCCTTTAAGGGTAAGTATTAAGAAGGAGGTAAAAGTCAACAGATTTAATAGTACAAGAACTACATCCACAGAAACAGTTTATTGACAGCTTAAGAAAATAAAGCAATTCCATCCAACTAACGTCAGGTTATGTATTTGCCCTAAGAAATCTTTGACAGTTCCTCAGATCTGCAGTAACATCCATCTATGGTGTTCCTGTATCTCCCTCTCTTGTCTGGAATACACAGCCCACAGGCTCTTGTTCTCTGTAAACTAGGTGATCCAGTTAACACATTGCTGGGATAAGCTATGCAACTACATGTATATCAGTACGGTAGGGGGACGTGTCACCTTACAATTCACACTTCCTGCACAGTTTTAACATTATGGGGCAAAAAAAATCAAACTGTTATGCTGCCTCATCAATGTGATCTAATGAACTGATCTTAAAATTAATAAACTAATAATTGTCTTGTGAAGGTTTCTCATTCATCCAGGTCATGGTATATCGTTGTATTCAATTAGATCAACTGGACTTGAAATGTAGTTCTTGAAGACGTTTCGCTAGTCATCCGACTGGCTTTCTGAATTGAGAAAGCCAGTCGGATGACTAGCGAAACGTCTTCAAGAACTACATTTCAAGTCCAGTTGATCTAATTGAATACAACAGATATAATAAACTAATAATCTATTTTATAACCATTATCAATTATTACAAACATTAATGAAAATATCCCATAGTGTATGGTCAGCATAAAGATCAAACAGGATTAGGTCCATTTGTATTTGTTTCACTTTGATCTTAATTGATACTTGCCAGTACCTTCCAGTCTTAATACATACCATATATACTCAAGTATAAGTCGGTCCGAGTATAAGTCGAGGTACCTATTTTTACCAGAAAAATTTGTAAAAACTGATTGACTTGAGTATAAGCCGAGTGTAGAAATGAGTTGCCCTTTAAATGGACAGCAGAATTCCCATACATGAATCCCATACAGTAATAGCCAAATCCAGTAACCCCCAGTAACCCCCACTTCCTTGGCACTCCAGATGTTTGGAAACTACAACTCCCAGCATGCTTTGTTGCTGGGAGTTTCAGTTTCTAAACATGTGGAGTGGAAAGGTTCAGTAAACTTTTAATTAAGCTTACCATAATTTACAATTCTCCTGAACCCCATATAGTAAAGGGCACTCTGACCCCCATATAGTAAAGGACTCTCTGATCCCAATAGTTAAAAATGTCACCTAAGAGTTGTAGTTTCAAGCTGTCATTTGCACTGTACTAACAGCTGTTTTTTTGCCCCAAACTGAGGAGACCCATCAGATTTACAGCATCCAGATGAGCAGTGACAGTGCTGAGTGAGTCCAGCAGCCAGACTACAGGAAGCAGGAACGATTGTAAAGGCAAGAACAGCTCCTGTAACTTTCTATGCAGGTTAACACAGCGCCACCTACTGGTTACTATCCGCAATTGCAGAATTTGGATCTAAATTAGGACTTTAAAGCCTGAAAAATTTGACTTATACTCGAGTATATATGGTAATAATGATAAGGCGCAGATGCAATAGGAGGTGTTAAGTCTGCCCATGCTATTGATCTGTAGCAACCAATCAGATGTTACCTATATATATATATATATATATATATATATATATATATAATAGGGAAGTATCACATAAGGTCTTGGTGTTTCAAATAAAAAAGAATATTTATTCACACATATTGTGTATATATATATATATCAGCTTGAAAAGGGTCACAAACCACGACCGAAATGTCGCTATATACACAATATGTGTGAATAAAATTATTTTTTATTTGAAACAACAATCTCAAACAATCTTATGAGCCCTATTTATAAAAGATCGTTATCGTTATCGAAAAAATAACGATCAATATCGTAAAAAAACGATCGCTATCGTGAAATAACGATCGCTATCATAAACTAACGACCGGCAATTTGCGATAACGGTATTTTCCGATAAGGACTGGTAATTTCCGATATTGGAAAATACCGGCCGTTAGCGAAAATACCGGTCGTTATCGGAAAATACCGGTCGTTATCGGAAAATACCGGTCGTTATCGGAAAATACCGATCGTTATTTTTTCAATAACGATAACGATCTTTTATAAATAGGGCCCTATGTGTGCTCTGATACTTCCCTATTATATACAATATTCCCATCAGGAGCACCAAGGCACAAGCGTCTACATACATATAAAGAGAGTGCCCAACTCTACCGTTTATATATATAATATATATATAAATTAATTTGGTGTACCAATAGCAATGGGCTTCCTGTTATAATTATGCAGAATGCTTTTATACGATTCGGACGAAGGGACGGTCGTCGATTGGTCGGAGCCACCATACAATAATTCGGCCCGACCGACCGAAACACTGAAATGTTGGTCAGTCAGGCCAAATTATTGTATGGTGTGTACCCAGCTTAAGGTTCTACCTGAAAGGATCACTGGAAACCAAATGTCCCTTCTGTCTTTAGCAAGTGCAATTCAGCTTTTAGCTGGGCACACACAAGATCTTTCACATCAAAATCAACTTTCACATAGTCCCGAGCATTCTCCCTATACTTTTGTACAAGGGGCCATCCACAGGTGAGGGAAATTTTCAGGCAGTTCCGAGCAATAACGACGGTGATCATTCATTTGCCTTGGAGCCGCAGTACACAATTTAAAGATAAAGGGGTGATTAATTGTCCCTTTTATCGTTAAGTGTGTACTCACTTTAAGGACAGGGCCCCACTACACTGCGCCCAGAGGCGCACATGAATCGCGTAATGTAGCTCCATTGCAATGTTGCACAATTCATGCGCAATACCGTCCACTTGTACTGTGCTTTATTTGATGTTGCCCTATCACAGTGCATGCGATGCACACCTAAAATGGTGATTGCATGCCCTTCGAAAACGGGGAAAAGCGTAGCGCTAGGTAGCGGACATAGTGGGGCCTCTTACATACACTTACAGTGGAATGCGTTAGCGCACGCAGTAGTGCAATGCACAGCATGCACAGAAAGATGCAGAAAATACGCTAGCTCTAACTGTGGGAGGAGACTGAGATTAGTCAGTTACTGCATGAGTATAGTGTCCCTTTAAAAATGCAGCTGGGTAGCTCTTTCCATTTCAGAAAATTCACTAGACATGGAATTCTAAAAACATCCGTTTCTCAAAATCTCATCCTCTACTGACCTACATACTGTAGGTCTCCATTGCAATTATTCCTTTTACGTTATGGTCTAATGAAAATGCAAAAGTAGGAAAATAGTAAGACATTTCTGCAACTGTTCTTTACAATATGATTTACTGGAGAGATTAGATCAAATCCTTCCATTTCCTATTTGATTTCAAAATTAATCTCTCTGCTTGATAAGAGATTCCACTGAAACTGCAGTTTATTACTCTGCTTGGCCTTTCTTATGTCCATTTGATTATGGCATGTAGCCTGAAAAGGTACATTGTTCTGAAAGTTAAACACAATATTACTGTATATCTCTGAACTGAGCAGAATGTATGAGTACGTGCGTATAGGAGGAACATAACTAGAAAGACATGCCATGAAATTCAGGCCAGTGCAATGCAGATGCTCATTAAAATAAAAATCATCCCTATGTATAAAACATCTCTACAGTAAACCTACATGTTTAGTTAGAACTCTCTTGTTAAAAGGGAATTGTGGTCTCCATACAAGTGACATTAATTAAAAAGGGCACACTTCTACCTTTAAAATGACTCCAGGATCATGCTTCTAGTTGCAGTCTATCCAAAGTTACAGCAGTATAAAGGGTGTTTTTCCTGCCAGCACTGTGCCATCACTAGGACAAGCCCCACTCAAGCCTATAAATCATTTTTAAAGCTAACCATATGACTTTTTCTCTCCCTAAGGTGTCCACATTTAGAGAAAAGGACAGAGAATGGCTGCAGGTCTGTAACTAGCTCCAGAAAAGATCGATTTGTGGGGGTGGGGCTTATGACGCAGCTTTTAATACACGCCTGTCATAGAGACAGGGCAGTCTGGAAATCTAGAATCAATGCTATGTACTACAGGGCCAGGCGGTTGAGCAGAAGCCTCTCTAATGACGCTGGAACGTCAGAAGGTTAGAAACGCAGTGTATAGGCACCTTAAAGAAGAACTTATTAAATAAAATACGTTAAGTCCCTGATGCAGGGAGGTAGGATTGGTGCTTTTTACCTCCCAATATCCTTTCGATGAGAAGCAGCAGGACGAAGAAAACTGCTTCTGCAAGGCTTCCTGATTGCTTCAGCTCAATCTTTAATATAGAATGGCCCAGGGCCATAACCTGGCAGATGAAAACTGTATGTGCTGTAGCTCCTAAACAAAACAATATTGGGAGGTGGGAATAATCAATCCTATCTCCTTGCCCCATGTGCTTTTCATTTTTAAAAAGTTATTTTTTACAGTATAGTTGTCCTTTAAGGGCACCATTATTATACCAACAGTAAACGGGAGTAGATAAAACACGTCCCTTCCCTGTGTTGCTGGTTATTCTTATTAACACTGCCTAACTGTGCCAAGAAAACTTTAAAAAAAAAGCAGAGGAATGATAACAGAGGGTTAAGTTTCCCTTAAGAAACTTAAGGGAAAGCCTGTTGTCAGTGTTGTGCCAAACATACTGGTTTTATCAGTAACAAATACAATGAACTGGCAGTTAGAGTTATGGTTTACAGCCAAAGCTTGGGAAAAATAAAACAGCCATAGTACATTTCATATACTCTCACATTCTATAATAATCCAACATTCTTTTTTCCATCTATGCAATCCACAGTGACTTGCCTCACATGGTTTGAATTATTTTAAATAGTAACATTTTTTACATGCAAAAGAATTTCATTATAATGTTACATTCAGCAGATAAAACAAGCTCCATAAAATGGCCAAACTGAAACCCATATTCATAACAATATAACATTGTCTCTGAATCTATTGAGACTATATGCTGGGAGCTGATTTGACCATAAAAATATGCACCGTTCCCAGATTCTGTGTATATTCTGCAATCTAGAATCAATGCTAGATCTATGTTTTGAATTATTATGGCCACTTGCATTTAAATCTGTCTAGACATCTTGATTGAGGTTTTAGTGCTAAAGTTGTATTTCACAATCAAATACTAATGATTTCTTGTTTATATGTAAACCATGTACAAAGAGGTAGATTTTTTGGCCCTGTGTTATATTTCGGATAGTTGAGTAGAAATTATTATTATAGATTAATATAGCGCCAACATTTTCCGTGGCACTTTATAATAACATATTCATACATTACATACAAGGGTAATACATATTATACAAAGTCATACAAATTACATACAAAGTTAAAGCATACAACATTAGTACAAAGAATGATGAGTTATTTACAGCAATAGGAAAGAGGACCCTGCCCAAAGAGCTTACAGTCTAGAGGAAATAGGGGTGAGATATTAGGTGACGTGACTTGGTAGACTATTATAGATTGGCAGTGGAGTTTGATAAGCGGTGGGTTTTGAGGTTACGTTTAAAGATATTAAGGGAGCACAAGCAAAGTCCTAAAGCAAAAGGGAGAAGGGAGACAGGCCGTTAGCCGTTAGTGGACAGGTCCAGGGAGGGTTTCTTAAGAATAGGGGATTCCACAACTTGTTTAAATGATGAAGGAAAAATTCCAGTGGATAGAGACAGGTTAAAGAGAGAGGTTAGGGTAGGTATGAAGGAAGAGGAGAGAGGGGGAATGAGATAAAGAGGGAATGGGGTAGAGGGGGAAGGTGGTGAGACATGTCCTGCATAGAAGAGATGTGTCCCTGTTCTGGTGAAGCATGTTATGGGGCAAGTAGAGAGGTGAACCAATAAAGGGGGTCAGGCAATGCAGTGGTAGGGGTAAAGTTGTTAGGGTTAGACAATGAAGGAAGGCTAGGCAGTGTAGTGGTAGGGGTAAAGTTGTTTGAGTTAGACAATGAAGGGAGGCTAGGCAGTGTATTGGTAGGGGTAAAGTTGTTAGGATTAGACAATGAAGGGAGGATAGGCAGTGCAGTGGTAGGGGTAAAGTTGTTAGGGCTAGACAATGAAGGGAGGCTAGGCAGTGCAGTGGTAGGGGTAAAGTTGTTTGATTTAGACAATGAAGGGAGGCTAGGCAGTGCAGTGGTAGGGGTAAAGTTGTTTGAGTTAGACAATGAAGGGAGGCTAGGCAGTGTAGAGGTAGGAGTTAAAGGCTGTAGGGATGAGCTAGGGTGTACAGTAAAACCATAGTTTTCTGATGTTTTCTGTTTTTTTCTGTGAAATATACATTAGCCGAAAGAAAGGGGGTAGGCAGAGGAGGTGGTGGACAGAGCTGTTTGGGTTATGAGATTGTGTGAATATGAGAGAAGAAAAGTAATTTGGCTAAGGACAAAGCATGAAAGTTCTAGAAAGTTGTTATATTATTTGCTTTTACACCAGCATTGTTAAGCTACATGGGATTGCCTCTTTTACTTTTTAATCTGATCTGTAAGCCATGGCTGTAGGTTGTTGCAACTAAGGTGACGAGTGGATAAGGGTGCAACAGAGTCTAGGACATTGGAAACTGTGTTGTGGCAGCAAAGTCAGGGTGAGAGTAGCAGGGCATAAATATAAGTTGTTGGAGGAGGCTAGAGAGTAAATCACATTCCCTGCATTTGTTTATTAGGGGTTATGGTAGTTGCAGATGACACAAGAGTTAATTTGAGAAGATTGAGATGGGATAGAGGAAAGGGAGAGAATCAAAATGAAAATGGACCAGACACTGGTTTTATTCCCGACTAATAGATCAGTAGACTGTTGGACTGGAATATCAGGTGTGTATCAGGCCTAAGATGCATTTTGTGGGAATGCACTACAGGAGCCTACTTTGATACAGTTAAAGGAGAACTGTAGTGCATATAATGTTTTTGTTAAAAACAGCACAAAGAAAAATGCTTCTGCCTGTCTTCCTAAATGCTTTAGCTCTAAGGAATAGGGCACTAACTTGGCAAATGAAAACGGTACATGCTGTAGCTCCTCAATAATACAATATTGGGAGGTAGGAATAATCAATCCAACCTTCCTGCATTAGGTTCTTTTAATTTTTAAAAAGTTTATTTTTACAGTATAGTTGTCCTTTAACCAAAACAGCCAATGATACTGCTTGTGAAGGTTCTCATTCACCCAGGTCATGGTATATCTGTTGTATTCAATTAGATCAACTGGACTTGAAATGTAGTTCTTGAAGACGTTTCGCTAGTCATCCGACTGGCTTCTAATTCAGAATGATGTACAAGAATCTGTGGCAATTAGTACCCTGGAAAATCCCAATGCAATCACAGCCAGGTGTTAAGGGTGTGATTAGATAGTGGCTAAGAGGTGTTATAGGAACGCCCAGAGTAAGGTGTTAAAACAGCATTGTACATGGCAGACAGTTGGTGTCGAACCCCCCACCTCTATTTAGGCTTGGTTTCTTATTTTCACATAAGGCCTCCTTAACACCTCTCTTGAACCAGTCACGTTCCTTCGCCAGTATGTTAACATTACAATCTTTAAAGGTATGTCCTTTATCCTTAAGATGCAGATACACGGCTGTGGATATCCAGACTGGGCCTTTGTCAAAAGAAGTAGAAGGAAAGAAAAGAACACGAATACCAACAGTGAAGGGGAAAAGCAAGAGAGGAGGAAGAACATGGTCATCCCATATGTAGCAGGGGTCTCCGAGAAATTAAGAAGAATTTTCAAAAAACATCGTATCCCTGTCTGCTTTAAACTGAACAACACACTGAGGCAGCAATTGGTACATCCGAAAGACCCAATACCAAAACACAAGAAAAGCGACATCATATATGCAGTGCAGTGCAGTGAAGAATGCTCTGATTTGTATGTGGGGGAGACCAAACAGCAACTGCATCAACGTATGGCCCAGCACAGGAGAGCCAATTCCTCGGGTCAGGACTCAGCCGTGTATCTGCATCTTAGGATAAAAAGGACATACCTTTGAAGCTTGTAATGTTACATCGGGGCTGGCGGACGTAGACTGACTGTTTCCTAAAGTTGTTCAGGATGCCATTTATGTGAAAATAAAGAAACCAAGCCTAAATAGAGGTGGGGGGGTTCGACACCAAATATCTGCCATGTACAATGCGGTTTTGACACCTTACTCTGGGCGTTCCTACAACACCTCTTAGCCACTATCTAATCACACCCTTAACACCTGGCTGTGATATGCTAATTGGGATTTTCCAGGGTACATAATTGCCACAGATTCTTGTACAAGTCATTCTGAATTGAGAAAGCCAGTCGGATGACTAGCGAAACGTCTTCAAGAACTACATTTCAAGTCCAGTTGATCTAATTGAATACAACAGATATAGCCAATGATACTATTCTAGCTCTTATTCTAAATAATTCTATAACTCTGTTCTTTTTAAAGGTAGGCATACACAAGTTATTTTTACTATCAATTCAATTGGTTTAAAAAGCTGACACGTTGATGGCCTGTTCAATAGGCTGTTCAGCAATATTGAGCTGTCTATTGAGCAGAAAAAGTACCAGCTGAAAAAGAATCCAACTATCCAAACAGCAGTAACAGTGACTTGGGCAGGTTTCAAGCTGAAATCTTTCCACGATAGACGACTCCACAGTGTGAAACTGTATTGGAATTTCCGATTGGTGTTTGGCCTCCTTAAAGTAATTTTGGGTTTTTTTTGTATAGGGATATTGCCAAAATATCAAAAATCCAAATCTCTCGGGCAAGGCACTCCACAGTAATGCTGTAAATTATCACACTGAATGCTGCTGGACCAGCACTTAAATTATTTGCACTTTGTATTACTTGCACTACCCTTGTATGTAACATGTATGTTTTCCTTATGTATATTAATGCAACTGTTAAGCGCCACAGAAGATGTTGGCGCTATATAAATCCACAATAATAAATCTATCTACTGGGTGATCCAATAAAAGGGCTGCGCATTACTTTTTCCTTGTCTGAATGTGCATTTACTCAGTTATGACATTAAATTGCATTGTAGTAATGCAGGGATAGGCAACCAGTAGATCTCCAGATGTTTGGAAACTACAACTCCCAGAATTCCCTAACTACAGGGTGCTTGTAGAGGAATGCTGGGAGTTGTAGTTTTCAAACATCTGGAGATCTACTGGTTGCTTATCCCTGTAGTAATGGTAAAAGTGCATTACTTTACAGGAACTAGCACAGGGGGTAGGACATTTCCATTAATCTATTAGTCCCAAGGGGTTGTTATCTAGTGTGTTGTGTTTAGCGTATACTAGCTTTGTATGAACACCCAGTGATAGCCTTTAGCTAAGACTTTTTGCTCAGAAGCATTTGTGTCGTCATTCAAAAGAACTCAATGTTTAACACCAATCTACACGTTCATTGGAGATATCAACACAGCAACTGTATTTACTTTTACGGTCATATCTAGGAGTTTCAGTTACTTAGCTCATTAAACAGAGCTGTGGTTGAAATTGTTAACAGAGTACTTCGAAGAGAAATTATTGTAAGAACAATATGTTTGGAAATGCATTATATTTCTTTTCAAAGCATTGCTGTATGTGACCCAGATATAAACGAACAACAAAGCATAAAACTATTTATAGCAAAGTAACCCAAGTCAAACAAGACATAATACTGTACATACAGAATGTAATTAGAACATCAGAGAGATGGATCGCACAGAGCAAAACAAAGACAACATCACAACCAATTATAGCTTACTCTCTATTTGAATACTGTATCCACACAACCCTGAATGTTGTTTAAAAATATCAATAACTCACGTTGAATTCAATGAAACTTGGAATAAAAAAAATTCAAAATCAATGTTTTGGAACAGTAATACTAGGCTGGTGTGAAAATTACCATGACTAACTGTAAATAGACTGTAATGTGCAATCACAACTCTTAAGATGACCATACACTGACTCCATGTTATATCGATTTGACATTCGATCCAATATGAATTTTAAACTGCTAGTCAAGCACAGCATCCAACATTCCCGGTACATTTTCTGGCCGGATCATGGTTGCCGGTAGATATTACAATTGTAATAGTGTTTGCCAAAAAAGACTGTACCATCACTGTCATAGCCATCCTGCCTATCCACTGACTTTTCTTACAAATAGCAACTAAAATGTAATTTAGCTGGTTAGCACTGATGCCTTGAAGTCCTGAGTTTAAATCCGCCCTTGGACACATCTGCAAGGAGTTTGTATGTTTTCCCTGTGCTTGTGTGGGTTTCCTCCTGGCACTGGTTTCCCCCACAATCATAAAGACATACTGATAGGTTGGATGTGTCAAATAAATATGCTTAGATTGTAAGCTCTTCGGGGCAGGGCCTGATGTGAATGTATCAATGTAATTGTAAAGCGCTACAGAAGATTGGTGCTATAAAAATCCACAATAATAATTGTCAACAAAGCAGCAAATATTAAGGAGAAATTAATGATTACTAGTTAACAGTAAATGAATTGAGTGTTTCTTGTCTTTAATCTAAACCTAACTAACTAAGCATATTTGTCACTATGTGCTATACAGTGTTGTAATTTTCCAGCTATAGTCATCAGTGGTGTAGTTACAAATATAAGGGTCCTGATTCAGAATCTGGACCTGGGCCCCCCTGTACATCAGGATCCAGCCTCTGAGGCACCCTGACCTAATGATCCCCCTGCCATGTCAGGACCACTCCTCCTGCATCAGGACCTAGACCCAGCAGTTCTAACATATCCCTCACCTTGTGAGCCAAAATAACAAATAAATTATACCACTCATAGCATTTATTAAATCAGGGGTGTTAGAAAGGGCCCCCACCCTGTGTCATTCACATTGGCAGCAGCAGTGGTGACTTGTACTGTATAGGTGGGAGGAAGGGTAAAAAGTCAGGCCCTCCCCCCATACAGACACTAACAGGGAGATTCAATACATTTTCTCATTGTTAAAAAAAACGGTGTTAATTTTGCCCTAACCAATCAGATCTTAGCTTCCATTTGAAAGGTAACATGGTTAGGGCAAAATTAGCACCATTTTTTTAATGGTGAGAAAATTTATTGAATCTCCCTGGAAAAATGTAGTATTGTATACCACAAACACAACTAACATAAAATATCTAGCACTGTATATAGACTCAATAGAATTCAGCTAGAAATGATGAAATATCTGCATTTGGCTGCTTTACAAGACTGAATGTACAGCTGGTAACACTGACGATTTTGGTTTAATATTATCCTCGGGAATGTAGAGCCATTGGCACCAATATAAATGTAACCAGGTTACACACACACGGACTGCAATGACAACGTTACTTCTCATCTAGTAGTTTAACCTTTACACATAAGAAGCTTATTATATAATAGACATGAAAGTTCTACCTGGTTCTGTGCAGTTCTTTCGATGCTTCCCTTCTTTATGAAAGTCCGTGACATTCTCACTGTTATTCCACAGTAAATGTCTCCCACTCCAGCTATCATGGGTCTTTGCTGTATTATCCAGGTTATTCTCAAAATCAGTATGACCTAGGAGAGAAATAGAAAAATATTGACTATCAGTTACTGCCTGCTGTGACATATAAACCATCAGGTATGAGTTAAACCACCATCAAACCTTTAACCAACATACACATTACAGCTCAAGTCTGCCAAAAATGAACATTTGCTTTATTTTATTAGCCATATAGATCAAAGCAGAGAGCACAACTTTTGATATAATACATGGATTTATGGATATTTAGGTGATCATGCTTTTGTTATTGCGGCTACTAATACTGACCAGCCTGTTTCCAAAATACACCAAAAGGTACAGACTTCCTTTACACAGGACCTCTAATAGTGTCCAATATGGTCTTGCCCTTGATGCAGCTACAAGGACAATACAGTCCTTGTTTGGAACATTCTAAGGAAAATAGCATCCTGGAATGAAGAAGGACCATAGCAAGACCTAAAATGGCAGCTCACTAGATGATCAGTTGTTCAGAAGGTATGAAGCCAATTAATTTTTCCAAAGAGAATAAGTAGAATATCAAGGTATGTGAAATGTAAATAATTCATACAAAAATAATGAATTATTTCTATAAAACTTCCCCTTTAATACAGCTTTTTATACTGTACCATTTGTGGGATACATTTATACGAGCCCTTAATTCAATGATGTCCTGCTAGATTACAATTCATAAGTAAGCGAGCACAGATGGCAGCCAAGAGCATGTGTATTGCTGCTTGGCCTAGGAATGAAGCTGACCCAGAAAAAAATCTTTCCTGTTATAAAGCTGCTGTGACCCTGAGCTGGTAGAGAAAACAATAAGAATAAGTTACATCATTTCTAGTCTAATTCCAGCTGGTTTTTATTTTAGCACATACGTAGAACAAGCACATATTCAGTTTGATCCATGAGTATTAAGTCCCCACAATATCAATTCATAGAGCCACATTTAAAGGTATACTATTGTGTGTATAAAGTTTATTTAAAAAACAGTTAAAATGAAAAGTACTTGGGACAGGGATATAAGATTGCTAATTCCTAAATCCCAATATTGTTTATGTGAGGAGCACTAGTCCAAAGAAAAGTGATTCTGCCAGTCCTCCTCCTGGCTTCAGCACTGTATTTAATACAGGAATAGTCCAGGACTAACCTGGCAAATGAAAACTGTACGTGCTGTAGCTCCTCAACAAAATGATATTGTGAAGTAGGAATAATCAATCCTACCTCCCTGCCCCAGGTTCCATTTTTAAAAAGTACATTTTTAGAGTATGGGTATCCTTTAACAGCAATAAGATCTCGAATCATAGAATCTAATTCTATACCTGCTTTTCTGAGCATGCTTGTACCCACTGGGCGAGGGACAGGGGGTGGGAGTATCTGGAAAGCTTAAAGGGGAACTGTGGTCTCCAAACAAAACAGTTGAGTTTAAATAAAGGGACAGTTTCCTACCTTTAAAACGAGCCATCAACCACCTCTCTACGTGGTCCACAGCCCAAGATATAAAGAAATGACTGACCAGAAAGTTAATGGGTGGGAGGCTGACATGTGACATTCCTAAGGCTTCTCTTGCACAGTGCCGCCTGCGAGCACAGCCTCAGACTCCCTCAGTGTGTGAGGGAGACAGGAAGTCCCTCCCCCTCCCTGCTGTGTGAAGGACCTGCAGGTAAGGGAATGAAGGTAAGGGAATCATCAGCCCTTCTCTCTCACTATGTGCCTGAAAAGGCTGTTTCCACAGAGTTTTTTTGGGGGGGTTAGAGTGGCCCACAGCATCTGTGAGCGGGTGGGTCCACGACACCTGTGAGTGGGCGGGGCCACATGGGGCTGTAAGGGAATGGGCCAAGGGGGGCCTGCAACTGGAGGGACCATGGGGTCCATGAGTGGGAGGGACAAGGGGGGCTTCAAAGGGGAGGAGACACAGGGCAGATTGACTGACAGGTTTCAGAGCAGGAAGTGCAGGGGACCTGGTAATGCTGCTGCCATATCACACACAAAAATGTAAATATCTTCAAAACTATGTAAAATAAACAATGAAAATAAATTGCAAAAATTCTCAGGAGAGCAATTCCTATCAATCTATCAAAAGTAATTTTTGGATCACAGTTCCCCTTTAATCTGAAAGAGTTCCCTGATCAGTGACACTAAACTGTTAAAAAAAAAAAAAATATTCCCAGAAAGTTAGAAAACCTGCCACCTTCTACCTACCTCTTATAAAAGAGTTATAACACTTAATACCACTGTAGCAGTTGACAGTTCTCTTGATCCTCATAGCATGTGTGTCTGTGTCAGAGATGGTGGTGTGTCAGTGTGTTTGGAGCGGGGAAGGAGCAGAGAGCTGGCAGCCACAGCAGCATGTGGCCATCTTTGAAGCAATACAACTCTTCTGTTAGTTAAGAATGGGAGGTTGAAGGCAGGTCTTCTACCTTCCATAAAATTTTTCTTTATGCTTTTTAAATATTGTTTTAACAGTTTACTGTCCTTTTAGCTTAAAAATACAAAGATTCAAAGAAGCACAAAGTAAAGATTCTTGAATTAACAAGTATTGCCAAATATCAATATGCAATCCCAGAGCTAATAAGTAACCTCTCAGGCCAAAGCACATTCCAATATAAACCCATAATACCTTAGTAGGTGAACTTATAGCATTTAAAGTGCATTCAAATTTTATGAATTTGTTCTACCTGTTCTACTTATGAAATACCAACAAAAAAAAGTTTTCTTATTCACACACACCGTGGCTATAAGCCAAAAGAATGAGGAGCAGCCCTCTTGTTAAGTCTCTGTCTGTGGAATTGTGTACAATCTCCTCTATAAGGTGTCTAGTGGTTGGCACAATAAAATAAGAATTTTCACTTAAAGCACGCATCTCTTGTTGGGTTTATTGAGGGTATTGTACTTATGGAATACACACTTTATGCTCTATATTTCTTTGCTCCTACAAGTGATCTCTATTATACTGTACTGGTAGATATTTATATATGGAAGATATATATATATATATATATATATATATATATATATATATATATTAACCAGCTTCGATGCCTCAGTACTACTTCGTATATATACATAAAAAAGCAATTTATTACCGCACACCGCGTCTCCACCCACTCCTGTAGGTGGAAACGCGCTGAGCAGTAATACATTTTTTTGATGTATCAAGTCCTCCTGAGTGCTCTTACTCGGACATTGTTTTATCTATATATACACATACATATATCTCTATAAAAAAAAGCTTATAACGATGCACTCCATTGGACTTAAATTTAAAAAAATGTTATCGGTGTAAAAAGCAATAGATCGTCATTAGGATACTCTATTTTTATTTTATACTTCTATTTAAAGGAAAGTGCCCTCCCCCTTCCCTCCCACGACACACAGACCCCTCCCACACACCCCTCTCACAGAGGGGGTGTTGAGGAAGGGAAGGGGGAGGGCATTTTCCTTGAAATAGAAGTGTGAAATAAAAATGGCGGATCCTGATGGTGGCCTAGGATGGGCTGAAATGTGTAGATTGCTTTTTACTACAATAAAATTTTCAGTGGCAATCCAGCATACAAAAGAATCAAATTGGTTTACAGAAGCTGTGATATAATACTGTAAATTAATATGGCGACCTTGCAAGTGCAAGTATAAATATATTTAGTTAAAATACTATTTGTTTTAAGGTGTCAACTAAACAAGCTCTTCACTAAACAAGCTATACAAAAAATGGTTTTCCCTTTTACCTGTTGCTATATTTCTGCACATATGGTGTATATTCCCTTTTCTGTGTCTAATAAATGTTAAACTGGGTTACAAGCACCAAGGCCTGACATTATGGAACATTTAAATTAGTCAGCACCAGGCTGTCTCAAACCTACAGCACTGAAGAAAGAAATTGTAAAGCCTTTTATTATTTCAGTACTGACATAAGGTCCTTAGCTAAATGTGATCTCTTCAGGGTCAACTAGAACTCTTTCACCAAAATACACACTCCAATGATGTGGAAATTGGGGGCAACCCATCAAAAAGCATCTGGATGAGGTGGGCACATGGCCACCCACAAGAAAACTTGTAAACGAACCTCAAAAGGGGAAGTATTATATTTTATTTGAATTCAGAAGTGCAGGTTACTTAATCGAGCAAATCTGCATTTTTTTAAATTTGTGGTCGGTAGGAGATGGGATCCTAATTACAAAGAAAACATACACAAGAAGATGCAATATCCCATGCTAAGGGAAAAATAAGTGCAAAACCCATGCTAACCGATGTAATATTAGGTTCACACAGGTTTTGTACTCATTTTGCATTGTCTGCACCATTTCTAAAGGCTTTTGGAAATAGCAAAGTGGAAGAGATGCAATAAATTTAATGATGATTACTCTTGCTTGTTTTTTGCACCAAAATTAAAGCCTTGACTGCGGCTTTAAAGATCGCAACTTACCCCTCGCATTCACACGATGCAATAACAGTCACAAAGTGGTGATTACATTGCGGGAAGTACAGGTCAGTTGCAGTAGGGAAATTTATTGCTTCTTCCCCACAGTACTGTGCAAAAGTTTTAGGCAGCGTAAAAAAAACTTGGTAATAAACGAATGCTGTCACAAATGCAAATTTTAATTGTTTATTCTTATAAATTTACAAAACACAAACTGAGATAAAAAAATCTAAATTAAGTCAATATGTGGTATGAATTCCCAAAGCAGCATCCATTCTTATAGTTACACTTGCACAAAGTCTGGGATTTGTAGGATTAAAATCCGTTGTATGATTAACCAATTATACCACACAGGTGCTAATGATCATCATTTTCATATGAAACACAGTCATTAACTGAAACAATAATAGCTGTGTAGGAGGCCTAAAACTGGGTGAGAACAGTAGAAAATCTAAACTCTACTACCAAGGTGAGGTTGTGGAAGGCCGTTTCATGTCACAGGTCATACACCATGGCAAGACTTAGCATAGCAATGAGACATAAAGTAATTATAATGTTTAAGCAACGTTTCTTCCAGGCAAAGGTTTCAAAGCAGACTGGGGTTTATGATGTGCTTGTCAAGCTCTTTTGAAGAAGCATAAAGATATGAGCAATAATAAGGACCATAGAGGCAGTGGTCGGCCAGGAAAACAGTGTGACAGAATATAGACAAATTATGCCTACTTCTTTTTGAGATCAAAAGATGTCCAGCAGAGTCATCAGCTCAGAACTGGCAGAAACCTATAGAACCCAAGTACATTTTATTGTCCAAAGAATACTGTGCAGAAGAGGCAGTCAAAAAGCCATACCTCCAACATGGAAACAATATGAAGACAAGCAACTCAACTGCACACACAAAAAAAACATGATACCTTTGGTGCAGAAAAATGGCAACCGGTGAAATGGACTGATACTTCCAAATTTGGCTGTACCAGGGCTGGAAATCTGTAGAATAATGAGTGTCTACAGGCAACAGTGAACCACAGTGCAGGTTTCTTGCAAGTTTAAAGATGCCTTTCGACAAATTGAGATGGGAATTTGTCAGTGACTTTTTTTGTAATGGTGTCTGCAATTACAAGAAATACAAGCAGATATTTATCCATCATGCACTACAATAAGGTCTGATTAGCACCAAATGTATTCTGTAGCAGGACAACGACCCCAGGCATATCATCAATATCATTAAGAACTATTTTCAGAGTAAAGAGTCCTGAAAGTTATTGTATGGCCACACAGAGCACTTAACTCATCATCATGGAGAGTGTTTTTTTCTTTTTCCATAAATGGACAGAAGGATTGAAGGCAATACACCCACATTAGAGCTGTGGCTAGTTCCCCAATGAGTAACCTACTAGCTGAGTTCCTTCAAGAATTGTACGAGTATACACACCAAATACTGATTTGATTTAGATTTCTCTCCAGTTAATTTACTTTATAATCTATTTGTAAAGGCCTTCTTACACCTGCCTGCACTCAGCTTAGATCAGTGTTTCTCACCCAGGAGCCAGGGGCCCCTGGGGCTCCCTTAGGGGTTACTAGGGGGTCCTCAAGAGATAGTGACTGTATGGATTAACCTTTGGAAGGGAAAATTCAACATATGTAAAGTTACCAGTGTAATGGGAAGAGCAAGAGTAGAAGAGCCATGTAAATAGCATGAGATGTCATTCCCTATATTTTGGCCTAAATAAACATGGAGCATTTGTTCATTTGCTAAATGAGTGACTGTGCTGGTTATATATAGTGATTAGAGATGGACTAGAACTCGAACTCGAACCCAAGTTCGAGACGAACTATTCGAATTCGAACAAATTCGGACTTCTTGAAGTATCCCGGACCCGCATTTTCAATATTTTCGGACTTTCGATAAATATCGAATGTTCGACCGTTCGAATATGCAAGTAAAATGCCTATTATACCTATATGCGAGCATCGAATCTGTGAGTAAAGTGTCCATTAAAACCTATACGCGAGCATCGAATCTGCGAGTAAAATGTCCATTAAAGCCTATACGCGAGCATCGAATCTGCGAGTAAAATGTACATGATACCTAGGCGTGAACATCGAATGTTCGAACGCGAGAGCTCGAAAATAGCGTGAGTGAGTAAAATTGATTTTCGAATGTCCTGGATATTCGAACATGTTCCCCAGACCATTTCCCAGGTCCCACAGCAATTTACATTAAGTTACCATTGATATTTTATTTGTATTTCATTAGAACTTTTCGAACTATTTGACTATTAACTATTCGAAGTTCGAAAACGTACCGAAATTTCGAAATTTCAGCCCTCTCTAATAGCGATCATCGTGGAATGTGATTGAAGGCATATATACTTAGGCAACATTCCTGGCACTGGACATGTAATGAAATAGCTTATTCCATCATAGACAATGACCAATCATTAATAACCTTCAGGAAAAATGATGAATGATGGTAATGTATATCCTTGAATGTACCTATTGTTGATATATGGATGTTATACTTGATTGTAAAGTTAAATATTACAATTTAGATACATTTTTTGTTTCTTTTCTTCCTATAAAACGTATAGCAAGAAGTTTGTTTGTTTCCACCACAATCATAAAAAAAGACATATTGATAGGTTGTATGTGTCTAACAAATGTACTTAGATTGTAAGCTCTTTGGGGCAGGGCCTGATGTGAATGTATCCATGTAATTGTAAAGCAATATGCTGACGCTATATAAATCCACAATAAAAAAAATAATATATAACAATATATAAATTATACTGGGTAGTGAATAAATTCCCAGTAATAAAATAATTGGTTTTATGGATTTATTTGGAATGGTTCTTGAAAAGCCACCAGTTCCATTTTCTATATTTACAGCACCGTACATTTATTAAAGTTTCTTTGCAAGTAGAAGTTTAATGTGCTGGATTTAATTGAATATAAAGGGTCTTGTGTTTTATAATAGCTAATACAGCATTCTGCATTGCTCAAATCATTTACATATCCCTGAACTAGTAGAGCTGGTAATGTTGTTCCTTCAGTTACATCTTGCAGATCTGTAAGTATTGCTATCTTGTGGTTTGAGTCGTTGATTAGGTTGTGTTTAAGTTTTAAATTGGGGTGGACTTTCCCTTAAAAAACTTTCTAGTAGGGTGCACAGAGAACAAGCCATGCACAAAATACAAAGCACCCTGCAGTCAATAACTTGATGGCTTTAAATATCATCTGCTGACTGCTGCTAACCAGATGAGGAACCAGGAGGCAGAAATAGAGGTAACGGAATACCAGAAGGCATTTCAGGTTAGTCTCAACTTTCTAACTACTGTCGTTTTTGAGTTTCTGGTGACTAACCTATAGATCATTTTTATTTTGTGGGGTGGATTTGTACCTTTAATTCTTTCTACAAACATAATTATTCAGACATTCCCCATCACATCAGTCTATCAGAATTAGTCCAAAACAAATGGATGATAGATAGATAGATAGATAGATAGATACTGGCTATTTAATAGGATATGTTCCAAGTAAACCATTCTATGAATATACAGTTAATTCTAATACACACATATAGTACTGACACACATATAGTACTGACACACATAGAACTAACACACACAAGCTATTCTCAACCATTTTATCTCTCACTCTAACACACACATTATTTGCACCAAACAAACTCATTTTCCCATGCATCTACTGCTGTCATATACACACATTTTACAAACCTAACACTCTCAGTATTACACACACATATTTCACATACACGCCCCTTCTATGTACAAAACCTGTTACTAGATTGCATGTTTCATCTAAAGGGCTAATAATGACTTGACGACACTTTGGTCATTAGAGGTTACAGGCTATATTTACTACCTGAGATGAGCAGAAGATTTTTAGTAAATGGCCATAAGACCCTAGTAGTATTGGAGTCACTTCATGTTTAAATGAACCATATTTTGTAGCCTTAGTGATCCTTATAGTAACAACAAAGAAAAATGTCTGCAGCATATACTTAAAGGCAAACATTCACTTCAGGAGGAATAGTAACGTGCAATGACACTAACAACACTAAGTCAGCCATACTGCATGTCAGAGGGATGGATTGTAGCCAATGTGTTTGGTAACTGAAGCTTCCTTTTGAAAAAATGTTCCCATAAAGTTACATAGAAAACATAGGTACAACTACTGTATGAATACAGTAAATTAAGTGTAACTATGAATATTCTGTCTCCCACAAGACATATAAGCCTCTTTCAAAGGTATTCAGGGATTCTTCGAACACAACATTATCAGACAAGAGCATTGTACAACCTTACTGTCCTTATAGTGAAGGGCCATTTGCATTGCATAAGCTGAAATCACCTTGTCACAAGTCTTTGAAGGTGTCGTCTTGTGGCTTGTTTAATTATTTGTGAAAACAAGGCAGTCGTATTGCAGACCCCATACATGTTTTGGAGGGCTAAAGTAAAGATTTGTGGCTTGTGTCCAGTGGCCAACAGGTGGGTGGATTATGTCCCTTTTAATGGGCAACTATGGTCTCCAAACAAGTTAGGGTTAAATATAAGCCTGCAGTACTTCTTTAAAACAAACCAACAATCACATCTCTGGCTAGAGCCTGTGAGAAATTATATTGGGGTAAATATGCAAACTTGGTTGAGTGACATCACCTGAGCTCTGCCCCACCTCTCTGCCCGGGGGAGAAGCAGGCTCAGTTAGAACTTGATTCTGGAGAAAACAGGAAGTACCTGGGGAAAATATTGACAGTTGAAAGGGGGAGCCTATTAATGCAGGCAGAGGCTGGTCACATGACTACAAGCTGATCATATGGCTGAAAACAGGAAGTGTTCATCCAGAAAGTTAAAAGGAATACTCCAGCACACCTCTGTTGGCTTGTATGCCACACAGGTGAGTAGGTGCAATCCCCCTGGCCCTCCACTCCCGGGGACAACCGAATCTTAAACACATCATCCAGGAAGTTACATTGCTGAACCTTTCCAGCAATAACTTTTCACAAATACTACTATACAACTATACTGTAAAAATTTATTTTTTAGAAATGAAAAGTAATTGGGTCAGGGAGGTAGGATTTATTTTTCCTACCTCCCAATATTGTTTTGTTGAGGAGCTATAGCACATACAGTTTTCATCTGCCAGGCTATGGCCCTGGGCCTTTCTGAATAAAAAATAGTGCTAAAGCAACTAGGAAGATTGGCATAAGCAGTTTTTTCACAATGCCACTCCTCATAGAAATTATATTGTGAGGTAGAAAGTACCAATTCTTCCTACCCCGTGTACTTTTCATTTTAACTGTTTTAAAAAAATCTTTATGTGCACTTTAGTTCTCCTTTAAAAGGACAATTATACTCACCATTTCCCCGATCCATTCCTGCAAAATACACAGGGTACCTAAAACGCTAAGTCCTCACCTCTGGGTACTTTACAAAAGTCCTGCACCCTTTACTTGTAATCTCCCTCGTTGCTCCGGTCGGATCTTCCCCACTAGCACTGTCAGTGACAGTCCGGGAGGCAGCCAATGGGAAGACACGCCTCCTTGCAGAATGCGTCTTCCCATTGGCTGCCTTGCGACATCTCACTCAAAGTGCCAGTGGGGATGATCGGACTGCAGCGCTGAGGGAGATTACAAGTAAGTAGTGCAGGACTTTTGTAAAGTACCCAGAGGTGAGTTAGCATTTTAGGTCCTCACCCTGGGTACTTTGCAGGAATGGGGGGAAAGGAACGAGGGGGAGGTGAGTATAATTGTCCTTTAAGGTTTTAATTTAAAGGTACAATGGAAGTTTTTTTTATATATATAAGCTTAACTAGTTTGGAAGAATTGGAGGCCACAGTTACCCTTTAAATATAACAGCTCACGGACTATTGTAAGACTCAGGAATCAGAGCCTTGTATGAACTGAAGATTTTGAATAGTTGGTGATTTCAGAAATGTATGGTGGTGCCACACTAATAATGGATTAGGTCCTCATTACATAGGGATTCTTTTGAAATTAAGTTATTATTATAGTTTTACTTTCAATAAGAGAAATATCTCCCACATATCCTCCATTGAATAGACCCCTCTTCTAGCTTTTAAAAAATTTCAGGTTTGCGTCTGTAGCCCCACTCTAGCCATAGTTACAGCCATAAAAAGTTATGGTTACTTTGTCTCCCATCTGCTGTAACAGAGTGGAATCCCATTTCACTAAAATGAGATACGTCACACAGGCTAATTATCGTACTTCTGCATTATCATTCCCCACACACAGAATTTTCCTTTTTATGTAGACACAAGGCTGTAACATGTATATTCTCTTCCTATGTATACCTAGAATTCCAGGGTTGGAAACTGATGCTAATTAGCCACGTGCCATTAGATATCAGTTCAGATGGCATCCCTCTGTCCCATCACTGTGGAAGCATGAAGAATTAACCTTTTCATTTCTGTAACTACCAATATATTGCGGTTATGGACATAATTCTGGGCATTAAAAGGGAGGGAGGCGATAGTTCTCCTTTAAAAATTGTTGATAAATAACTTTAGAGAATGGATACTTAATCAAGTCTGTTCAGATTAGTGCTTGCACAATCATTTTTTGAGTATTGCGGGGCAAACCCAAAATTCTTTATTGTGACAGAAAATAGAAAGAAACTTAATTATATATTTAACTATAGACTTACAGACACCTGTCAATTTGCCAAATTCATTCCTTGCCAGTGATTTTTATCAGTAAGAAAGATTAGCAAATGTTACAGCAAAGTTCTCTGTGTAAAAGCTGAGAAAGGAAATAATTCCAATCACAGAAAATCATTCAGTTACAAAAATAAATAAAAATATAGAAAGCTTTAAATATGGTTTGCCAGTATCGTTTATGGGTCACTTTAAACAGTATTCATTTTCTTTCTACTTATATATTTAAAACCATATGAAACCATAGCAACACAATAGGCTACTGTGATGTATGCAACAACTACAAAGACATCTCATTTAACAAAACTAAACTGTAAAAATGAACTTCTAATAAATGAAAAATACATGGGGCAGGGAGATAGGATTAATTATTCCCACCTACCAATATTGTTTTGTTGAGGAGCTACTGCCAGGTGGGAGGGTGGGAGGAGAGTTGATGACTGTCGTTACCAGGAGGGGGGCAGAGACAGAAAGAGAGAGAGAGTGAGAGAGGAGGGATAGAGAGAGAATGAGAAGGGGGGAGAGAAAGAGAGGAGGAGGAGTAAAAGGAGAGAGAGAAGGGAAACAGATCGGGGGAGACCGAATGGAAAGAGAGGGGGTGAGAGAGAGAGAAAGGGGGGAAGAGAGAGATGGCAAAGAGAGGGGAGAAAGAAGGGAAAGAGAGAGAGTGAGAGAGGAGGGATAGAGAGAGAAAGGGAAAGAGGGGGGAATTCTTTAAATGCAGGGTTGAACAATTCTTTAAAGAATGGGGGGTTTGCTGGTTGATTGAAGAACAGGAGGTAAGGCATAGCTCCTTAACCTCCTGGGCTTCAATCAATACATTAAAGGAATAGTTCATGGGTGTGAACTATTCTTTAAAGATCGTGCTGAAGCACTGAGGAAGCCTGGCAGAAGCAGTTTTCTTTGTGCTGCTGCTCCACATAGAAATTACATTGGAAGATAGAATGTAATAATCCTACTTCCCTGCCTCAGATACTTTTTGTTTTAACTGTTTATGAAAGGCTTTATACACACTATAGTTCTCCTTTAATACTACATTTAATTCTAAATTATGTTTCTTGTGCTTTTTATTAAACCATTCTGTCACCTGACTAAGCTTTTTAAGCCAACTTTAGAACACATTGTTGTGTTTGTTTCCAGATCCATTTCCTAAGGTTGGGTACACACTGCAGGATTTTTTGTCCCAACCAAGCGTTCGCTGCGAGCAAGCGCTCGGCCAGGACAAATGACTGTCAGTTGCAGCAATAGTGGCAGCAGTTGACAGTTCGTGCAACCGATTGTGCAGTCCCATAAGGTACCACATGATTGACAAACAATCGAACGAGGTAGGTCGCGGCCGGCCGCCCCACGCCAGCAGATATTTTCGGCCCACCGATAGTGCCGTGCATTGTGGTGGTAAAACTATTGTGTTGTTTGAGTTGCACAACCTAAGTAACAATGTTAATTCCACAACAACCATACCAGTTTTGTAACTTATGGTATTCTTTAAGTGTAAAGGATTTCTTTGTGTTTGCTAAGCTAGGCTTAAACCGTTAACAGGAATGTAAACTGTGTATTTAGTTTTCTTGCATTTCTTTATAGGGCCGGGCAGTTACTATGAGCACAAACCTTTCCTTCTGATTGTATACACAGATTTACTGCGCTTCCTAACATTTCCACAACAGCACTCTGATTGGTCTGTGTAAAGGATAAGAGATATTTAAAGGGGCAATGTCAGCAAATAAAAAAACACTAAAAAAAAAAAACCCTTGAAAACACACGAAAAACACTAAATTTCGCTTAAATATAAATTCAAAAAATGGAAATTAACAGAAGATAAGGCTCTGGATCATTGTTTTAATAAGAACATTCATGACATTGGACTTCTCTAGATATCTGCCTGTGTATGTCTTTCAATGAGTGATCTTGACACTATCAGGGAACTTTAGTAAGTTTTTTGTTCATACTACAGGATCCTGCTTAAAACGCTGATATCAGATAGTGGTTGGTGCTTGTGGCAGCGCTGGGTGAACCGATTTCTAAACAAACATTGAGTGAGGTCCATTTGGATGCTTGAATCTGTCAGATTACTGCTGTCTCCCAGATCCATAAGCAGTTAGATTCCCATGTTATTGGTTCACTGGAGGAGGTAAAGCATATGCAGACTGCAACGCAATCATATTTTGTTGCAGATCGCATTCACTCTGATAACAAAATATGTGAAGAATCGCACTGCATTGCGATCATGCTTTTCACGCACGTTGCCATGCAACGCTAGTGTGGCCACAGCCTTAGTGGGTATGACTAATACTCTCATTCTTCTGGCTACTGCAGGTTGACTAATGTCATTGTGTAATAGGAAAAGACCAATCAATTTGTAATACACAGGTCACAAGCTTTAGATCAACTGAATCTGCTAAAAAATTACACCTTACTGAATCCTAATCCTAATTTGTATTTTCAAATGTAATTGGCAGAACTTCAACAGAAATGAATTATATTCAGCAGATGTATCTGTCATTTTCTGAACACTCAAACATTCTTCAACCCAATCTTGATAGTCATACGAAATTCTAAACAGACAGTCAGCCAAACATCTGGCCTTGGATAAAAATCTGATCCAAGCACTGAATAGAGTAACCGTAAAAAGAGGAAATCGCAGACAATGTCCCACACTTAGTGGGAGAATGGGATGGCACATAGCAATGTTCTCCGCATAGACACAGCACACCGGAGCTTTAGGGTGAAATGTCCACCCCTGTAACCGTATCATTCAAAAGTGCAGTTGTGTCAATGCAAAAACAAACCAAGGTTACCAGTTTACTGCAATGTTCACCTCTTACTTAGTGACAAGTATGTTCACAGTTGCACACAATTTGTTTCCTATTCAAGTTGCTGGTGTTGCCCACCCATATATCAAGCTACAGTGAAAGAAATATTAAGACCTTAATGGATGATTCACTGATATAAAGCAACACAGTAATATCCCAGCAAAGCACAAGTCAATAGAAAATTCGAGGAAATTACACTAACCACAATACAGGAACAGTTTCAAGACTTTGTCAAAACCAACACATGCAAATGACAGCTGAATGCATGGCACGCGCTTATTTGATGTCTTTGTTTATTGTTCCTGTCATTGGGTATTTTCTGCAAGTCTGTCCTCTATGCAGGGAGTGGAGTTTCTGTTTGATCAGCACTGACACATTTGGTAGCGCTCCAAGTTAAGATCACACTTGTGAGTGTGTGTGTGTGTGTGTGTGCAGAACCGTCTTTTTCCTTTTTTCTGTACAAAACTTGCAGATAATGTGTTATAATGAAGATTCTTCACAGACTTCCAAATGTTCTGCAATGCAATTCCCAGTCATCTTTGCCAGTTACTTCATGGAGCTTTACAAACTTAAAGGGTAACTGTGGTCTCGAATTCTTCCAAACTAGTAAGAGTTATATAAAAATCCTTCCATCGTACCTTCAAAATAAAACCTAAATCACATCTCTAAATAAAATTTGTGAGAATTTATTTCTGGTAAGGTTCAGCAATATTACTTCCTGCTTGTACACTTCCTGTTTTCAGCCATGTGACCAGCTTGTAGTTATGTGACCAGCCTCTGCCTGCATTAATAGGCTCCCCTCTCAACTGTCAATTTTTTCCCCAGGTACTTCCTGATTTCCCCAGCACTAAGTCTTAACTGAGCATGCTTCTCCCCCAGGGCGTACAGGTGGGGCAGAGGTCAGGTGATGTCTTTCAACCTACTGGAAGCAGGAAATTTGAATGATCACCCCAATGTAATGTCTCACAGGCTCCAGCCAGAGATGTGATTGTTGGCTCATTTTAAAAGAAATAGTGCAGGTTTTCATTGAACCCTAACTTGCTTTGAGAGCACAGTTGCCAATAATGTTTTTTTTTTTTCTTGCAAAATAAACTCCCGCAGGTGCTGCATGAGATTTAAAGGAGAATTTTGCTCACGCACTAACTGACAGTTTTCAAGCTCCTCACCTTATGTTCTCCAATTTCAGGAATCTGAGAATTGTCAGTCACCATAACTGTGGGAGGAGCCAGAGTTAGATACTACATTCCTTTTAGTATCACACTTCCAGCTAGGATTGCACTCTATTAAATAGATTGCACTCTAACAGAGATCCCTTTTAAGCACAAATTCAGGGTTAACAAGTTTTATTTTGCCTTTGGTCGTTTAGAAAGGCATCACTCCAGTAGTGTAACTAGGAATCACTGGGCCCCCCAGCAAAACTATGATGCGGCCCCTATCTGTGCTTTATCTACAGCACTTTTTTGAGAGGAAGCTATATCTGTCATAGGAAGTAAGAAGATGCGGCCTCCGCGTGGTTGCAGGGTCTGCTCCCATTAGCTATGCCCCTGCATCTCTCTGTTGAGTTCCCTTGATTAGTACTATCCCTATTTAAGTCACGATTTTTGACACAGTGTACATAATAAAATATCCTTCCAAGATGTGCAATTCTGGTGGGAGCAGACACATGGGTTAAAATAGTGAAAACACAAAAATATGTAGTGAAAAGTTTAAAGAACTGCTGTACATGGCAAAAAAAAAAAATCAATTTGTATTATAGATACGGGCTATTTAAGCACACAACCAATTTATTAGAGGAAACATTGGTCTGATGTACTGTAACAATAATAATTGCAATCATATTAAACAGATCAGATCATAATTACATTCCTGGATTGGATTACTTTGTATTTCTTTGCATTAAAATCTCCATGCAGTAACCCTGGCCTGAGACATAATATAATAATATAAAGCTACAGTGACATAGAAACCCCATGTAATCTACTACAAACAAACTGATATTTAGTTGGTTGTAGAACTAAAGATATTTTTAAAAAGCTATTAAAAGATATTAGATATTAAAGATATTTAAAAAAGCAAGATTTCTAAATGAATGTGCATGGGTTTGAGGTCTTATTCAGATGTTTTCCTACACTCCTCAATTCTAAAGCTAATTACTTTTAAATGAAAGTGGAATAGGGGGAATGAAATGCTTGCTCTTACATCTTACAGAATTATAGATTCAGGGAGGGAAAGTTTTAACATATTCCTGCTTGTATTATTATAAAGCCAAAAAACATAAACATAATCCCTGTCTTGCTACAACGTACACATTATTAATGGTTTGTCCTCGTGTCCCAGGGCTCCCCCAATTTGTCCAGCAGGGGGTGTGCTTGGTTGTACCGGAGTGGGGCCAAGGTGGTTGGGGGTGGGGCTGGGCAGTTTAGGGGTGGAGCTTCAAAAGTCGCCATCCTACACACACTTCTGTATCCAGTTGTTGGAAGGTATTCATTAATAGCCATTATTTAAAGGGGTGGTTCAGCACAAAGAAAGTGACAAGAAAAAGGGGAGTATTTTCTCATAAAGTAAACACTTTTTAAAATACTGACTTCCTTTTTGCAGGGCCCCTAAATTATGGTCAGTTATGGTCTCAGTCCCTTGGTTGTTTAAGTTGCTCAGTAGAGATCTGAGCATGTTTGACCCATCCAAAAGCCAATCAGTAGGAATGACTGCTAGGAACATTATTAAGGAAGTGGTGCATCCTGGGAAGAAAAACCACAACAAAGTATATCAAAGGGTATGAAATCAATTGATTTTTCAAAAACGCATTCAATATGTAGAATTCCTAGGTATGTGTGATATTGATAAGTTTTTTTCCACTGAACTTCACCTTTAAAAGTAATGTTAAATCCTGTGTTTTCTTTTATCCAGACTGACTAACTGCCTTGTTGTAAGAGGATGTACAGTTCTGGAATGATCCAGTGATAAGCAGAAATTTTCAGCATGAAAAGAACAATGTAAATCACGTTTACTTACTTGCTGGTTTATTTAAAACATGTTCCTATTTACTCCAACTCTGTAATTAACATAAAATGATTTATAAAGTTACTGACATTTAGCTTACTCACTCATGCTATAAAAATGAAAAGGGAGTAACCCCCTCTGAATGTAAATAAATGCTTCTTAAGTACTGACTTTCTGTTTGCGGGACCCCTAATCATGTGGGTACGGTATTCAAGGGCCAATACACTTAACAATACAGATGCAGCGCATACCTCCCAACTTCTACAATGTGCAAACCGGGGTGGGGATGGAGCCACGAATAGCTCCGCCTCTAAACAGTGGCCACACCCCTGAATGTCATAGACATGCCCCCGAACATCACAAACATGTCATGGACAAGCCCTGCCCCCACTGGGACCCTTCAAACCATGACAGTCCCACATAAACAGGACAATTGTGGTGTATGCAAATGGTACTTGGAATTGTACTATTGGGTTTGGTCCAAGAACATTTTTCTAAAATTTCTAACATGGAAAAAAATCTACTGACTATTTTCCCTCCTATCGCACTAGTTAATACATTTTTCTTAGACCAATACTGATCGTATGATCCTGGGTTTTATGATTGGTATTGTTGAGTGTATGGGCATCTAAAACCCCTGGATTGATTCAGTTGCTGAAAGGTCCTGTCAATAACCTGATCCTAATGGGCTATAGTAAGGACATTGACACAAATAAAAAGCTTCCTGTCTAATAAACTCCTGTTTTTCTCTTGGTTTTACTCTGGAGAGGAGTGGCCTTTAACAGGGATGTCATTATACTAAATAATCCTTCTTTTTATTAAGGCATAAAAAAATCATAATATTTCTTTCTACTTCGATATTATTAAATCGTATCTCCTGTCACTCCATTAATCTGCGTTTCGAATGTTTTAATGAGCAGGTTGCCAGTATCTGTTCAAACATCCCCATAATCTGCTATGATTTAATAGGGAATTCAGGTCTGACTATTCTGGAGCTGAACTAACCACACGGGTTTTATTTTATTTCAGAGAATGCAGCCTTAAATGAAATCCAGCTGCGCCATGTGGAAGTCAAGTGGGGTTTTTTTTCCACTAAGCCATCCAGGCTGTACAGAGTTTAATTTGAAGTTTGGTTCTAAAGCTAAAGGTCAGTGATTAATCCCCTAAGCCTTTTAGTCTACTACTTGGTCTACTGTATATTATCATTCTGTTTGTGACTTAATATACATTTCTAATAAAGTATAAAAATAAAATAAGGGGCAACTTATTTCTCTTCCACAAATATTTATTCGGGAGTATGAAAAGGTTAACAATCTGCCAGTGACTATGTTTCTTTGGATCTGAATTAGAAATAAAATGCTAGAATGGGTGTGCTCCTGAACTGCACTAATGTTCTTCCTCTCTATTAATGTAAGAATATCTTAATGCTCTAGAATAGCTTGGCCAAGGCTGCTGTTGTGCAGGAAGACGGGCCAAAGGCAAAGGGAACTTCAAATGCAGCAATTGATTCCATTATTTTTGTACGGTAATCTACAGCTGTGTAAACTTTATTGACTGCTCTGTCATTATCTAAAACAAAATAAGGTTGATAAAGCTTTATCAAAGCAATAGTTCTGCAAACAAACATTTTTTTTAATAGCACTTGTGTCTGCAACATATTTTAGTGTGTTAAACTCCTTTATTTACTTGAGGGATAAAAGATGCAGAAGGGGCGGCCCAATCATCTCTACTGCAACTGTGAAAGAGGCCCCTAATAGTTTAATACTTTATATCTTATACACTAAAAGACAGCTGTAAAGCCACGGACACTGAACCCACTGCAGTACCCTGAATGGCCATGAAGTGGTGCTGGAAAGAATAGGAAGAAATCCTAATACTAACCGAAATAATTTGCCAGCACAGCCGGGGGGTGGCAACAGGGGTAAAGGGAGGATGTCTATTCTAATAAGTAGGGATGAAGTCCGTTTCCAAGTCAAACCCGGTCCCTAAGTTCTGACGGAACTCTCTGAACTCTTGGATTTTCCAGATCTTGGAACTTTTCCCAGATTTTTGATAATTTTTGAATTTTCTAAATCAAATATTCCATTATTAACTAATTTACAAAGTAGACTATTCCATAATTACCAAAAATGAATATTTTGAAAATATAGAATATAGCAAATATGTGAGCCCTGGTTTGCTCACTTAAAAACAAACTTAAAAACAGCTTGAGCGTGAAAAAAGTTTTTAATAGTTTTTTGTAGATATTTTGGTTATATGCACTTGTTCCCTAGATCATTTCCCAGTTCCCTGAGCCATTTACATTAATGGGACCCATACACTTACAAATCTCAGTCGTACGGTCAAGCGACCGCACAATAAATATTTCCCTTACTCCGATCATACGCCGATCTTACGATTGCCCATACACAAACTGCCAATCATACGGTAACGGGATTTCTCAATATCGTACAACAGGGATTGATTCTTGTATGGGCCCCATAACATACTATTGCTATTTATTGGAATAGTTCATCGGAACTGTCATTTTTTTAAACTCCCATTGACTTCTATGTGTTTTCTGTTTGAAGAAAGTATAGGATTCAACATCCATATCGGTACAATAAATGAGTTTACACCTTTGATGCTTCTATGTCTACCTGTGTATTGCCTTTGTGTATGAATTTATTTGTTTAATCTCCATTAGAGGATTTCAGCACATTTTCTTTTTCTATTTTCTATTCAGCAAAATGTATCATTTCACCTGCAGTTACTTGGTGTACACAAACTGCTTTCTGCTCCTAGATTTCTCGTTCATCCAAGTTATTAACCTATAGGTCTATCATTTTGCAAATTAACATGAGAACATTCTTGTAATAAAGCAATAAACCCATAATGAGGGTTAACTTGTTATATTATTTGTTTTAGATGAGAACAAGTGTTGCCAGTACAATGAAAAACAAAAATCAGAGGACACATTAAATAAATGTGTCTGAATGCATTCTATAATAATAATAATGTGTGTGTGTGTGTGTGTGTGTGTGTGTATATATATATATATATATATATACATAATTGCAGAGTGCATTGACAGTGCTCTACCTCCCCTGCCACAGCCTCTCAGCCCCTTCATTTCCTTTCGTGCAGGAAAGTCTTTTACTGTGCGGCATAATTTACTTTTGCGTACCTCCATCAGTGTCTCATGGGCGGAAGTAACACACGCGCCGGTTGATTATGCGCATGTGCAAAACGCCAGTTGATTATGCGCGGAAAGCGTTGTCATGGTAACTGTTTAGACGCGCCGGTTGATTATGCGCATGTGCGGAAAGCGTTGTCATGGTAACTGTTTAGACACTGAAGCGTATGGATGGCTGCACAGTCCATGCTATTTCCAGGTAATAGCGGTAACAGTTAGAGACAGACAAGAGAACACACCTAAGAAAGGACAGTTAGCTTATGGAGGGCTGAGGGAAAACAGTTCTATCCAAAGTGTATGGACAGGGGCTGAGGGGAAAAGGTCCCTCCAAAGTTTAAGGACAGGGGCTGAGGGAAAAAAAAGTCCCTTTAAAGTGTATGGACAGGGGCTGAGGGGAAAAGGTCCCTCCAAAGTGTATGGACAGGGGTTGAGGGAAAAAGGTCCCTTCAAAGTGTATGGACAGGGGTTGAGGGAAAAAGGTCCCTTCAAAGTGTATGAACAGGGGCTGAGGGAAAAAGGTCCCTTCAAAGTGTATGGACAGGGGCTGAGGGAAAAAGGTCCCTTCAAAGTGTATGGACAGGGGCTGAGGGAAAAAGGTCCCTTCAAAATGTATGGACAGGGGCTGAGGGGAAAAGGTCCCTTCAAAATGTATGGACAGGGGCTGAAGGAAAAAGGTCCCTTCAAAGTGTATGGACAGGGGCTGAGGGGAAAAGGTCCCTCCAAAGTGTATGGACAGGGGCTGAGGGGAAAAAAAACTCCCTTCAAAGTGTATGGACAGGGGCTGAGGGGAAAAAAAGTTCCTTCAAAGTGTATGGACGGGCTGAGGGAAAAAAATGTCCCTTCAAAGTGTATGGACGGGCTGAGGGGAAAAAAAAGTTCCTTCAAAGTGTATGGACGGGCTGAGGGGAAAAAGGTCCCTTCAAAGTGTATGGACAGTGGCTGAGGGAAAAAAAAGTCCCTTCAAAGTGTATGGACAGGGGCTGAGGGAAAATGAATAAACAATTTGAGGAATATAGTGCAAAATGGTCCACGTCTCTTGCTCTGGAAAAATGTTTCTACACATGTATTCTAGCGCCCGTTTATGTAACGGGCTTAATGTCTAGTATATCTTATAATACTAATAACAACAATCATGTCTCATATCTGAAATCAGCAGCACTGGGGAGAAATTAAGAAATGATCTTGGTTTCCTAATGACAATGCAGATTGTTACAATGTGCCATGTGGGCAGGACCAGTGTCCTGGGGCATGGATGGGTGGTCCAGAGCCAGAGCTTTAATGGACCTTGAACATCCTTTTCCCAGTGTTGGGAAGTACATTATGCCTGTGTATGTCTGCAACCTCTTTCCTTTAAAACAGAACACAAGTGAAATTATAAAATATCCGTGTTGCAATGCTATGTACCGGTTTATTAAATTCATGTACAGCTACAGTGAAATAAATACAGCCTGCATCATATTACTAATGTAAATAATAACCAGGCTTTTGTCTGGGTTTAAAGAGGAGAGCCGGTAATATTGCAGTCACATTGGGCACCTTGAAGGAATGGGGGCTTGCTGGTAAAGTTGTAGCCTCTATCCCCCTCTGGCCTCAGCTACACCAAAATCTACGCCAGCTGCTTCTAATGTTCCCCAGCTATTAAAACCTTCCCTGCACCCATTCTTTCAATGGGACACAATAGGAAAAAAGTGTGATTGTTGTCTAAGGGCAACAGAAAAAGATCTATATTTGTATGATTGTGGAATTCTTCAGCACACTTTGTTACTCGTACTAGTACTGGTTGGACATTCTCTATAGACAAAGCTGGAGAGTAAACAGGGTTAGATGGGATTGTCCTAATTGCAGAGTTTAATGTTCAAGCTCTGAATCCAGTATTAGATCTGGCGATCCTAAAGCCTCGTACACACATCCGACGCACAGACCGACAAATGACCCCGGTGGGCAAAACACAGGTGCGACGAACAGGCGTCATTTGTTGATCCGCCACTTCGACACGGGGACTAGGGATGGCCGGTTCGCGGATCCGAACCCGGATCCGCCGCGGATTTATCCCGTTCGCGAACGGCGGATTTTTCCAGATTTTACGCCTTCCGAACTTCCGAACCGCGGATTTCTCGTATTTTCGGAAATTTTCGAAATTACGAGATTTCTCGTATTTTCGGCAATACGTATTTTCGAAAATTTTCGAAATTACAAGGATTACTCGTATTTTCGGGCAATCCGTTTTCAAAATTTTTCGAAATTACGAGATTTCTCGTATAACCGCTTAATTTCAAAAATTTTCAAAAATACGAGAAATCTCGTAATTTTGAGAATATCTTTCATTTTAACGGGTCCGCTCGCGGATTTTCGAATTTTTCCGGAAATTCGCGGATCCTCGAGCGGACCGGATTTTGCGAAGTTCGAACATCTCTAATGGGGACATGCTCGGGGGTCATTCGGCGGACATGTGTACAAGGCTTTACAAAGTACAGCATCAAAGATTAGTTTATGTGAGTTTACAGGGAAAGGGAAAGTGTAGAACCTTTCCTGATCTGGCTGAAGATAGAAAACTATTATGTAATTATTATACTAGAAAGAAGGAGACTTCAGATGTTTAAAAAATCCTGTACAATTACAGATAATTTCCCATAATATTACTGATTTCAGAGGTGTGATAGATACAGCTGTCAGTTAATTTAAATGCAAACAGCCTCTAATCATTAACCTGGTAATTACATTTTTGTCCTTCAATCGGAGGATGATCTGGTAACCCTAATTAGGACCCAAGATATCAGAGCTTAGGCCACACTAGCCTGTTTTTCGTGCGTTTGCGCACGCGTTTCGCACTCGCGCCCACGATTTTCGCTAAAATAGAAATCGCGGGAACGCAAAAATTCCCGCGATTTCCGATGCGCGTGCGATTGCGCGTCCGTTTGCGTTTTGGTAACGCATGCGTTCACCATTTTTGGTGCGTTAACGTAGCGTTTCCATAACGCAAAACGCAAATGCAAACGCGAACGCACAAGAAAGGCGCACACAATCGCGTGCGATAACGCTCGCGATTTTGTGCGCGATTCCTGTGCGTTGCAGTGTGGCCTCAGCCTAAGTAAGAGAAAAAAGGGCCTTTTTCTTATGTAAAAAAAAAATAATTAAATCAACTCAGAAATATAACATTATTTTCCAGTGATTCTGATAAAATAACAATATAAGGCTTGGCTTGTCCAAATTCACTGGTCGACTGAAGCAGCAATAATAGCAGCAATGATCTTCCATCTGCTTTGCTAGACCCATGTCTCTGCTTCTCTCTCTTTACAATGAGACACAGCTTGCAAAAGTTTATCAGCAGATCAGATGGAACAAGTATTTTGAATAGCCCAGCTGATTCAGGGTATTAACTCCTTATATCACCAGGATGAATTAAGAAACCATCAGGGTGATGCACTGGGAGCCGTTTTCACTCCCTGGTGAACTTGCACATGCAATAAAATATACTGATAGTGAACCTCAGTGTATTGCGATTGTGTGTTAAACTTTTTCCAGAATTTTACCCCAGCTCATTGCTCTGCGCCCAGAGCTTGACTATCTCCTACCTCTAATGCTAGGAGAGATAGTCACACATGCACATTGCAATGAATGAATCATGAGCAATGAGTTGCTGTCCTTTTTTGTGTTGAAGTTGCCCTTATAATAAACTGTATTAAAATGTATTAATGTACATTACATATAACTTGCTCCTGGTTCCACAACAAATTTTTGACAGAGCAATGAGAAAAGTTTTAAGGGAAACTATTGTGTATGATACGAATAGGGGTTGATAACTGGTAATACACTATGCTATGGCGTGTTTCATTGCAAATCATTTGGAAATGACAACATTCAACAAAAGGGATGCTATAAACTGATCTCTGATAAACTGCCCATTCATTGTGGAATGATATTCTGATGAATTGTTTGATAATCATTTCATATCTGGCAATGTCGGCAAAATTAAAGGGTATGTCCACCCCTAAAATAGGTTTTTATATTCTGCTCCCCCATGTCCCCCAGCCCCAACCGCATGTTTTCTTCTTTTCAAAAAGCTCCCAAAACTCTACTTACCTCCCCGATCCTCCGCCGCACTGCCGGCCCTCTGCTTCGAGATGCAAGCAGAGGGGGGGGACCGGCAGTCGCGTCTGTGATTGGCTGAGCGGCAGCCAATCACGGACGCGGCTGCCGGTCATTCAGTGCAGCGGAGGAAAGCGGAGAGGTAAATAAGAGTTTGGGGAGCTTTTTGAAAAAAAAAAACATGCGGTTGGGGCTGGGGACATGGGGGAGCAGCATATTAAGGGGTGTTTAACGTAGGGGAGGGATAGTAGAATGGGAGGAGAGGGAGGGAGAGGGAGGGGGAGGGAGGGGGGAGAAGGGCTGCAGTGCGCATGGCAAATATCTACCGGAGGCTAGATAGCAGCAGAGACCTGCTATCCTCCTGGTGATTAGTATTGTAAGATTGTGTACCGTTTGAGGTGGGGGGGGGTTTACAGGAGAACCCTATGGAGCTGGGATGTGAGGTAAGGATTAAACTACACTACATGGTGGGGCCAGTAGTTGGGGGGATTATAGTTTTGGGGGTGGACATGCCCTTTAACACAAATCTACTAGATTGTAAGCTCTTTGGCAGGGACCTCCTTACCTCTTGTGGCAAAGCCCTAGCACTCCTATTTTTATAAGTTATATATTTATGTACTAAACTATCTATGTATTTATCCCCCTTGTATGACATTATTGTATTTCGTTACTGTACAGCGATGCGTTCCCAAGTGGCGCTTTATAAACTATACAAATCGATTTTAGCCCAAAACTTTTCCAAACATTTTTGTATATATGTATACATGTACACATACATGTATGTGTACATGTATGTATGTTTACTAATGTAAAGGACAACTCCACCCTCATAAAAATATATTTTAGAAAGAATGGCCTCTTTAAAATATGTTGATATATCATAGTTTCTCCTATGAATTCATTACTGTATGCCTGCTATGCTTCTGGATGCCTCATGGAAACTGAGCAATTTAGAAACCTGTACTGAGCCTGTACTGAGCCTGGGCATGCTCAGAAGAGGCAGACAGGGGATTAACATTCAGTCATTGGATGTGATGTCAACTGTCAAATCCATAACTGACAGTTGCTAACTGGAAGAACCAGAAAGCAGAAACAGGGGAAACAGGACATTGTGCAGGATTTTAGGTTAGACTTATATATAGACTATATTTCAGATTTCAAACTATTACAGTTTAGGGTTTTAGGGGGGTGATTTACCTGTATGTAAGTTTTCATTTTGGGGCTGGACTTGCCCTTTAATTGGAGGAACAAAATCAATCCTGGCATGCTACATGGTGAGACTGGAATGATTCATAACATAGCTTCATCGTTTACATCATGAGTCTTACAAGCTTTCCATTACAGACAACACTACTTCCTATGTCAAACCAAAAGAAATAAGCAGTGAAAAGAAAACAAAAGGTTCCAGAGAGAGAGAAATCTAATCAAATGCTTATTTAATATTGTGGATTTGATTTACGTGTAAAATACATTTTTACTTCTCCAACTCTTTGATTTAAAGAACTGAACCCAAGGATAAATGTAATGTCTCTGACATTGTATCTAAAGCCAGAGAGCCTGGTTAGACACCGGATCTTGTAACTTTGGAAAAGTCTGTTCTTCTCCAGGTATTTCTCAAATGGTCTAAATGGTTGGTCTACCCAACATGTATTAGCAGGAAAAGTAACTAAAAGACATTACTATAGAAAATGTTATCCATAGAAAACACTTGTCCTTGAGAGAAACACTTTGTATTAAAGGGCATGTCCATCCTCAAAACTATAATCCCCCCCCTAATGGCCCCATCACTGTAGTGTAGTTTAATACTTACCTCACATCCCAGCTCCATATGGTTCTCCTGTAGTCCCCCCCAAAGTCCCAAAAACGCCCACCAGGAGGATAGCAGAGTCCATATAGGACTCTGCCTCCTACCTGGCCTCCGGGAGAAGTTTGGCATGCAACTGCAGCTCTTCTCCCCTCCCTCCCCCTCCTCCCCCTAGTGTAAATCCCCTTGATATAGTATTCCCCCTGGTCTCCCAGCCCCAACCGCTTCATTTTATGTTTAGAAAGTGGCCCCAAACTTACTTACCTCCCCTCTTTCCTCCGCTGCACTGAATGACCGGCAGCCGCGTCCGTTATTGGCTGCCGCTCGCCAATCACAGATGCAACTGCCGGTCCCGCCCCCTGCTTGCATTTTCTCGCAAGCAGAGGGCCGGTAGGCGGCGGAGGAAAGAGGGGAGGTAAGTAAAAGTTTGGGGCACTTTTAAACATAAAAATGAAGCGGTTGGGGCTGGGAGACCAGGGGGGAATACTATATCAAAGGGGATTTACACTAGGGGGAGTGCCAAGCAACTAATCCCTAGAAGCTCCTTTAAAAAGGAAACATTTGTAGTCAATCTTCAGAACATTTCAGTTTATAATGAATTGAATTCCACATATATTTCCTCACAAAGAATTAATTTGCATTCACTCTGCAGGGCAGGTCTATGTCCTTATCATGGCCAGAACCTCACAGAAACTGATGTCATGAAAATTAAAATTTGTGAGAATTGCTATAGAAGTGGCCCTAAAACTGCCCCACTCACCTGGTAAAAATAATAATTGTTTTGCCGTATTAGTCCAATATATGTAGTAAAAAGTAGAGTACTGTGATACTTTTAATGGACTTACAGTTTATTTTAGTAGACAAGCTTTTGAGGGCAGTACTGAAACAAAGGTTAACAGAAAGTAAGAAGCCTCACTGCTCAATAGGATCAATTACCTTCTCTTGGATTAAAAGAACCCAGCTTGGCACACTGACGATTTCCCTCCGTTTCCTATTATTTCATGGCTCTATGTTACATTACTTGGCTTTGTGCTAATATTTACAGATCCGTATTATAGCAAGATCATAATGTAAAATGTACTTCCAGTGGGGAACACAATAGATCTTGTGCTATAAACAAGATTTTACAAATTGAAAAATAAACCCAATGGTATATATAAAAATAAACCCAACTGAAATACAACCATTCCCCTTTGCCTTGTGGGAGTTTTAAAATACTTGGTAAAGTGCCCGAGATATTTTAGGAACAATAGAAAAAAGTGTGTTCATGTCAGACTAATAAAAATGTATTTCCTAATAATGGTTTTGAATGTGATTGTAATGTTTATAACTTAAAGGGCAAGTCCAGCCCTAAAATGAAAACTTACATACAGGTAAATCACCCCCCAAAACCCTACACTGTTATAGTTTGAAATGTGAAATATATAAGTCTAACCTGAAATCCTGCACAATGTCCTGTTTCCCGTTTCTGCTTCCAGGTTCTTCCAGTTAGTAACTGTCAGTTATGGATTTTACAGTTGACATCACAGCCAATGACTGAATGTTAATCCCCTATCTGCCTCTTCTGAGCATGTCCAGGCTCAGTACCTGCTCAGTACAGGTTTCTAAATTGCTCAGTTTCCATGAGGCATCCAGAAGCATAGCAGGCATACAGTAATGAATTCATAGGACAAACTATACTATATCAACATATTTTAAAGGGGCCATTAATTCTAAAAGATGTTCTTATGAGGGTGGAGTTGTCCTTTAATATAATTTAATAACAAATAAATCATTTTTCTATCAAAAGGACCATGACAACATTAAAATAATAGTGCTGCACAGGACTTTATAATACACCTTCACCCAGTAATAGTAAGTTTTGAAGCATTGCCTTAAAGGGCTAAGAGGAGCGATAGCAGCTCTCAATACATCGCCTCTATATTAATCTTATCCAAATAGACATCCAAGCCTCTTTTAAATCTTGTGTATTGATTCTGCTATCACATTATAATCAGGCAGAGAATTCTACAACCTTATTTCCCTCAAAGAGAATTGTCATTTACATTAATTGTTGTTTACAGCCAAATGCATACTTTTCAATAGTACATCTCATTTGTCTTTTGGGGCCCATTGCCATTTTTGCACTGAGCCTGTTATCCTGCACAATCCTGTATGATCAGAAAACAGAGACCTTACTTTCAATGACTAAATCAAGGTCATTTATGAATACATTAAAAAAGCACCAGACCCAAGACAGACCCCAGAGGAATGTCACTGACAACACAGGTCCAACTCTAAAACGTTCCATTTAAAACCTCTGTTTGTAATGTATTCTTTAGCTCAGCAAAATAAGGTCCGGGGCCATATGTGGCCCTTTGACTGCCCCTGACTGACCCTCAATACTAAACCTGTATCCAAAAAAATCTTAATATTAATACATTGTAATAGGCTGGATAAATAATTTATTTTTTATTAAGTTTATTTTATTAAAAAAAAATATTAATTGAACATGATGGAATGAATCTAAAATATTACACACCTATTAAAAATGGCACCTAATAATAATAAAAAAAAAATCCAATGAACCAGGTATATTTAATCTTTTTATAAAACCCAGTTTTGCAATGTCTATAATAAGAATTGAGGTGAACCTATAGGTCCGCCATTCAAGACAATCCAAGTTTCTCACGCCGCCCCCTGTGCAATTTAATTGCCCACCCCTGCTTTAGCTGGTCCTCAATCTAAGTACAAATAGTCAGGTGAAAACCACAGGTACTCTGTTTGGTATGTAACCTTTTATAAAGAACCCTTTCAAGGGCTTTTGCAAAATCACATCCTCTGTAGATAAAAATGAAAAATGTGAGTGAAATGAAAAGGAATTTTAACACTAAACATATAGACACTGTTAAGAATCACGATGCACAACCCCTTTTTCATAGAGATCCCTTTAATTTTTCACGCACAGTTTTAGAAGAATGCAGCTAACTGTGATAAACACAACTACTTCCCTGCATTAGAAAACCTTGTATTAAAATATAAACAAGATGAATGAATAATTACAGAGAAAATACATTTTCATTCATTTATAACACAAAATGAATAAGGGTGCTTGATGCAATAAACATACCTTATACATACAATATGAATCTAAATCAACATGACTGCCATTCACATGTGATTAATTACTATTAATAATGTCAAGCACAGAGAATATACAGTTCATCACAGATGGTGAATGGTTTGTACTCACAGACCTTAGAACATCATCAACTGTGACAAAAAAAAAAAAGAGGTTTTTCTGCAATGTTGTCTTTCTTTCTGCTTTTCACTGCTTAAAACATGCATTAGGGATAACACACCCCTTACAGTGTAATATATTAGGGATAATACACCCCTTACAGTGCAATATACCGTATATACTCGAGTATAAGTCGAATTTTTCAGGCTTTAAAGTTAGCCTGAAACCCTAACCTCGACTTATACTCGGGTCAAGTCCTAATTTAGATCCGAATTCTGCAATTGCAGATAGTAACCAGTAGGTGGCGCTGTGTTAACCTGCATAGAAAGTTACAGGAGCTGATCTGCCTTTACACTTCCTGCTTCCTGTAGTCTGGCTGCTGGACTCACTCAGCACTGTCACTGACTGCTCATCTGGATACTGTAAATCTGATGGGTCTCCTCAGTTTGGGGCAAAAAAAAGCTGCTAGTACAGTGCAAATGACAGCTTGAAACTACAACTCTCAGGTGACTGTTTAACTATTGGGATCAGAGAGTCCTTTACTATATGGGGGTCAGGGGGCCCTTTACTATATGGGGTCAGAGGGCCCTTTACTATATGGGGGTCAGAGAGCCCTTTACTATATGGGGTCAGAGGGCCCTTTACTATATGGGGGTCAGAGGGCCCTTTACTATATGGGCTCAGAGGGCCCTTTACTATATGGGGTCAGAGGGCCCTTTACAATATGGGGTTCAGGAGAATTGTAAATAATGGTAAGCTTAATTAAAAGTTTACTGAACCTTGCCACTCCACATGTTTAGAAACTGAAACTCCCAGCAACAAAGTATACTGGGAGTTGTAGTTTCCAAACATCTTGAGTGCCAAGGAATTGGGGGTTACTGGTACTGGATTTGGCTGTTACTGTATGGGATTCATGTATGGGAATTCTGCTGTCCATTTAAAGGGCAACTAATTTCTACCCTCGGCTTATACTCGAGTCAGTTTTTACAAATTTTTCAGGTAAAAATAGGTACCTCGCCTTATACTCGGATCGACTTATATTCGAGTATATACGGTATTAGGGATAATGCAATCCTTACACAGTAATATATAAGGGATAATTTGCCCCTTACAGTGTAACATATAAGGAATAATGCAGTCCTTACACTTTACTATATAAGGGATAATGTGGCCCTTACAGTGTAATATATAAGGGATAATGCACCCCTTACAGTGTAATATAAGGATATTATGTCACCAAGGAGTTCCTAGATAATATAAAAGCACAAGGCTGCAGGTCATATCCTTTTATTGTACTGTGAAACTCATTTTTTCTTATAATACATACGTTTTATATATTTCATTTTTTAAGGCTGTATAAAGCTTTAAAAAAGGTTATGACTTCAGTACCACTGTAATACTGTCATATTAAAAGTAAATAAGTAGAAGAAAAGGATGACCATTTACTTTCTTTTGCCAACCTCAGGTCAACCAGAATTAATCCTCTGTAGTTTTTACCCATGATGCAGTCCACTTGCTGAGTGGCCCTATGACTCATAAGAAAGGCATCACACAGGTAATCAGTGATTTACTTTTTAAATGACAGTTTTACTTTTTTAAAACCGTTGTGGGGTTGGAAAAGTAGATGGCCAGAAGGGTATGGGAGCTGCAGTGGAACTTTTTCTTATAATAATCACTTAATGACATAGCTGAGTGATTATTATAAGACAATATTCCACTGATGATCCCATTATAACTTGAGCCTCTTGTGTATTATATGCATATATTCATTTGAATGTGTCCTGATATCTCTTGGGTATAATGATACCAGGGTGATACCAGGGTTTGATGAAAACAAGTCCACGTGCTAAAACTCTTTAGACAATTAATATTTTTCATTGATTTGCAACTGTAAATTCTCATAATAATTTTTAAGGAAACCATAAATTTAAGAGCATCTAAGGACATTTACTTTAGAAATTATTTTAATGTACATAATAAAACCAATCTAAATGCTGGTATGCCAGCTCTATCCAGTACTAGGTCCTGTGTAGTGGGAACAGAACTAAACAGATGGGCAATATACAAAACTACCACATAAGTATATTACCCATCTGTTTAGTATCAGGTTGGAGTAAATAGGAAGATGATAAACTAAAGCTGCATTGAGTAGCTGTATTAAAGGGTAACTGTGGTCTCCACACAAGTTAGGGTTTCATGAAAGCCTGCAGTATTTCATTTAAAATGAGTTGACAATCACATCTCTGGCTGCAGCCTATGAGAAATTACATTGGGGTGAATGTTCAAATTTCCTGTTTCAGGTGAGTGACCTGACCTCTGCCATGCCCTCCGTCCCCTGGGGCCAAGCATGCTCATTTAAGACTTAATGCTGGGAAAAACAGGAAGTGCCTGAGAAAAAAATGACAGTTGAGAAGGGGAGCCTATTAATGCAGGCAGAGGCTGGTCATATAATTACAAGCTGGTCACATGGCTGAAAACAGGAAGAGTTCAACCAGGAAGTAATATTGCTAAACCTCTCCAGCAATAACTTCTCATACATTTTATCTAGAGATGTGATTTTGGTTTTATTTTGAAGGTACTGTGGAAGACTTTTTATATAATCCTTACTAGTTTGGAAAAATTGGGACCACAGTTACCCTTTAAGGAAATGGTAAAGTAGCTCTAGGCAACCTGTCAGGAAAAAGTGTCAACAGCTTAAATCCACAAAGAGAAAATATTGCTTATAAATACCCTTTACTATTGAAAGATTACATCATACCTAGAATTTGTGCAAAATGCACTAAATACTTCCAAAGCACTTCCAAAAGGCTCTGGATCTTTAGATGTTACTGTTCATGCAATGGAATGTATTTAGAAGAACAAACTTCTGGTTCTCATCACTGCTCTGTATGATCAAAATGATGAACTACACATATGGTGACATCATCTACTATTCTTAGAGAGCAGACTTTGATTGGTTGTGATTCCTGCACTTTAGTAATTACACATAAGGTGACGTCATCAAATATTTTTAGTCAAATCCCAATTATTTGTGATTCCTCCACCTAGAAAGGATTTTGCAATAAAGGTGCACAGCATTCTTGTTCATTTATTAGCAACCAATCTGACCAGATCCTAGATTAACATTACAAATCCTTAATTTCCTCCTTCACAGCTTATATACTATTATTTACACCTACAAAAAGAATATGGCAATAAAAATGAATAAGCAATAATTATTATTTGAAAAATTAGCTTAGGTGTTAAAATGAATATACTGACAAGTAGGTAAATGAAATAATGTTAATCCATAGCATTTTCACATAAAAATTGTTATAGAGTTTATGCAAATAAGGAATTGAGACTTCTGGGTAATTTCCATGGCAGCTTTCAGGAAAACTATTCCTTTAAAAAGGTTTTACATGCCTGAAGGGGAGCTGTGAAGCCTTATTCTCTCTCTATTTTATTAAATGTATTAGTAACGTCTTAGTTTGTAATTTTACATTTCAACTGTGATATATACTCTAGACCTATCAGACGATTATTAGACACATTAACATTACAACCGTATTTGGATCAAGAAATTGTACAGCTTTATGGAAATGCTGATTAAAGTAGATTGAACCTAACCGCATGCTATATTAAAGATATAATGTCAGCCTTATTGAGAGGATTGCAGCTCTCCCTCAATGTATAGGAATGGAGATATAGTGAACCCAAACAGCTGCTGTCAGAGATTGTATTGTTAAGCTGTCTAGCTAAGCTAAGTTAAAAAACGTTTCTATTTCTTATGACCTCCCTCCAATTTACTACCTGAAGGAACATGAAATTCACATGTCCCCATGCCCCATAATGCAATAGGCAGAATGTATTATTTAGTAGCCAATTTGCTTAGTAAGGAATAGAGTTTGACAATTGCTGGTTAAGAACAGCTGAAGATACACAGTAGTCTGAGAGGCTTCACATAGTACCTTTCTAAGAGTGTTCTGACACTCTGCTCCTCCCCTCTGCCCCAGGGGCAGAGCATGCTCACTTTGTGCAGGTACTTCCTATTCTTATCAGCATTGACAATTTAAAAAAAATTATAGACAGTTGAGAAGGTGAGCCTATTAATGCAGACAGGTCACATGACTGAAGCTGGTTAAGGCTAAAAACAGAAAGTGTTCAAGCATTAAGTAATATTTCTGAATCTTTACAATCATTTCTTAGAAATTTTACCAAGAGATGTGATTTAGGGTTCATTTTAAAGGAACGATGGGAGGCAGGCTTTCTATATAACCCTTACTTGTGTGGAAAAATTGGAGATTACAGTTACCCTTTAAGTAATATAATTTCTTTATAAATACAGCACTTGGTTCTCCAACCATAACGAATGAAACCGTAAAATAGTGATTAGCCTTTTTCATTCTTTTTCATTCTTAGGGCTAGGCCACACTAGCGCTTTTTGATGCGTTTGCGAATGTGTTTTCCCCCCCGAACATTGCAATTGCGGCAACGCACTGAAAACACGCGTTTTCTTTACTGTACTATTGGGAGTGATCCGGAGTTCTACCATGGAGAAAAATGCCCATCATTGTTCAGCAATCCATCCTGCCGTCACTATGAACCATTTAGTGTCTTTTATTTTGATTATTTAAGAATCAGATTAATTTTACTTAGGGTTTGGGGCTTTCGGGACACCTAGACCACATACAGTACATACTTTAGTAAACATCTTAACAGGGAAGCAATTATGCTACTGTGGTATCCAATGGCCATTTTAGCCCTGTTTTTTGATAAATATAATTTAAAGTGTACTCCACGCCTAAATTAAAGTTTTTACTATTTGCAGCCCACCCTATCCCACCCCCAACTGCCAAGTTAGTTTTGCAAGAAAATACCCAGAAAGTTACTTACAGGCCTTCGATCCCACAGTGATCTGTTCCCGGCTCTCTGCTAGCTGGAAACAGCAGAGAGGGGCGGGGGTGGCAGCCACGTCTGTAAATGGCTAGCCGTTAGCCAATCACAGACACAGTTGCTGGCTACTAAGAGCACTGGAGGAATGAAGGCCTGTAAGTAACTGCAGATCCCTATGGTTAGCAAATAATTAGCATTTGAAATTAGAGGTCATTTGATTCTGACATCCTCTTCACTAGCTTCTCCCCAGCACATTAATCACAGCTCAGTACTCCACATAGTGATTACTGGGCATGGTTGACTTTACAGAAAGTCAGTTCAAATGTAAGGAGGAGTTGGTTAAGATTGGGAGGGACATACTGGATTGAAGGCATGCAACATCACACACCTCAGAGTAAGTGCTACTGAAATGTATTTATTTATAGTTTACAATGAATTTACCGGCTTGCAGAGACTTAATTAGATGTTCTTTCTTCCCATTTTTAGTGCAGAAATAAGGAAAACATTGCTTGCATAAAATTTTCATGATACCAAGATTACCCATTACCTAAAGACTCTCTGATTGGGGTACTGATCCACAGAACATAGAATTGAACATTAGCTTAGTGTCATTAATTTACAAAAAATAAAGGGTAGACAAGACTTTTTTTTAAAAATAAAAGAGCATTTAGAATACCGTAACAGACATTTGACTCTGCAGCAGCAATAAAATTAGCAGAAACCACTACAAGCGTTACAGCGATTGGTACAAACTGTGACATTTGAAGACGAGACGAGTAGCAATTTGTTCTAAAATTACGTGAAAATGAAGTTCTTGCCTCTAAAGAAGAAGCACACAGAAGCTCAAAACAAAGAACAGAATAATCAGAAAAACCTATACATACAGTAGAAAGTCTGTCAGAAGGAAATTTGCTTAATAATTAAATGCAGCTTTGAGACTTGTATATGAACTCAACTGATCTGAGCTCTTTTCAATTTATTGAAGCACTTTATTCAATTAATCAATAAAGTAAAAAGCCCCCTAGAGAACACCTTTATTGACTTAAACCATTTTCAAGGTTTCTTTAAAGGGCAAGTCCAGCCCCAAAATGAAAACTTACATACAGGTAAATCATCCCCCAAAACGGTAATAGTTTGAAATCTGAAATATATAAGTCTAACCTGAAATCCTGCACAATGTCCCGTGTCCCGTTTCTGCTTCCTAGTTCTTCCAGTTAGCAACTGTCAGTTATGGATTTGACAGTTGACATCACAGCCAATGACCGAATGCTAATTTCCTATCTGCCTCTTCTGAGCATGCCCAGGCTCATTAAAGGCTCAGTACAGGTTTCTAAATTGCTCAGTTTCCATGAGGCCTCCAGAAGCATAGCAGGCATACAGTAATGAATTCATAGGACAAAGTATAATATATCAACATATTTTAAAGAGGGCATTCTTTCTAAAAGATGTTCTTATGAGGGTGGAGTTGTCCTTTAAAATGAATGAAAAGTTACACATTTGTAGTGGATTCAAACAATTTGAGAACCACATACACAATGTTTCAGGGAAATTACTGGGAATAAAAGTTGTGGTAAGAGCTTTTGATACCTTGGCTAACTAGACAACAGAAATAGCAAGCTTTCGGGAGTCCTAAGATTACTGATTCCTTTCCATGGGAGGAAGGGGGCAGTAACTCACTGAAATGTGTATTCAATGTGTATCAACTAGAGGTTTGAATATGTAGTACCTTTTTTCACACATAGGGCATGTTTCCAGTTATGCTGGTCACATACTATTAGATAGATTTGACATTTGATCGTTGAATCTATCTAATATCTAAAAACACTGTTTCACCTCCCCATACTGGCCCATTCAATTTGCAATTGAATGTCAATCTAAAAATTGAGGTCCTGGTAGTTGGGGAGAAAGTTCCTAATGTATGGCCAGCTTTAATCCAGAGTAAGGCAAGAAAACTGTCCAAAGGCCTATCCAATGTGCCCCAGAAGGCTTCCCTATGAAACTACTCAATGAATCCACCAGTATTTTTTTGTTTGGTTGTAGCTCTTTATGCACCTGAAACTCCTTTTCTTCTAATTTTAGTCCAACCAAAACTCATTTTCCCCAATTAATAACCTAGAAACTGCAGACATTTTGTTGTTTTTCTAATTCCTAGCAAAAATAACTAATATAAATATTTTAGCACACAATGCTCTGCAGCTAATGCCAACAACTATAGCTAAGGGCTCGTTCACAATAGGTCAGTTTTCTGGTGCATTTTTGCAACAGACCATTTTTAAAAACACATTCAGGGACATTTAGTAAAAGTTCTTATTGTTAAAAATGGTGCTAATTTTCCCACAACCAATCAGATGTTAGCTTTCAAATTTTCAATAAGATCTGATTGTTTGGGGCAAAATTAGCACCATTTTTAATTATAAGAACTTTTATTGAATCTCCATAATAGAATTCAATAGTACTGTTCACACTACTGTGTTCCTATTGTGTCCGTTTGCATTCCATTCCATTGTGTTTTAAAAACGCACTGCATGCAGCATTTCTGTCCATTTTTTGCATGCATTTTCTTTATAAATCTATAGAAAATGCATTGTGAAAAAACTGACAGAAACTGACAGAAACATGGTTGTGTGTTTCTTTCAGTTTCTAGTGTGAACGAGCCCTAACTGAGCTCACTCATGCCCAGAGTAATTCCTCCAAGAAGGGAAAGATAAAAGTACACTGTAAAATTAACTTTTTAAAAATGAAGCATTTCTGTCACAGGGAGCTAGGATTCATATACCTCCCAATTTGTTTCATTGAGGAGCAACAGCATGTTCAGTTTTCATCTGCCAGGTTAGTGCCCTGGGAATTCCTATATTAAAGGGCATGTCCACCCCCAAAACTAAAATTTAACCCCTTACTGGCCACATCAAGTAGTTTAAAACAATCCTTACCTTACATTCCTGCTCAAAATAGTTCCCCTGCTGTGCCCCTCCAAAGTCCAGGAAACTGCTGTGTAGGAGCAGTGTGTGACTCATGCTGTGCCTGAGACTTCCTCAACCTCATCAAGGTTGAGGCATGCTCAGTGCAGCCCTCCCTGCCTCTCAGCCAATCACGGACGCAGCTGCCGGTCCCGCCCCCTGCTTTCAATTCCATGCAAGCAGAGGGCCTGAACACTGCAGCAGGGGAGAGAGGGCAGGTAAGTAAGAATCGGGGGACTTTCTAACAATTATCTTAATGCGGTTGGGGCTGGGGGAGCATGCCCTACCACATATCAAAAGTTAAATTTTGGGGTGGACATGCCCTTTAAAGGGCAACTGTGGTCTCCAAACAAGTTAGGGTTAAAGGAAAGCCTGCAGTATTTCCTTTATAATTAATGAGCCAACAATCACATCTCTGGCTTCACCCTGTGAGAAAAGATATTGAGGTGAATGTTCCAACTTCCTTCAAAGTACCTGGGGAAAAAATTGACAGTTGAGAAGGGGAGCCTATTAATGCACGCAGAGGCTGGTCATATGGCTACAAGCTGGTCACATGGCTGAAAACAGGAAGTGGTCCAGCAAGAAGAAATATTGCTGAACCTTTCCAGCAATAACTTCTCACACATTTTTTCTAGAGATGTGATTTCGGTTTTATTTTGAAGGTACAATGGAAGGATTTTTATATAATTTTTATTAGTTTGGAAGAATTGGAGACCACAGTTACCCTTTATAGATAGTGCTGAAGCCAGTAGGAAGTCTGGCAGAAGCAGTTTTCTTAATGCTGGTTCTCCTCACAGAAAAAAAATTGTGAGATAAAAATGATCAATCCTATCTTCCTGCCCAGGTACTTTTTATTTTAACTGTTTATTTTTTTTTAATGTAAAAAAAACTTTATATGCACTAAAGTTATCCTTTAAGTAAAACCTGTCAGTTGGTTGAAGAACGGGAGGTAAGACATGGCTCTTTAACCTCCCTGTCTTCAATCAATACATTAAAGGAATAGATCACTTTCGAGTGAACTATTCCTTTAAAGTGAAAGTAATAACTAAAGGACATTCAGCTACTAAATCATTAGTTCAGAATTGTGTAGAAATACGAGTGATACAGTACATGACCTTGATCAGCAGTTTCTGGCCCAAAAGTTAGAGAGGTAGCATTCTCATTACCTTTATTGATTTAACTACCCTTCTATAAGCCCTTTCCAGTTCAATAATGTCCTATTCAGAATAAGGAAGAAAAATATTTTATTCCCTTTAATCTATACCCCTCTTTAAACATAACAAGATTCGGTAATCTCTCTCTACCATCTGATATTTCATGTTACAACTATGCCTGTTATCTACTAGGTTCTTTTCAAGAAAAGATTAATGTAGCATGGTTTTTGCAATACTTACCTTTCTACCAGGCTTTCCTGAGCCCAGATATCTTACCTTGAACTCTTTCGGTACCTCACTGCTTTCTGACACCCCTTTTATGGCTTTTGAGCTCTATGCAAAGAAGACAAGCAGTGCAACTATTGTATGCCTTTACTGACAGCTTCAATGCAGAAGTGCAACAGAGACCGCCGAGAAGCAGAGGAGTTCAAGCTCCACAATGCTGAATGGTTATGTGCTCAGGTGAGTAAAGTACTTGAAGCAGGAGAGTTATTCACAAGGAAACAGCTCATAAAAGGCAAATACTGGTAGAGTAGGACCCAGACAAATAAATCAAACCTTTTATTAGTGGCTAGGTTAACTGTAAAATAATTTGGGGAAGGGATTAAACAAATTGCTGTCATGTATCCAAGGGAAGCATTAAAATGAACATTCAAGCAATTTGAATTAAATTGGATGTGCACTGGGCTTCTATTTTGTATGTGTGTATTTTATAATACATCGGTCACTAGTTTCTCGCTATAGTGTGTGGGTGTACACAATCCAATTTTTCTATATAGGTTGTTTGAACATCTCTGTGAGGTAAGTACTCTTATAATCTATGCACTTACTGTTCACTTATTTAGATTTTTACTTTAGTATTTTATGTTTTATAGGAATATACAGCACTGCAATAGAAAGTGCTGCTTTATAGATCTAAATAAACATTTATACAAAGCTGAACTGATCCATTAAAATATCAAATGTGGCTTCCCAGATTCCTTTTGTCTAATATTATAATGTTCTATCAACCAGACAATCATTAAGGCTACATTCACACTATGCATTGGGGAACATAGCTAGTAACATCTCACTGCAATGTTGTGCGATGTTCTCCCATGTTACCGCATAGCGGTGTCCATTTAATTCACCATTATGCGATAATGCAGCATGCAGTGCATTGTACATTTACTCCTATGAGCACATCGTTTTGGTGCGATTTCAAGCATTGACATCGCACCAAAACGTACCGTAGAGTAGGCCACACTAGTGTGATTTATCACCCCCTAGGGATCACACTTACAATCTGTTCACACGTGAGATTTGCAGCATGTGCATGTCAATGTGACTGACCACATTGTATGTCCTGCCATCCATTTTCAGAGAGCATGCGATCACCATTTTTTCCCCGGATTGCATGAGCTCCAGTTGCGAACTATTGTGCTGATCTCAGCAAAAATGAACAGTAAAGCATGCACGCTTTTTACTTGCTTTACTGATAGTGTGCAGAGTGGACTCAGCTTTACCATATGGCCCCTATTTTTTATTGACAGGCAGATTTTACAAGCTTTGTTAAAAAATTTCCCAAGCTTCCACTAAAATAAAATTAATTAAAAAATCCCTTATACTATACTGCTAATATTACTGATGTCTAAGGTTGAGTATAAAATGGAATCCAGTACCGTGCTCTGAGTCACATGAAAACTTATATTGTACTATATATATATATTCGTATAATGCTCATATTAAAATTCAGGCCAAGTATTGGTTTCTGTCAGTTACAACAATGTTTTCAGGGAAAACCCTGATACACAGTAATTGTGAAAACATGAATGTCATCCTGCTGTTTATAATGGAAAGCAATTGAGACCCTCTCCCAGTCAGATGCATTTTATAATCAGACAATGATCTTCTATACCATATATAAGAGAATGCTCACTGAATGAGTGACACTGGAATGAATAAAGCTTTGCTGAACAATAGAGAGGTTTATCTAGATATGTAAGATATGAAAGTGTCACTGTCAACATTTATCATTCTATCATAAGGGTTTGGACAGTATATGCTAATGATATGTACATGTGTTACATAAATTGGAGCAATTGTAAAGGTGGCCATACACCAGCACAATATTACTTACCCGAGCGACCGCTCACGCGACGTTCCTGCGATACTGCCGGAACCACCTCTCCCGATCTTTATACGACCGACATGCGATCGCAAAATCCATTAATTTTGCGATCGCATGTCGGTCGTATATAAGATCGGGAGAGGTGGTTCCGGCAGGATCGCGGAACGTCGCGTGAGCGGTCGGGGGTAAGTAATATCGTGCTGGTGTATGGCACCTAAGGCTAGGTGCGCACGGGAACACACTGAATGTGACATGAAGAATCAAAGTGAACTTTTGGCCAATAGGGTTGAAATGTCAGCAGGAATTATCATTGCACCAAATTTTTGGATCGGACATGTTCGTAATTTTCGGCCTTCAATAGGCCACATGATCAGTCATGTTGAAATATTGTCAGTATTCCTGTTTATTCCCAACATGCAGATTACTGATCAGATTATTGATCCGTATTCTGGCGGGCAAGAATATGAGACCAGGGGTTGGCCTGTTTGTTCCAGCTCTTGGACAATCACTTCAAATGGGATTTATCTTACAATCCCCATACAGTCAAGCTGCTTGGCAGTATTCAGTATTTAGGCAGGCTGTATTTTAATATGGGTTGGGGAGGGAGAGATAGCTAGATCCAGTAGGATGGAACATTTAACAATGTCTGGGGAAACCTGCACATATAGACGAACGTCTAATCTATCTAATACTTTTAGCGCCAGCTGTTTCCTTTACTTATGAATTACCTTTCTCCTGGCCCATTGATTTTGCAAAAAAGGTCAGGCTGCTCCTTTGCAGGAACATCAGATGGTGAATTCTTATGTGTGGGCGCCTTTAGATTATCATCTGCCATGATCTATATCACACCGTTTTGTTGACAAGTATCTACTGTGTGTACAGAGCTTTGCATTTTGTTCTTGTTATTTTATTGGTAATGAGATCCATAAGAAAAAGTCTACAATAATCCAATATATGAAGAACCATTTAGCTTTCCTGTCAATATCCAATAAAATTATTCTTCAGCTCCCATCTTACAAATAAAACCAACAAACTGGTAGCTATAACAGCTTTAGCTCCAAAGATCAAAAAAGATTCAATAACTAGAAACTCCTATATATGCAACCTACACAGATTAATCCATCAACATGCAATCTGCAGTTTTTAGACAAAATATCAGTGAAAATAGGAAACTGTCGGAATGTATTCTATTCTTAGTTATTTTTGTCAAGCACTGAAAGGGATTTCAGCTTTCTATGATTAAGTTCTGACAGCTTGTTTCTCTCTGTTTGTCTTTTACTTGTATAAGATTCTAACACAAGGTTAAAAAAATGTTTTTACTAGCAACATTAAACACTTTTTTGCCTGAGAAGGCAATGTGATTCTCTCCTGGCCAAAATACCAGCTGCTCAGCAGTCACTTCCTTATTGTGTGAACACTGTCTCACCTGTTCGAAAGATTCTCTGCCAGTCTTTCACTATCACTCTCCAAGCTCCGTTGTCATGAATCACATCCATGCAAAGAATAGTGTTAACAGCACAGGGTATACCAAGGAGAATACTTTATATAAAGGAGCAGAATTATTTTAGTTCTTTCTACTCTGGACATTGCTGTTAATTTTCTGCATTTGCATTGTCCAATAATTTATAAAACAACAAGTTTTTGTTATATCAAATTGCGTACATTTCTGTGTAACTTTAAGAGGATTTCTTAAAACATACACACAAAGCCAGAACATATCCAGCAGGGCACGTTACAGTAAACACAGCACAGGGGGATTCTCCAAGTAATTAAAGGGCATGTCCACCCTTAAAAATAGTTTTTGATATGCTGCTCCCCCATGTCTGGTAGCCCCAACCACATAGTTAGTATTTTCCAAAAGCTCCCCAAACTCTTACTTACCTCCCCTCGTTCCTCCGCTGCACTGCCAGCCCTCTGCTTGTGAGAATGCAAGCAGAGGGGCGTGACGGCAGTCGCGTCTGTGATTGGCTAAGCGGCAGCCAATCACGGACGCGGCTGCCGGTCACTCAGTGCAGGGGAAAGAGGAGAGGTAAGTAAGAGTTTGGGGAGCTTTTGCAAAATACTAACCATGGCGGTTGGGGCTGCCAGACATGGGGGGCAGCATATTAAAAGGGTTTTACGTAGGGGGAGGGATGTAGAACGGAGGGAGGGGGAGGGAGGGGGAGGGGGAGGGGGGGGAGGAGGAGGGGGGAGAAGGGCTGCAGTACGCAGACAAATATCTACCAGAGGCAAGGTAGCAGGCAGAGCCCTGCTATCCTCCTGGTGGACAGTTTTTGGACTTTAGGGGGGGTCTACAGGAGAACCATATGGAGCTGGGATGTGAGGTAGGATTACACTACACTACATGGTGGGGCCATTACTGGGGGGGATTATAGTTTTGGGGGTGGACATGCCCTTTAAAGGCCATCAATACCGTCCTGGCCCTCCACCAAATAAAACTACCCAGGGTAGCTTCTATGTCTTCACCCCTGGATTTAGCTTTAATAACTGGAACGCTCTATTAAACGTTCTGTAGCCCCCACCCTTTTTGGACTGGGGTCTAACCAATGGAAAAGTATGGGTGTATTGCTGTCCTTTATTCTGTACACTCCAAACACATTACTGCAGTAAATATAATAGTTTTTACAACTCCCAGGCAAAAAAAAATAGTCAAACACTCAGTGGACATGTTTCTGCATTTAAATGAATAAAGAAGCACCAAAAATATTAAATAATATATATAATATATCTATATATATATATATATATATATTTATTATTATATATATGTTTTTATATATATTTCATTCATTAAAGTCTAAAAAGTCTATATAAAGGCTATAAACGTCCCTGATAATGCATATCACTGTATTATTATTCCAATTATTTTGGTGTAAATTAGGCAATAATCCTATTGGGTTGCATTTGTACCAATGTGAAAATAACACTTTTTACATTACAATTATTACACAATACAAAACAGACAAATCAAAGATTTTTGCCCTCTTACATCCTGGTTGAAATCCATATAGAAATCCTGTTTCAACTATAATGACTTGAAGCAGCTTTAGCACCTGAGGGCTTTATTTATCCTTGCACACAAAGGACACAATCCAAATACATCATGAAAAGCAATATGATGTAGGAATAAAACGTTTCTTAAGTTTTAAATCTAGGGATTTACTGTGGCTCTTTCTTTAAAGCCTGGAAGACATGCCGTTAAACAAGGAATAAAGGAGATTAGAGATTTTAACAGAATGGGAAATATAAGATACGTACACACAATCAAAGCAACCCAAGACAAAATCTGGTCTTAAGGTTTGTACGACCCCCAACCGAACGCTTACACGTGGACGAATCTCAGCCGAAACGGCCGTTCGTCGCGTGTAGCGCTCGGCCGTCGGGGATTGTTGCTCGCTCAAAAATTAAGTGTGTGTAAGAACCTTTAAAGGAACATTATACTAGCCAATTATGTTTTGTTTTTTTTAAAAATAGAATTTGTTATTTTAAAGGGGTAATGCACAAATAAATATATTCCAAGAAGAATAACCATAATCTGTCCATCCAAAAATTGATGATCTATTAGGAAAACTATTGTTAGTGCAAATAAAGAGTATCACATACTATACTTCCTTTTTGTATGCTAAAAGTGCATTAGTATGGCTACAATCAATTTAACTTCTGTGCATAAAAAAATGATTACTTCCTGTTTGCTGGACCCTTAATAGTGTCTGTTCCAGGGTTGATTCAGTTGCTCAGTAGAGATCTGAGCATGTTTGACCCATCCAACAGCCAATCAGTAGAAATTACTGTTAGGAACATTTCAAGAAAGTGGAACATCCTCGGAAGAAGAAGCATTGCAGATCCTGACATAGCAGCTTACTAATGACCACAGCAAAGCACAACAATGGGTAAAACCATCAATTAACATTTCAAAAATAGAAAGAAATAGATAGAAAATAAGAAAATGTGTTGACTATCTAGGTATTTGTCATATAGATAAAGAGTTATGATTTTTCCACTTAACTTTCCCTTTAACTTTTCATGCTTGGAGTGGAAACTATTTTTGTAAGAGATTATTGTTTTAAATGTTATCATTTATACAGCTTATGCTGTATAAATGATACAAGTGGGCCAAAAGAATACAAGTGGGCCACAAGAAAGCATCATGTCATCAGAGTTTCTATGTATGTTCTCAAATACCCACCACTAGGGGAGTCCGGTTGGTGTGAATGAACACAAATATGGAAAAAAGAATATAAGACAAACATGACAAGCAGAGCATTTATAAATGAATATTAAATAAAATGAGCGCAACCCCCCTCAAAAAAAAAATCTTACACTTGATCCTGACTGCCCTTTAAGCTACTCAGTAGATTTACTTTTAAAATCAGGGATGTCATAGGGAGTTATAGTTGTTTCTGGTTTAAATATAAAGGAATTTACAATGACAATATCCTGTTAAAGGCTCAGTGGTATTTCAAATACAAACTGTCATAACTAGAGATGTCCAAACTTCGCAAAATCTGGTCTGCTCGAGGATCCGCAAATTTTCGAAAAAAATGTGAAAATTTGAGAATACGCCAGCGGACCCATTAAAACCTATTAAAATAAAAGTTCGACAAAATCCGTTCTTCGAAAAATGAGGATTCTTCGAAAATACAAGGATTCTTCAAAAATACGGACCCAAAAATGTGGCTTGCTCCGTCCAAAAATGTGCAAAATCCTCGTAATTTCGAAAATTTTTGAAAATGCGGTTTGGAAAAGTTCAGAAGGCGGAAAACCGGAAAATCTGCGATATCTGCCGTTCGCAAATGAGTTAAATCCGCCGCGGATCCGGGTTCAGATCCGCGAACTGGGCCATCACTAGTCATAACTGAAGAAACCATCTTGTGTAGGCAGAACAGGTTTAATAATTGTAGAAAAACATCTTTTAGACATGCTATTTGTACGCCAAAGTAATGTGCACGCTATAAAAACATATGCCCTGTGTGCTGGTGCAATTCTTTCCATTCAATGACAGAGCCACCTTGGGCTGATGTTTGAAACTTGTCCCTTTGATTGGAAGGCGATTTATAATAACCAACCCATTTTCCTAGCAGTCATTAAGGACAAACAGCCTTTACTTCTTCTTAAAATTATACCATTTCCTCTGACTTTAAAGTGCCTGTCACACTCTGGGACTAATTCTCCCTGACAGCAGGAAAACAGTTCTAGATAGATAAAATTATTTCATCCAGGACAGATCCCAACTGCTGTCCAGTGAATGGCAATGACTCCCCCCCCCCCCCTTTTACTGACCTGGGCTTATCATCATTAATCTATCGATCCATGTATTAGGAAGAGCAGTAAATCCCTTTTTTCAGAATGTGTGCAGTCAAGACAAATGCTGCTATGTCAGCAGAACAGAGAATGACCCCCATAGTGACTGACAGAGTTAAACTTTATGGTTAAACTGTCCCACACTTTGGTCATTATTTGGAACCTTTTACCAAACACTTGAACCAGGTCTAATTCACTGGTCTCACCATTCCATCTATATAGAACTGGTTATCAGCCTGAATGATGAAGTAGGCAGGTAGAACATTATTAAATACAATAGACTGTATACTATTATACACAATCATAATGAATCCCCATTGTATCCTTTCCTTTAGCCTAACATCATCCATCTGACTGACAGCACTGTGTTAAGTTACTGGTAACCGGTATGGCAGCATCTTCTCATCCTGGGTACCAACCAGAGCCATCCTCCTCAGCGGGGAATCCTATTGGTTAACACGCTCGCTCATGTACCACAGCACACACACAGTCACCCAGGGGCTACTTACCGCGGTCCCTTGCCCAATGGGAGAAGGAGGAACAGATGAGCAGGAGGGCTCCCATCATACAGATCTGCCCCAGTAGAAGATCCTTCCTTTTCCTGCGGGTATTCACCCTCTTCTGTCCCTTGGGTAACGCTGAGACCATCATTCCCCGGCACCGCTCTACATCCATCCTGCCAACTGCCCTGGGCTTAGCAGCTCTTTACGGGGACACTCTGTCTCCAACAGCCGGACAGTGAGACCGATAGGGGACCGGCACTTTCTCCCGACCGGACTTTGTTTCCTTCCCCGCTGTCTGTGCCTGTCAGTCAGTCCAATGGATCCACATGGCCGGCGGGATAGTCAGGGACAGAGCGGGATGCTGTGCCATCGGTGGGAGCGATCAGGACGAACCGTTCCCTGTCCCTGTAGGACTGAGACTGACTGAGCCCCGGACTATCCCACAGATCCGATCCCTCCTCCCCCTCCCCCAGTGACTGGCAGGGCTGCCAATGGGCAGTTATTCAGGCCATGGGAATGAATGGGAATGAAGCCCGATAGCGGTGTCCTTAATGGAAATGCCCCAGTTATAACTTACTGCACTCAGGGACCGGGTACAGTGACACCGCCAGTGCAGTTATCTACCGGCCGCAGTCAGTGTTTCCGTTATTACTGGAGTTGGTCACATGGAAGTCGGTCCCTAAAAGGAGGGGGCGTGGCTCTCCCAGTCCGCTGGAAACTTTACAATGTGAGCGGCATTTAGCTTTGAGGCACTGTGCAGGTAGGAGGGAGCACGTAGGAGGGGGCAGAGAGGAGGGGCAGGGAGGAGGGGGCAGGTAGGAGGCAGGGAGGAGGGGCAGGTAGGAGGAGGCAGGTAGGAAGGACAGGGAGGAGGGGGCAGGTAGGAGAGGCAGGGATGAGGGGGCAGGTTGGAGGGTCAGGTAGGAGGAGGCAGGATGGAGGGGGCAGGTAGGAGACAGGGAGGAGGGGGCAAGCAGGAGGGTCAGGTAGAAGGAGGCAGGGAGGAGGGGGCAGGCAGGAGGGGCAGGTAGGAGGAGGCAGGTAGGAAGGACAGGGAGGAGGGGGCAGGTAGGAGGCAGGGAGGAGGGTCAGGTAGGAGGAGGCAGGATGGAGGGGGCAGGAGGAGGCAGGTAGGAGGGGCAGGGAGGAGTGGGCAGGTAGGAGGCAGGTAGGAGGGTGCAGTTGGTCCCTAATCCTCCCGCAGTCTAAAGCTTCGTACACCTGATACACACAGTCCCAGTTATCGTCTATGGGTCACAGGTCCCGAACATATTAACATTATTCATCTGAGGAATGTGATGGGGGCAGCTGGATAGGCAATGAATGGACTAGTAACCAGGGACATAACTACCAGGGCTGCAGGGAGCCCTTGACCAAGAAGGGGCCCCATTTTGTGCTAAGATTCCAAAACTACCAGTCTGTGTGCCAACTGTTTTACCAGTGGTCTGTATACCAAGCATTTTTACCATTGTCTTTGTGCCAAGCATTTAACCAGTTCCTGGCTGTGTGCAGTGCCAGTTTTCCAACCAGTTTATCAGTTTATCAGTGTCTGCATGCCAAGCATTTAACCAGTCTTTGTGCCAACTATTTTACCAGTGGTTATATACAAAGCATGTTACCAATGATTATTTGGTTTGCAGCCGATTTGTGTTTGCAGCAGTGTTGGGGGCCCATGCCCAAATTTTGCATCAGGGCCCATAAGTCTGTAGCTACGCCACTGCTAGTAACATGGAATATAATGGATGGATGGATGGATAGAGAGAGAGAGAGAGATATACAGAGATAGATAGATAGATGATAGATAGATAGATAGATAGATAGATAGATAGATAGATAGATAGATGATAGATACATTGATAGACAGATAGATAGATAGATAGATAGATAGATAGGCAGACAGACAGACAGCCAGACAGCCAGACAGAAAGATAAATATATAAGAGAGATAATAGATGGATAGATGATAGACAGATTATATACATATAAATAGAATATAGATAGATAATAGATGATTTATAGATAGAAAGATAGATAGATAATAAATGATAGATAGAAGATAGATAGATAGATACATTGATAGATAGATGATAGATAAATACATTGATAGATAGATAGATAGATAGACAGACAGACAGCCAGCCAGACAGATAGATAAATATATAAGAGAGATAATAGATGGATAGATGATAGACAGATTATATACATATAAATAGAAGATAGATAGATAATAGATGATTTATAGATAGAAAGATAGATAATAGATGATAGATAGAATATAGATAGATAGATTGATGATAGAGATAGACAGGTAGGTAGATAGGTAAATATATAATAGATGGATAGATGTGATAGACAGATTATAGACATAGAAATAGATGATTGATAGATAGATAGATAGATAGATAATATAATAAAAATAATAGATCAGGGCACTCCTTGGTCTTACACAAAAACAAGCGGGTTTATTCATATCACATCAAGTGATGTGAATAAACCACTTGTTTTTGTGTAAGACCAAGGAGTGCCCTGATCTATTATTTTTATTATATTACTGGATCTGTTGGGAGCACCCTGGCAGTTGTACTTTGAGCGTGAGTGCCAGTCCTTGTCTATTTACTTAGATAGATAGATAGATAGATAGATAGATAGATGATAGATAGATAGACGATAGATAGATAGATGATAGATAGATAGATATATAGACAACTGTGTCACCTCAAACCACCAGTAAAAGTCTGGCTTAAAATCTTTGATAGTGTCATCTACCTGATCCTACTCTATAGCAGTGAAGTATGGGGCCTTGTCACTTTTCCAGACCAATCGAAATGGGAATCAGTCACACCAGAAATACTCCATCTCGAATTCTGTAAGCACCTCCTCCAAGTCCATCGCAGTACATCAAACAGCGCTTGTTGGGCTGAGCTTGGCAGGTTTCCATCACTGCTTGAAATGCAAAAAAGGGACTTATCATTCTGGGCTCACTTACAGAACAGTAGCCCCAACTCTTACCATCATAAAGCCTCACTACACAACAAAGACAAAGAAAAGCCATGTGCACTGAAACAACTCATCAGCTCCCTACTAACATCAAACCAACATCCACAGAGCCTGTCAAAACCTCAAATCATAACCAAGAGCCATTGGATATATGGATGAATGGAAGAAAGAAATAAAAAAAACTCCCAGAAATAACATATACAGGCAGGATAGAGACTACAAACTGCCCCCCTACCTGGAAAATATCAAAAACCCTAAAGAAAGACAAGTCCTAAAGGTTCGTACGCAAGTACGATTTTCAGCAGACCTCCGAGCCCTGACTGACCCCGATCACGGCTCACATGCGACAAACGTCTGTCTTGGATGATAGTCACGCATGTGTATGAGTTCGTTCAGGGGTCGTTCGCCTGGTGGATCGACGAACGACCCCCGACTGAATGCATACACACGCACGACTACCACCCAAAATGGCCATTTGTCGCGTGTGTGAGTCATGATCTGGGGTCAGTCGGGGCTTGGAGGTCTGCTGAAAATCATACACGTGTACAAACCGTAAGTCTTTACAGACTTAGTGCCCATTATGCCCTACTGTAAACCACTCTATAATAACGTGTTTTATTATTTTTTGTTTGCTTTGGCAATGTCAACATGTAAATTTATCCTGCCAATAAAGCACTTTTTGATTTGATAGAACATAGATATATAATAGATAGCTGGATAGATAATAGATAGAATATAGATAGACAATAGATAGATTATACATCGATGAAAGATAGATATAGACAGGCAGATAGATAGATAGACTGACAGATATGGATATATAATTGATGGATAGATAGATATGGATAGATAATTGATGGATTGATTGATTGATAGATATGGATAGATAATAGATATATAGTTTAGATAGATAGATAGATATGGATAGATAGATATGGATAGATAATAGATGGATTGATTGATTGATAGATAGATATGGATAGATAATTGATGGGTGGATTACTAGAGGAGAATTTCCTCTTAAAAAAATCCAAGCAGATGGAAGGAGGAATTCCAACATTGAATGTATGACTGCCTAGCAATGCAGAAAAGCAGAAAGATATATCTGATATATATATTATATATATATAGTTGATATATCAACTGAACTTGATCACAATGAACTTGAAGTTTAGTTTTGAAGACGTTCGCTGTCATCCGACTGGCTTTCTCAATTCAGAATGACTTGTACAAGAATCTGTGGCATTATGTACCCTGGAAAATCCCAATTAGCATATCACAGCCAGGTGTTAAGGGCGTGATTGCCATGTGGCTAAGAGGTGTTATAGGAACGCCCAGGGTAAGGTATCAAAACAACATTGTACATGGCAGACAGTTGGTGTCGAACCCCCAAACCTCTATTTAGGCTTGGTTTCTTTATTTTCACATAAATGGCCTCCTTGACACCTCTCTTGAACCAGTCACGTTCCTTTGCCAATATGTTAACATTACAATCTTCAAAGGTATGTCCTTTATCCTTAAAGGACAATTATACACACCTTCTCTCCACTCCTCTTCTTTGTTCATTAGCTTTTATCCAGGGTGAGGACCTGAACTGCTAGGTCCTTACCCCTGGGTTTGCATAACTTACAGCAGAGTCTTAGAGCAATGCTGCTCTGGTAGGCTCCGCCCCCTCCTCCCCATCGGCGACAAGGCCAATAGGAAGGCACGCTTGTCCTTTAAGATGCAGGTACACGGCTGTGTATTGGGATTTTCCAAGGTACATAATTGCCACAGATTCTTGTACAAGTCATTCTGAATTGAGATATTAATACATTATATAAACAGACAGATAGATAGATAAATAAGTAGATGGATAATTCACAGCTTTCCGAGTGTCTCTAGAAGACTTGCAATCCAAATAGGTAACAAAGGTCCATATGCACACTAACCCTGAATGGGTGCACAAAGTCTAATTCCCCTACTTCAAAGGGAATGAAGTACTGAAGAGAAACAAAGTAGACCTGCACTCCAATGTGAACGATTTATTGTGAGCGAAACATCAACAGGTAACACAACATTTCGAGGGTAACACGCCCTTCATTGGCTCACAATAAATTGTTCACATTGCAGTGCAAGTCTACTTGCCCTACCTCCTAAATATCCAAGAACAGCAGATTAGAGGTGGACTTCCATCCCAACCAAACTACATGCTGTTATTATCAAGTCCAAGTACTGTACTTTAGCAATGTCCCCAGGTTGAAGCCCAAAACCTTTTGATCTTTTATCACCTGTTTTGTATTGACAGTAAAACCAGCAATCTTTTTAGATAGATTAGACAATCAAATGTCAAATCTTATGTCTGTACATAGTGATGATCAATCAGACAGTGCAACATCCGGAATAATGATGCAGCCCAAAAACATAGCTTGAGGTCCCACAAAAACAGCTGTGCAAATAGCAGTACATTAGCATAAACACTGCCACTTTGTGACCTAGAAAGTGTTTTGTGGGGCATTAGGATGGTGTGGCACAATACAGCAGGCTCTTTGAATATGGGCACTACAGTATGTTTGCACATGGCCCCAACAGTTAAAGTTACTACACCTTAATTTACCTGGGCAACAACATCTAATAAATATTTAGATGTTCAAATAAATCACGAGATTTTAACTCTTTGTATGCTATACACTACCTTCCAATGATCTGCTCCCTACCTTTCAATGATCTGCTCCCTCACATCTCCTATGCAACATTAGAGACTGATGACAATTATTAATATGACATGATTTCTGAAACAATGACAGACCCTGTACCCACAGGTGTTTTGAAGCATCTTCAGAGAGATTTATTCAATTTCATTTGAGGTTACAAAGTGTTCAGCCTTTGGTCCCCCACCTAGGAAGAAATGTACCAGAGGAAAGCCTCACAGCATTCACTCCGTGAAATAAAATACAAATAAAACGAGACACCTGTATAAAAGCACTTAAGACTCATAAATGAACAAGAAACATTATTATAACCAGGAATTTATATCTCTCAATATAAACCTAACAAAAAGTGAATTTAGCTCATATAGCAGGCCAGCTACAACTCTAAATAATATGTATATATAAATATAGAAAATATAATGCAGATAATCATTAAGGATAAAATTCAGTCTCACTAAAAACTTCTAATGAGTATAAGTACTAAAATAAATATAATATAAATAATCGAAAATGTATATTTAGATATATATATATATATATATATATATATTTATGTACCGGTATATATATATATATATATATATATCTCAATGATCAAGTCCAAATTTACCAAATGTATAGTCCAGTATCCTCCACAAGTTGGATGTTAGAAAGTTGACTCAGATTGTAGGTATAAAAGCGATGTGAGCACATATAATAAAATAAATATGGATATTAGGGTGGGTAGCTGAAATATAGTTCATCACCAATCCCGAGAGAGTTCTTCTGGATCTATTTGTTATCCCTGTTGTCCCCCAGACCGCTAGGGTCCTGTGTGTAGCTACACCGGATTTCCTTCTCTGACCACTCCTTAGAGCCAAAAAGTCACTGGCTTTCTGCCTCCTGTGTGAGCTACCTGAGGAAGTGAAACACATTGTGATGACATCACATACCCAGAGGTTACCACAAGACTGCATTGGTGTAACCCTCCCAGCAAAATTATAATGCCCCCAGCTCCCTCCACATGGCTTGGGGGAGGCTGTATCTGGCATAGAAAAAGTAACAAGTTGGGGCCCCCTCCTGGCTCCCCAGCCCCCCTTCTCGCCATGGTAGTTATGCCCCTGACCATTGATTTAAGGTTAATATTTCGACTACAAAAGCGACTTCATGGTGAAGCATGTGTAATTACCGTGATTTTTACATTACCTGGAGGTTTATAGTTATAATGAATTAGGGAGTAATAGGGAATGGATATTGTCCTCCACAACCAAAAAACTTTTCCTTTGTACCATAGTAACTGCCATTTTATAAATTTCCATTAACACAAGTGACAATCTTGGGCCTTGCAGCTGTTTGAACTCTGACCATTAACAGCAACTCAGCTGCTAGACAATGTCAAGAGTAAGTTGGATTTCACAACAGCTGGATGGGTGTGAATGTGCCTCCCCTGGTAAATATATGCTTATCTTTGCTAATAGCTGAACAGTTGCAATGTTACTCTTCTGGTTCAGCTTGGCACCCTTGTTAGGAAAACATCCCTATTACGTTAATTAGCCTGCCAAAGAGGGATGAATATTTTGCTGATTAATTACCTGTCATTCATTTGTTCTTTAACTGCTTCTGAGCTTCTGTACCATTAGCATATCCCTGGAAATTTGTATGGGGGAGTATAGACAAGGCAGCAAAAATCTTAGGGAGAGGTGGGCCAAAAGGAGCAAAAAGCCCTCCACAGAGCATATAAATGGAGCAGAACCTTATAACAGAAGGCATCTTGCAGTCTCATGCTACATGAATAGCATTGCCCACAAAATCTAAGAAACAAGAAGTAATTTCTTACTCCCATGTTCCCCAGAGTAAGGGGCGGAGATATGCAAAATTCTTCTTTATGTCCCTTGGTTTATGTATGTGTCCAGAACCGCTGGCTTAATAACATGCAGTATAGCCTAATATATAGAGCCAATCATCTGACTTGCTGACATAACATGTCTGATGAACTGTTTCCAACCCCTTGCCATTTGAAGTTCGTAAACTGCAAGGTCCTCACCTTATGGGTGCAGTATTGATTAGCGAATAAACTTATCGTAACTTAAGCGGGCCATACACGCACCAATAGTGATTGTACAATGGGTATTGGTTTCATAAAAATGTAACTGTCTGACAAAATTGGACAGAAATTAGACAATCGGTCATAGAAGAACAATTTGGGTATATACCATTATTCTGACCAGAATTGGTGCATGTATGGCCTCCTTTACTCCCGCCACTCCGGGGTAACTCAAGTCCCAGACTGAAGAGAGAAGCCAAAAGATGACAGGACCGACATGGGAAACTAACAGTAAGTTAAACATCTGATCAAAACTGAGGGATGAGGACCTAGCAGTTTAGGTCCTTGACTTGGGAACTTCCAATGGTGAGAAGATGAGGGGGATCGTGGTATAATTATAATAAGTATAATTGTCCTTAACATCATGGTTGCTGCTGCTTTAATGTGACTTACTGACGTTACAGGCATGCTGCGGGCAAGAACTGGTCAGGATATTAAACAGTCAGGCCATGCAGCTCTCTGTACACTCCCGTGTGTGTACAGGATAACATACATGGGACATTTCAAGAAATGTGAAGCACAAACAACAGTTGCTAAAAACCTTCATCTGACACAGATAGCTCACATTCAATTGGTAAAATACATTCTCAGGGTGTCTTAACAGAAACATTAACCACTTCATTTGCTTGTTTTGAATCTCTTCTGAAAATACAGTAGGACAACAATCCTACAAATAAATAAGAACTTCATCTGGGGCTGTACTTAGACATGTGGAGAACTCTTGGTCTTTCAGCCTTCTGAAATATTCAGCTAATGGAGGATACCAGTAATTATCGCTCTGCTTCTGCTATATGTACAAAAGTAAAATCTTAAACAGCTAGAGGGAATGTGTGTTAAATCTGCCCCTGTGATTGTGATCAGAATGCACTGTAGACTGGCTATACACAACTTCATTGTCTATAAGATGCTGCAAACCATTTTGGAACATTGGAAATTGTTTGGAATCGATCTTGAACAGCTTTTAGCTTGAAATCTGCCCCCCAAAAAGCTGTAAGTAGTGTAGGTGTGATGGAAGACTAAAAAAAAAATTAAATTTAAATTTTTCGACCTAATCTAAAAATGAATACATGTGCATAGAATTTAATCTGAGGTCTGTATGTTGGGTCATGCCTTCTATCCAGAGTTTGTGTTGTGTTTGTACATGGGCTCGGTATCCCCCCTCCCTGACTTATCTCATTAAGGCAGCACTGGAGAGAGAGAGAGAATTTCCCACCATGCAATTTACACATTCCAGCTGTCACCATTCCAGCGACAGCAAAACTGGACCCAGCAGAAGAGTTTATGGTAATAAGGCACCTGATTGACAGCTGAAGGATAAAATGCTTTAGATTGGATATCTAAAAAAATAGGGACAGATCAACAGGGGCTTACCTACAGGGGCCCGGTCCCCCCCTATGAGATTGGAGGCCGGGCCCCTGACCCCCTCCTCCATCCACGATCTCTGCAGCAACCAGCCATTTTTTAAACAGCTGGTCGCGCATATGAAGGAAACATACGCGCGATCAGCTGTTTAAAACACAGGACCCGACTTCCAGAGCCGAACCAGAAGACCTCTTTTTAACAGCTGATCGTGCCTATGTTTCCTTCATACGTGCGATCAACTATTTAAAAATAGCTGATTGCTGGAGATATTGTTGGCTTGTGGTGGGCCCTACTATCATCTGGGCCCCCCCCCCCAGGGGTGGTGAGGGTGGTAGTTGCACCTCACCACTGCAGACCAACAGACATTAGATTCTAGTAATGAGCGTTTTTTTGTGCATGTGTGGTTTTCTTTTCTTCTAGAAAACAAACATTTTTTTCTTATCATAGCACCACAATATGTAGACACACCTAGAAACATACCATATTTGGATCTTTATATCAGATATCAAAATGCATGGACAGTTCCAATTAAATATCTTTTCACATCATTACAATCAGTTAAAAGCTCTACAATATCTATAAAAACCCAGTCTACACCCCTTCCTATAAATAAGAGACAGAAAGAGTAAATTATGGATCTGTTTCATTACTTGTTATAAAAATGCAAAATATGGACCCATGAAAATGCCCAGAACATGATCTTCAATCTAACGCATAAAGCAGCATGGTTCACTGGAATCTAGCTGATTCGCTGCCGCTCATAAAACTGCAATTTACATTCTCTGAAAGGTGCTGGAGGGTGGCAGCACAAGGTGACATTTCAGAATGGTCCTTGAAACCATATAATAGAAATCCTGGGCATAACATCATGCAGAGCAAATGGGAAATGATAATACTGTAAGCCTGAAATTCACAATAGCTCCCAATCTAGTGTTTTATTTAAAAAAAAAAAACAAAACACAGCAAATCTATGTCATTGATAGAGATGGACTAGAACTCGAACTCGAGTTCGAGCCAAACTATTCGAATTCGAACAAATTTGGACTTCTCGAACTATCCCGGGACCCGGATTTTCGTTATTTTCGGACTTTCGATAAATATCGAATGTTCGACCATTTGAATGTGCGAGTAAAATGCCTATTATACCTATACGTGAGCATCGAATCCGCGAGTAAAGGGTCCATTAAAACCTATACGCAAGCATCGAATCTGCGAGTAAAATGTCCATGGTATCTAGATGCAAACGCGAGCATCAAATCCGCGAGTAAAGTGTCCATTAAAACCTATATGCGAGCATAGAATCCGCGAGTAAAATGTACATGGTACCTAGGCGCGAACGAGTTCGAAAATAGCGCGAGTGAGAGTTGATTTTGATTTTGAATGTCCTGGATATTGGAACATGTTCCCCAGACCATTTCCCAGGTCCCACAGCCATTTACATTAAGTTACCATTGATATTTTAATTGTATTTCATTAGAACTTTTCAAACTATTTGACTCCCATTGACCTTAATGGGTCCGTTTTCAAACTTTAGAACTTTCCATATAGTTCAAAAGTTCGAAAACGGACCGAACTTTCGAAAGTCATTAAGATAAAACCTTCTGTAAAGTTCAGTAACAGGGAACCTGCAGTTGTTTATATGCAACAAATCTCCCAGCGAAATAGCTTCTAGATAAAAACTATTTAACTGCTGTGAATGGGGCAATATTTAGTAGTTTTTCATTGCCTTGCAATAAACAGAGGATACATTTAGCATTTGGTGCATGTTGCCCTGTGCATGCCTTGCCTTAAAGTCTCTGGTGATTTTGAACACAATAAATATGGGAGCACCTCAAAAAATCACCTACTGGGGAAATGTAAGGACACAGAAATACAGTATTTTTTTTTTCCTAGCTGAGATTTTTCAACCGTAGTTTTCCTTTAAAGGCAGAGGAGTTACTATGGGGGAGAAGCCTTTTGATTGCAGTGGGGCTGACTTGGTACTCCCCCTTACACTGATATCACCCCATCCAGGTGTAAATGACACAGAGTGGTCATGTACAAATACAAATACATTTACAAAAAAGATTTCGGTTATTTAAAAACATGTCCTGCTGCTAATATGAGACTCTAAAACATGGCTGCCCTACACACTTTCTATAAATAAGATAAGAATACAAGTATCCCCACCCCAAGTATCTTTGGTTCGCTCCACTCATGCGACGAAACATCAAGGTAAAAACTAGAAAAAATGAGATCCTGGTAGTTCAACGACACCAAACAGTATGCCAAATCGTGCTTTATTGGTCCTCCATACTACATGTTTCGGATCAAGATCTCTTGTAGTATGGAGGACCAATAATGCCCGATTTGGCATACTGTATGGTGTCGTTGAACTACCAGGATCTCCACCTGGGGTGGGTTAGGGTGAGACTAAAAGAGGTTGGATTAATTTTGGGAGGCAGGGGATTACTGCTTTGTTGTGCAGCCTAATTGTGTGGAAAGAGTAAGCATCAGTGGTGTAACTAGGAATCACTGTCCCCCCAGCAAGACTGGGACTCGTGGTGTTGGCGCTATCGCTTTAAGATCTGCAAAAATTTGTGATTGCATGCTCTCCAAAAAGTAGATCGCAGCATAGCACACCCAGTGTAGCTAACACTAGCATGGACTTTTTAACACGCAGTTCCTGATTGGATTGCATGTTAAAATGCGCTAGTGTGGCCTAGCCCTTAATCTCGGGTTAAATGGGAGTATGGGAATGCCTAAAGGTGGCCATACACATGGTCAGTCAGGAAAGACAGAAAATCTCTGTCTGTCGGTATTGCCTCCCTTTTCTTTAACATAAAGAGAGCCGATACCATCAGCCCATGTATGGCCACATGGACGAACAATCCCCATACTGCGTATGGCTGATCGGTTGGGTCCATGTGTGCCGTTCCTATCGCAATGTGATGACAGATACTAATGTGATTTGTCGGCACATTTGTCCTGGTGGACTCCTGGTCTCAAATTTCTTGGTGGGCCCCAGTCCGACACTGTTTAAAAACAGCTGATTGAGCATATGAATGAAGCATAGGCCTGATCAGCTGTTTAAAAGACTGGACCCAAACTTCCGGTTCAGTTCCGGAAGTTCGGGTCTGGTCTTCTAAAAGCTGATTGCGCATTTGTTTCATTCATACATGTGATCAGCTGTTTAAAAACAGCTGATTGCAGCAGAGAAGGCTTGTGGCAGGCCCTACTACCGTCCGGGCCACCCAGTGGTCGTGGGGATGGCCTGGATGGAAATGTTCTACATTTCTACTGATTGGCTGTTGGATGGATCAAACTAATCAGATCTTCACTGAGCAAAATCAATCCAGGGACTGAAACCATAAGAGACACAATAAGGGGTCCAGCAAACAGGAAGTCACAGAGAAATTGATAGAAGGGCAGATTATGGGCATTAAAATGAAAATTAAAATACTACCCTTTTCTTGAAAGTATATGTTACTGTGATGAATTTGCCCTGAGATGAATAATAAAATCAATATATATCCCATTTACGCATTTTCAGAATTATTATTTCATCAACTGTCAAGTGTAAATTTTTCATTTAAAATATTTTTTCCATCTGACAATTAGAACCAAATTGAATCTTGGTTGTGGTTGAACATGTCAGTGTGGCCGCAAACTAAATCCATTTACTGGCAGGAGAGGACAGATCCCCAATCTCTGGACACAATAAAGCTGGGTACAAACAGTAACAATAAAGTTTAAACCAAGGGTGTGGAGTTGTAAAAGGTAAGTTTTGAGGTGCACACCCCTATCTCCATGATACGAAACTGTAAAGGTTATAATCAAAAGTACTGAAAGGGAGGCACACGCCAACAGTGCTTTACAGCATAACTTATTTATTTTTGAACAAAGTCCAAAATACACACAACGTTTTGATAAAGCCCCGATACCTTCAGATCCGTGTTTGCAGTTTAATTTATTGGACACTATAGAGTTCAATGAGGTTGTCATTAGAAACAATGAGTGCACTTACCACAACTAATAAAGTGCTAATTAACACCCATACTGCACCTAATCAGCATTTCCTTCATCCATCCAGTAATAAAATATCTTTTATTAAAACACTTTTATTATTAGACATAATTACTGCATTCTCAGATCATACATACAATTATATACAGTTTATACTAAATATATTACATAAAGAGTTTCATAAACAATGATACTAATAGATTAATGAACCCAACATGGAAGTCAAACTTTGCATTTCCAAAATGAATTTATTCCAGTCACGGCCGGGACCTGTTACCTGTTAAACCCAGTGAACCTCACAAGGCTGCTGGCTGCATTATATCCACATATTGTAACTGTATCAGGATTCACCTTCATCATTACTTGTTAATATGTTGAAAACTCAAATTTTACGTTGGACCAGCTTGTCACAAGCTCACTCAAGTGCAGAGCAGGTTGCTCAGTTTTCGCGAGTGGGGAAGATATGTAAAAAAAAAAATGATATAGGGGTATGGACTGTGGTAGGGCATGACCACTCGAACCATGATTTCCTACATGTCTAAGCATTTGGATCAGCCAAATTTTCCTTGGGAACATTCAGTCAAGATGCCTATTATTAGGCATAATTTCTGCATTCTCAGATCTTACATTATATACAGTTTATACTAAATATTTGATATAAAGAGTTACAATAAAAACTAAAAAGGGAAAGTTTAAGTATAAACTTTGAATTTTGCTTGAATGCGGCCTTTTTGAAAGGCAATGGCAATGATGAGGACATTGTTGTTTTTTTACTTACACTTTAAATATAGCTGTCACAGGAATGAATGGGTAGGTTAGTTGGTGTGTGAACTCGTGTCAGGTTGGGGGATAAAAGATTTGATTGGTCAAAATGTGTTTTATGACTATATGTACCCTTTAAATATGGTTGCCACATGAAAGAATGGGTAGCTCATTTGCTGTGTGTACCCAGGTCAGGTTGGAAATTAAAATGGACAAACTTTTTTGGTCATTGGTCAAAATTTGTTTTTTGATAATAGTTACCCTTTAAGTATGCTGCCATGGAAATGGAACGGTAGGTCAGTAGTTGTGTGTACCTGGGTCATGTTGGAGGTTAAAAAAACAAACTTTGTTGATGATTATTCAAAATAGTTTTTTTGACTATAGTTACCCTTTAAATATGGTTGCCACAGAAATGGATAAGTAGATCAGTAGGTGTGTGTACCGTGTCAGGTTGGGGGTTAAAAAGACAAACCTTTTTGATAATTGGTCAAAAAAAGTTTTACTTTAGTTACCCTTTAAATATGGCTGCAATAGTAATGGAGGGGTAGATCAGTATGTGTGTGAACCTGCATCAGGTTGGGGGGGTTAAAAAAACACAATATATAAAAAAAATTGGGCTGTTGTACATCCATATTAAAGTGCAACTATAGACCAAAAATATAATACATACAAAAAAAATAGAATTCTAATGCATAAACAAAAAATTCTAGTATAGTATATGTCCACCCAGTCCAACCCATCTAGCAATATCCTCATTTCCTGCCTAACTGTTGATCCAGAGGAAGGCAAAAAAAACCCACCAAATTTATGAAGGGGGAAAAAAATCCTTCCTGACTCCAAGTGGCAATCGGAACTTTCCTTGGATCAACTCTACTTTATGTATCAATACCAGTAACTTGCAACATTCCTTGTTTGCAGAAACTCATCCAGCTTTTTTTTTAAACTGACCAATGAACCTGCCACAACAACGTCCACTGGAAGACAGTTCCATAGCTTTACCATTCTCACAGAGAAAAACCCTTTCCGAACTTGAAGCCTAAAACTTGTTAAGTGTTAAGGGATGGCCACGTGTCCTCTGACATGCTCTATTGGTGAACAATAGAGCATGTCAGAGATAGTTTATTGTATGGCCCGTTAATGTATTTATACACAGTAATCATATCCCCACGCAAGCGCCTTTTTCACCCAGCGTACATAATTGTAACTTTTCCAGTCTCTCTTCATATTCAAGCTCCCCAATCTCCTTATTAATTTAGTTGCCCTTCTCTGAGTCCTTTCCATTTCAAAGATGTCCTTTTTTTACACAGGATTCCAAAATTGCACTGCATATTCCAAATAAGGCCTTACCAATGCTTGGAAAGAGGGAGAATAACATTTTCCTCCCTTGAATCCATACCTCTCTTTATACAAGACAATACCATGCTGGCTCTGGCTGTTGCTGCCTGGCACTGCTTGCTTCCTTTAAGTTTGTTATCCACCAAAACTCCAAGATCCCTTTCCAACAGGGATTCACTTAAAGGGACAGTTCAGTGGAAATTATGAATATTTGCTAAATTGTTAGTTTGTGTAATGCCTTCATAGTTATTCTACATATTTGCTCAGTTGATTTCATACTCTTTGCTGTTCCCTGCTGTTGACATTAGTGAGCTGACATTTCAGGTTCTAACGGTCCTTCTTCTTCCCATGATGCACCACTGGGGGCAGGGGTTGATCTTCCCTGTTTATGGCCCAATAGAGATAAGCATAACTCTTTTATTTCTACAATGGGCACCTCTATTCTAAATCATAGTCAAACCCTGGATACCTGCCTATTACAGTATGTTATGTTGCTGCTGGTATAGTATTTCCCTTGTAATAAAAATAAAGGGCATCTATACCGAAAAATAGGTTAAATTAACCATAACTGGAAACTATAATTAAAAAATTATATTTTTTTGTTGATCTGCCCCCTATTTCTTTAGACATCCAATCTAAAACATCTTATATTTCAGCTGTCAATCAAGTTCCTTGCTCTCAAAAACTATTCTTCTGTGAGTAGTTTTACTGTAGCTGGAATGGTGACAGAGTTTTGACAGTTGGAATGCTCTATGCTGTGTGCAGGCTTGACAGTTGGTTTGTGGGAAAAAAGTCAGGTCAGATGGAAGTGGGAATGGTTAAAAGAGGGAGAGGGGATACTGCTCCTAAACAAAATGTGTGCTGGATTGAAGGCATGCAGCAACACACGCAAATCAGAGTAAGTGCTACTTACATGTATTCAATTATAGATTAAGATGAGGTCATTTTTTCAGTATAGTGTCCCTTTAAGTTTTAATTATGACCTTTCCTGGTGCTACAGCATTTCCATTTCTCTTTTTCCTATTATAGAGGAGTGAGCACTCCTTAGCCAAATTAGCACACAGAGGTGGCCTCAAACAACTGCTGGAACAGGGGAAATCGGAGACGCCAATTTTCTGTACATTTCCTTTCCAGGATGCACCACTTCATCCAAATGTTCCTAACTGTAATTTCTACTGATTGGCTGTTGGATGGATTTAACATGCTCAGATCTCTACTGAGCAACCAAATTAAACCAGGCACTGGGACCAATATAGACATTACTAGGGGTCCAGTTAACAGTCAATACATTGGAAACAATAACTTATGCACAGATAAATCAATAAATGGGCATATTGTGGTCATTAAAAGGAAAAAAATGTAAATACTTTTTCTTGAAAGTATAAGTTACTGTGCTGAACTTCCCCTTTAAGAGACATCAATAACTAAACAGGGATATATATCACTTTAACTAAAACTGACATGTAGCACATTTACGATTCAGCCAGTATTAATGATTCAATTGTCATGTAAAGTGTATAAATGTTTTATTTATCATCATTTTATTTTAATATAAAAGCCTAAATCCATTTATTGGCAGGAGAGGACAGATCCCCAATCTCTGGACCCAATAAGGTCATTTCAGGATGTGAGAGGCGTCTCACTTTTGTAAATTTGTCTTGTAGTGTTTGCAAAATTTGTAATTTATTGGACACTGTAGGGTTCAATGAGGTTCTTATTAGAAACAATTAATGCACCCACCCCAACTAATAAAGTGCTAATTAACACCCATACTGCATCTAACCAGCATTTCCTTCATCCAACCAGTAATAAAATATCCTATTAAAGACTTTTCTATTATTAGACATAATTACTGCATTCTCAGATCATATACAGTTTATACTAAATATATTACACAAAAAGTTTCATAAACAAAGCTACAAATAGATAAATGAACCCAACATGGAAGTCAAACTTTGCATTTCCAAAATGAATCTATTCCTGTCATGGCCGGTACCTGTTACCTGTTAAACCCAGTGAACCTCACAAGGCTGCTGGCTGCATAATATCCACATATTGTAACTGTATCAGGATTCACCTTCATTACTTGTTAATATGTTGAAAACTCAAATCTTTAAGTTGGACTAGCTTGTCACAAGCTCACTCAAGTGCAGAGCAGGTTGAGTGAGCGGAAGTGGGGAAGATATGTAAAAAAAATCATATAGGTGGGACTGTTTAAAAAAACCATGATTTCCTACATGTCTAAGCATTTGGACCAACCAAATTTACCTTGGGTGCATTCAGTCAAAATGATTGACCAATTATCATTTCATTAAATATTATTAATCTAAAATATATGTTAAAGGGCATGTCCACCCCCAAACTATAATCCCCCCCACTCTGGCCCATTGTGTAGTGTAGTTTAATCCTTACCTCACATCCCAGCTCCAAAAGGTTCTCCTGTATTCCCCTCCAAAGTCCCAAAAACTGCCCACCAGGAGGATTGCAGAGTCCATATAGGACTCTGCCTCCTACCTGGACTCCGGGAGAAGTTTGGCATGCGTACTGCAGCCCTTCTCCCCCTCCCTCCCCCTCCCTCTCCCTCCCTCTCCCTCCTGATTTGGATTCCCTCCCCCTACCTAAAACCCATTAGGTAATTATTCCCCCTGTCCCCCCAGCCCCAACCGCTATCTCTATATCATTAGAAAGTTCCCCAAACTTTACTTACCTCCCCTTCTTTCCTCTTTCCTCCGCCGCACTGACCGGCAGCCGGGTCGGTGATTGACTGCCGCTCAGCCAATCACAGACGCGACTGCCGGTCCCGCCCCTCTGCTTGCATTTTCTCGCAAGCAGAGGGCCGGCAGTGCGGCGGAGGAAAGAGGGGAGGTAAGTAAAGTTTGGGGAACTTTCTAATGATATAAATAGAGCGGTTGGGGCTGGGGGGACAGGGGGATTGATATAACAATTTTTTTTTTAAGGGTGGACATACCCTTTAAGAAATGCAACAAGTCTAGCTAAAAAAATTGGAGAATTAGAGATTATACAGGGAGATTCAGTAAAAGTTCTTATTGTTTAAAATGGTGCTTATTTTGCCCCAACCAATCAGATCCTATTTAACATTTAAAAGCTAACATCTGATTGGGGCAAAATTTGCACAATTTTAAACGATAGGAACTTTTATTGTATATTCTTCAAATGAAAAGTATTTGTAATTGGTATAGTGGAAGCATGGTTACATGATTACTGGGCTGTACATTTGTAAGGCTACTCCTTGTTTAGACATGATAGAAAAAATAAGTAACTGCCATGGGAGCAGAGCCTGCAACCAGGGGAGCGCCGTCTTCTTATTTTTCCTATGGCAGATTTAGCCTCCTCTCAGTAAACTACTGGAGGTGATACACAGATAGGGGCCCCATCATAGTTTTGCTGGGGGCCTACTGATTCCTAGTTACACCACTGATGATTTACCTATATACAATTTTCTTTGGAGGGGTAGACTTGCCCTTTAAGAATCATTAAAGGAGAACTACAAAAATCGATATTGGCTGAGCAGGAGCTTCAGTATAAGCTTGGGGCTAAGACTGTCATCCTTGCCAATTACTGTAGTTTTTAGGGATGAGGCGTCATTTTCAGGAGAGTGCAAGCATATTTATCAGACCGATTATGGGCTATTTATCAGATATGTATCAGACAGAGAGATGGCAGGCATTTCATCATTTAGCTTTACACTATTTTCATAGATAAACAATTTCATTCCATCACAGAGGCCTTCGGTTATTAAAAGGACAGAGTTTATAGGAAAAACTGTTTGCAATGTGGCAAAATGCTTCAACTTCAATGTCTACTCTGTTTCATCTATAAAGACCTTACGAAAGTATAAGACTAAATCAGCTTGAGACAAAATGGAAAATAAAACATGTTTATTATCATTTTCTAAACCCTTCAAGGTCATGCCTTTTCCACCCTGCTGTTTAGAGTAACAATTCATCTCAAACTCTGGCACATTTCCTTTATAAAGCAAGGCACAGTTAATCTAGACTGAAAACATAAACAGTTTAACAAGTTTAACTATATTAGTCATGGCTGTCATGGTTGTGTGTTCATTTTAAGCCGTGGGTGTTCATGTTGCATTCAATCTTTAATGGACCAATAAAATATTCTCAAAACATTTGTTTAGAACCTCTCCTTTCCCTTCTGAGTTGATGCCCACCAGAAGCCACAGAGGTTACACCAGTGGCCCTGCTATGTGGTAGAGACCTAAACTGTAATCAGCATGAATTCAGTGAGGAATACATCTTGCAAAACAAACTTCCAAGCTTTCTTTGAGGAAATTAATAAAATGAATTAATGTGTAGTAAGGTATAGGAATAGATGTACTGTACTTAAATTTCTGTTTTGACACCTTACACTGGGCAGTTTCAAGAACGTCTCTTAGCTAAAATGCAATCAACACCTTGCACTCAAGAGGTCCCTGGCACATTGCTGTTATATGCTGATAGGGACACATTCTAGGGTATGTATTGCCAACAATTCTTGTACAAGCCATTCTGAATTGAGAAAGCCAGTCGGATGACTAGTGAAACGTCTTCAAGAACTAAACGTTAAGTCCAGTTGATCTAATTGAATACAACAGATATACCATGACCTGGATGAATGAGAACCTTCATAAGCATATTCTTTAGACAGTTCTCAATCCAGGTAGAAACACCTCCCTGCCCAAGGTACTTTCCATTTTTAAAAAGTATAATTTTAGAGTATAGTTATCCTTTAAGTCCAGTTGATCTAACTGAATACAACTGATATACCATATTATGAGGTTTCTGTATTAACACCCACTGACTCACATCTTCATAGAAGGCGATCAGACTGGCAGAATCTATTGCACATTAGGCCGGGTAAATACAGACCAACTACCACCCAATTGTTTCTACTAAGAGATCTATCAAGTTATAAATTCATATTTAACCTCCAAAATAAAATGCAGCAGAGCTTGTGCTTCTAAAGCTGGGTACACATAATTTCCCAATTATTGGTTGTGGCCCAAAGCGTTGGATTTGACCAAAAATTTCCATTGGCTAATTCATCGCTTTTTATAGGGAGCGTATCGCAGTCATGACATTGGTATTGTCACCCAAATAATATCCCTTTACAGCTGTGCAGTGCACCGAGAAAAGGATGGGAAGTAGGAGAACTGTCTCTCACTTGCTGAAAAACGCCACGGCACGAACCCGGATTCGCCACGGAACCCCTCGGTTCCGAAATCCAGAAGATCTGTTAAAATTCGGACGGATCTTTCAGATTTTGGAACCGAGGGGTTCCGTGTCGGGATTTTCCTGAGATCCAGAATTCCGAAAACAAAACAAAACAAAACTACTAAGTTTCGTCCATTTCTACTTGTAGACAAAGTCCTCTGCCTTTTTTCATCCATCTGTCCTTAAACAGACTATAACCATCTATTGGCACAAGCTTATCATCTTCTCATCCTACCAAGTCTTAGTAAAATCAATGACATCATATCATGTCCTGTGTGTACTTTGGCTAACAGCTATGTGTTCCCCCTTGTTTCTTCCACTTGTCCCAAATCTAACCCTGGCCCACCCAATAAAACTAGCTTTCCCCACCTCCATATTTACTTAAAAGTTTTTTCCTCCCCCTTCCCATTCTTTTCCTAATAGCACAGCGGACCCCCTTCCAAGGTGCAAACTATTGGCTATAGAGAATCTGTCTAGTTTCATGGTTAAGGGCACGGCCACACTGCAATGCAAACGCAAATGCAATCGCAATCGCATGCGATTTCATGTGCGATTTTTTGCGTTTGCGCTTGCGATTTCTTCAATAAGTATAGGAAAACGCATGCGATTGCGATTAAAAATGCAGAACGCAAAACGCAACGCACCAAAAAACATGCGTTTTTTTTGCGTTGCCGTGTTTTCAATGATTTTTTAAAATCGCAAGCGCAAAAAAAAATGCAGCAGCAGTTATTGTCATTTTACAATGCAAAAGAAATCTGCACTCCGGATTTGAGTAGTATAAAGGTAGGGTATCTGTGTTCAAACAAAGACCTTGCTGACAGTCTTCCATATAAAGTATATATTAATGTACTCTGAGGCTGAGACCGCACTACGGCACATGACAATGATGAACATTTTCCCGTGCAAATCCATCTGCTTGTTATTGGTGATTGAATGCGTTTGGAAAAGCAAATCACAGTGCACCTAGTGTGGCCAGATCAAATGGCCAGCACTATCAAGCACTTTGTAATGTGTGATTGTATTCTAATGGTCCTTCTTCTTCCCAGGATGCACCACATCCTTGGAATGTTCCTAACAGTAATTTCTACTGATTGGCTGTTGGATGGGTCAAACATGCTCAGATCTCTACTGAGCACGATTGTAGTAGGATTTTTTTTAATAGCGGGCCAATGGAAAAATTGTTGTTGTACGATCAAGATTGATTTGTCTATGGGCTTCTTAAGCCCACCTTTAGTCACAGCCAACTGTAAAGCTATGTATAGCCAAAACAGCTGATAAATAACAGTTTTGGTTGAAGAAATAACTTGTGTCCATGCTTGCATCAACCTTATTAAGAGATCCTTTTGGGCAGATCATTAATGATGTCGAGGAGCATTCCTATTTATCTCAGGTTCACTTCACCTTCCCTTCCCAACCAAACAGAGCAGGCAAATAAGTCCCTTTTTATTCAAGCCTATATGTTGTGATGCTGACAGGGTAGTTAGTCTGCAGTGGTTGCCTGAGGTGTCTCTTTCAATGGGAAAGAGGAAGAATGAGCAGTTTTGGGATGTTTTCTTTCTACAGATGGTTTTATTGTAAGATATTATTTTCTTGTTTTTATCCTTCCCATTTCCTTCCACTCCTCAATACAAATTAGTTCACCATCTAATAAATAAATATACAGAGATTATAAACTGAAAAGAGTTCTAATAACCTATCTGCCAAAGTACAAATACAAAAGCTTATGAAGGTTCCCCCTCATGCAGATAGATGCAAATCTCTCTAATGTAAGGCCTTGCTTACCTCCACTTCACTTTCTGTCCTCTTTTGTTCTATAGCCTCTTCATCTTCCCTCTGATCCATCTGGCAGGGTATAAACAAACAGTTCTATTAGCAATAATAAAGCACTGCTGGAAGAGAAATTGGGGGTACTAAACATTTAAGCTCCAGGAGATCCACTCACAAATATGGAGTTGTTCTGTCTTTTTTTTGTTTCCTCTTCCTCTTCGTCTTGAAGCTTCTTCCTGTCATGCAACAGACAAGCAGAGAAATGGTTACTTGCAGCAAGTAACTTGCTAATGTAATCCAATACTTAAAGGAGAATTAAAGCCTATCTATAAATTTCCCTATTGGCCTAATGTTAACAAACAAATTGCTATTGCTATTTGGGCTCATATGCATTTCAGCTTAGGTTCTCCTTTAATGGTACGCCCTTCAACATCTAATGACAAACTGAGCATGGAACACAAAAACATTAAAGGATATGTCCACCCATTATAAAAACTTTTCCCATATCATAGTTCTTGCTCCCCCCAGTCCCAACCGCATTAGTATTATTTCAAGAAAGTGCCCCAATAGTTACTTAACTTACCTCTATCGTCCGCCGCACAATCCCGGCCTTCTGCTTGCATAGAACTGCAAGCAGGGGGCTGGACCGGCAGCCGCGTCTGTGATTGGCTGAGAGGCAGCCAATCACGGACGCGGCTGCCGGTAGTGCAGAACAGCGAAGGAGAGAGGGAAGGTAAGTAACTATCAAGGCACTTTCTTGAAATAATACTTATGAGGTTGGGGCTGGGGGAGTAAGAACTATGATATGGGAAAGGGGTTTAATGCTAGGGGGAGGGAGACCAAAACAGGAGGGAGAGGAAGGGAGAGGGCTCTTCTGCGCATGGCAAAATTCTACCGGAGGGGAGACAGGAGGCAGAGTCCTAGACTCTGCTATCCTACTAGTGGGCAGTTTTTGGGACTTTTGGGGGGGGGGGGGGAATTACAAGAGAACTATTTGGATCTGGGATTTAAGGTAAGGATTTTACTACACTACAGAGTGGGGCCAGTAGTGGGTGGGGTTATAGTTTTGGGGGTGGACATGCCCTTTAAGAATGGCCATAGACAATTCAGAACTTGGAACTATTGGTTCATGTATGGTACAGAGAAAATAAAAGGGTCACTTAAAAAGAACTTTCCAACCCCATAATCTATAATTCTGTAAGAGGTCGGAGTAAGTAATTTTACCTCTCATTATGCTTTTGTTTCTGACACTTAATATTTATACCAATTTATTATGAAATATGTAAGCACTGTGAATCTTCTTAAGCTTATTTCTATAAAACGAAAGCAGAACAGGAGGATTCCTGGATAATCAATAGTTACTTTCAGGTAATCAAAATTCACTGCTATATGTGACATATACCTCTTTTTAAAAAGAGCAATTTCTATCTCATATCTAAAAACATTCTTCCTTAAAAAATATTAAAAACATACTGCTGAATAAATTTAACATGTGTTTCCCCTGTGCCTTCATTAATATTAAACTGCAATGTATAACAAGAACATAACCCCAAACCAGCATTAAAATAATATTAAAAAGCATCTAACATTTCCACTGCCTGTTCAAATGGATCTCCATGGTGAATCTGTTGTATTCAGTTCATTGTTGTATTCATTTCAGTTCAGATCAACAGTTAAAGTTTAGTACTTGAAGACATTTCACTAGTCATCGGACTGGCTTTCTCGATTCAAAATTGAGATGCAATGTGGATGCATTGAGGCTAAGCTGCGTTATTAAAACTGCCCAGGGTAAGGTGTCAAAACAGCATTGTACATGGCAGGCAGTTGGTGTCGAACACCCCCACCTCTACTTGGGGTTTATTTTCACATAATTGGCCTCCTTGTCACCTCTCTTGTTCCTTTGTCAAGATGTTGACATTACAATCTTTAAAGGTATGTCTTTTTCCTTAAGTGGTTGTAGACGGCAGACACTGTCTGCCATGTACAATGCTGTTTTGACACCTTACCCTGGGCAGGTTTGATAACACCTCTTAGCCTCAATGCATCCACATCTTGCATTCAGAAGGTCCCTAACATCTGGATGTCATATGCTAATTGGGACTTTTCAGGGTACTTAAATGCAAACAGATTCTTGTACAAGTCATTCTGAATTAAGAGATCCAGTCGGATGACTAGCGAAATGTCTTCAAGAACTAAAATTCAAGTCCAGTTGATCTAATTGAATACAACAGATATACCATGACCTAGATGAATGAGAACCTTCACAAACATGTCCACGTCGAGTTCTAAAATCATTATAAACATATAAACATGTTCTATTACCATTAACATCTAGAAGTTATAAACTTATTAACCCTTTTCTTAGGCTATACAGAGAAATAATCAAAACTAATTTATTTAAGCAACCACATGTAGAAATAGATAGCAAACAGTGGCAAAGCCTAGATTCTATGCTGCAAATGCACCACAGATATTAACTGAGCACTAAACTGCATTTTTAAAAATCTTAATATGAAATAATTTCTCCCCAGTTGTAGACCCTGACAAGACTTTGAAAGCTACTTGTACCCTGCAGTTTATTTACCAGCCAGCATGAATTGCATACCTTATTCCTTGGGCAATTCAAAATATTCAGCTGTTCCTAGGAAAATATAAAGCTTCTAAATGTACCTGAATACCTAGCATATAATGTGGTGGCTCACCTGGTAAATTACTGGTTTTAGAAGCACACAGATTACATGAGGTTGCAAGTTCCATTCCCCAGATATATTTTTATTTTTTTATGAAATGTTTATATTCTGTTTCCTATATCCATACTAGCTAAGAAATACACTGCAAATTGTCCTATTCTTTTTTTGTATCAAAAGCAAAGAATTATATCAATGATAGGGAAAAGAGCATGAAAACTGAAATCCCTGTTCTGTGTTAGGGAGAGGGATGATCTCTGTGCTGTTATATGATTGGCTGTCAGCTTTTAGGAAGCAAGGAGGCAACTTCCTTGTTTTGATCTGTTGAGCATTTAAGAGCATATGAAATGTACTTTTAGGAAGCAAGACAACAACTTCCTTGTTTTGATTTGTTGAGCACTTAAGAGAATATGAAATGTACTGTGTACACTGGGGTTTCACCCAGCTAAGGTGAATTATGGGAGCAGACCTCTAGTACCCACATGTTGGTTTCATAAATCACCAAGCAGCCACAGCAATAGAAAATGTGAGACACAGTTTGTCGATTTTGAATGGGCTCTGTCTATTAGGACAATGTTGTCTGGAGACTTTAGTTCTCCTTTAACAATTGGAAACCAGGGAACAATCAACTAAATAAATGGGCCATTATAGATTTTTTTCTCCCAAACAAATAAGCTAAGAATGGTTGGAATGCAAGGAGTGATATTTCAGTAATTTAGCCATTTTACACGGATATTATGCAGGCTTATTCAATAAGAGGAGCAAAAATTTGCTTTAACTGTTAATTTGCCTCAACCAATCAGATGATACCTTTCTTCTGGACAACTACAGTTAAAAAACCTTCTGATTGGTTGCTGCAAATTAAGAACATATCCATAATATTGCACCCTTTTGTTTAATAAGGCGCATATCCATTTAAACAACTGCACTGCACCTATGTGTGTAGGGTGTTGTAAGGGACAATGTATTAGGCCTACAGGTGTAAGGATTTGTATTTCCAAAAATATTTAAAAGGTTCTTCCCTAGAGAAATTACAAATAACTTTCTAACATTCCAAAATTTCCCTTTCCTTACTGTTCATTTTGTTACCATAAATTTAGTTATCCTATAGAAAGTACCTGTGTTCCTCTATCTGCTGCTCTCTCTCCTGGTAACGTTTCTCTCTTTCCTCCTGCTCTTTGCGCTCCTGTTCCATTCGTTCTTGTTCAAAGCGGAGTCTTTCGTCTAAAGCCTTCTGTCTTTCTTCCTGTTTCCTTTCCTCTTCTTCTTTCTAGCAGCCCACAGAAAAACAATAGAAATGGAGAGAGACTATGAGTGCAGCCTGGTAAAAGTAAAAATGAAGAGGTCACATTTAAGGGAAAGATTTTGCTAAGAGAGGCAAGTCTTAAGTAAAAAACACAGATTGTTTTTAGACATGATGTGCCTAAGGAACATGATCAGATCAGTGTAGCATTTGTAAGTGATAAAGGAGGAGCATTCTTGAGAGTAAAACACTCAGGCCAGAGTAGAGAGGAGACAACAGTAGAGCAGAAAGTTTGAAGTAAAGACGGGTTGCATCTAGCCAGTACACGAAACCGGGGTCCTCCAAGCAGTAACAGCTGAACCAGTAGAAGTATAAGAGGAGAGTCGGAGAGTTTCTAGAGAAAGATGCTAGAGGGTACACAGGTCTCTGTTCGACCCCAGGTTTGAAGAGGGTATCTGTGTACTGGGAGGTGAGAACAGACTGAGGCTATTAGGGTTATTCAATAAAAGTTCTTATCATTAAAAATGGTGCTAATTTTGCCCCAACCAATCAGATGTTGGCTTTCAAATGTTAAATAATATCTGATTGGTTGGGGCAAAATTAGCACCATTTTTAACAATAAGAACTTTTATTGAATTTCCCTGTTTGTTCCTAGATTTGATTGCACAATTTTTGATTTACTGGAACGGATTTGTCCAAACTGATATTTGTACACTGGAAGGTCTATTCTATAAATGACTTACATAGTAACTATTAGTAACACAAATTTCTGGATTTGATATACTGTGTTCAATATTGTTTTAGGGATTATCACTAGTAATAAGGCATATTTTATATACATGAGGTTGGGATACTGTGTAAATATAAAGACAGTTTTATTGTATCACCTTTTATATGAAGGATACATTATATAATAAGTATAGTATAGTATAATAATAGTATAGTGATTTAGTATATTATTATATTATATTTTTTAAGCCAATTAAAATTGATATTTAAGCCTTATTAACCTTTTTTTTTTTTTTTTGCTACAGCTTGTAATTAGACAGGCCTGTGGTGTTCTTTGGTAGCTCAACCTGAATGTCTAACTGGACTATACCAGGGAGGGTAAATAATATCTGCATGTAAATAATAGAAAAAAGGAAATTACTATATGGAACTATTAGCAGAAAGAAACTAAAAGTCTTGTTACCTTTGCCTGCTCCCAGAATTGTTCCCTGTTCAATCGTTTCATTTCCACAGCTGCATTTGTCTTCTGGTAATTGGTTCCCTGCAGAAGGTCAAATATGTAAGTGATACTCCCACAGATAAAATACTACCAGACAGCTAGAGCACCTTTTACTTACCACGGGATCCTCTTTTCCTTCATCCTTGATCTGCAATCGCTGAAGGACAGGACTAGCCAAACGCCCAGAGCCATTGGCAAGTCGCTGGCTTATGGCCATGGGATCTATATCATCCACACTGCTGGCATTAACTATGACGTCCACACCCTATAAAAAAAAAGCAGGCAGCGATTAAAGGTGAGCAGGAGAATCATCTAAAGGACGCTGGCACAGCAGGGACAGGAAATTAAACAGAGAGATAAATTCCAGTGTAATCGTCCTCTGGAGAACTCCTATTGCATTCAATTTCCACCCATCAAGGAAACAAGATTTTTTTTTTTTGGAGATAGGTCTAATTTCATCTAACACATCAGCAATATTTATGACACACAATTATAAAAGATTTACCTTGGAAAGAAAATTCACCTGAAAAAAGTCTGCAATTTGTGCTACATGGCTGGCACAGGCACACTTTCTGGCATCTGGGACATCTTCACCAACCTACATGCATAAAAGATTATAAGAGTTACCTTATTTCCTTCCTAATACATTAACTGCCACCAAGCAAGAACATAATCTACATCACTACATTTAAATAGCTATAGAATACACCCAAAAGAAAGAATTTCCTATTAACAGATAAAATACAGGGTATATCTTAACATGCACCAGGAATATACTTTATTGTAGAGTTTAAGTAATACAAGCAGTGCCATAACTAAGATTCACTGGGCCCCTCAGCAGAAATATGATGGGGGCCCCTCCTTGTCCCCCTCCTAGTCTCTGGACTTCCCCTGGGCAGGAGATGCTCCCATGGTAATTAGTCCTCTGGGTACACTGCGGTGTACAAGATGCCATTTCTGTCCCAGTGCATTTTGTGTATATAAATGACTCCACATAGTTAATTAGGACCTTCCATACTGGGGTTACCTTAGTGTGGTTGGATGACTTTCCATTTTTATTTTCATTAATATTATGCTAAAACTGTTAACCGCTATATGTTTTACTAGCACAGATAATATGATATTATATGGGGACCTGAAATGTATATTGAACATATATTTTCTTTGTTTACACATGCATAACGATTAACAAATGGAAAAGAAATGTGTCCAATGAGTAAATCATAATAAATATATCATGCACAATATATGGAGAAAAAAATTAAAGGGGTTTAACATAACTGGTACAAATGTTTGTATTAGTTATGTTAACTTGTCCTCAGTTTCAAAACATTTCTTTTCCATTTGTTAATCGTTATGCATGTGTAAACAAAACAGATATACCATGACCTAGATGAATGAGAACCTTCACAAGCATACATGTTATAGTGAAAACTGTATTACATGTTATAGTAAAAACTGTATTACATGTTCTAGTAAAAACAGTATTACAGTATATGTTAGTAACATAATTGATTGATTAAAATATCGCTATAGAACATATGACAAGTTACAACCCCTTAATTTGATAACCGAGGCGCACAGTGATCTGGATTTACATCCTCGCTAAATAATGGATCAGATTATTATCACATTATTTCCATCCATATGTCGTATAATAAACCTCATTCACAAGCATTTCAATCTTGAGCCATCACGATAACATTTCCCATTGATATGCAGCGCTAGTTAGTCGAATCTCTTTTGCTGATATAAATTCAGTTAGTTGTTTGCATAATGGATCAAGATCAATTCATTCTCATGATTACATAATGACAATTACATTGCAGTATCTTGCTCATTAAATGAGCACCAATGTTTTAAAAATACAGAAGTAAAAGAATTTAAGTACAAAAGGGATAATGACATGTTTAGTAGTTTTAATAAGAATCATGTGGGTTCATATTCACAGAAATCTTTCTTAAAAGAAGCTGCTAAAGATAATTAGCATGCATAGCACAGGAATGCAGTGAAGGGCAATCTATTACTAAAGGAACGGGATAAGGAAGCTATTAATACTTTTTGCCAAAATGACTTTGTTAAAGGACAATGTAATTGGGAAGCAAAAAATCCTTGAAAGAGAACAGGTTTCCAGAAGCAACACTTTTTATTATTTTATCCATGTCAGTATGCTACACTATGGAGAATACTGCATGGGCACAAGATGGGCAAAGTTTGACCACAACGTTGGGTTGGTGGTAAATTATGGGATTTTATAAAATTACTGCCAAACGAAATTTAGAAATGTTGTTCATCACTGTGTTAACCAGCATCCTTTTACATTCTCTGCTGGTCTAAACGTCTATCTAAGCCAATGAAAAATCTTGTATTCCTATATTCCTATTGGCTAGTAGAAATGTTTGCCAGTTTTCAAAATTTACTTGAAATTGTAGCTGAGCGACAATGGCGTAAAAGCAAGAAGACCAATTACTTTTTTAATTTCAAAAATGCTCTTTAACGGATCAGGAACGCTTTGTCTTCAGTGAAACAAACCTAATTTTCCTCCCTTATTTCTAAACAATCCCATAATCCAAAACAGCTTTTCAAATTTTTCAACTCTCTGCTCTGTCTGCCACCTCCTCATCCTACACCCTGTTTATCTGCTGATGAAATTGCCTCTTATTTTACAGAAAAATAGTTAAAGGGCATGTCCACCCCTTTCACTAACTTTTTGCCAAATAATAGTTTACCTTCCCCCAGCCGCAACCGCTATAAATGATTTGTTAAAAAGTGCTGGGATAGTTACTTACCTTCCCTCTATCCTCCGCCGCACAGTCCCGGCCCTCTGCTTGCATTGCCGGCTGCCGGCTGCACTGAACACCGGAGGATAGTGGGAAGGTAAGTAACTATCGGGGCACTTTCTAAGAAATCATTTATAGCAGTTGGGGCTGGGGGAAGGTAAACTATTATTTGGCAAAGGGAAATTACACTAGGGGGAGGGATCGCAAAACGGGAGGGAGAGGGAGGGGGAGGGAAGGGGGAGAAGGGCTGCAGTGCGCATGCCAAACTTCTCCCGGAGGGGAGACAGGAGGCAGAGTCCTATATGGACTCTGCTATCCTCCTCCTGGTAGGCAGTTTTTGGGACTTCGGGGGGGGATTACTGGAGAACCATTTGGAGATGGACACTACAGAGTGGGGCCAGTAGTGGGGGGAATTAAAGATTTGGGGGTGGACATGCCCTTTAATATAAGAAAGGTTTTTTTCTGCATGCTCTGGCTCGTCTCCACAGCTTCGAGTCCCATCTACATTTCTACCCAGCTTCCCTTCCATCACCTCCATCTCTGTTCTAACCAACTTTCCAATATTGCAGAACACAGAATTTCAAACCTTCTCTCCAATGCCCATCCCACGTCCTGCCCCCTTGACTACATTCCCTCCTTTCTCATTCCCCATCTCTCATCTTCCTTTACACCAGCCCTAACGTCTCCTTTTAGCATCCTCCCCTCCTCATTCAAGCATGCTATTGTATCCTATCAACATCAATGACACACCAATCTGCCAAGCACCTTATGTGCGATGTCTGGGAGTAACTTTGACTCCGAACTTTCCTGTAAACACCACATCAATACCCTCAATACAAGGATTGTGGAAGCACTCCAATTAGGCTAATTTACAACTACATTTA